>CAWUFW010002349.1:0-1200000 GCA_963921515.1 Calotriton arnoldi | reverse complement strand
ATAGTCTTTTTAGCATCTTATCTGCCCCGGATCGTTCCCATTGGTGACTGCCTCAACAGGATCAGTTTTGTCCCTCTGCTCCCTAACCCAATCAATAAATGGCTCCCAGATTTCCCTAGGTCTAGCGGCAGGTGGCATCAGTTCCCAGAATGTAGCCAGTTGCGTCTGACCATACGTGGCCTCCCTAATCCAGTTATTAATAGTAGGTGTTCTCCTCCTACCCCACAACAATGCCAGTTGACGCTTAGCGAAGAGCAGTAGTAATGCATGTAGTTTGCGTTTTTTAATGTGTGTGTCCTTCACATATCCCAATACACCCACTAGTGGGGATGGGGACAGTGACAGCCCCAGAATCTGGTTTATAGCTGCGAAGATTTTACACCAATAGTCCGTGATGGCCGGGCAGTCCCATGCCATGTGTAAGAAAGAGGCGGCAGCAGCCCCGCAACGCCAGCAGCAGTCGTCCTCTCTGAGTCTCATTTTATGTAGACTAATGGGCGTTCTATAGTAGCGATGTAGAAATTTGAAATGAATTAGCCTAAGCTTATAGTTGGGTGACAATTCGGTCATTTGGGCACAGCAGTATGACCACTGGTCGTCAGGCAGTGGGGATGATAGTTCGTCAGACCATTTTTGTCGAGCGTAAGAGATGGCCACAGGGGCGTCAGTTTGCATAGTCGTGTACAATCTGGTTATGAGCTTGTGTGAAGATGGTGCCCGCAAGAGATTTTCCAAAGCATTCAGTGGGGTGGGCTGGGAGGGAAGTCACTATGTAATTTCCTGCAGGCTGCCCGTATTTTGTGGTACAGGAATGCTTCACCGAAGTGCACTGTTTGCCCTTCCCCCGCTACGGGAGGGCCTCTAAACGTGCCCCCGGGGTACAGATCCGCAAATGTATGGAGGGACATCTTTTGTGCCACTCTATTGTTCATTTCATCCCTAATGTTAGGTAACATGGGATTTTGTGTCAGAGGAATAGAGGGAGCATACAATATCTGAGCGCCTGCCCTTCTTCGCAGTCCATCCCAGGCCCATCGTAGGGTTTCCGAGGTATCAATGCCTTCTTTGGGACGCCTATAGGGCTGATACAGCGCCACCCCAAGAGGAACAGGAGCTACAGCGTCCGCCTCCACTGCCACGTGAGGTTGGAATGGTGTTGGATGCACCCAGTAGTGCAGGAATTGCGCCTGCGCACATAGTGCGTAAAGTTTCATGTCCGGAGCGCCCAGACCACCCTGTTTTGTCGGAAGCGACAATAGTTCCCATGATACCCGGGCCTGTCCCCCGCCCACACCAACGAAATTAATAGAGATCGCAGTGTTTTAAAGAAGGATTGGGTGAGTATAATTGGTAAATTCACAAAGAGATATAGAAATTTAGGCAAAATGATCATTTTGACCAATGCGATTTTACCTGCAAGTGATAGTGGGAGTTTAGCCCATAGAGTTATCTTTTCCTCCAACCATACAATGGTCCTGCCGTAGTTCAAATTCCAGATTTCTTGTAGGTCTCGGCTGATCCAGATACCCAGATACTTCACTTTTTCTTGTTCCCATTTTAACGGGAATTCCGAGGTCACTGCCCTGGTGTTATCGGTTAGGGAGAAAATCACAGATTTAGCCCAGTTAATGGTTACACCCGAGAGCCCCCCGAATCTAATGAATTCTCTCAACACTATGTCGAGATGACGTTCAGGGTTGAGAATAAACAGCGTGATGTCATCCGCGTAGAGCGAGATCAATAAACTGCGGGCGCTGAAACCTATACCCTTGTCCGTGTGGTGTTGCCTGATGCGTGCCGCTAGTGGCTCCATTGCGATGGCGAATAATAGAGGCGACAGCGGGCAGCCCTGCCTCGTACCACGCGTTATCCGGAATGAATCAGAGACCATATTATTCACCCGCACTCTGGCCATTGGTGCAGTGTACAGCAATTGAATCCATTTAAGAAACAGTGGGCCGAAGCCCATCCGTTCCAGAATCTTAAACAAATAAGGCCATTCAAGCGAGTCGAAGGCCTTTGTTGCATCCAGAAAGACCACCGCCGCCTGTACACCGGGGTGCAAATAGTGTAGAACCGAGAAGACCGTTCTGAGGTTGTGCGAGGTGGCTCTCCCGGGTATGAAGCCCGATTGATCTGGTAAAGCTATAATAGGGAGCATAGGTTTCAGTCTATTCGCTAATAATTTCGCCAAGATCTTAACGTCGACATTAATTAGCGATAAGGGCCTATAAGAATCTAAATTGGTTTCCAATTTTCCCGGCTTTAACAGGGTAACGATGATAGCCTCGCGCATAGACCTAGGCAGTATACCCGTATCATGCGCTTCCTCATACACCGCTAAGAGTCTGGGGGCGAGTTCCTCCGCATACGTTTTATAAAAGGCGGTCGTCAAGCCGTCGGAGCCAGGGGCCTTATCCAGGGGCAGGCCATTAATGACAGCGGTGATATCTTCAACTGTGAATGGTAAATGCATATACTCTCTATGACGATCATTAAACCAGACCAAAGCCTGGGAGTCTAAGAACTCCTGCAAGCCTGCCGGACAGTCGGTTTGTGTAGCTGTATACAAATGGGCGTAAAAAGAGGAGAACTCATTCAGAATAGCCAAGGGTCCCCTGATCATTTGTCCTTCTTTACCCACTAGTTCAGGTACATAGGCCATGGAGCGCGGGGTGCGGAGCATACCGGCGAGAGTGCGCCCAGGTCTGTCTCCCTCTCCATACCGACGTGCTTCCGCATATTTCCCCAGAAATCTCACTTCCCTCTGTGCCTCCTCTTCATATTCTAGCAATTTGACCTTTAAGTCAGCCAGAAGTGCCAATTCACCCCCAATATGTATTCTCGTTTCCAGCCCTTTAAGTTGCGCCTCTAACGTTGATAGGGTGTTTCGAATAGCCTTGAGCACGCCCGCCTGCCTGGATATACACTGTCCCCTAATGACCACCTTAAACGCTTCCCACAGTGAAGCCTCAGTGTTGACGGACCCCGTATTGAGCGTAAAGTAGTCAGTTATATCAAGTCTAATTTCCTCCTTGAATGCCTCGTCTAGAAGTGCATGTTGGGGCAGCCTCCAGGAGAATTGCCCCCGTGTAGTGTTAGGGAGAGACAGTGTCAGCAAGCATGGCGAATGGTCTGAAATGGTCCTTGATAGGTGCTTTACTCCTACCACCCAGCCCGCCATATCCCTAGATAGTAACCAATAGTCTAGTCGCGACCAGGCGCGATGGTGTTCGGAGAAGCATGTGCCCTCTTTGGTCAGTGGATGGTGTGAGCGCCAGATGTCGAGCATGTCCCCGTCGTCTAAAAAGGAGTTCAGCAGTCTGCTTGTCGCAGGATGGTGTGTCCTTGCCGTGCCCTGCCTATCCATGTCATCATTTAGGATGGCATTGAAGTCCCCTCCCCACAAAACCGTGGTGCAACCAGTGGTTCTAACTTTGGCCCACAATTCCTGAAAAAAATCGGGAGAGTCGGTGTTAGGTCCATATACCACCACAATGGTCATCAAGATAGTCCCCAACTGTCCCAACAATATGATGTAGCGTCCGTCTGGGTCTGTGTGTATTTCCCTTTCCCTCCAGTCTAGGCCTCTCTTTATTAGTATCGCCACCCCTCTAGAGTAGTTGGAATAGACTGATGTATATACTGCACCCCAGCGCTTGTGTCTAAGTTTTGCAGAGGGTTGGGAGCGGAGATGGGTCTCTTGCAACAGGCATAAATCTATGTTATGTCTGGTAAGATAGGCATGCACCAGCCTGGATTTCCTACTGTCGTTTAATCCGCGAATGTTCCATGTCAAACAGTTCACTGTCGTCTCGTGTGCAACAAGAAGGTCCCATGTATATTGATGCTACCACTTGACCAGCAGATGTACGTCTTTGTCGCAACTACAATCTTCATTTTGTTACTTGGCAATACACAAAAGAAACAGTGAAAACCCTCCCCTCCCCCACTCCCCCCACCCACAACAACCCCCCAATCAGGTTGAAGCATGACCCCTCCCCCATAGAACATACAACAACATAGTATAGGGAATTTTCCCATGGGGACGAATGAGTGCCGGCCCACTGCCCTACCGTAGCAGGGTGGCCAAGAAACTGCGAAGAGGACAAAATCTGCAGCAAAACATGATAAAAGGATCGTGCGGCTTGCAATCTCGGATCACTAATATCACCACCAATCTTGTAGTTACGAGCTTACAGTTCCCCACCTCCCCGCCGCAACAGAAACATCATGCCCTACATAAGAATCCAACAAACGCCCAGGTGATAAAGAAAAAGAGAGTGCAACCGTGGACGTACACTACTATTACATAGAACGTTTCGAGGACCAATAGAGTTGAAATGTTCCCACAGTGAACGATTGACCACATCGAGCAAGGAGACCTAACATTTGACATTTGCAGAGATCGTCAAACAACACACCGTTTCCCTACAAGAACATACAACATTACCATCTTGGGAAAAGTACAATGAAATTGTCTGACAGTCAGAAGCACCCAGAAGCGCATTTATCAGTCATTATCACTTAGCTGGAGAGGAGTTACAGCATCCGGTCTGGGGCTGGGCTTGCTACGTTTCCCACCAACATGTTTAGCAAACTTCAGGGCAGACTTAGCGTCTGTGAAAAAATGAGCCGAGCCATCATGCGACACCTTGAGTTTGGCTGGATAGAGCAAGGAATATGGAATCTGTGCCTGTAAGAGGAGCTTCTTGGCTGGTAAAAATTCTCGTCTGGCCGCTTGTACCGCTGGGGTGAAGTCCGGATAGAAAGCGACTTGATTGCCCTGGTGAGTTATTGTCCCCATCCCACGGGCCTGACGTAATACCATATCTCGATCTTGATAATTCAACAACCTTGCCAATATGGGCCGCGGAGGGGCCCCAACTGGTGGTTTAGCTCCCAAAGTGCGATGGGCCCTCTCCACGACAAACACCGGCGATAGGTGCGCCGCGAAGAGGTCACGCAGCAAGTCCGCCACGAACACCTCCATCCTTGTAAACGCCGTCGTCTCCGGAATTCCCGTGATGCGTAGGTTGTTTCGACGCGATCTGGCCTCCAAGTCCTCGTTCTTGGCCCTAATCACACACAGGAGCCGATCCATCTGCGACATTTGGTCCTTCGTTTCCACCTGGAAGTCATGGAAGTCGGACTGTTTGTTCTCGAGGACGTCCAGTCTATGCTCGTGGACCCCTACTTGAGTTTTCACCGATTCCATCTGGGATGTTAAAGTATCTAATTTAGCGTCGATGGTGCGCAGACTTGATCGCATTTCTAACATGAGTGTACGGATGTCCTCACCTTGGTCTACCGGAGGACCCTCGGGAGCCCCACCGGTGGCCGACTCTGAGTCAGATTCCATTTGTCTGGTTGAGCGGCGCTGCTCGAAGCTGATCTTAGGCTGTTTGGCATCTTGTTTTCCCATGATTAGGCGGTATCACCTGTATTGTACTTCCAGAACGGCAGGACCAGGCCTCCCGGGCCACGGAGCGCACCGCACGCAGTCACGCCAATGGAGCCGCCGCCAGCGGCCCACCGCCACTGATGTAGTGGGCGCCAAGGGAGAACCCCGGTCAGCACCGACCCACAGAGTGTCCAAACCGAACGTGCAGCAGGCAATTATTCAGCGAGGACCGCTCGCCGCGTCTCCCCGAGCGGCAGTCCACTCCACTCTGGCATCACATGCCAGCGACGCACAGCCGGGCCGGTCCGCGGGCCAGAGCCGCCCACCCAGAAGCTCCGATCAGGTCACCACGGTGCAGTGCGGCGCCAAGCAGACCCGGGCAACCAAGATGGCGGCCCACCGACAATTCACCTCAGTGCAAGGGTCGTAGGCGGCAGATGCACACCCCCGCGTCGCTCGAGGCCAATCTTCCCCCCGCACAGCATCAAGACCTGCAGTTATCGCCTGTGTGGGTCGCGGCGCAGATCAAAGCAGCCCCAGGAATCCTCCATCAGCGCCGGTCCGTGCGGTCCGAAGCCTCCGCAAAATGGCGTCCGCCGGAGCCAGAAGGCTCTCCCCGCTCCATCAGCGCCAGGCCAAGATCTCCTCAAGTGTATATCTTCACTATGCTGTTATGCCAGCCGCCCACTCACAGCAACCGCGTCACGTACCTCGGCAGCGCCAACGCCACTCATGGTCCCGCTGGGTCCGCACTTGAAGAGTCAGCCTCGTATGGCCACGGCTTCCTCGCCCGGCTACACAATCCTCGCCGTCTCCAGTCTGGCCTTCAGCATCGCGGGACGGCAGCGCGGTCACCCTCTCAGGTCGGCAGAGATGGCATGCCTCCGGCACCCCGCCGGCCGCAGCCCGACTCCGCCTGTGTCTCAGGCGGCACCGCCCAGGCCCACCATGCAGCCCCGGCCTCCGGTAATGCGATCAGCAGCTTCAGAGCTCCACTGTGCGCACCTCGGTTCACGGTCGTGGTCCGTCGGATCGGATATCTCGGCGGGTAGGCAATTTAACAATCCGGGGATCTCCCCGCTTAATGCCGCATCCGTTCTCCCTATCAGGCAGCAAAAATAGCAGAGCTTCGTCCCTTCAGGATGAGCGGATATATAGAGGATAATATCTCGGCCGGCGGAGCTCACTCACTGAGCGGCCATTCCGCAGCACGGCAAGCCACGCCCCCGGAGACAGTGCCTTGTGCTACAGGTTGGCATAAAAACTGCATTGATCCGAATGAATCACTGTATTAAGTACGTGTTTGAGTCGGGTGGCCAGCATAGTGGCAGTATGTTTTCTCTCTCCATTGGGAAGCGATACTGGACGATAGTCTGAACAGGAGGTGGAGGAAGGTTGTGTCTTGGTGATCACCAAAGGGAAGACACCTGTGTGACACACTTCTTTGTAAAGGGCCAAGAGGTGGGGGAGTAATGTCTCATGGAACGCAGTATAGTATTCTGTAGGGAAGACATCTGGCCCAGTGGTTTTCCCTGGAGCCAGACCAGACAATGCATCTCCAACCAACTGAGGGAGAGGGATTGCCTCAAGGATGTGACTGGAAAGCTTTGGGTCTCTCCTAACGGGGGCTACGTACAAAGTTACGTAGTAGCAAGCAAATGCATGTACAATCTCGGGAAGTGTGTGACATGGATGACCACTACCGTTGAATTTCAGGTATAATTATTTTTACATACTGATGGGAGGCCAGCTAATAGAGCAACTTCCTGTTTTTGTCCCCCCCACCCAAAGACCTTGGCTGTTGTAGCCCACCATAAATGCTTTGCGGTTTCAAGGAAGTGATGCCGGATTTCTTCATGATGAAAACTCAGTTGTCTAGAGACCTCTTCCTGGGGGGTCGGATGGAAGGCGTCCTTCCAAGCAGAGGGCACAAGCCTCTAACTGGGTTATATGAGAGGCGCAAGCACGCTCCTGGACCCTGATATGTCCCCTAGCGATGCCTTGCATTGTCGCCTTGCTAGGCACCGACAAGGTGCTAACCTTCACGACCGACCCTTCATTACTATGTAAGTATGCTTGGAGTTCGCGACTCAGTCCCTGGGCAAAGGCCCTGTCCTGGAGGTACCAGACCTTAAGACGCACATAGGGCGTTGATCGGATCTGGGAGGTCCAAAATGGAGGAGAGGAGGGGATAGTCTGAGATCCTGCGAGATAAGATTTGGATACGTGAAAGCCCTCGTCAATCAGAGGTGGGTAAAAAAAAAAAAAACATCTATCCAGGAGTGAGTGTTGTAGGCTGCCGAGGTGTGAGTGAATTGTCGAAGTCTCGGGTGCCATATTCTCCAGACATCACAAAGGCCAAGAGTGGCGACCCAGTCAGTGAGATGACAACCCCCCAGTACGTCTAGAGCTCGTGGTGGACCCAGTGGTAACGAGTTTGGGGTCAGGCACTGCGTTATAGTCGCCACCTGTTGCTGTAAGACCTTGCAAAAGGCTTGAGGGGTCTAGAGAGGTCCTGGAGACATGCGTTGAGTAGTGCAGGAGGCACGCCAATGCATGCAAAAGTGATCACCTGTCCCTCCAACGTTACCGTCAGGTCAATGAAGTGGGTGTGCGGGTCACATGTTTCATGAGAGACCCTGAAAGGAAAGGAGCGCCGCAACAGGATTGCAACCCCTCAAGATGATCCCACATGGAAGTCAGTCGTATCCCTTAAGTGCTAGGAAGGGGTATCGTCGGTTTCCCATAAGATGAGTTTCCTAGAGTAAGAGTACCTCAGGGAGATGGCGGTGGGAGAACGTGAGAACTGCTGCGCATTTTACATGGTCTAGGAGACCGTTAACATTCCAAGACAGCACTCCGAAGGTATTCACAATGAGGGATGGACATGAGCCCTAGTCGGTGGGCAATGTAAAAAAAGGGGCCTGTGAAGGCCATGCAGCAGGGTAAGGAGTGCGCCAGTTATGCGCCACAGGGAGTCATCACTGAAGGAATGCTGTGAGGAGTATCGCATCGGAAAGGTGTGTCTCAAAACCTAAAAAGGAAAACGAAAAGTGAACATACAAGCATACCTGGACCTCCAGGCCCATGGTCAAGAGTTGGCCTGCTTGCCATGAGACTGCAGCAGCACGAGCAGCCGGTCCTGCAAATCGGATGGTCGTCAACTGCAATAGGTAGAGCAAGCAATAGGAAAAGTGATCAGCAGCTGGGCAGCAGTAGAGGTCACTTCAAGTAACCGTTGGGATTTCCTGCCCTAGGAAGGGCTCCGGGACATATGAGGCTATGAACAGCACAACTGCACAGCCTGCCACAGAAGTATGTGGAAACACAGAGAGACAAGTAGGCCCAAGGCAGGTGAGCACGATGGTGAGATAGTAGAGGAAGCCCAAGTCACTCCCAAACCACAAGGCTAGGACCCAGCATCATACTCATGGAGAGGCCATAGAGGGAAACAAGTGTGTACAAAACTTTTAGGAAATTAAATGCACAGTGGACCTTCGAAATTATAATATAAACATATCATTGACCCGATGTTAATCGTTATCAAAAATATTTTTATTCATTCAAAAATGATCTATTTTTCTTTTCTGTTTTGTTAAAAATCAATACAAATACATTGTATACAATTATAGAGGCTGATTACATACCATGTGATATATCTATTTCAGTAATAGTTCTTACTATACTAAATCCTCTCAAGCATACTCCCACATTCCAGGCCATAGAGGGATACAGGGCTACCAGGTAAGCGGTCCAAAAACAAAGCTAAGCGCTTCGAGGCCAAAGCACTGTGTCCAGGAGCGGACCTCCGTGGAAGGTCAGAACTTATTGCGCCACCAGGACCTCCACCCGGCCGGGCCAATAACAGCGTCTCCCCGCCGAGGGCTCCACAACAAAGTCAGGGATTAGCCACAGGCCCCCACATGGGCCACGAAGGGTGAGGGGCCCTGTGCAAGAAAGGGTCCAGGTAGGCACAAGACGGACCCCAGCAAGAATAGTTCTCTCCAGTGGCCAAAAAAGTGGAGGGGGTCAGAGCGGACGAGAGAGCTCCACAGCCCAACACAAGGCAAAACACCACTAAAAACCGCCCCTGAGTCAGAAGTAGTGGCCGATGGCCACATCCAGCCACTGAGGATAATCGCCGCTGAAAAGGAGGGGGGGGGCTCAACTAGTGGTACCAGGCTGGAGGGGAGGAGTGCCTCAGGCCACGCACACGGCTCCTCGTAACTACGATCTCAGGCCATGAAGGCTGGCAAGGTGCTCCAGGTCAAGGCCCACCACGGAGCCAGGCCATGCCAAATCACACCAGCCAGGGGAGCAGCGACCAGTCAGGCTCACCCCCCTCAGCCGCAAGGAAAGAGCGTAATACTGTCCTGTGGTGCAGGATCCCCACAGCACCGTGCGGCCGGCCTGACGTGGGGGCAGGTGTAAGTCCCCATAGGAATCTAGGCCAGCGCCTTACCTCCCCACGGCTGTGGGCTACCCCTGGTCCACCTCCAATCCTCCAGCGCACAGGCAGCAGTATGCAGCCGGTATAGGGAAGCAACAGGGACTCAGTCGCCGCAGGTAACTGTAGGGGGGGCGACGGCCCCATCTCGCACCGTGAGTCACGGCCTCCTGTCACTAGGCCACGCAGCAGGCCCTGGGCCCCCAACAGGCTCCCAGATCAACATGCAGGGCTTCTCCCAGGGTAAAATGTAGCCTCGATACCTCTCAGGCAAGGGGTTCAGTCAGTAACGACCAGTGGCAGCTAAGGAGCAGGAATAATTACGTAAATTGGGGTGCTAGTGTGGAGCTGGTCTAAAGAGCAGTCGCCATACACGCTGTCCAGGAAACGCCTCCTTCAAGGTTTTTTTTTTTTTAATAACAGATTTTATTTGGTTTTCCTGATGCAAAATGGGCCAGAGCCCTACAAGTACCTGCAAGAAACAACATAAATCAGGATTACTATAATATTTTAAACAATTGTAACTCCCGCAAAACTGCAGGTCCAACAGTGTAAACATAGTGCAGACAATCCCAGATCCCAGCAATTGCATAAAAATTACAAAAATACAGAGGCAAACAATTATATGACACGGAATGAGACGTCTAGTGGACATTGGCAAGAGTGGGGGGTCTGTCACTCCTTCAAGGTTTTTAACGGTAATCATTTCAGCCTGCACACCCTATGTTCCAGGTTTTAATTCAAATACACTTGGGGGACTGCTGCCTGACATGATTGACTAATACAATGGAAACCAGATTGTGCTCTACATATGTTTATATCATTTTCCAGGGAGCAATTTTTTATGGTATGCTTTAAATGATTTTTAAGTTGAACATAGCTCATACTCTGGATATATAATTTAGCCAAAGAAAAGTGCTGAAGTGCAGTTAAAATATTAGTTAAAAATGATCCATCCTGTATAATCAGAATAAACCATTCTGAAGCCATGAGGCGCCTTAAAGACTTTTCTTTGGCATGTAGTATGGAATGATACCATCGTAAAATAGCAGCTAGTCCTCTTATTAAAGTACTCACCAATCTTAATTCTTGCCATAGGGCGTCTATTGAGACCATAGAATTTAAAGTGCAAATAGTGCCAAGAATCTTCCCCTCCACCTTATGCATAAAGTGCCATTGATTAATATTTATTGTCTCTGTAGCATATAAAAGAGTCAGCAGAATCTTATTTTTATATAATGTTAAGAGATGATTAAAGTGCTTGTGACCTGTTGCTCCATAAAGTGCCTTTAGTGCATTTCCATGGGCAAACGCCTTATTTGATAAATGGGCAATATGTTCACAGTCAGCCCAATTTGTAAACAGAATTCTTCCAAGATAAGTGTTCAATTTTACTACCTCTATGGTAGAGTTATTATAAAACCACCTGTACTTTGTATTAATCCAACACCCCATTGGACGAAACCTCATGACCTTAGTTTTATTTATATTAACCTTACGGAACTGAGCGTCTAAGTAAGATGACAAGATGTTGAGACATCTCTTAAAGCCTTTAGGAGTCAGGTCTAGCAAGACAATATTGTCCAAATAAAGGAGTGTACCTAAAGGATAGAAACCCAATTTAGGGTCATCACTAGCAACCTTACTCAACACATCGGGCAGATCTGCCATATACAGTGAAAAAAGGAAGGGCACCAGCTGGCCTCCCTGTTTCAAGCCATTTCTGGTAGGGATATTCGGAGTAATACCCTGCCTACCTCCTAACATAACATGACACCAGGTAGCGGTGTGAAGAGCAATGATATGTTTTGGGAGACCTCCCCCGGCATTCAACTTCCTCAAAAGAGGTCTGCCTTTCTACGCGATCGAAAGCGCTTGAATAATCAATATAAGCCGCATAGACAGGCATCCCTCTAAGTTTCACATATTTCTCCAATTTAAGATGTATTTCAGTTATATTATCCAGAGTCAAATGACCAACTCTAAACACTGCCTGCTCCAATAGTATCATATTTTTTTCTCCACCCATTCTAGTAGATTAGATAAAACACATTTATAAAAAATGTTTCCTGTGGCATCCAACAAGTTAATCTGCCTATAATTGCTAGGTATGGTAAAAGGGCCTTTTTTATGTAACGGCAAGATAACACTACCCCTCCATGAACTAGGGACCACCCCAGTATAACAGTAGCAGAAAAGCACCACTAATTAGGAATTCATAGGTCCAGATCCAGTTTTATGATAGTGATGGGTAGTTGGCCTGATAAAGACAGTAACCATAGGGCATAAGAATGGAGTGCTAACTAGACAGAACTGGGCTGAAGTGTGCTGTACAAACTATGGCTTTCCATATGAATATTGCTCAAAGAGAAAAGCAACCTGAACTGTGGAGCACAAGAGGGTGATTGAGTAATGGCGCCAGAGCCTAGCCAGTGCCATGTCCCCAGTTAGACATTAGTGATCACAGGCACTGAGCAACTCTGTTAGTCTGGAGTGGACACTGAAGGGTTGCTCCTAGAATCACATGCAGAATATTAACCATGTACTGCATCACCCCAATTGTGCTGTGTAGCATTTAGTAATGCTGTGTTTATTAAAGTACTTTATTTCACTCGAAGGACTAGCACTGGGTTGGACACTAGTTTGAGTCTGCCGGTAGATTCTTGAGTTTTTACCTCTTGCCCCCAAGACTACCTCACCGAGAAACCTGTGAATGCTGACCCTCACTACCCTGAGAGTATAAGGATGGACCCCAGGACACCAGTGGCAAACTACCTCAATCACCACGGTTAGGACCCAGTAGTCTGTTTGCCATGGCACCCCCACCCCTCATCCCCCGGTGTGTATATTTTTTTCTCCCCAGACTCTGCCCAATCCCTTATTCCTTAGGGTCTCCCATTATTGTCCTATTATGATCTCTGGCTTGATGGCAAAGCTAGGAACAGGAGGGCAGGCTGCTTTTGTGATGCAGCTTCAGAAATTACAAGGCATCAAATTTACAGTGATCAAGAACAGAAAAAAGCCATAAATAGGAAACACTGATGTGTAAAGCCTGTAGATCTGGTGTGCATACTGCCAGTATCGTGGAGTATTTTTGTATGCTGCATTTTTAACTGTACATCATTTCCAGACTACCTTTGGCATCCAAATCTTAGAAATAAGTGGTATGTCATTGGCATCTCCCAAATTCCCTCAATAGGTATTTTTTATATCATAAAGATCATTCCTCTCAGCCATGCAGCAGACACACAGCACATTATATCACTTACCATTAGCCTTCAATTCAGTCTGCTTCAGGATGGACTGGATATTATGCTGCTAAAGGACATTGTGCCCACATTCGACCAACACCCTTAAATATTAAAAGGTACCCAGTCCAAGACATGTTATTACTTTTTATGATTTTGAATAGGTGGTTTTATATCCTCACGCTGCCCGCAAAAGCTGCAACTCCTCTAAAATGAGAGGCCAGGTAGTTAGAATCATGCGTTAAAAAAATACATCATCAAACATGGGCACTCTGGACCTCATTACGATTTCGGGTGGCCTGTCGGTGGCGGTTCGCCCGAAGGACAGGCCATCGGTCTCGCCGCCGTCTTTTGATGCATGCGTTCGGACCGAAGAGGTCGGGGGAAAGACCGCCACCTCCGACAGGATCCAAGATCTTGTCGGGGCAGCGGTCGGAATTCAATCCCTGCAATGGAGGCAGTGACTGTACAGGCACCGCCGTAGGGATTAGGATGTCCCTTTCCAACTGCCTTTTCATGGGGGTCCCACTGCCACGAAAAAGGCAGCCGGAAACTGACTTTAGGGGCCCCAAGAAGGGCCCCCATTTCCTGTGGGCCACAGTTAAATGGTCCTGGGTGCACATGCAGTGCCCCCCCACACATCCATGCACCGTGTGCCAGGTACCATATGGTGCCTGGTGCACGGTGCATGGATGTGCACAAAGTGCTTTTTTCTACTGCAGCTTGGGCTGCGGCCCCTTTCCCGGGCTGCAGCACAAGCCGCAGTTGAAAAACGCACTTTCCGACCGCCGTGCTGGCGGTCTCATCACAGTAGGGCGGGTGGGATCGCCGACTCATTGTCGAACGGTCTCCTGTGCGATGGGATGGCGGTAGGCGGATACCTACCGCCATCGTAATTGGGGGCCTGTTTTGCCACCTATACAGAGTACTCCCCTTTGTGTTGTGATTCTTTCTGCCATTTGTTTCATTTCCAAGGTCCAAACATTTTGGGGACAAGGCATACCCTGTCGTTATCTTTCTAGTGAACAAAAGTTTGATTTTTGTGGCTAAGTTGGCCCAGAGAGTAGAACCGAATGCAAATTTGTCTAACACCAATTTAATAAAATACTAATTAATGCTGTCAATACCTTTTTTGGTATTACAACATGTTTTTAAAGTCCATAACCCATCGATGTTATCCAAGTGCTTCCTGCCCTAATGAACCCTGCGTCAGAAGATCCATAAATTATCAAACCAGTTTTTAGCAATTTGTTAAGAAATGTCCGCATTGGTGTTTCTCAACACTCCGAGAATTGACTTACTGAATCCCTGATGGGTCCAGTAAACCTACAAGGTCAGTGAAGACACCACAGACTTGTCATATTTCTCCAGAGATTAATATCTGTTTAGGTGGTGCTGGGGTTGAATGGTGGCACAAGCTACCAATCAATCAATCAGGGAATTGTAAGCGCGCTACTCACCCGTGAGGGTCTCAAGCTATCTGGTTCAGACGCTTTATTCTTAGAACGGGTAGGTTCAGTGATACGTGAAACTGACTTTTCCAGTTTAAATTTGACAGTGTCAGGTACAGTCAGCAGAGCTACAAACTGATTTACTGCGCTGCATGCAAATGTCTGGAGAAGGGTTCAATGTTTCCTTTTCTTTGTATATGAAAGTATCTTGAGATGTTTCTTACGCATCCCTCATATTTTTGATGTATGTTCTAGAGTGTCTCATCTTTAGCCACAAATATTTTAACTTCATGTATATTAGAACGGTTTGGTTCTCAGAAGCAAATGCTCTATCCGCATATAGTAATGTTTCAAATTCACAAAGCTGTTTGAGGGCCCAGTCCCAACCCCTAATTTTTGTGCTTCTTTCCGAGTTCCACAATTTTTTATATAGTTACAATCGGGTCCAATCTTTTATCTGACGGAGGGAATAGCCTTGGAAATGATTTAGCTAGCCTTACCCCAACCATACATAATAACAACTTTTCTATGTCCTACAGGTCTCTAGGAACCTGGTTGTAAAGCCAATGGGTCTCAGCCATTAGACGTTTTGGCTTTGCCAATCTTTTTTAGCCTTGATGTGCAGCATGGCTATTAACAAAATAAAAGCACAATCACCCAGCTGCCCCATTTTATTTACTGATCCGAGATGAATTGACAAATAAAAGGAAAAAAAAAAACACAAAAGCACTTTAAAATAAAATAAAAAAAATACATAAAGAGGATGACAGGTTTGTGGGAGCTGTATGGGCTACAAGGTTGAGAGAAGCAACAGGGCAGGAATGAGAAGAGAGGAGAGAAAGAGCAACGTGGACCACGGTAGGGAGCACACAGAGATGGGGTAGTGCAACACAAAAGCGGATGGGGAAGAGAAGCACGTGGGTGAGGGAGAGTAATGTGGGGGGGCATACAGGGGAGATAGCTGGAAAACACATGCACCATCAACACACTCCAAAGGCCGCATCCTCAGCCTTGTTCTGTCAACATCACCAGCAATCCTAAAATCCCCTTTCTACTCCCCCTGCCTCAGCTCGCTGTAAATGTTCCTCTCTACTTGAGCGGGATGACGTCCCTTTCACATGCTCCTAGTGCACTACTTACCTTTGTCCTATAAGGCACACATTTTTTGCCACTTTTCTTTGATTTTTTTCAGTAGACTATATTATTGACAACTTTTTTGTAGTCTATTTTTTATTCCACGATAAAACAATGGAGACAGTATTTGCTCGAGGAAGCTTCCAGCAAAGAGAATGTAAAAGCAGACAATTGCCCACAAGTACAGTGCTAAATGTTACGGCACCGAGTAGCACAAAACCCTGATAAAACAAGCAAAGTGGCTGTAACTTCTGGCGAACAGTACAAACACCACTAATACTCCATGCAAAGCCAAATCAGTAGAAGTCACACAAAGGGGCATATTCTCAAGCCCCCATCGCCACCACAACGTCACTTTCAGTGACGTTGTTGTGGCGATAGGGGCTTCGCCGTATTCACAAGGCAGCGTTAAGCCACGTTAAGTGGCTTAACGCTGCCTTGTGAATAGGGCCCCCTTCACGCTGTTTTTAGCGTAAAGGGGGCGTGCAGTGGGTGTTGCGGTGGGCGTTCCTCCGCAACACCCATAAAGTTTGACGCTACCTCCTATTCACAAGGGCAGTGTAAATAGGAGGTAGCGCCAAACTTAAGACCAGGAAAAATCTGGTCTTAAGGTGGCGAAACGAGGAGAAATGCTTTATTTCTCCTCGTTTCTGCTTTTCCATGTGTGCTGCCTTGTGCAGCACACATGGAAAAAGCAAATGCCATGGTTTGTTCATGTACAGGAAGGTGTCCTTCCTGTACATGAACAAACCTTTTTAAATGCCGTTTTGTTACTTACATGTGTGCTGCATGAAGCAGCACACATGTAAGTTACAAACTGGCATTTTCGGTTTGTTTATGTGCAGGAAGGGACACCTTTCTGTACATAAACAAACCTCCCTGCTTGCAGACACCCTTGCACAAGGGTGCCTGCGTTGGCGCCAAGTTGTAAAACTTGGCGCCATTGCAGGGGGAAATGCGAGTCTGCACCATATCCTTGAGAATAGGGTGCAGCCTCGCGTTTCCGAAGCGGCGGAGAGAGGCGTTAAGCCAAGAAGGCTAACGCCTCTCTCCGCCACTTCCTTGAGAATATGTCCCAAAGTGTTACGATCTGGCTTTGCATAGAATGCTTTGATCATCCAGTGAAGCCAGACACACAAAAAAACATTGTGTAAAATACATTGGGGCATATTCACAAGCCCCTATCGCCAACACAACGTCACCTCCAGTGACGTTGTGGTGGCGATAGGGGCCTCGCCATATTCACAAGGCAGCGTTAAGCCACTTAACGTGGCTTAACGCTGCCTTGTGAATAGGCACCCTTTCACGCTGTGTTTAGAGTGAAAGGGGCGTGCAGTGGGTGTTGTGGTGGGCGTTCCACCACAACACCCATTGATATTTACGCTGCCCCCTATTCACAAGGGCAGCGTAAATAGAAACTAACGCCAAACTTAAGACCAGGAAAACCCTGGTCTTAAGTTAGCGATACGAGGAGAAATGCTTTGTTTCTCCTCGTTTTGCATTTTCCATGTGTGCTGCCTTGTGCAGCACACATGGAAAATGCAAAATGCCATGGTTGGTTTATGTACAGGAAGGTGTCCTTCCTGTACATAAACAAACCTCTTTTTTTAAATGCCGTTTTGTAACTTACATGTGTGCTGCATGAAGCAGCACACATGTAAGATACAAACTTGCATTTTAGGTTTGTTTATGTGCAGGAAGGGACACCTTCCTGTACATAAACAAACCTCCCTGCTTGCAGACACCTTTGCACTCTGATGCAAGGGTGCCTGCGTTGGCGCGAAGTTGTGAAACTTAGCGCCATCGCAGGGGGAAAAGCGAGGCTGCACCATGTCCTTGTGAACATGGTGCAGCCTTGCTTTTCCGAAGTGGCGGAGAGAGGCGCTAAGCCAAGAAGGCTAACCCCTCTCTCCGCCACTTCCTTGTGAATATCCCCCAGTGTGTGATATTGACGACTAAAACGAGTAAAATTACACATTGTGACATTGACCCATGGGCAGTCTGCACAAAGACATTTGTACTGGAATGTGTGACTGAAGCACAAAAGTCACGAAAGGCACTGCTCGCTTGTATCTACGCAATGGCGCAGATACAAATCCACTTTATTCGCATTTGCTTGATCAATTACATCATGGGCACTCACAATGTAAACACAATGCAGCACAATTTTTCCCTTTAACAATACAATTTAAAGAAGTCTGGAAACCCGCTTACGTCCATGAGAGCTGTGACAATAATGTGTTCCTCATTAAAAGCGACTCCAAACGTCCTACGTTGGAAGGTCTTTAACCATCTAGCCAGTGATGAAGAAGTTCTCACCCATTTGATATAGTTATTAACATACGAGAGCCTTTACCAAGATGGCGGGAAACAGAAACAATCAAACTATTCAAAATATTTACAGATTTTAGAAAAAGGAAGTTAAAAGTGTGATCAACTGTGAAATAAGTCGTTGTTTAAGCTTGTAAAGGAGAGCTGTAGAAGGGATGTGGCCTAACGCATCACAACATTTTGAACATCCCCCATATGGAATACGCTGGATATTTCCAACTTTGTGGGCTGTGTTTTGTAGTACCTCTTTCCTTGACGATTTCGGTGTCTTGTCAGTCCCTTACCTGATATGGCGTGCACACCGGCGTCTTTCACTCCGTACTTTAGCATTCTAGTGTTGGGTTCGGAGTACTGCAACTTGATGCTATTTGGTGCACTGTATTTGCACAACGCACTAGCAATCAACTACGAACCCACAGTGTGATGGGTGCAACCTATTGTATTGTAATTGCATTTATGTACCGCTTACTACCTTTGACGAGGCTTCAAAGCGCTTTTTCGGCGAGGAGCACGCTACTCCGTAACCCATAAAGGATTAGTGTTGAATTAGTATAGTGAAATATGAAATTGTTGGATTCAAAAGGATAGCAGAGTGATAGAAGAGGGGAAAAGGTTTTCATTTATATAGCGCTTGTTAGCCCTGATGGAGTGTATGTCCCTGTGCATTGTGGGTTTCAAGGAACATGATCACAAGCCATGCAACGCACTCCCAAAACAAAAACTTAGAAATACTGTGCACTTCTTTTGAAATTTGCAACTTTATTGTCTTCTAGGTCCATCATACATGCTGCTCTCTAGTGTGGTTCTTACAGGGTCCAGATTGTTCCAAAGTCTATGTTCTATGCTATTAGTCTGACAACATGCAGTTCTGGCTCTCTTCCCTTACCCTCAAGGATGAGACAGTTTTTCTTTTCCAATAAACGGCACGTTTCAGTTACGTTACCGGTATCTGCAGTTCCTGTATCTCTCTCAAAGTGTGTTGCATCGACGTTAAAAGAGGCACTGGTACATAAATGGCGCAAAATACATTTAATTTAAAAATGTGAGTTACAAACTACAAATCCAATGTTCAGCAACAGGCGGGAATTCAAACCCGTCATGTGGGAAAAAAGTCTGCCATAAAAACAGAATTTTTGCATGAGCAAGGCTTGGATGGTGGAGAGAAGAGGGGAGGAAAGGCATCTTTCATTCCGTGACAACCCTGGGTGGAAGCACACACAAAGCACACACAAAACCGCTCCTGCAAGAGTAACTGCTTTTCAAGGGTGGTAAAGGGAAGCGAACACCCCCATGTTTAACTCGGTGTTGGAAAAGTGCAATACAGAAAAATGCAAAACACACTGCTCTCCACCCCACCTCTTTAACTTTCATGTTTGGGTCACAGTTTAAAGCCGTAGACCTGATCTGTATAATTTGTCTAAATCTTTTAATATGGTCTCTGGAAATTCATTGGTTGGTAACAATCGCTAATGGCGTGCACAAGCAAATTGCAGAGTGTGAAAATTTCACGCATATCTAATTGCAAATGCAAAATGTCAAATTTATTTTTTTGGTTTGAGTTTTTTACAGCGTGATCATGGCCCAAGGGCATTAGAGCTCTTTACAACAAAGCCAGACTATGCTACACATTTTTAAGTCGAAGCTTCCCTGGCAAGGGCCCATTGCTTAGGATTGGCTTTGTGGTTTGTAACTTACATTTCTGGCTTTCTATTTGCTGACATTATTTATTTCAGCCTGTCCTGCTTCAGTTCGTGCCTCCCAAGGAGCAAAGCCTTTACATACTACCTCTCCTTGTATTCCTCCACTAGTGCTCCTTTCTGCAAATGTTTTTTTTTTTAATTGAGATCCAAAACAGCAATAAAAATAGGCCTGCAAGTCTTGTTCTTATCTTGTCACATTTGCTATGCTTTCATAGACAGAGGTCAAATGTCGGTCTGTCTTCTAGGGAGCTTGGTGTTTACTTTTTTTCCTCCGACTTAAAAGCGTGAGGATTTATGTGACAATCTTGTGAGATACTGGGGTTGAGAAAGGTTTTTTTTCTAGCACAAAACAACATTTAAATGAACTGTGCAAGTATTTCAGAATATATCAGAATTAGGAAAGCACAAATGAGGCACATTTTTTGTTAATTCTGAAGTGTGTTGAAAACAAATATCATCAAAACAAATCAATACACTGGGTGATGCCATTTCCACTCATTATCGTTTGTGTGCTGTATAGTTTTATCAGTAAATCTGTATGTCTGTGAAAATTTAATTGTCATTTCAATTGCAAATGTGTTGCCTGTAATGGTGGTGTGCTACTACACCACCATGCATACTCCACTCTACACCACTCCGCACCACTTCACGCACTACACTCTGTTCTGCATCCCTCCACTTTACACCACTCCAACCCATTGCACTCTACTCCACTCTATGCCAATGCACTCTATTCCGCTTTACTCTACCTCTGCACCACTACAGCCCATGCCACTGCACTCTGCAGCACTCCACGCCACTGCACTCTGCAGCACTCCTACCTGCAGCTCTGCACTCTACATCACTCCACTCTACTGCACTCGATGCCACTGCACTCTGCAGCACTCCACTCTACGCCACTGCACTCTGCAGCACTCCACTCTATGCCACTCTACTCAGCACCACTGCATTCTACGCCACTCTGCACCACTCTACGCCAATGCACTCTACACCAGTCCACTCTATTCTACACTACTCCACTGTAAGCCATCCTGGGTGACTCCACTCTATGCTACTGCAATACACAACATTCTATGCTACTCGATGACACTCTGCTCTTTTCCATTCCACTATAAGACACTCCACTCACCTCTACGTCACTATCTTTTAGCCACGCTAAACAGCAGCCATGTTGGTGTACAACAAAACAATAGCTCTTGCAGAGGCGAGACCTATTGGCTTTGCCAATGCTTGTTTTTGGTGCACCCATTCACTCAAAATGTTGTGTTTTTTTTTAGCACATTCAGGGTTATTTGCCTCTGCAGCAATACCTCACTATGCTGTGTAGATGCAATGGAAAATGTAATCATTGTTTAACAAAATTGCCCAGTATTTTGTTGTACTTTGTTAATGAGGAATCATAAGCCAATTGAACGATAACTAAGGAAATGTGGCCTTTAATGTCCTGAGTCTGACAGTACCAAATACAACCATTACATTTGGTAACAGTGTTTCTGGTAGATACATAATGTTCCCACAGATTACCCATTTTATGACTTTTCCTTCCACACTTCAGACTGGTCTGTAAAACTTTTCCCCAGTCATATCTCTCCAGTGCTGCTAGGTTGGGGTCATGTGTCTTCAGCTGTGACTCAGCCTCTGGACCTGAGGACACCAGATTATACTGTGTGTGAAGCAGAATGCTGGTGTCTGTTCCTGGTACTTTTTCCTCACCCTACTGAGCATGTGGAGAGCACCCAAGAGAGAAACAATGACAGCAACAACCACATCACTTAATAAGTTGACGTATCTTTGCATCACAGCACTAATTCACAGGGGAGTAACTTTTTCTTCTGATTGATAAATCTTCATGCAGACAGATTCCTAACCTCATGGATGAGTTGCAAAGCAAAATCTCCCTTGACAGTGGGAGTGCATAGTGGTGGTTAACCAAGGAAATTAAGCAGCAGAGCTGAGGCAAAATACCAATCAGTGATGCTTGGCAAAAGTAAGCCAAAGATGACCATATGCCATCCAGGAGATGTCTGTAACTGGGACACCTCTGAAGTGAGAAATGAAGGCAGCCATGGCCCATGTGGGATCTTTCTTGGCCAAGGCACAACAGATCATGATAGCCAGGATGACTAGAGATGAAATGGTGCATTCGGTAACCTTTTTAGTTTTTTTTAGTCCACAAAAAGTTGATCATCCACTCTGGCTAGTCCGTGTGGTCAATGTGATTCAACAACCCAAGTCTGGGGTCCAGTCACCCGACCATTCCTTCTCCTTGGTTAGATAATGAGGAGGGACAACAGAAAGAAAGGTAGTAGATTGGCCCATATGAAATGAACATACCACCTTGGGTAAGAAGGATGGACAAGTGTCAAGGACCAAACTATGAAAGGTGGACACAGTGAGAGGTCCTGTAGTTCTCTGACTCTACAAGTGGAAGTTATTGCCACCGGAAAAGTGTGCATCGGCTTGAACGGTACTGCCATCTAGAAAAGTAACACAAGATGCAAACCCTGTTGAAGAACAAACCGAGTGGGAGAAAACAAGAAAACCTTTAGTGATGATGTAAATAGGGATGGTTGATCACGAAGGCACAAAAAGGCAGACAGGGCAGTCAAATAGTGCTCAACTGTAGCCACTGCCAGACTGCTGTGCAAGGAACGCCTAAAAGACAAGGTTTAAAGGGATCTCAGCATTCCAACTCTCAACCATTGAATACATTTGCTCCATCAACCTGTGCTGGTTGATTTTGTGGTTGGCTTCTGGAATATCATCATGATGTCTTCAATTCCTTCAGGAAGGAAGAAAGACTCTAGCAGGTATAACTCAATCGCCACACATGCATCTGCTGCATTCAGAGATTGGGGTGCAGGGACTGATCATACTGCTGCAAGAGCAGCTCTGCTCTATAAGGGATGTCGGCTGAGTGCACGCTGGGGTGACCAGGATCAGCTTAGCATGGTTCTCTCACACTTTCCACATGACCTTAGACAGTAGCAGATTTGGTGGAAATGCACATAGCAGTCCTTGAGACCAGTTGAAACTGAAGGCATTTCTAATGGAACCATTCTTATGGAATTCTACAGCACAAAACTGAGGACACTTCCTGTTCTGGCTAAAAGACCCACATATGAAAAGCCAGTCAGGAAAAGATCAACGTCTGTTAGTTTAGGATGTACTTCCCATTTGTAGTTTTCCACTTAGAGATGACTGCATCTGCCTTCACATTAAGGGAACATGTGGGATGAGGTGCTATTGGGAAAAATACTAGTAGCTGCACCCACAGGCGACTCACCTCCCAGCATAGACTTCGACCCCACAGTACCCTGTCTGTTGATATAATGGATGATGATGGCCCATCTCGCTCCTCCCATTCGCGGCGAAAGTCGCTGAGAAGACCGTCAAAGCAGAACTGACAAGGTTCATTGAATACAACGCCATCCTCGACCCCTCTTAATCCGGATTCCGCAGCAGCCACAGCACTGAGATCGCCCTACTCGCCGCCACAGATGACATCCGCACCCTCCTCAACCAAGGCCACAACGCAGCCCTGATTCTACTCGACCTTTCAGCAGCCTTTGACACCGTCTCCCACCGCACACTTGCCGCCAGACTACACGACGCCGGCATACAAGGACCCGCCCTCGACTGGATCCGATCATTCCTCACCGACAGAAGCCAAAGGATCAGACTGCCACCCTTCCTCTTCGAACCCACGGAAATCAACTGCGGAGTCCCCCCAGAGATCATCGCTCAGCCCAACCCTCTTCAACATCTACATGGCCCCCCTCGCCGCCATCGTCCAACATCACGGCCTCAGCCTAGTATCCTACACCGACGTCACCCAGCTCATCCTCTCCCTCACCAAGGACCCCACCACCACCAGACTCAACTTCTAGGAAGGAATGCAGGACGTCGCAGCCTGGATGAGCAACAGCTGCCTAAAGCTCAACTCGGAGAAGAAAGAAGTCCTCGTCCTCGGAACCACCCCATCGGCATGGAACAACACCTGGTGGCCCAGCGCCCTCGGCAGCCCCCCGATCCCCACATATCACGCCAGAAACCTCTGCATCGTACTCAACTCCTCCCTCTCCATGAACCGACAGGTCAACGCCGTTGCCTCCAGCTGCTTCAACACCGTCCGCATCCTCTATAAGACTTTTTTTTTTTTTTTTGGAGGTTATAGTTTTAAAAAAAAAATTTATTTATGTATTTTCAAGAGAAAAAAATACAGGTACAGGCAATGTATCATATCAAGTGTACAGGCTTAGGCAAAATAATAAAAACAATGAGGCAGGTGTTAAGACCAGATTAAAACATAGTGAGTCACAGAGCAATACATGACATCAGAGGCAATACAATGATTGTAACAATAAATCACATACACTGGAAGTCTCTATCACGCCAGGTGGCTCGGTGAATTGCAAACAGTCAGATGAAGAAGGGGGTCACCCCATTGTCGGTCTGTGTATTGTCGACATCGTCGAGTGGATGAGAGAGTAAGTATGTCGTAAGGGGTCCCCAGTTGTCACGGGAGGTAGGAGGAAGCAGTTCGGCAAACGCATACATTTGTTCCTGCCAGAATACCATGTCTCGGATCCAATCCTTAAATTTAGGTGCCCTGCCCCGCTCCCACCTGCACGCTATATGTAGTTTAGCTAAAAGGAGGCTGAAGGAGATGAATTTCCGATGTGTCACCGCTAGTTTCTCCGTGTACCCTACTAAGGCGAGAAGGGGAGAACGCTGGAGGCGTAATTATGTCATTTGTTCTAGGGCCGTAAGTACCTGGCGCCAGTACTCCTGCACAGCACCGCAGTCCCAGGCCAAGTGTAGGAAGTCAGCCCCTATGGCACCACAACAATCACATCTGTCGTTGTCATGCAATTTGAAGCAGTGGAGTTTGGCTGGTGTATAATACGTGCGATGAAGGAACTTGTAATGTAGGATGCGGAGTCGGCTACTGGACGTGCTTTGTTCCGTCTGCTTGCAGCAGTAAATCCACTGCTCGTCAGTGAGGGCAAATCCCAGTTCCACGGACCATTTGTCGCGGGCTGCACTCTGTGTTGGGCCTTGAGTGGTGTAAAGAGTGTGATAGAGTGAAGAAACCAAGTGTGATGCTGCTTCACTACGCAGTATTAGGTGCAGTGAGGCAATCTCCGGCGGTTCCTGAGGATAGGTAGGTGTATGCTCCTTGAAGCCCTGACGCAAGCGGACATAGAGAAAGATGTCCATAGGAGAGGGCGGTTGTGTAGAGAAGAGTTGCTGCAATGTGCGGAATTTACCATGAAGGTAGAGATCCCCCCCAAGTCTTAATACCATATTTAGTTTGAGTTTTCCTAAAAACTCCTTCCTGAAGGACGGGCATTTTCGGATGGTAAACTAGGGGAAGCAGGGGTGAATATAACATAGGTGCCTGGGATCGCGTGACAATGGTTTGCCATGCCTTCACAGTGCTGGTAATTGGGGATGGGTCCCCGGTGCGTGGTGCAGTGGCGGTGAATATGGCGCCCTCTAGTGGTATGGGATCAGATAACCAATGTTCGGTAGCTACTTGTGGCATGTACTTGGGAGGATGGAACCAGAAGTGGGCATAGTGAGCCTGTGCACATGTATAATAGAGTTCAAAATTTGGTATATCGAACCCCCCTTGCGAATATGGCCTAGTGAGAACGTCCCATTGTATTCTAGGTTGTTTGCCACCCCAGGTAAGGCGTATCAGCTCTGTACGAAGCAAAGAGAAAAAATGTCTGCCCGGATCATATGGTATGTTCATCAATAAGTAAAGGAGTTTAGGGAGGATAACCATTTTTATCAGGGAGATGCGTCCTGCAGAGGAGAGCGGTAGGGCGATCCATCGTGTGATATTGTCTCTTATCCCATCTAGAGCGCGGCCATAATTAAGCCGCATCAGTTCATCGCGGTTCGCAGTGACATATATACCAAGATACTTTACTTCATCAGTGCACCACTCGATAGGGAAGTCAGGGACGAATTCCGTGACTGACGAGGTAAGAGGGAAAATTTGGGATTTGGTCCAGTTTATATGAATACCGGAAAGCTCTCCAAATCGCACAAATTCTCGGAGCAACGGATTGAGGTTAAGTTGTGGCTCCCTAAAGTAGAGCGTGATGTCGTCCGCGTATAGGGAGATCAGAATATGTCGGAGTGGGCACCGAAGGGCTTTATCCTGATGGTATTGCCGTATCTCAGCCGCAAGTGGTTCAACCGCGAGGGCGAACAGAAGAGGAGAGAGCGGGCACCCTTGGCGGGTGCCCCGGGTGTTGGGGAAGGAGGGAGATGAATGGCCATTGATGAGGACCTTGGCTTCGGGGTTAGTGTACAATAGGCGGACCCATGAGAGGAATCCCCTAGGCATGCCCATGTTTTGAAGGATTACGAATAGGTAGTCCCATTCGAATGCAGTTTTGGGTCCACCGACCGTAGGATGGAGAAGAGCGTGCGGAGATTGTGCAATGTCGCCCGGCCAGGAATAAAACCAGCCTGGTCCGGGAGAACTAACTTCTCCATGAGTAGGCTGAGGCGATTGGCTAGAATCTTTGCAAGGATTTTAGCATCCGTATTGATTAAGGAGAGGGGCCGGTATGAATCGCAGCAATCTGCTGGTTTACCGGATTTCAGGAGAGAGGAGATCAGAGCCAGTCTCATGGACGGGGGAAGACAGCCCAGCTCCTGCGCCTCGTTGAAGACGTGCTTGAGAATGGGGAGCAGTTGATCAATGTAAGTTTTATAAAAGTCGATGGGGAGGCCATCCGATCCAGGGGCCTTCCCGGATTTCATTTGCATTATTGCCTCATGTATCTCATCGTTTTCAAAGGGCGCCGCGAGAAACTCACTTTGCGAATCACCGAGCCAGCCGATGGTGATATCTCGCAAATACGAGGCAAAGTCCGGGGGAACATCCCTGCAGGTGCTATATAAATCAGTATAGAATTCGGTAAAAGTGTGGAGGATGTCCAGACTGTCTCTAAGATGCACGCCAGAAGAGTCCCTAATCTCAAGAACATAGTTAGAGAATCGAGGTAGACGGATGACTTGCGCCAGCATCTTGCCTGGGCAGCCGCCCTCGCCATATCTGCGCGCAGTGTGATATTTCCCTCGAAATCGTGCCTCCGAATCGGCCGCTTCTTTGTATTCGGTGAGTTTTTCTCTGAATGTCGCCAGGCGTGGTCCAGAGTCATCACCCCAGGGGTCGCTCTCCAGCTGTTTAAGCTCACGTTCGAGCGTGTGCAGAGTGCGACGAAGGTCCCGTAGTACCCCAAAGCTTTTGGCCATGCAGGAGCCCCGTATGGTGACCTTAAAGGCCTCCCAGACTGTGCCGATCGATGAGACAGAGCCAATGTTGGTCTGAAAAAAGCTAGTGATTTCCGTACCGATTTCAGCTCTGAAGACGGTATCGAGTAGTGCCTCCGGCATGAGCCTCCAGAGTCTAGGGGAGGAAATCGAGTTGGGTGGGACTATTGTTATGAGCACCGGGGAATGGTCTGAGTAAGTTCTAGCGAGGTGAGTTTCCTGTGTGATCCACGAGGCCGCCCCTCGGGAGACCACCCAATAGTCCAGGCGAGCCCAGGAAGCGTGTAGTGCAGTGTAATGAGTTCCTTCCCTTCCATCCGGGTGGACATGTCTCCATGCGTCTGTGAGTTCGTGAGCTGTGAATATGCCCGTCAGAGCCTCTTGTGTCTTGGTATAATGCAGGGGTGATGGATTAGATCTGTCTGCAACTGGATTGAAAGCGGTGTTAAAGTCTCCCCCCCCAAATAATGTGAGTGGAGCCTATTTGGAGTATGCGCCCCCAAAGTGTGGTGTAAAAATCGGGATCATCGATATTAGGCCCGTAGCAGCATACTATTGTGACTGACTGGGTACCTAGTGTGCCCCATATCATACAGCTTCGCCCAAGAGAATCCTGCTGTGTGCCTCCCAAAATAAAGGGAATATTCTGTTTTACTAGGATCACGACACCTCTGGAGTAGGTAGAATAAGAGGAGAATACTCGAACTGTAGCCCATTTGCTGGCAAACGTGGGAGTACGAGTTGGGTCTAGGTGAGTCTCCTGCAACACCGCAATGTGGACGTGATGTCTATCTAGGTATGTAAGGACTTGTCTGCATTTCCGGGGATCTCGAAGACCCCTGACGTTCCATGTGATTAGATTCAGTTGTAGGGCCTCAGTGGGGGCTGACATGACATTTTAACCTAATAATATCACGGTATGCTCTGCGGAGGTAATGAGAAAGTGCGCCTTGGAATATGGAGCCTTTGTCTGCCTGTTGGGAAGAAAAACAATAAACAACAGTGGAATTAAGTCCCCCCACCCACAACAGCACCCCAATCATGCCGGCATTGTTATCCCTACCCAAACCCAAACAAATATTGCAACAGTGCAATAAAAAGTGAGTCATATATCGAAAAATAGGGGGAATACCCGTTTGGGGAACGCTAGTGTGCAACGATAACCTCCCCCCTTTGTGGTGTATAGTCGATCCCCCGATGGTAAGGGGAGACGGAATGAAAGAGAGGGGTGGGGGAGTTGCTTGGCATAGTTTGATTCATGAGTTAAAAACACGCAGAAGAGAAAAAAAAAAGGGGGGGTGAAAAATTGTACCATAAAAGGATAAAAAAGAAAAGGGCAATGTCCGCCAGCAATAATGAAGAATGGGAAACATGAGTTCGTGGCACTTATCCGTAGATGGGAAGCAGTTCGTCAGGAGCTAATCTTCCACGATGTGATAAGATGAGGCGTCGAACAGTGAACAAGAGTGGTATAGCCGCTATCAAAGAGAAGTCCAGGTCTCATCTGGCCGCGGCAGCTCCGAGACGGCAATGAGATCGCCGGCATCGCCGACACCCCAAGGCAGGATTACCGAAGTCAAGTGACATGGATCGGAGATCTTCAGTCAGAACTCAGCGATGCGGATTGAGATAGGCGGTCCTGGGAATCCCTGGAGGGGGAGTTCCTCCTGACAGTGCGAAGGAAATCGTCTACTTGTTGACCATTTGTGAAGAAGTGTTGCTTGCCGTGGTATGTGACCCGCAGTCGGGCAGGGTATAGTAGGGCGTATTCAATCTGCAGTTTTCGAAGCTTCTGTTTGGCAGGCAGGAACTTGCGGCGCGCCTCCTCAACCGCAATCGTAAAATCGGGATATATGGAGAAGTTTGCGCCTTCGAATTGTAGGTTTTTGTGGTCTCTGGCCAATTTCAGTGCAGTGTCGCGGTCTCTGTAGTTGAGGATCCGAGCGACTATCGGGCGTGGGTTCGCACCCGGGGCTGGGCGGGGGCCCAGGGTGCGGTGAGCGCGCTCCACGATGAATTGGGTGGAGAATGCGTCCGCGCCAAAGGTGGTGCTTAACAGGCGCTCGATAAAGTTTTCCATTCGGCCAGTGTTTGCGCTTTCGGGGATTCCAGTGACGCGAATATTATTGCGCCGGCTGCGTGCCTCCAAATCCTCGTTTTTGGCCGCAATTATTTTAAGTAGTTTGTCCATTTGAGCCCCCTGCTGTGTCACTTGGGTAGTGGCATCCTCAGTGTCGGAGATCCGTCTCTCTGCCTCTTTAAGTTGTTCGCCATGTTTCTCCACTTTCAGCACTATGTAGTCCATGCGGGTGTTCATGGAGTCCATTTTATTCGAGAGATCCGTAAGGCTATGTTGCATGGCCAGGAGAAGAGTTTTCACTTCATCCACTTGGGTTGGTGGAGGATTTGACGTTTGCGCGTCGGCAGGCAGTTCAGATTCTTCAGCATTAGAACGGGTGACGGCTTTCTTCGTATCAAAAGGGAGTTTGGACTGTCGGCCATCAGGTTTCCCCATGATGGAAGGTGCACTTGGAGAGAGACAGCGCCAATAATGGGATACTGGAGGTATTCCTTGTGCAGAGGTCGTTGTCAGAGCAGGTTTACTTAGTTAGGTCTCCCCTGCGCCGTAACTGGGAGGAGCGGGCGCTCACGTTTGTATTTTAAGCTCATTCAGTGGGTATAGAGTGCTTGTGGGCTCCACGCCGCAGGGCTAATTTGTTAGCGAGGGATGTAAGTGCGCCAGCCGCGAGCCGACCAGGAATGGAGAGTTCGCCAGGTGAGGCAGATTAGGTGAGAAGGGAGTCAGCAGTTTGTGGAACTCCAAAGATGGTCCTACTTCAGGATGCTTGGCGTAGGCCTCAGATCTCGTTGCTAGTGAGGGGAGGCGCGCGAGTCAGCAGTGGCACCCCCTCCAAGTCCGTGAAGTCTATCTCCGTGATCCGAATACAGCAGCCGGCCGGCAGGCAATTGGAATCAATGGTGCAGCAGGGCGTTGTTGTAGAAGCTGTGGCACCGCGGTCAGGCCCAGTCGCTGCAGAGGTAGTGGCGTTGGAGAGATCTACGGCAAGCGCTTCACTAAGAGGGTGGGTTGCCGCGTCGAGGAGGTGTCCAAAGGAAGCAGAATCGATCAGCGGGAGATTTCACAGGACAGCCTCTTGTCCACGAGATGGGGAGTATCGCATGTAGCCTCTCTGTGCTTGATCCAGGCTACGCGAGATCGCCCGTGTAAATGTCGAGGCAATGCTGAGTAGGTGACGGGTTGACCACCTCCCGGTGCTGGAAGTGAATGGTCCTCGTATGCCTCACGGGGGGGGGGGTATTGACCGCTGGGTATTATCGCGGTGTGTCAGGCGAGCCGAGGAGCAATATCACGGGCAGAGGCATTCATAGCACGGAGCGGCCTAGTCGCCGCGCAGAATCTTCGGCCCTCGCCCGCCTGTTTGAACCGCCGGCAGGCCTCTACGGGGTGCCGTCCACCCGCCAGGTAGAATGACTCACTGAGTTACAGTAGACAACAGGGTGCTTGTGTGCTGATTCAAGCACCTGAGTGCAGTCCCATGATCAAGTTCAGACGCTGCAGAGGTAATGGCGCTGGGCAGAACAAGGACAAGCGCCTCGCTAAGGGAATAAATTGTCCTGACAAGGCAGAGCCAATGGGGGGTAGAGTTAACCAGCAGGAGGTCTCCAGGAGTGCTCCGCGTCTAAGAGATGGGGATTAGCGCTTGCAGCCTCACCGTGCTTGGAGGTTAATGCAGGCCATGCGAGTCCGCCAGTGCGAATGTCGGGGCCATGAGGATCGGGTTCGGAGTTGTCTGCCTCTCGATGCTGGGTATGTGCGAGCCCGGTATGCCTCTCGGGGGTGTAGATCGCAGGTTATTGTCGCGGTGTGGTGGGCGGGCGAAGAGCAGCGCCACGGGTAGTAATCTTGTGGCGCGTTGCGGCCTAGTCGCCACGTGGAATCCCCGGCCCTCGCCTGGCTGCTCGAGCCGCCAACAGGTCACCACAGGGCGCCGTCCTCACGCCGGGCAGAGTGTTTCGTCGCCTCGCAACACCCAGCGGGGGTCTTTAGCGCTAATTCCAGCACCGGAGTGTAGCTTCAGGTGTCAGGAATCACAGCAGGTACTTTATTAGATGCAACGTGTAGTTAACACAGGATAAATGCTGAATATTGCTGCCAAGCGCCCGGAGCCTCAAAGGCGTGCGGCCATCTTGGTTGTGCGCCACCTAGCGCCCCATCCTCTGTAAGACTTTCAAATGGATCCCCCCCGAGTCAAGGAAGACAGTCACCCACGCACTCATCACCAGCAGGCTGGACTACGGAAATGCCCTCTAAGCCGGCATAAACAAGTCTCTACTCCGCAAGTTCCAGACAATACAGAACACCGCCGCCAGACTCGTCCTCGGTATCCCTCGACACGAGCACATCAGCCAACATGTACGGAAGCTCCACTGGCTCCCTGTCGAGAAGAGAGTCACCTTCAAGATACTCAACCACGCCTACAAATGCCTACACAACACCGGACCCCAATACTTCAACAATAGAATCACCCTCCACGTACCCATAAGAAACCTCCGATCCGCCAACCTCGTCCTCGCCGAGACCCCAAGCATCCGCAGAGCTAAAGCAGGGGGAATAGCCTTCTCCTACATCACGGCCAAGACCTGGAACAAGCTCCCGATCAACATCAGACGCCCCCCTCCCTGAACTCTTTCAGGAAGGCTCTCAAGACCTGGCTTTTCGGCTAAACGGAACTGCTGCCTCTCCCCCACCCCCACCCCCCAACGCCTTAAGACCCTCACGGGTGAGTAGCGCGTTTATATATCCCCTGATTGATTGATTTATTGATTGATTGTTGTTCAGCAAAGTGTGAATGTTGCTTTCTGAGCCTGAAGGGAGAAGGTTATATGAAAAATATTGTGAACACAAACATCAATTGGCATATCGTGTCAAAAATATTGTTTACCAGAATATTGTGTTTCTATATTTATAAAAGAAATGACAAAACTATTGTGTCAGAAATATTGTGGAAGAGAATATTGCCCAGGAAAAGATAAGAATATTGTTTCTTAAGAAAATATTGACTTTCAAAGTAATTTATTGAAAATTGTTTATTAATTCAACATAATGTTAGTTTTCATCATGTTTAATGGTTTTATAAATGTGTGTGTATACATATATGTATATTTTAGAAATAATAACTAATCATTTTTTTAAAAATATAGTTACATTTAAATACAGTAGAATAATGTGAACATTAGCAAACATATATACAACCAACAAAAGTATGTAACATAATGTAAATATTAAAATAAACACATAAAGTTGTATTTAATACTTCATAATAAATATACAAATAATAAACACGTTTTCAAAAGAGTATTTAAACAATTTAAAAAATGTACAAAAATAATATATATATTTTTAAATATATTTGTATTCAATTTTCTCTGAATATGAATACAATAACTTGGCAGCATTGCACAGTAGATACATCCATATACATCGTCATTTGCGCAGCGCTTGTTGGGGGGTGGCCAGTGGGAGGGACACGCAGTAAGGGGGGGGGTCGAAGAAACAGATCCAGCAGTCCTTCATGCATTCTTACTTGCAAATTCTCAAAGGGCGTCTACAAGGAGGGCCCACCACTCACTGCATACAATCATCCCCACATTCATTCAATGGCCAGGCCGCAGAGCCATACAAGGTCTATGAGAGTTCATTTTCTGAAGATTTAGGCGAAGCTAATGTGTTTCTTGATGTGTGTAACTCATCTGAAGCTGTGCTGCCTCCATCTCTCTCCCCATCCGGTTCCTCTACGTCCCTCTGGCCCTCAACTCGCTCACCCAGGACTTCCAGCATGTTAGCCCAGCTAAGCTTTCATGATCCCTTTCCGCATTTTCATCTGTGGACACCTTCCTAAGCATACATTCCTCCGCTACCGCCCACTCAAACAAGTCTGACTTCCACTTGGTGCAAGCTGGAGGGTTAGGACAGGCCCAGTATACAGCTATCCGGCGTCACGCCAGTAGGAGGCCCAGTTGGGCAAATTTATATCACATTTTCTTCCCTTTCCTTGGAAGCGGTATCAGTCCTAACACACAGAGTCACACAAAGATCCACAGCTACTCTGGTTACCCTATGCAACACCCCAAGTATGTCCCGCCAGAATGTGCTACAAAAATAATATTAACAGTAAAACAGAAATTATAAAATATATATTAAAACGCTTAATAATTTAAATAAAATAATTAATACAAGCATTTTAAAATACATGTTTCTAAAATTAGTATAAACATTTTAAATAGCAAAATATTAAAAAATAAAAGCAAATATCATTAACAACAATATAATCCGATATTACTGCAATGGACTATGTGGCAGTGATTATAAGTGTGGCAGTATATTTGGCACTTGTTGGCTTTAACTGCTAACAGGGTTAATTACCTTGCATCTCACAATAACAAATGCGAGAATGTCTTTGCTTTGCAAGGCTGTAAACACCCTACAGGCTGTATAAAAACATGCAGAGCCGCAGTGATAAAATATTATAGGTACTATCCCGTGGTACAGCTGGATGGACAGGCCCCTGATTGGGTGATTAGCAAACTGCTTCTTGTCGCATCTATTATGAATAGTCATGCTTTGTGGCGACAATGAACAATGGGCTGATTAACTGTGGCGCTGTCGAATCTCCCAAATGACTTTTCCTTGGCTCCCTGTCTGCCCTCCTGGAGCTACGTCTTGCCGTGGTATTTTGCATTTTTCCTCCCAGCAGTGAACCTTCAAAAACCGGTTACACGCCAGCTCGGGGGCCCCACCCGGCCGCCTCTCTCCTACCTGTCCCGGGGGCCCAGTGCCTTGGGGAGAGAAGCGGTACAGATTAACAGGCGAGAGAGGCGCTGCCCAACCTAAGTGCGTGTTACTGCTTGGCTTTGACTGCACTGCCTGAAAGAGGGCCCTGTCGCCTCAATCAGCCCTGGCTCTCTACTACTTACAAATTGACTGGTAGTTATGTCAGTTATTGCCCGGCATGAGAATAGCGCCAAGTTAAGGTTGGCTTTATGAATGAATCGGGGCGGGTTAAGAAAGCGCACTGCCCCACAGCGCCATTTTATCGAAGCATTGTGCATGTTTTTTATATAGCGCGAACCGGTGCTTTAAATGCGCCTACAGACGCTTTAAATAAGGGGGGAAAGCCTGCATTAACAGAGCCTACCGGCAACTTCAGTAGCGCATGGGACTGAAAGCCCATTCAAATCCCGCAGGGCTAATGTGGGAATTATAGCAGGGCTGGCCCAGGCTTTCATCCTTCAACTGCCGATAGTATGACCACCCACTTAGTTGATATGCACAGTGTGTAATTCAAGCACATACAAATAATGTAAATTGTCATGCTGCTGAGGAAGCAAGTTTTAGGGTATGTGACAGACAGAGAGAGACAGATACAAGTATTGGAACAGCAGCAAAAGAGAAGCGGCTAGTGAGAGCAAATTGTGAGAACAAATTGGCACAATTTAAAAGATATATGAAAGGGTAGTGGACATGGTGTGATTTGAGACCTTTTTGCAGGATGGTCAGGAGGGGCGGCTATTGTACCTCTAACTGGGGGTCATCATAGCTGCCAAGGTTTCAGATGGCTTATGTGTGACATTTTCATAATTTCAGTGTAATTATGAGTGACATTCAAAGACTATGAGTGACACTTTCTCGCATGCAAATATCAAGCAATGAAGACTAAGGAAACATAAAAATATAAAGTTCACCCGTTTGAGCACCTAGAAACTCTAAGATCTTAAAAGTGCTGCAAAGCACCAGAAATGGAAGGTCACTAACCTAGTGCCCTTTGAACGTGATAGTACTGTTAAACAAGGCTAGGTTAGACACTTGTGTGTGTTGTCGGACGGGTCGGCAGAAAATCAATTAAAACAGATCCTGCCTATGCCACTGGTCCACCTGGCTGGCTCCTCTCTGGCAATCAATTAAATGTAGAGCTGAGCAGCTGCAGTCTGGACTTCAGGCCGCTCTCTGTGCCACGGAGGATTAGTAATGAATATTTCATTTGCACAAATGCATATAAATAGTCCCAACTAAAGTCCCGTAAAGATCTGCTCTACAATGCATGCCAGTCCTTACTATGTGAATAACTAGTTGCAATGGATACACTACGAGGCAACACAATAATTATGTCTCCTTTTGCAATAAGAGCCAATGTCAAAGTAATGACGTGCAATATAACCAGCTTTTTGATTTAAGATTCAGTGTGAAGATCACTGTCATGTTATATTCGTGATAAAATGCGTGATTTGCTAACCTAGCTTAATTGTAAAGGTGTTCAAATCACTTATTTCCAACCGGGGCTCCAAAGAAATTCACCTACTGTGCAATATAATGTTCTTCATATAGATGCGTAAAGATATGTGACACTTTCTCTTTTTCGTGAAATGTATCATGTTACTGTTCTTTAGGCATTTATTTTTCTGATGTAGCTCGTGGGAAGAATATACTCAGAAAGCTAAAACTTGGAAATCTGAATTCTGCATCCTTCCCTTTTGAACTGTCGCTTTGATTTCAGCTGGATCCATTGATGTACGGTTGCTAATGTTTTGATTTATCTGTGTTCTCACACTGAAATCCAAGCTAATGTTTTGCTTTGTGTGTGTAAATCGTACTAACCAATTGCACAGTTTTATTCACGAAATACGCCTCGAAAAGTTTGATGTATTCATCCCAAGTACAGTGATTTTATGATTCCAGTATATTTGTTTATATTTTTGGGGAGAGTCTGTAAGCAAACAGGGGGGCAGATTTACGTTGAACTAACGCAGCGGGGTACAGCAAGTCATTTTGCTGCGCTGCACTGCGTTAGTTTTGAAGCACAGGGATGCGACATATTTACAAGAATATGTCGCATCCTTGTGCTTCCCCTGCGCTGGTGCACAAACTGCAGCCATGCGCCGGCGCAGAGCACCCTTGCACCATGGTGCAAGGATGCTCTGCGTCGTGGGAGATTGTTTTTGTGCAGGAAGGGGAACCTTCCTGCACAAAAACAATCACTACAACCATTTTCCTCTTTCAATGCGTGCTGCAGAATGCAGCACGCATTGAAAGAGGAAAAAACGAGGAGAAATGAAAACATTTCTCCTCGGTGCGCCTCGCTACGCCACCTCTAGGGTGGCGTAGCTTTCAGACGCATCTCCAGAGTTACGATTTCTCGTAAATCTGGAGATGTGTCTTGTTTCATGGGTGTTGCGTGGGAACACCCACAGCAACACCCATGGAACGCCCCTTCACCGCAAAGTGCTGCCTGTGAAGGGGCCGTATTTACAAGGAGAGGAAAAGTCACGCAGGGTGGCTTTTCCTCTCCTTGTAAATATGGAGCAGTAAGATACGCCACCAGTACGTCACGAAAAGTGACGTACTGGTGGCGCAGGGGGCTCGTAAATCTGCCCCAGGATGTGAGAGGCCCGGGGCCCCTGACCATTAATCTCTTCTCAGCTGCCTAATAATTCTACAGAGTCAACAGAGGTCAGCTGACTCGCGGACTCCGTGCCGCCGCAGCCAGCTATGACCGGCATTGGGGCAGCCTCAGAAGAGTCTCTGAATAGTCGGCTGACTGACGCACACTTAGGTGACAGGGCCAGCAAAGGCTGTTTGTGCATGAGTGCATTAAAGGGAGCCTGCTCTGCCAATAAAAGAGTATTTATATCCCAACAGTTACTCGGCGCATATTTAACAATGTGATTTCAGACCGCATGTGGTGCGTAAACAATTTTTTCCATCATCATTGTTATGAGTGTGACTGAGGAATGAATGGCGTGGGGAATATGCAGCGCGCGCTATTATAAAGCAAAAAATGTAACAAAATAAAAGCAGAGAATACCTCACTCCACTTACTCTTTGCTTTGAGGCAGGCGAGCACGGCAATTTGGTTACGGGCCGCTCAGAGTCTGCAATCAGGAGTACGACCCGAATTCTCCCGCAGAACGTCGGCCGGCGGCATTCAGGGCTGCTCAGCTCTGCACCGTCAGGATTGTCAGTGGAGACATCCTGGAGGACCATAGGGGTCCGGTGTACGCCCAATGGACGAGCAAGGCTCTTACATCCACACGTGGGGCAGACTAGAGATGCGAGGGGGCAGTGGAGCCTGCATGGCCCCGGGAGGTGCTGCTTGCTCCGTGCACGGTGGGACACTCCATGGATGCGGTGAGAGCATGTGAAAAGGCACGAAGTACTCTCCACGGGAGGCTGCACTGGTTGGACCCTCACAAACAAGCAGAGCCCCAGCACCACCACACCCCGCCCCCCTTTCCTATTTATTTATTTATGCGTTTTTATATAGCGTGGACTTTACCCGAAGGTGTCAGAGCGCTTCACAATAGGAACAGTAACATTACATGAGGAGAAGGTTACAAGTGAGCATAATACAAAAGCAAGCGTTACATTACATGAGGAAAGGTGACAATTGTGCAACTAACAAAAACAAACCAGATACAAAGAGGTATACGTTCCAAGAGGAAAAAGTGACAGGTGTGCATGATACATGAGATACAAATAGAGGTATAATACTGCAATAAGTGGCAGTCACTCAGAACACACTGGGACGGCACTTCTATAGGCATGGAGTACAGAATTTCCTATAGTGGAAGAACTTTCTTGAGGGAGTAGAGAGGGCGTGAATTACACAGGGGACTTAAAATGAAGGGAGCACACACATAAAATCCAGCACAGCACGCAAGGGTGAGGAATGTGCAAGAAAAAGTACAAATTTACAATGAAGAGCGCTAGAGGGGCCTGCGAATTAAAGTATTAGTTCTGAAAGTGTCTTTGGAAGAGAAGAGATTTGAGGTCAGCTTTGAAGATCCGGGTAGAGGCGGTGGCACGGAGCAATGGGGGAAGCGAGTTCCAGATTCTCACCGCATTGCCTGAGAAGGATTGCGCCATCGATCTTTCCCTTTTGAAGACGGGGGGTTCAAGCAGAAGCTTTTCCGCATTGCGAGAAGGGCGAGAGCCACCGGACAATTTCAATTTATTCGCCAGGTAACGAGGGGAGGACGTGTGTAAGGCTTTGTGTGTGATGCAGGCAGTTTTGTAAATAGATCTTGCCTCGATCGGAAGCCATCGAAGAGAGGACAGGATAGGAGTGACGTGGTCGCTTCGTTTAGACCCTGAAATGAAGCGAGCTGCTGAATGGAGGATGGATTTGAGAGGGGAGAGGTGGGATTTGGGTAGGCCCGTCAGAAGAGAGTTGCAATAATCCAGTTTTGAGAGAACCAGAGATTGTACCAAGGTTTTTAAGTCTTTCTCCGGGAAGAACCGATGGATCCCCCAAAGAAGGCGCAACTGGTAACGTGCGTTCTTAGCAATAGAGTTGATGTGGGAGATTAGGTTGAGTCTTTTGTCAAGAATGACACCTAGGGATTTAGCGCTGTCGACAATGATGGGTTTGTTGTTGAGTAGGTTCAGCTGATCCATCCAAGATTGCACAGGAGGAGGTGAGAGAGAGGTAGAGAGGAGGAGGAATTCAGTTTTGGCAGGATTCAGAATGAGTTGGTGAGCTAACATCCAGTTGTGAATAGAGTTAAGAGTAGAGTTGAGAAGGGAGAGATCGTGTGCGGAAGACACCTTAAGGTAGATTTGAGTGTCGTCGGCATAAAGATGGTAATGGATCCCAGATTTGCTTAGAAGGTTCCCTAAAGGTTCCAGGTAAAGATTAAACAAAGTGGGTGCCAGGATAGAACCTTGAGGGACGTCTTGACCTACGGCCAATGGAGATGAAAGACTGTTCGCTATCTTGATCATTTGGGATCTGTCCGAGAGGAAAGAGGCAAACCATTTGAGCACTGTGCCATCCAATCCCATTCTCTGTTGAAGAGTGTTGAGGAGAGTGCTATGGTTAACAGTGTCAAAGGCTGCAGAGAAGTCTAGAAGAATCAGAAGACACAATTCCCCAGAGTCGAGTATATGCAGCGCATCGTCAATCAATTGCAGCAGGGCTGTTTCAGTGCTGCAATTTTGGATGAAGCCAGACTGGAAGACGTTGAGGAGGTTATTGTCCATAATATGTGAGAAAAGTTGTTTCGCAACACATTTTTCGGTGATTTTCGAAAGAAAAGGGAGGTTGGTGAAAGGGCGGAAGTTGTTGAGGTCGTTCGCATCGGCGGAGGTTTTTTTAGAAGAGGGGTGACCTGTCCTGATTTGAGGGCAACCGGGAGGGAGCCTTGGCTGAGGAAGAGATTGACTAGCCTGGTCCAGTAGGAGAGAGTATAGGTGTAGAAATCGATGGCGATGTCACTAGGGATGGGGTCAGAAGAATGGTTGGAGGGTTTAGTTTCGAGGATGCATTTGAGGAGGTCATCTTCCGAGATGACGTCAAAGTTCTGCCAGGTAACTAAGGATTTCCGCTCCTCAATGGGGGAGGGGTGGGCAACCTGATCCACCAGTGCTTTGACCTTTTCATCAAAGAATATAGCGAAATCTGCTGCTTTCTTTGCGGAATCCTCAGGCTTAATGGTTAGGGGAGAACAGTTTGGGTTTTTGATGAGGTCAAAAAGTTTTTGGGGGGGGCGTGGCTTAGAAGCCGTCGAGAATGGCCGCAGCCTGAACGAGCTCCTTCCTTCCCGGCGTTTATCCTGTCTTAACTTGTGCCATCCACAAATAAACCGTAAATTGCAGCGTGAGTGCTCCACCCCCGGACCCCCTGGGCGACTCTGGGGCTCCTGGTGAAGAGTGCACTGGGCGATATAGCCCTCTCCGGCGGTCCGTGCTGGGCGACAACGGAGGCTCCCGGGTGCAGAGTGAGGTAGATGGAGTCCTCTGGACGGGGACTGCACCCTGTGGGCCCGGAGGCCACTGGCGAGGTATTCCCAGCGCAGACAGAGTAAGCGGGGGGGCCCGAGGCGGCGAAAAAACGGAAAACGGCCCGACAGAGCGGACGGAGAAGGGAAGCCCCAGCGAGCGCCCTACAGCCGGAGGCCCCGGCTCTGCGGCCTGAACAACGGGTCGCACTGGGCGGACATCGGCGGATTGGAGGTGAGGGTACAGAGTTGCAGCCGATGCGTCAGAGGCCCCAACTGACTGAGCTGGCTGAGCGTGGACGCTGCAGCAGGCTGTGAAGGCCCGCGGGAGGGTGATCTGGCGGGGCCCAGCAGACGAGACCGTGGCCAATCGAGGTCCCGGCTTGGGGCCTGTGAGTGGAGGAGGCCTTTGACCTTTCCTAAGGGGGCGGTCCTCGGAAAGACCTACTGCTTGCTGGTGCCTGGAGGGGGAAAGTAGGCAGAAGCCTCCGTCCTGGCGAAGTGATGCCCGACTGCCCTGCTGTACCTGCGATCCGGGGGGCACAAGGGTAGACGAACACAGTGCGTGTAGCTGGCCCCTGAGCAATTATCTCACGCTGAGGCCGGGACTGGATAGGCCTTTCAACGACGAGCTGAAAGCTGGGCCCTTTGGAAGGCACCTGACGTGTGGGCAGGGCAGGAATGGCTGCGAGTGAGAGACTCTGGAGGTGCAGACTTGGAGCAGAGACTGGGCACGCTGAGGTCTTAATTGCAAGGGGCGTTCTGGACTGAGGGAGAGTGACCCTAAAGATTCCCGGTATTTGCACCGGAGAGGTGCAGAGGGCACAAGCCCTTCCTGCGCGACCACGAGAACGGCAAAGTGTGTAGTGCGGGGCTGCTACTGAGGTGGGGGGAAGCCCCAATCCGCCTGAAGGAAGACGACCTATCCGAGTGCAGGTGTGGGGGCCAGGAGAGTGTTTGACACTCAACATATATTGAGGAGGAAAAGGGTTGGACGCCGTAGCTCATACACAAGAGAATATTGAGCTTAGGTGGCGTGGACAGTGGTCGAGGACGCCGCGTGCAGGTGGCAGTGGTCCTGCTCGGAGTAACACGTGCTTTGAGGGAAGAGGCAAAGAAGCGGTTGCGCCCAAAATACTACGTGCGGGCTTGGTCCATCTCACCACAGCGCTGCCCCTGCGGGGCCACCTGGTGCCCTCACCCGGTGGACTATCAGGAGGTGCGCAGCCATGGCGACGGGGGAAGGGGTCCCAAGGCCAGCACCCAAAAGCAGCTAGCGAAATTTGCATGGTCCAAAAATGGTGAATCGCCGCAATCGGAGAAGGAAGGGGGGCAGCCGCCTCTACAAAAGGCCCGGAGCCGACTCTCCACGATGTCATGGAGGCAATAAATGGTGTGCGTAGCGTCAGTGGACTCGGTCACCGTGGAGGTCTCTCTAATCAGAGCCGACCTCAAAAAGATGGACGAGAAGGTCAAAGAGCTCAAGATAGTAACAAGCGCCCTGCAGACAGATACCTCGGAACTTCAAATGCAAATGCTTGAAATGCAGAAGAAGCAGGATAGAATGTCGCAACAGCTCGATGATTATGAAGGCCGTGCCCGCCGCAATAACATTCGTATCTTAGGGGTTCCGGAGAAAACGGAGGGGCCGGCTGCTGACCTGTACGTGGAAGATCTCATTACGAAGCACCTTAAACCTAAGACCTTGTCCAGCTATTTCTCCATTGAAAGAGCCCACAGGGTACCAGGAGGTAGACCGAGACCAGGCGCGCCTCCGAGGCCCCTTATTGCTCGGGTGTTCAACTTTCGAGATAGGGACACTATCCTGCAGACTGCACGCTCGAATCCACCCCTGAAGATAGATAACTATGAAGTGGCTTTCTTTCCTGATTTTACGGCCAAGGTTCAAGCTCAACGTCGCAGCTTTCAGGCGGTGAAGAAGGAACTGCGAGATCGGGAGGTGAAATATGCGATGCTCTTTCCTGCGCGGCTGAGAGTGGAGTCCGAGGGCAAGTCGTGGTTCTTTGACTCACCAGAGGCAGTCTGGGAATGGATGGAAGGCTGGAGCACGGTGGGAAGCCACAGGAGAGATCAACCTGGTGGCCGTGGCCAACACAGAGGGGTCCGCACGGAGGGGGCGAATACTGGCTCTGCGGAAGCAGACAGTCAGCTGAAGGAGCAGGACTGATGGACCGGGGCTGCGAGACTGGAGAGTCCTGGAGCCGCAAGTAGGGGGAATTGGGGGAGGGGTGGCAATACCCATCGATACGAGACTGTGTAACTGAGTGGAGCTAACGTAATGAGACAGGCTGATGGGTTTCATTGATGTGATCTGAAAGGGATAAGTTATCATTAAGTGTGGATGGCTAAGATACAAGTCAACTGTGATGTGTACCTGCGGGAAGGGGGATCAGTTTACCCCGTGCATTTTCAGCATTTTGGGGGGGGAGAGAGGCACTCTGCCATGTTTGGGGGTGGGTAGTTTTAAATCCACGGGCAGGGGGGCAGGGAGGGGGGTGGGAGTTGAGGGGGTCGGGATGGGGGGGCTGGGGGAGGGGGGGTGTTTCGGAGTTCTTTATTGTTTTCTCGAACTACAAAGTGGTTGTGCGATCCTCAGGCAAGAGATGGACACACTGACAAGTAGGCGCTTCTGTGACAAGTCACAATATCAATGTAATGTTTGGCCATGCAGCGACTTTCAGGCTAGCTTCGACAATGGCAGACATAGGTGGGAAAGTGTTACTCTTATCGGTGGGATGAGTCAGGATTTCTTTGCTATAATGCGGACTTGTCAGATAGTAGATGTAACCGTGCTATGTGATGGGGGTGACAAGGAATTAGTGCTCTCTGTCCTATCCTGGAATGTCCGCGGATTGGGTGATAAAATAAAGAGAGGGACGGTCCAACAATATCTGAAGAGACAGTCCCCAGAGCTTGTTCTACTGCAAGAAACCCACTTAGTGGGCAACAAAAGTAGGGCTCTCAACAGGTGGGGGTACCGGCTCTTGGTGCATGCCGACTATACCACTGGTTCCAGGGGAACGTGTATTCTGATTAAAAAGGCATACCCTTGATAGTACACAAGACATGGACAGACCCGGGGGACGGTTTGCTGTGGCCGAAGCCCAATGGGAAGGGAGGGCGCTTAATGTAGTTTCTGTTTATTTGCCACCGGCACTGGGTAGAGATGCCTTAGCAGATCTGGGCAAAGCATTGACTAGACTCCCTGACGGCACCTTGATAATGGGCGGAGATTACAATATGACAATGGATGATACGGTTGACAGATACCCGCAGAGACAGGGGCCAGACCAAACGAACTTATGGCAGAGTTCACCGCGGCAATGGGCCTCTCAGATGTGGGGCGGGAGTTGCAAGCAGCGGATTCCAAATATACGTACTTTTCAAGTGTGCATGGTAGCCTTTCCCGAATTGATTATTTTCTAACATATACGGCCTCTGTAGGCAACTTTAGGCTCCCCCGGACGCTACCCAGAGGTATCTCGGATCATTCCCCTGTTGGGGTTGAATTTACTCACGGGGAACGACAGCTGAGACATACTATAGTGATTAACCCGTGGCTGTTGAAAATACCTGATATCAAGGAAGAGCTCTGTGTGCAAACTGGGAATTTTTTCACCGAGAATCTGGGGTCGGTGGACTCGGCACAAACGATATGGGAAACATATAAGGTGGTCCTAAAGGGATATGCTCTCTCACTGAAAACGAAATATATTGCAAATAGGCGCAAGCTCCTAGTCCAACTAGAGGAGGAGCTTCGGGGACTTGAGGCTGAACATGCACGGAATCCCTCAGAAGATACACTACATAGTTTGACGCTGAAACAAGACGAGTATAGACTTAAGGCGCGTGAACACATGATGGCTAAGCTTGGGGCTGCCCAGCATAGGTTGTACGAGCTGGGAGATAGGGCGGGGAAGACATTAGCTTGGCTGGAAAGGAGAGAACAGGGTACGAGGTGGGTGCCCCGATTAACATCGCCTAGCGGAGAGGTGCTCTATCACCCCAAGGATATAGCGGAAGCATTTGCAGGCTACTTTGAGGGAGTTTATTCTCCCTCCACTAAGTATACTGCAGAAGACTCGCGCCAGCTCTTGGCAGAAAGTGACATTCCGACTCTCTCGAAGCTGGATAGGGATGCGCTGGAGGAAGATCTGACAAACGGTGAAATCCAGAAAGCTATTGGCCAAATTAAGTCAGGGAAGGCGATGGGGCCAAATGGCACCCCCATTGAGTTCCTTAAGGTTATGGCCTCTCAGGCTGTCCCACATCTGCGGGCAATGTATGAGGAAAGCTGTGAGAAGGGAGTTCTGCCAGTAGACCAGCGTCTGGCTAGCATAGTTGTTATTCATAAAGCAGGAAAGACTGTGGATGATTGTAGCTCGTACAGGCCCATCTCGCTGATAAATGTAGAGGCAAAGATCTTAGCCAAAGTACTTGCCACACGGCTTGGAACTGTGATTTCCTCCTTAGTGCACCCAGATCAATCTGGCTTCATGCCCAGGAGAAATACGGCTCTTAATATACGCCGATTGCACAACGTGATGGCCCGAAGGGAATTTTTGAGAGAAGATGCGGCTATACTGTCCTTGGATGCCTCAATGGCATTCGATTCGATCGAGTGGCCATATCTCTTCGAAGTGCTGGTGAGGGCTGGGTTGGGCCCTAAATTTATAAGCTGGGTGAAGCTGCTATATACCGACATCCAGGGGCAGGTGAGAGTTAACAACTACACGTCGCATACGTTTACGCTAAGAAGGGGCACCAGACAGGGATGTCCACTGTCCCCGATGCTGTTTTCCCTGATGTTGGAGCCCCTCGCGGCATGGATCCGCCGGGATGTGAGGGTGAGAGGTCTCCGATGGTCGTTGGAGTGTGAGGACAGAATATCCCTATATGCGGACGACATCTTGCTTTACCTGGCCTCCCCATACGAGTCTATACACACTGTTCTGAACATTTTCACAAACTTTGGGAAATACTCGGAGTACGCAATAAACTGGGGTAAATCTGTATTGTTTGTTTTACATGGGAAAACTCCCCGTCTCCCGAGAGATTGTGCGTTAGTGGTAGCGGAAGAAGGCTTTAAGTATCTAGGAGTTTTTATCACGTCTGACCCAGCTCTCTTTTACAGCCGCAATTTGGCGCCCCCGTTAGCTAGATTGAAAACGGATGTTAAGCATTGGCGGTCGCTGCCTCTGTCTTTGGTGGGCCGCGCTGCTCTTTTCAAAATGTTGGCGCTCCCGCGATTCTTGTATATTCTCCAAAACTGCCCACACCGAATTCCAGACGCGTATTTTGTAGCGGTTGAAGGGGAGATACGCACTCTGTTATGGGATGGCAAGGCCCCTAGAATCTCGCTTCAGAAGCTAACGAAGGGGTGGTATGATGGGGGAATAGCGCTGCCCGACATCAGGTTGTATTACTGGGCTTCCCAGTTGGTGGTCGTAAACTATTGGGTGTATGCCCCGCCAACGGATCCGGCCTTTGTCCTAGATAGGTACCAGATGGACCGCTCGGGCTATTTGGGTGCCCTATATTCCCGCACACAGAAACAAAGCTATATTGGCCCAACACTGCACACGGTGCAAATCTGGCGTTTGGTGAATTCGCGGCTGGGATGGGCGGGCGTCCTCACTCAGGCAACGCCACTATGGTATGCTCAGAAACTAGGCATGCTGTGCTATCAACCAGGATTTGACAGATGGGATGTCATTGGTATTTCGACAGTGAACGATTTGGTTAAAAGGGCGCAATACTCAAATTTGAGGAGCTCCAGAAGAGCTATCAGTTGGCGCCGGGAGAGGTTTTCAGGTATCTGCAAATCAGACACGCCCTGCGGGCGGCCTTCCCGAGCTGCGAAAATATACCGGACTCCTCGCCTCTGGAGGATCGCCTGCTGGATGGGCCACTGCAGTCTAAGGCGATATCATTGACTTATAAAAAACTTAGTAATAATTTGCCAGATGCCTTTGGCAAGCTCAAGGAGCAATGGGAGAAAGACCTGGGACCGATCGATGAGGAGGATTGGCGACAGGCTCTTATGTCACCCAGAGAGGCGGCCATAGTGCTTAGATTCAGACTAATACAGCTCAGGATTCTGCATCGCTCTTATATGACGGGGATAACGCTGGCCAAGATAGGGTCTCGGCCAGATGACCAGTGTTTGAGGGGTTGTAGGCAGCCAGCTACTTTCTATCATATACTGTGGGAATGCCCGCTGGTGCGAGATCTCTGGGAAAGGGCCACGAACCATATGCAATCTACATTAGGGAAGAAAGTGAACCTGACACCCAGACTGGGTTTGCTCAATATATGGGAGGACACGGACCTGACTGACATAGAACAACAACTGGTGACGCTGGGATACACACTAGTAAAAAGGGAACTGGCGAAGGGATGGGGTGGAGTGGCACCGCCTAAGGTGTCGGTGTGGCTGAAAGAGCTTGATAGGTGCATGATCGCGGAGAAAGCGGTCTTCATAACTAGAGGATGCCCAAAGAAGTGGGATAAGAAATGGATGAAATGGAATAAGCATAGAGGAGAGATCTGTGAATCACCCATGGTGGAATTGGACATGCGGAGAAATACGGACAGAGATGTAATTATTTAACATATCTGCTGCCTCATCATATGTAACATGTATGGAGATGTTTATAGCCTACGGAAAATGTAACAAGCGCTGTATATTTGTACGCCACGAAATGTTACTAATAAAAATATTTATAAAAAAAAAAAAAAAAAAAAGTTTTTGGGGTCGGTTTTTGGCTGAGTCAAGGAGGGATCTGAAATGTGATGCTTTTTCAAGGAAGATGTGGTTGTGATATTTGGATCTTGCTGAGCGTAAAAGAGAGAGATTGGAGGTGGAAGGAGATTTTCTCCAATGTTTCTCCAGGAATCTAAGGCTTTTCCTTTCATCGTAGAGAGCTTTATTGAACCAAGGTGCTGAGGGGGTGGGTCTTTTCCTTTTGCTTTGGAGTGGAGTGACATTGTCGATTTCGACTGCTAGTACTGAGAGGCACTGAGAAGTGAGAACGTTGACATCCACACTAGGGTCTAGTCTAGGAAGTGCCCTCATAGCAGAATCACAAAAAGTGTCAAGATCAATGTTCTTAGTGTTGCGGAACCAGGTAGTAGCTCTTTTAGGTTGGCCGAGAGTTATAACGTGCGATAGGTGAAAACGGAAGGGAATGAGGAAGTGGTCAGACCAGTCTACCTGGATGGGGGAGCAGTAGTCAGCAGGTCTGCTTTGGATATGACAAGGTCCAGAATTGAGCCCTTGGAATGTGTGGTTTCCGAGCAATGTTGGAAGAGATCATTGGCTGAGAGAAAGGTGGCAAGCTTGTTGGCAGCCGAGTCTTCCAAAGAGCCCCAGTGGAGATTAAAGTCACCGAGGAAGATCTGTCTGTCACTTTGAGAAAATTGGTCACTGATGAAGTCAGTCAGTTCCTCCACAAAGGAAGAGCAGTTACTGGGTGGGTGGTAGATGGCATGGAATCTAAAGGGTGAGCCGTGATATATTTGAAGTTCTAGGGATAGGCATTCGAATGTATGGAAAAGGGTGGTAGGGAAGGCTTGCATTTGAAGGGAGTTCCTGACGATGATAGCGACACCGCCCCCAATTTTGTCTGTCCTGTCATTTCTGAGGATAGAGTAGTCAGCGGGTACCAGAAGATCAAACAAAGTATGAGAGGAGTCATTAAACCAGGTCTCAGTGAGGAAGAACATGTCAAGATTCTGGTGGGTGATAATATCAGAGATTTCCACTTTGTGTTTGATTGCAGATCTGCAGTTGTGGAGCAAGCAGTGCAGCTCTGACGCAGATGTTTTGGTGATGGGGGTGTTAGGGTTGTTCAGGGGGATAGGGATAAGATTCTTGAATGAGGGAGCCCGGTAAGAGGTAGGCTGGTAAGGTCTGACAGAGGAGATGGTCTGAATAGGAAACTGCGTAGAATTATTAGGAGAGGAAGGTGGAGGGAGTGACGTTGGTGGTCTTCTAGCTGGCCAGTAAGTTGGTGATGTCTGTCGAGGACAGACTGTGGTTGGCTTTATTGGGGCGCGGGGCAAGGAACTCCTCGGGAGGATGTTAGGGACGGGGGACATCTTGGCGCTTAAACGTGAGATGGACGCTAGAAGCTGGGAAATAGAATAGATGAGAGAATCAAGTTTATTTTCCAGAGAGAGGAGAGCTGAGCACGGAGTGTTGGGTGGCTCGATGGATAAAGGAGGGAGTGCAGAGGGTGAGGGAGGATGGGGAGGGGTGGGGGAACGGGTTGTGGGAGGCGGTGCAGAGGGTGAGGGAGGACGGGGAGGGATGGAGGAGCGGGATACGGGCGGGAGAGTAGAGAGTGAGGGGGACGGGGCGGGGTGGTGGAACGGGATAAGGGAGGGAGTGCAGAGGGTGAGAGAGGGGAGGGAGGGGTGGGGGAATGGGTGGGGAGTTTGGGGAGCAAGGGTAGAAGGTGAGGAAGGAAGGTGGACAATAGGAGTGGATGGTGAAACAGTGGTGGGAAGAGAAATATTTTTACTGGTGTTGAACAGAGGGGAAGAGAAGAGATCATAAGTAGGAGGAGAAAGTTGAGGCGTAGGAGGGGGGACAAATGAAGGCCGGAGGTAAGGGGAGAAGAGGGGAGACGCGGCTGAACCGGAAGGGGAGGGCGGGGGTCAGATGAAGTCCGAAGGTACGTGGAGAAGAGAGGAGAGGGGGTGTACAGGGAGGGGAGGGCGGGGGGTCCGAGGAAGGCCAGAGGTATGGGGAGAAAAGAGAGGACGGTGCTGGGCAGGAACTGTGGGCTATGAAAGGTGAATGTAGGGGGACAGGTAACAGGTGGAATGGGGGAATTGGCTAGATGGAAACTGAGGGAGGAGTAAGGGACTACAAGGTCAGAGGGAGAGACGAGGAAGGAATTGTCGGGGAGGGAGACAAGGTTGGGAAGCAAGGGATGAGGAAGGTGGGGCTGAAGATAGACGGGAGGTGGAAGAGAAGAATTTAGGGTACGGGGGACGGGGAAGAGCGGAAAGGGATGAGGTGAAAGGGGGAGGGAAGGGGGAGGTAAGGAAAGTTGATCGGCAGACCAGGTTGTAAGAAAGGTGGATTAAGAGGGGGAGGTGGGTTGGATTAGGGGGGAGGCGAAAACGTTGGAGAATCCGGCAGATGCAGGTTGGGGAGGGGGGGTGGGGGCCGGAGGTCGGACAGACAAGATAGGGGGAGGGACATTTTGGGAAGGGGGAAGAGAGGGAGAGACGTGAGCAAAGGCAGGGGGGAACAGAGGGTAGGCCTGTGTCTCCCGGGAGAGCGGCCTGCTGGAGTATCGGGGGTTCAGGGGGGGCGAAAGGGAGAAAGGAGAGGAGCTCAAAGAAGGGTTGAGGGAGATCATAGTTGTATGGGTTGGGCGAAGGGAGTGGAAGAGATGGTCAAAGAGAGAGAGACAGGAGTCTGTCGCTTGAATCATGACAGTGCCATTATTGTAGAGTGTAATGGTGAGAGAGCCCTTATAGCTCGTGGAGGGGGACATTTTTAGCCGCTGTCCATGCGGGATAGATGAGGAGGAAGAGACGTTGAAGAAATTGAAGAAGCTGGTAGACCAAGAAGGGATGTCGTGGGTGAAGAAAATTAAGTAATTTTTTAGCTTCCCTAGGTGCCCATTATGGAATTGATCAACAAAGAGGGAATCAGGGAAGTGTTCAATGGTGTTGTGTTTGAACCGTTTTGCTGCTGCTTTGGACAGATTGGGGGATAGATGACTTTGAAGCAGTTAACTCCCGACTTTATTCGAGTGGAGGCCATGATAGGGAGAAGAGGGGCCACTAGGGTAGCGATAGTGCAGAGGAGAATAGTAAGAAGAGGAGGGCACATAATCCGGAAGACGAATGAGGATAATCCAAAAAGATTGAGGTCAGGGGGCGACTAGAGATGCAGGGCCAGGGTCTAACTCCCAGTCTGGACTAACTCCCAATAAAACATCATACCTGAGGGATAGAAGGCTGGCTTGCCTCCAGTGACTGTGAGGGTGTGGGATCATAACGGGGCAAACCCTACCACCAGGGATTGGCACCTCCAAGTATGGAAACCAGCATGGAAATGGGAGTCACCTAGAGGATCACAGTGATAGGTATAGACGTTCTTCGGCTCCCCAGGGAGGAGGCCAAAGTGGACACCAAACCTCAGCCAAGAGCACTATTAGAGGAGAACACAATGGGCGCCCATTATGTGAATCGCTCATCTCATGAGCCACAGAGCGAGCCAGGACAGCCCAACAGGAAACAACAGACCGGGTCTTGGTCACAAGTTAAAACATGTCAGCAAAATGTGAGAGTCATTAAACCTAGTGTCAGTGTTCCCTTACTTGTTACTTGCAAAACGAAGGGAAAGTCAGGGGGGGGGGTCAAACGGGACCGTAGGAGATCAGTCCAATGAACGCATTACGCTCAGTCTTCATCATGCGCCACGTCTGATTCACAGGACGCTCTGGGATCACAGCGAGCACAGGATAGTTTCACCGCAACTGGACTGCTTAGATCCAGAAAGCTGATCGGACCATAAAGCACCACTCAGAGGCGAACGAGCCCCAGGAGGTGCAGAAGAGAGGCAGACCAATCAGGGAGCCTTCCTCGCCTTGTAGCGGTTCACACAGGTTCGCCAATCCCACCGGCCGTTACTACGCCACGCCCGTCGATCTCGGCACTTTCCTCCGGAGGCCGCGGCGCACACAGTATGCCCAGACACACAGGGCGTCCCCCAGTGGCAAGTACTCCTGCTCCCACATCCGCAAGCACAATAGAATGGGCTCCGAGTTTCTGCACAGGGGGTTGCTCCGCCAGGACTCACTCTGTCTGTCTCATTAATCACCATCCAGTGTGCATGACAATTACGTGAAGAGTTTCCCCATGACATTGCATCAAATAGGGCTCCAAGCTGCATCCCATACGATCCAGGAGCCCTCCGGGCTTTAAGTTGCGCCTCCCCGCCGTCTCCTCACACCTGTACGGGTCCGGCCTTGGTCCTTATTCCCGCTTCTGGTTACCTTTTCTGTCCCTTGTCTCTTATCTGCGTGCTTTGGGAGGGCGGGCACAGGTGCCTTTTGCTGCCGTTCCCGGCCTCCACCCTTCTCTGACTCTTGGGGGGGGTGCAGAATCTCCCTACAAGCACCCTGTGCTTTCGGATGCCATTGTACTGCTCGCTACTGAGGAGAGGGGGGGTGCAAGGACTCCTTACTGGCGTGCCCCCCGAGCTCCAGTCGTCTCCTGATCTGCTCTGGTCCTCACCTCAGTCCCAGGAGCCCGCTTCGCCGTCTGCACCATATCGCTGGGGGGCCGCCATATTGGGTGAGGCAGCCGCCTCCTGCAGTCCCCTGGCACCGCCGGTATTCTCCCTCCTGGGTCCCTCCGCAGCCGCTGCTTACCGCACCACAGAGGGGGATCTCACTGCTGGGCCCGCTTCTTCGTGCGCTGCTCTCCGCTACCTCTATTCCGCAGGGCACCTTCCTCCGCCACCTTTACAGTCACGATCTGCCTTCCCGTCTCAGCCCGTTGATTCTTGGCATGCCAGCTACACGTCACTGCTCTCCGGGGTCCTGCGCAGCCTACCGCCGTAATTTGTGGCGGGCTCCGTGCCTTCTCGGAGCCGCCGGCTTCCAGGGAAAGTCCCGGGTGCCGGGGGTTCTCCTCCTTAGTTGCTATTGAGCGCCGCCATTTCCTGGCAGTAATCCTGACTGCCAGGCATATGTAGGAGCCGCAGGCTGTCTCCGGGCTCTTCCAGCGGCCCGTAGAGAGGGTCCTCCACACACCGGTAGCGTGCAGTGCCGGCCGCAGGGAGTTGCAGGGGAACATCAGGCCGCACAGGCCTCGCGGTGGAGCCCTCAGCTGTCTCGGTGCCAATCCCAAGATGGCGGCCGCAATCCTCGCCCTGAACGGGCACTGTGCAGAGGCTCACCCCGCTGCTGATTCCGGGGGCGCCGATCGCCCGCCACAGGAGCCCCCAGCCACAAACAACGCAGGGAGGGCTCCAAGCAAGCGCGGGACGGCCCAGGGGAAACGCCGGCTCACTTGTCGTCCCGGGTTTCCTAGTAGAGAGCGGGCCCGGCGCGGGTAACCAACCTATCGATCAGGGTGTTTGGGTCACCCATCCAGGGGATGAGGTGTCGGCCACGCTCCTGGTATTGCGCCATCTCGTTGTAGCGGAAGATCTTGCAGGCGTATTGGAAGACCAGTAGGTCGGCCTTAGGCCCGAGGGGCGCGGGAGCCACAGGCTCGGGTGCAGCAGCTGACACCACCGCCGGCTGCTTCATAGCGCTCTTCTTTGGCCCTGCTATGTACATTGCGCCGCCTGGATGAAAGAAGGACCCGGCCCGTCGCAGCTGTCACCTAAGAACTGCACAGTCCACCGCCGGAAGTTGTTGCCGAAAGTCAATATTCAGCCATTTTGATTTAAGACCCGTTTCCCGGAAACAAATTGACCCGTTAGATGCGCATGCGTATAAACTGCCATTCCTGAGTCAGGCAAGACGTCACACTCTCTCTCGTTTCAAGTCTGTTAATATTACGCGCTTGCCTCGAACTCCCAAAAAATTATACGTGCGTGGAACACACACGGCAGGGGCTGAAATATTTCAAGTATGTTAATATGACGCGCTTGCCTCCAAATAAAAAAAAAATGTATACGTGCCTGGGAACACACTCAACAGGGAAACTTTTCAAGTGTGTCAATATTACGCGCTTGCCGGGAGCCGCTGCCGCCCAGTCTCTGTAATGCAAAGCAGAGCGCCACGTCCACCCACCCCTGAGAGGAGGGAGCGAGCAAGCACAAGCAAAAAGGGCCTCGCACGAAACTGAAACAAGCTTGCCTCGAAGTAAAAAAAAAAAAAAAGCAAGGCACATTTAAAAAAACAGAGATCCACGAAAAACAACAGACTCCAAAAAAATGCACTGATACCAGTAAAGGGGCCAATAGCCATAGGCGTGCCCCACAGGGAGAAAGGAGGGACATAAAACACGGTTACCCAATAGCAAGTAGTACATTCTAAAGGACACACTGAATAACAAATAGGAAAACGGAGGCGGGGACTCACTCCCCTACTAAAGCATATACTGCATGTCTCAACGAGACAGCGCATGCGCTGCCTAGGCGAGACCTAAAAATAATATCATTTGACTCTAACCAGTGTGTGCCGCAGAATGGGGGCAGACCACAAGCCCCAGGATTCCAAGCGGCGGGTAGCCACCAACACTGACTCCAGCAGTCAGCGCCCAGAGGCATGGGAAAAAATTAGACTGGTTGTCCCGCAGCGTGGGAAACCAGTATGTGCTGCAGAGTGGGGGCAGACCACAAGCCCGAGGATTCCAAGCAGCAGGGAGCCGCCGACGCCAGCAGTCAGCGCCCAGAGGCAGGGGATAAAATTAGACCGGAGGCCCCGCATTGCAGGCAACCAGTGTGTGCCACAGAGTGGGGGCTGACTACAAGCCCCAGGATTCCAAGCGGCAGGGAGCCGCCAGCAGTCAGCGCCCAGAGGCGCAGTATACAATTAGACCGGGGATCCTGCAGCACGGGTCGCACCTGGGCATAGCCAGGGCAAAGACCAGGCCAAGAGCGGACCTGTCTGCGCCCGTCCGCAGCCGGAAGAGGCTGGGCTGGGCCCGGTCTCTTGAATCCTGCCCTGGAAATATATTGACCTGTGTGCTCCTCTTCTATTCTGTGAGCTGGAATAAGAACGATAGGACAAAAGCAAAAATCCTCCCATTAACGGAATCCACAGGTAATCTGCATTAAAGTTAAACTAGCCTTGTATTGCTTTTTTTATTAAGGATGGGCAAACAAAAGGGGACCCACCAAACTGCAGATAAAAAAAGGGGAGAAGTTTTGCCGAATTCAATTAAAAGTTATCTTACATCTGTAATGGGTACCATTCAGACCGAGATTGATAGGGTTTAGGCAAGGATGGATTCTGCTATAAAAAATTCTGCTCTTTCGCAACCCAAATCTACCACTATGGACCAAACAGAACCTATGCAGAAACAGTCTACTGGGCGGACTTCTCATGAGCATTCATTTATTATGGATCCTCCTGTCCTCCCTAAGGATACTGTCTCTACTGCTTGGGGCTGAGTTGGAGCATTCGGAAACAGCTAGATACAGAAGTGAAGCACATTGAAGGCACCTTGACCCGACTCGAAGCTGAATTAGCGCAGGGCGATAATGTGCAGCAGGACATTGACGCGCAGCGTACTGGCTACACTGAGGTGATGGAGCGATTACGCTGTCTGAACTATGCGACACATGCAGCACGCACGCATGCGACGGCGGATAGAGCAGGCAGATTGCTGGCGCGCATGATCCGGCAGGAACACGCGCAGGTTCCTGTACTGAGACTGCGGTCTGCGGCGGGACCAATGCTCACTACACAACATGAAGTTCATGGTGAATTCACCGTGCATTACACCAGAGTGTACCAATCGATAAGTCGCGCCGCACCGACAGAAATAGACACCTTCCTTGCTCCCTTGACGTTACACCAGATCACAGCGGGGCAAAGTGACGAGCTGAGTGAACCGCTCACGCTGTCGGAAGTGCAAAATGCTATAAGTTCGTTAGCCGCGGGCAAAGCGCCGGGCCCAGATGGCTATCCGGCCGAATATTACAAAGCCTATCAGCAGGTCCTGGCACCGCGCCTTCTCACAATGTATCAAAACGCACAGGAAATGGGTGTGCTCCCAGAAACGCTTCATGAGTCTCTGCTAGTGTCTCTGCCCAAGCCTCACAGGAATGTGGAACTGCTGGGATCGTACCGCCTGCTGGAGCTACTTAATACAGATTATAAGGTGCTAGCTAAAATACTGGCGAATGGATTAGCCCCGCTGGTGCCTCAACTGGTGCACGTGGACCAAAACGGATTCGTGCCTGCATGTAACACATCGCTAAATTTGCAGCGTTTTTTCCGAGTGGCGCGCTACTCCAGGGATAGCTGGACTCATGCTGGATGCCTAGTTCTAGACCTGGAGAAGGCGTTTGACACCCTAGAATGGGAGTTCCTATTTGCTGCACTGCGCAGGTATGGACTAGGGGAGGTGTTTCTAGGCCTCGTCAAGTTGTTCTACATGGGCCCCACAGCCAGAGTCAAGACAGGCCCATATGTGTCGCAGTGGGATCCCATAGAACGAGGTACGAGACAAGGCTGTCCACTCTCCCCATTGCTATTCGCACTTGCCATTGAACCGCTGGCTGAGGCACTTCGCAGTACGCAAGCTGACTGGGGAATCCCGTTGGGAGATGGCAAGCATGCGGTCTCGTTATACGCGGACGACCTGTTGATATATCTCAGAGATGTGGGGCAACCGTGCGGGGCAATTGAGGTCAAGTTGCTCGAGTTCACCTCAGTGTCAGGACCGAAGGTGAATTGGGAAAAGTCATGCCTGTATCCCTTCGTAGAATCTACCCCCGACCCGCAATTAGTCATTAGCGGTAGGGCGGTGCAATGGCAGATTGAAGCGTTCCGATATCTTGGGATTCTTATATACAGGGACCCGCAGGATCTCCTTGAGGGCAACTTAACTGGTGCCGTCGCAGCGGTGAGGGCACAGGTGTCCTTTGGACTACCTTCCCGATAGCAGTTATAGGCAGGATCGCGTTACTAAAAATGGTGGTCCTACCGCGCCTCCTTTATTACTTTATAAACTTACCATTGCACATTCGACCACCGTTTTTTAAAAGCTTAGAGTCAGATATGCGGCAATTTATCTGGCATGGGTCGCGAAGCAGAGTATCGCTGGCTAAAATGTATCCGCAGACCACCCAGGGAGGACTCTCGCTACCCAACATGGAGCAATACTATTTAGCTGCGCAGCTTCAGTGGTTGGCGCGTTGGCTAAGCACGCGCCAGCTTGAAGACACGGCAGCACAAGCACCTGGGCTCACTCACTCCCAAATAGTGACACTGTTTTATCCAGGTCGGGCGGGCGGCACACCTACTCAGCTGCTGGTCCGGGTTGCATATCTATGTTACCGGCGCATTCTTCGCATCACGCGCCAAGTAGCTCCATATGCACCATCACTTCCTATACTGGGCACACCCAGGAGGATTAGGGCAGTAACCAGCGCAGAACTTACGCATTGGGAAGAGGTCAGTATACAGACGCTAAGCGATCTCTATAATGATAAGCAGCTCCTCCTGTTTGCGGACCTGGTCGAAGGTTCGGGCTTACCGCACGGACAGTTCCTGTTGCATGCTGCGGTGACACAGGCACTGAGCGCACTGTGGGGCGATATGACACAGGAACCTGCCACCCACCTAACTATACAATATCTACACGAGTTGGGCACAGGCTGCCTCCTAACCAAATGGCTCGCGGAATCTCTCAGAACCCACACGACACCGCAATTGCTCTCCCTCCGAGCCCACTGGGACGCGGACTTGCGGCGACCCATCACAGACCAAGAATGGGAAAGTATACTCGAGAGCCCTGCACGAATCCCTCGTAATGCCAGATTCCGGCTTATTCAATATTACATTATCCACAGAGCCTACCTGACTCCGGAACGTATAAACAGGTACTTTGATCGCACCGATGCCAGATGTGCAATATGGGATGAGGCAGGCGCAGACCTATTACACATGCTGTGGTCATGCACTGCTATACAAGCGTATTGGGGTGAAGTCACCAGCTGTTTATCCCATTGTACGGAGCGCGCCTTGGACTGGACATGGGAAATGTGCATTTTGGGGCTGTACCCACGACCCAAAAAATATAAAGTGACTTCTAGATACATAGATCTGGGCCTCATAGTTGCCAAACGTCTACTTACGAACCGCTGGAAGTCCCCTGCCCCCCCAGCAACAACAGCCTGGTATCAATCGCTATTGTGTTGGGCGCAGGCGGAAAGTGTAGTGCTCCGACGGGAAGACGCCATGGGATTGTGAAAACAGCCAATAGCGGCGGCGTGGGATGTAATATTGTTAGACTTCCGCACGGCCTGGCGCGACCGCTCGGAGGCACCAGCAGGTGAATCCGAAGAGGATGACCAGCAGGCAATAGAAGATAATGTATAATGCACGGCCAGCAGGGAAGCACTTAGCATTCTGCCATGGTGGCCTGCACAGGCGTATGGTTGCAACGGTATCACTCCCCTCCTCCCCCTTCCCTCCCCTCCCCCCTCCCCAACCTATCGCATTCCCCCCACCCCCTCCTCTTCACAAGCTGCACTTTCTCACCCCTGCCTCTTCGATTGCCCCCCTACTCACCTCCTAGATATATATTCAGCCCCCAAACACCATAATACACCGTCTAAACTGTGTACGTTGAGCATTGGCAGGCATGGGGAACTAGGGGAGCACCGCACACAGTCGAGATAGATGGCTGGGCTGGCACAATGCGAAGGAGTGCTCACGGATGTGTTGTATGTAATGCTGCGTAGACCGACTGTAAATGTTCCAGGAGGCAGGGTAAAATGTTATGTTTTGTATTGAGTAAAGCTATCTATAGTTAAAACTCGTACGTTAAGATGACGTTCCAACTGTTAATATATGAGGTCTGTAACAGATGTAAGTGACTGAAATGTATACCGCCATAACTGCATTGTTTATATACAGCTAAGATGTAAACGGTATTTAATTACAGTTGTGACAAATACAATGTACCTGCAAATATGAAAATAATAATAATAAAAACAAAGTTAAACAAAAAAAGGATACTGTCTCTACCTCCGCCTTGCTTCCCCTTAATCTGTGCATTGTACAGGACCCACATGTCTTAACAACGTTTGAAGTTATATCACAGGCAGAGTCCTCCCTGCAAGAGTCCGTTAGATCCACATATGTGAAACCCACACAATCTAAACTTAATCCCCCATCCATTCCAAAACAAGGCTCAAAAGTTAAGAACAATGCGGGGGAAAAAGAATGTTAAGAAAATCTCCCTATAGGATTTTGGCTCAAAGAAATCTGGCCAAAGCTATTTGGGAAAATTGTACAATCTGGGTAGTCAGCTTAAAATTATAGCACAATCCTGTTCTGTGGTTATCGAAAAAATAGCTATCCTGGAGAATTTGTTTTATAGTGTCTCCATAAGTCTGGAGAAGCTTATGGACAAAGTGGTCTTTTTGGACAAATAAGGAAAGGTTCAAAGTGATCAGAAAGCAAGAGAGAGAGCGTCAGATCTAATGCAGCGAAACTCTCAAGAGGTGGAAATGACCCCTATATCTCTTTCTGGTTCCTGGAGCCCATGACTCTTCCAGTAAGCTTTTAGCTTCTCCCGAAAGATCTGAATATCTATTTGATCCCCTGAAATCTTCCAAACAAGAAGGTTCATTTTCCCCTCTATGATTAAAGGATGTTCCTCTCCGTCTGTTCCCTGAAGAAGACCCAAGGATGTCGGGATTAGACATGGGAAATCTACTGCAAGTTCCATTACCCCAGGAAACCAGACCTGAGATTTCCAGAAGGGAGTTAACAGAATGATATTGCATGACTCAGAGATCGGTCGTGCCTTCAAGTGTGGGGCGGTACGGTACTTTGTTATCATCTTTTCTTTTATCTGTATAGTCAAAGGTGAAATGCGTATACAGCAATCGCAAGGGTAAGACAAGGAAACTTACCTGGCCCTACCATAAATTGGATGGACTTATGATGTCCTGATATGGGAAAAGAAAAGATAGTTGTTCGTTTATGATAATAAGAAATTGTTCAAAAAGCTATATGTTAAGTCATTACAAAGACGTTATAAGGTTATAAAGTACAAACAACAAAATATTAAAGTGTTATAAGGTAATAGAGCTACAAGAGCAATATATACTTATCTTGTGTGTCAGGAGCAGTGAATAAAAGAGGAAGATTAGATCATGCAGTGGATATTTATAGTGTTTTATGATGTATGAACATTCTCTAAAGGGCCGCATGTTGGAGCAGCTAATAAAAGTAATTGCATAATGGTAGCCTCCAGTCTTGTAATGAAATGTGTTTTATAGTGTCGCCATAAGTCAGGAGAAGCTTATGGACAAAGTGGTCTTTTTGGACAAACAAGGGAAGGGTCAAAGTGATCAGAAAGCAAGTGAGGGAGCGTCAGATCTAATGCAGCGAAACTCTCAAGAAGTGGAAATGAGACTTTTGCAAGTTCTTCAGTCAGAGAGAGCCACAGTTTAGGTCACGGCAGATGAACCAGGTTCCAGCAGGCTCACGGGTCACCCTTAACAGGGATGTGAGTGTTGGAAGTAGCGCCACTTGATATGAGGTGAAGGGCATTCAACCCCATATTCCTCCAGAATGTACACCTTATATAATTGTCCTGGAAAACATACCCAAATTAGAACATGTGCAAAATGAGCCACATGCATCTTTAGTGAATAAAGTCTCCTTCTGGTTGAGAAAAAATTCTGGCTGGTTAACTGACCTATCTAATGAAATTATCACCACAAGAAGAGCCTCATGGGTTGGCATATTCTGAAAAACATCACGAGGAGACTGTATAATTATTAATTTTAGAAATGCAAGCTTAGTTGGTGCCTTATTGAGAAGCTTGATACATCTACCTCCTTAAAGGGTATTAAAGCTCGGCCCCTAGGCTTCTTTCATCATCCAAGATCTTTTATGTCTTCAGTCTCTCAAGAAGGGCCCAAGCAGTTAGGCCCTAGGATAGTTAAAGGAGTACCCCAATGCCAATCAAATCACCTCCCTACATCCAATAGATTTGAGATATTGTCATCACTGGGAAACCAAGACTGACAGCCACAGTCACAGTAAGAAGAAATGATATCCACTCAAAAAAATTGTAATACCTGCACCCACCCAAAATGCTATGAACTGCAGGTCTACCCAGACAAAGACTTTAAGCGTTATCTCGTGGAACATGGCGGGATTGCACTCGAAGTTAGGAAATCCAGATTGGACAATGTTGGTAGAAGAACACACTATAATTTGTTGTCAAGAGACTTGGCTCATGGATCTACCCCATATTGATGGGTATGCTTCTTATTCGGTTCTAGCCATTCCCTCAAAGTCAGACCGGGCAAAAGGAGGTCTGGCCACTTTTATCTTGTTAGCACTAGATGACATTATGACAAAGGAACTTACTTTAACACCTTATTATCACTTGCTGCTAATAACTCTCCCAAAGTCCTTTGATCTTTTGTTAATTAATTTTTATTATAATATATTTGATTACACGATAACAAAGGTCAAAGACGTGCTGGAGGATGCTATATGTGAGGCACAATATGATCATGGAAAGGAACTTCAAATTATCTGAGCAGGAGATTTTAACATACAAGTATGTGAGCTCAATGTGTCGATGGTATGTGGTATCTGTGATGAAGTGGACTAGTCCCTTATACATTTTAAGCACACCCTTTATGGGGATTCTCTGAATAGAGTTGTTATAGTTAAAGATTTGATATTTGAACAGGAGTATGATTTGACTAGCGATTTGCAAATTCCAATGTATGTGAGGCCAGGCTCAAATTCGAAAATCGACCACATATTAATTACCAAATATATTATGTCACTCTTAAAAGGGTGCAAAGTGCTGGTGAGATATTTAAGTGACCATAACCCCATATCACTGTCCCTAGATATCATTTTGGGGAAACAGCTAGGGAAAGAACCACAATATAAGGTTCAGTATAATAAGAATAGGGGTGTTAACATCAATTGGGAGAAAATTGATAAGGAGGTCTTCTTGAGAGATCTTATGGCAAATAAGCGGGAGCAAATTGATGTAGCCCTAAAAGAGGATGCTGATCTGATGGAGATCAAACACGCTTTTACCGCTCTAAATAAATATATAGAAGCTAAACTAACAAGAACCCCCAGGAGAACAACAGATACTCCCAGATGGTTTAGTAGTGCTTGCTCCGCGGCTCATAGATTGTTGAAGCATCCTTCACGCCTGAGAGATAGAGAAGGAAAGGAAAGCCTACAAAGAAATAACGGCAAAAAGGAAACTGGAACTAAGAGATAAGGCCTGGGAAGATTTCAAAATTGCATGTATGACAAAAGATCCCGAGCCTTCTGGCAGTCATAAATTCTGCAACTTTGCTGGGGGATGAATTGACCAAGCTAGAGACAATCGTACCAGCTGAGAATTGGGTCAACCATTTTTTGAAAAAATGTTGTCATACCCCCCAGATACCCAACTTGGCTTCAGAAGTTCCTTTTGATATATGCACAGCCCTGGTTCTGAGCCACTCAATTGAGTTTGCAGATGTTGAAAGGCAAAGTTGGAGGGGTGCACTACTCCAAAGAAGTAATTTCAATAAGTCATGAAGGCTTGTTGTATTGTTTCAATAAATCCTTTATTTTCAAAGTCATCCGACAGTGAAAAGTTCCAGCCAACGCGTTTCGTTCATTTGAAGAGCGAGCTAGATCCAGTATGCTCGTACCGAACAGTTCCGAACAGGACCGACGGAAGCATCCTGCACCCCAGAAATACCCAGTGCTGGCCCTTACCAGGGAGGCCTGCACCATCACATTAGTTTGTGTATTCCATACCCTTCCTTGCAACGTACGAGCATACTGGATCTAGCTCACTCTTTGCACATGAGACCACCTGGGGGATCCGAGAACTATCTCCCCCATACAATCAGACACCACTCATTGCCCTGAAGAAGTTCATTTTCAAATGAACGAAACGCGTTGGCTGGAACTTTTCACTGTTGGATGACTTTGAAAATAAAGGATTTATTGAAACAATACAACAAGCCTTCATGACTTATTGAAATTACTTCTTTGGAGTAGTGCACCACTCCAACTTTGCCTTTGTTCTTCCTCTGCCTAGCAGTTGGCACCCAACGACGGCAGGTGCAGGAGTTGCATGTGCACACCTTTTTAGATATACTGTTGATATATTTACAAAGGGAACACAGCAGGAAAGTGCGATTACCGTGTCCGCCGTTGTCCGCCATTGTTTTGAGGTTGCAGATGTTGTTCTAGCCAAAGAGAGCAGTCCATCAGAAAAAGCCTCGGGACCGACAAAGTTCCAATAGATCTTTACAAACATCTTCCATAATTCTGGGCCCCGATAATAACTAATGTCATAAGAAGTAGAATAATAGGACCCCTAGTTGAGATCTGGCAGGGAGCCATTATCGTGCCAATTTTAAAAAAGGGGGATAAGAGTCAACCACACTGCTATCGTCCCATCTCCCTTCCTGACAGCACAGTAAAAATACTGGGCAGGGTTATTCTGGCTAAATTGGAACTTTGGGCATCAGAGACTCAAGCATTGTCGGATTTACATACTCGGGATACGCCAGGGGCGCGCTCATTTGGGTGGCACCAGGGACTCCGCTACAGGTCACACACTCTCGAGTAGACGCACAAGGCCGTTTTGTTACCATGGAGGGCCTACTGAATGGATCCCCACTGGCGTTGGTGGCTCTGTACGCCCTGAACTCAGGCCAATCCTCATTCCTGCAATCGCTCACGCCGTCCTTACTCGCGGATCCCATAATCCCCATGTACTGGGGCGGAGACTTTAACGGGGTGCAAGACCTTAGTTTGGACCGCTCCCGCCACCCCCCTTCCAGGGGCACAGTCCATCAAGCTGGCGCAACAGATGAAAAAGTGGGTTTCCAACATGCAGGTCCACGATGCATGGCGCAGCAGGCTTCCTCTGACATGCACATACTCGCACTACTCGGCACTACACGACCTATACACTCAGATAGACATTATATATTGCTCGGATAATGCCCTACACAGCATACTACAGGCAGACTATTTGATACGAACACTTTCCGATCATAGCCCGCTACAATTAAGTTTATCCTGGGGTGCGAGACGACCTGGGATCTCGACCTGGCGATTACAGCGCGCCGCGCTCGCTGACTCATCATACCGCACCACCCTTTCGCGTTCCATCGACTCGTACTTCTCGACGAATGCTGGCACTGCTTCGTCTGTGGGGGTGGAATGGGACGCCTTTAAGGCGGTCCTTCGGGGACATGCTATCAAAACCACGTATGGTGCCCGAAAGTCGCTGACGGATGCGCTCCAGACTCATGAATCGGAAATACGGAGATGCGAGCAGCTCATCCCTAATGACCCCCTGGTTGGGCCCCCTCTGGCCCAGGCCCACCTAGCGTACAAGGGTGTAATGGATGACCTCTGCACGCTGGACTATAAGACATACTTAGCACGCAGACACAGGGAGGGAGATAAAGCCGGCAAGCTGCTAGCATGGCTACTGAAGTCCGACACTTCCCAATCCCCCCATCACTGCCATACACACCTCCGCCGGGACTCTTGTGAACACACAGGAAGCCATTAATCAGTCCTTTTATGAATACTACACAGCGCTGTATGCAACCCCCGTCGTCCACGACCCTGCCTCCATACAGGGCTTCCTTGCGGGGTCAACTCCCACAAATCACACCAGCACACTACGACTCCCTAGAAGACTCCATCACGGTAGATGAGATTGCGGAGGCAATCTGGCAGCTGGCAACTGGCAAGACGCCGGGAACAGACGGCTGGCCGTCGGAGTTTTACTCCACCTACTCCGAACAGCTAATGCCTCGGTTGGCCAGTATGTACGCCGAAGCCTTCGAGAAGGATGAACTCCCGCTCACCCTGAGAGAGGCGACGCTAGTGGTCCTACCGAAACCAGGCTGACACCCTCTTCAAATGGCCTCATATCGCCCTTTGTCGATGCTGAACGTCGACTACAAAATTCTTGGGAAATTACTGGTGAATAGGTTGGTCGCGGCTGTTCCTCTGCTGGTCCATGAGGACCAGAATGGTTTTATACCGGGGAGAAATACTGGCCTGAATTTGCGTCAACTATTTGCATTGCTGGAATGGGCGAAAGGGGAAGCAGGGATGTCCTGGATAGCATCCTTAGACATCCAAAAGGCGTTCGATACACTGAGCTGGGATTATCTGTTGGCGGTGTTATCCGGGTTCGGCATCAGCCCCAACTTCCTACGGTGGATACGGTTGCTGTACCACAAACCACAGGCCAGGGTGAAGACGGGTCGCATTTTCTCCTTACTTTTTACGAAAGCGCGAGGCACACGCCAAGGTTGCCCCTTGTCGCTGATACTTTTTGCCTTGGCCATAGAGCCACTGGCATGTAGACTACGACACTGGGTAACGGAGTGGGGCCTACATGTAGATCGTCGGTGGCACATAGTGTCCCTGTATGCGGACGACCCATTAATCTACCTGCGCGGCCAGACTGAGGTACTGCAGCTGATAATGGACCTCTTAAATGAACATGCACGGGTCTCCGGACTACGAGTCAATTGGTCTAAATCGGTGGTGTTCCCGATGACACCTATGTCACCAGCCCAGAGACAAGCTGCACCGAACACGCCGCTGGAATGGGCGTTTGACACTTTTAAATACTTGGGGGTCCAGGTATACCATTCAGGGACGGATACTATAGATGGCAACCTGGGGCGTGCCATTACCAGAGCCCGATCTGGCTGGGCCTTCCTTTGTCTCCCATGGGGCGGGTGGCCATTTCCAAGATGCTGGTCCTCTCGCGTCTCATGTACTTCTTCTATACACTTCAATACCGCCTGCCACGGAAACTCTTTAAGGATTTGGAATCCTTTTTGGTCTCCCTAATATGGGGGAATTCTAGGGCCAGGGTGGCTCTCCAAAAATTATATCTGCCATTGTCGGAGGGCGTCCTAGGTGCCCAGAATTATGAGCGTTACTATGCCGCAGCACAACTGCAATGGCCAATGAGATGGCTGGCTAAGAGTAACCTCACTGAATTGGTCACGGCGGCCATATCCTGGGACCACCCGGTACTATTGGAGTGGTTGTCGGGCACTACCACTTTGACCCAGAAACATCGCGGCAACATCCTAATGGCGACGGCCAGACGTAGCTGGTCCAGATACGTGCTACCCAAGGGTCAGACCACTCCATATGCCCCTGGCCTGCCGCTAGAGGTACTCCCGGGCACGTTCGCTTGTCAGGGACGCATGGAACTTGGGCCTTGGAGGGAGAGGGGATTGGACACATGGGGGGACATGTATGCAGACTCACAACTACAAACATTTGAGGAGTTAGTGGACACTTAGGAGGTGCTGCAGGGCTCATTCCTGTTACACGCACTGCTTACACGCCACTTCCTACAAATATGAGATAACTATCGCACCGAACCCCCCACATCGCACCTTTTGCAAACGCTACTGACGCATGGACGGGGTAGACATGCCGTAACGGCCATTTACACCTCTCTCAGATTGGACGATACACCCGCACTGACAACATTACGTGCATACTAGGACGCCGAGCTGGCCACCACTATCTCTGATAAACAATGGGCGCAATGCATCAGCCATCCAAAATCCCAAAACTATTTCGACCAACGCCAGGTTGAAGTACACCCAATTTAATTACTTGCATCATACGTACCTCACACCTCATAGGCTAGCACGCATGTACCCAACAACTGTTGACATATGCCCCAGGTGCCGAGACCCGGGGGCCACATTCACACACATGGTATGGACCTGCGCGGGTATTCAAACGTTCTGAACCAATGTAGCCACTATACTCACAGAGGCAGCTGACACCCAGGTGGAGGCGCATACCCATTTCCTATTGAGTGTCACGAGACGCAACACTTCTCGTAAGGGCCTGAATAAGTTCCTAGATCTCGCCAAACGTAAAATAGCCATGACATGGAAGGCACAAATGGGCCCCAACATACACTCGTGGCTGCTTGACCTTCGTAGGGCACTGGTGTTGGAACATACGAATCAGCTGGCAAATGCTGCACAAGCGTCAGCGCCCCCGCGACCGAACCCCATTCAATGGCAAGACTACTTGACACTAATCGAGGCCAAGCAGGCCGCAGCGCGCCCTCCCCCTTAACCCCGGACATTAGCACAGGACCTTTGGCTCTCTCAGCTTTGCGGGACCCGCATCCCTATACATATACATCCCTGGCTACCGGACACGCAGGGTCTCCGCCTCCCTCCCGTCTTTCCTCCCCTCCTTCTCTGGCTTCCTCCCCTCCCCCTCCCGTCGCCCTCTCCTCCGGCTCATCCCCACCAGGTGGACCACCGCACCCATTTAGCTACACACGTGATGCCCACTTATTATGCTCCACCAACATGTACACTTTGGCCTGTGCCTACATACAGAGATCGACCTTTACTTCTTATTTTTCATATTATTTCACTTTGTTGCTCACATATGATTCAATGATGGAATTGATCTGTAATAATGACGGGTTTTCCTTTTGTTCTTATGACTCATGTAACTGTTGGTAAATGTACCATGCCACGGAAATGTGAGGCGGCACAGATAATAAAGTGAACTTTCTTTCTCACTGGCCTGGATTCTACTGGCATCCCGCCTAAGCCATTCACATTATTGCCATTGTAATGTCAATGTTGGATTATGTCGTCATGCAGATGCTAATGATACCATTTTGTCAAAAATCAATAAAAATCATCTACAAAAAAAAGCATTGTCGGATTTTCAATTTGGGTTTCGACCAGGGCTAGGAACAGTAGAACGGCCCCTTATTCTTTCCCTAATATTTCAAAAATATACAAGGCACAAAAAGGCTGTGTCCATCTAGCCTTTATGGATTTAACATGGGCCTTTGACACAGTGGACCGTTCAAAATTATGGGCACTTAGGGCAACGTTGGGGACTGAAGAAACGATTATTACATTGCTCACTAGGCTCCATGATCAAACACCAGTAAGAGTCCGATACAGTAGGAACGGTGACATACCAGAAGAATTTCCCTCCACTGTTGGGGGTTAGACAGGGGTGGTGTTGGCCCCATTCCTCTTTTATTGTACATTAATGGGTTGGGGGAGTATTTGTGTAAGGGGGAAGGATATCCTGAGGACCAACCTACGCCAAATACAGTGGCTCCTATATGCAGACAATGCTGTTCTCATAGCAGAACAGCAAACGGACTTCAATCCCTGCTTGATGCTTTTAACTTATTTATGAATGATCTAGGGCTTAAAACTAATCGCACTAAGGGGTCGATTCCGATCTTGGCCGGAAGCGCACCTACCAGTATTCGTCCGGAAAAAAAACAAGCCGAACGCGTGTTTCACGACCGATTCGGACAGTCGTCCGAACGAACAAGTACGATGCGCATAACAGCCCAGATTCCGAGCGAGCCGTACTCACCCATTGCAGCTCCTGTTCCCCGCCCGAGCCGAATCCGTAAACGTCCAATCGAGTCGCACGGAAACAAATACACAGCACCTTCCGGCCGGACTAGTACGATGCGCATTCCGTACGCGCCGAACCCGTCGCTACGTCCGGCACGTCAGAGCATCCGGGAGAGCTGCACAGAAGCTCCGATTCGCGCCACAAGACGATCCACGGCTACGAGACGAACAAGCCAGCGACGAGTACGAGTCGAAGCCACGAGAAACCCGAACGAGACGAACAAACCATGAATCCCACCGCGCAGGTCCTACCAATACTCTACATCTATTACCGGGACCAGTACGGACGCGTACGGCGAAGACGGTAAGTCAAACACCCACTACACAAACAAACCACACGTACCCAACATGTCACACACACATAGGGATGCAGAAATGACGTACACCAGCAACAGCAGAACCATAGGGGCGGGATGGCTACCACCAATGCCATACCCACCCATAGGGGGATGGATGCCTACCACTACCACCACCCCTACTCAGGGGGGCCTGGATGCCTACCACTAACACCACCCCTACTCAGGGGGGGCTGGATGCCTGTCACTACTACCATCCCCACCCATAGGGGGATGGATTCCTACCACTACCACCACCCCTACTCAGGGGGGGCTGGATGCCTGTCACTACTACCAACCCCACCCATATGGGGATGGATGCCTACCACCAACACCACCCCTACTCATGGGTGGCTGGATGCCTACCACTACCACCACCCCTACTCAGGGGGGCCTGGATGCCTACCACCACCCCTACTCAGGGGGGGGCTGGATGCCTGTCACTACTACCATCCCCATTCATAGGGGGATGGATTCCTACCACTACCACCACCCCTACTCAGGGGGGGCTGGATGCCTGTCAATACTACCAACCCCACCCATAGGGGGATGGATGCCTACCACCAACACCACCCCTACTCATGGGGGGCTGGATGCCTACCACTACCACCACCCCTACTCAGGGGGGCCTGGATGCCTACCACCACCACCACCCCTACTCAGGGGGGGCTGGATGCCTGTAACTACTACCATCCCCACTCATAGGGGGATGGATTCCTACCACTACCACCACCCCTACTCAGGGGGGGCTGGATGCCTGTCACTACTACCAACCCCACCCATAGGGGGATGGATGCCTACCACCAACACCACCCCTACTCATGGGGGGCTGGATGCCTACCACTACCACCACCCCTACTCAGGGGGGCCTGGATGCCTACCACTACCACCACCCCTACTCAGGGGGGGCTGGATGCCTGTCACTACTACCATCCCCACTCATAGGGGTATGGATTCCTACCACTACCACCACCCCTACTCAGGGGGGGCTGGATGCCTGTCACTACTACCATCCCCACTAATAGGGGAATGGATGCCTACCACTACCACCACCCCTACTCATGGGGGGCTGGATGCCTACCACTACCACCACCCCTACTCAGGGGGGGCTGGATGCCTGCCACTACTACCAACCCCACTCATAGGGGGATGGATGCCTATCACCACCCCTAAACATAGGACGGGAAATGCATGACACAACCAGCATACTCCAACATAAGGAATGTCTGAAAATACATCCCACCAACACCATGACAAGCGTGTGTAGTCTGTGTCAAATGCCCACAACACTGAACATGTCATTGAGCATACAATGTGACCCCCTATCACATGTGTCACACATAAATGTGTGTGGCCTCCACAATGCAAGCAGACCATGACCACTGTGGCAATGGGTTATAACACCCCATCATCACAGTGACCAAAAGGTAAGTCTGGGGTCCATAGCTGAAGCCCAATTGAACAGTGTGGCAATGGGGTCTAAACACCCATCACCACAGTGACCAAAAGGGAAGTGTGGGGTCCATAGCTGAAGCACATTCAGAACATTGTAGCAATGGGGTCTAAACACCCATCACCACAGTGACCAAAAGGGAAGTGTGGGGTCCATAGCTGAAGCCCATTCTGAACATTGTGGCAATGGGGTCTAAACACCCATCACCACAGTGACCAAAAGGGAAGTGTGGGGTCCATAGCTGAAGCCCATTCTGAACATTGTGGCAATGGGGTCTAAACACCCATCACCACAGTGACCAAAAGGGAAGTGTGGGGTCCATAGCTGAAGCCCATTCTGAACATTGTGGCAATGGGGTCTAAACACCCATCACCACAGTGACCAAAAGGGAAGTGTGGGGTCCATAGCTGAAGCCCATTCTGAACATTGTGGCAATGGGGTCTAAACACCCATCACCACAGTGCCAAAAAGGTAAGTGTAGTAATGGTAAAAGCTGCAAATGCCAAACAGCATGGATGATTCCTGGTCACAGAACAACAAACACATCTGTGGCATAGGAGTGCTTGTGTCCCATAGCAACATACATTGGGTGAGGCAAACAGTGCAGTGCAAATAAGATATACCTTTGGCCATGTGCAGACAAACATCACCCATGGGGGCTGACATTGTCAACATTCCTCAATAACACAATGACAGAAGTGACCATCATAATGCAGCCCCACATATCTGCACAAATGAACACACAAATGTAGATATCCTTTGGAGACTGTAGATGTCAGGTGAACAAATACCATACCATGGCAGCAATGGGACATACAAACCATGATCATTGTGCTGACTGATGACCTAGGAGTCCCAGGGACAGCAGGGGAAAGCCAACAAACAACATACAGCCAATGGCACACTAAAGATATGCCAATGCAGTGGTGCAGATGCACAAACACAAACAGGCAGCCTCACACTGCAGATCAAACACAACAGGTGATGGGGGGGGGGTGTGCCAGTGTCCCCAGGCAACCACACAACACATGAGGAGGCCTGAATGACAATTACACAGATGTCTATACAGTGCCACACAAAAGTAAATCATGGATCGGATTCCCCTATGTGGGCAAACAGGCATTGTTAGATGAGAGGGAGCCCAAATTACACATGTCACACAAGCTTGTAGGAACAGCAAATAACACAGCAAGAGACAGACCCACCACAGCACTACCCCCAGGGACCCCACATCGTGGTGACCGTGGCCTGCATGATGATCCCACTGTGATGACAAAGCTAGATGCCGTTCACACTGTGCACCACAGTCATGTGTCCTGAGCAACAAACTACCATCACACCTACACAAGCACAAATCAATCAGCACGGCCTGTCAGCCAAGGCCAACATGGAGGTAGGGGTCTAGCCGTGCAACAACTCTCATTTGCACACACTCAACACCACACACCTTGATCTCCAACAATGTGCAGCAGTGAAGCTCACATGGACTGGTGACATTGCACATGCACCCATGACAATCCCAGGGGTGGTGGTGGGAACTAAGGTGCAGAAACACATCACACATGGCCAGTCAACAAGACTCGTGAATGTCTGACACACTGCACAGTACGCTGTACATGGGCATGATGTGAAATCCACCACAATCAATGTGATCCCGGACACAGTCACACACCAATGAAGAAGTCAAGGTCACCCACAAAGAACACACATAGACAACTTCCAACATTGCAGCTCTGACCCAGAGGAGTGGCAGCAGTCACACACACAACGTGTCACAATCACTGAAAGCTAACACAAACTGGAAATTACATGACTTGTGTAACAAACAAGTGCCAAGGGGAATCCTGACTATGTCTCATCTGCGTTTGCCCACAAACTCAGCCCTGACAGCAAACACACCTATGGATGACACCCTGATGACCAGTAATGTGCCATGCACCCACATCCCAGAGAACCCAGTGCGAAGATTTGGGTGGAACATAGGTCAACTCAGCAAGCATCACAAACAGGAACATCACTAGGGATCCCAGCCTGTGTTGCAAAACGGAAGTGAACACACACAGACATGCTCACACAACACACACCTTGGGCTCAGGCAATGTCACAGAATTACACACTGCCATGAGGGCACTCCACTCCTGTGTAAGGAAAGCTGTGCCATACGTTGTCTCTGCAGGGCTCTATCATATCAGCAGTACACTTGGTCACTCAGTCAACAATTAGCACAAAATGAAGGCTCCCGTCACATCAGCCTGGTCATGGCAGTGTCACCGACACCATCTGCACAGATCCAACACACATGTATAGCAAGTTGCACTGATCACACAGATGAGTCCTTCCCCATTGATGCCCAAACTTGCATGTCCAGTGGAGATGGTCACACGTTCAGGGAAATAGACAAATTGAACAATGGCAAGCACAACAGATGTGCAGGGGTGTAAGCCACAGATGTGATATTGCAAATAAATGTAGGAAATCCCATTGCCAAATATTGAAAACATGACACCCTCTTATTGCTGCAAAGGATGACATGGATACACACCAGGATAGGACACATTCCCACTGGACCACATGGGGTCCTGCACAGTAACACTTCATTTCCCTGATATCAAAAATCACCATCAGTGCAGCAAGGGCACGGTTAGCATCATCAACATCATGTACATCAGAAGCAAAACCACTAGAGAACAGAAAGTAGCTTTATTCAGCATTTTTGTGTGAAGAAGTGAAAGTCCAGAAATATAACAAAGGCCAATGGCCAGTCCATAACAAGAGTCCAAACAGGGTGACAGTGCCAGATGTCACCCTTTGCATGCCTGCACTGATATGGAGCAGGGACATTCCCCTCGGAGGGGCATACGGGGGGCAGGCCAGGCACCGCAGGGACAGGATCAGGGCTCACCAGAAGGAGGCAGGGAAGGGGTGGTGGGTGCTGGAGAGTCACTGACAACTGCAGTGGAGGCGTCTGACATGGTGTGTGCCGGCACAACTGGGGGGCATGAGTCAGATGGTGTGGGTGCCGGCACGACTGCAGTGGGCCGTGCAGATGGAGTGGACAGGTTCCCCACTGCAGTGCCCAAGTCAGACAGGGTGGTAGTGGACTCCACTGAAGTGCCTATCTCCAGGGGAGTAGAATGGGGTTCACGTAAGGTGGGCAGGACAGAGGGGGAGGACACGCTCTCCACACCAGTGGCACAAACAAGCGCAGCGGGGGGTGTGGTGCTGGAAGAGCAAGTGGTAGGGGGAGAAGGCCGGATCTTTCTGGGGATGGTGTATCTGTGGGTGGGGGAACCTGGGGCAGGGTGTGGTGGGGGAACCTGTGGAGTGGGGGCCTGAGGGATGGAGGAAGGAGACTTGGTGGTTGAGCTGCAGGGTGGTGGCGGGGTCTTGCTCTTCCGGGTCCGGGGGACTTGCGGATGGGGGCCTCAGTCTGTCTGCGCCTGGGGGAGGGTGTCTGGGGGTGAGGGGCACTCCCCTCTGTGTGGGTGGACTTCCTCTTCCCCCTGTATGCTGGATCAGCTGGGTTGGAGGGGAAGAGGCCGAGGTCACAGAGGAAGAGCTGCTGTGTAGGTGGGGTTGCAGGTGAGGCAAGGGAAGGGGCCTTGGAGGGAGAGGTATCGGAGGACTGCGGAGTGACTGTGGATGCCTGTGTGTGTGTATGTACCCCTTCCCCTGTGGGTGTGGTATCAGTCCCCTGAGAATGCCTGCGTGCACGTCTTGTTTTTGTAGTGGGTGTGTCTGTGCTGCTCGTGTCTGTGTGTTTGGGTGAATGTGCAGGTGTGCATGTGCTTGGGACAGGTAGGGTGCCAGGAAGTGTGGATGGGGCAGACGTAGGAGGGGTGAGGGACTGTTGGAGGAGGGACACTGCTGCCGTCAGGGAGGAGTCCATGGACCTATTGCTCCTCTGTAGGGCAGACATGCCTGATGAGACGCCCTCCATGAACGACACCAGCTGAGTCAACAGAGTGGTGTGGGCATGGAGGACACTCAGCATTGCTGTCTGCCCTACATGGAGCTGGCAAAGTAGGTACACAGACTCCTCACTCAGGGCAGCAGGGACACAGGGGCTGCGGTGCCTGGCACAAAGGAGATATGCTCCCGAACACGGGAGCCTCCACAGACCTCTGGAATGGGAGCCGATGGGAGGGCGGTGGCGGTGGTGGTGGTGGTGGCGGTGGTGGTGGCGGGGACAGCAATAGTAGCTGGGGTGTGGTGGCTGCTGACACCCGCCTCCACAAGGGAGTCATCCTCCGAGCTGCTGTGGATCTCAGCTGAGGTGGATGGTGCTGAGGACTCCTCGGTGTGGCTCCCCTCGCCCTCCGTGCCACTGGGTCCCTCCGACCACTCCTCGGCTGCTGACCCAGTTTGGCTCTGCGGCTCCTCCTGGTCCGTGGAGCTGTCCCCTCCTGTGGCCGTGGATGTATCTGCAAACAATTAGGGAAACAGACAGACATCAGTCAACTGCACTAACCGCACAAAACCACAGTAAGTACAGCACATTACAGAGCAAGCCCTGGCATCCTTAGTTGAACATTGCCAAAAGTACCCAAACAGAGTAGGAGAAGCCAATTGTCAGTCTGATGGTCAACCATGGCACTCACATCCCTCCTGGCCTTGCACCCATCGGTCTGGTGTCTGTCGGATGGCAATACCCCAGTGTGGACACATGCACCACCTACACAGTAGTTGGACAGTGCAGAGAACACGGTGAAGTATGTGAACATGCACACATCACAACTCTTGCCACTGAGTCAGTACAGGTGTCCGGATAAAGGGATGGCCAGAGTCTATATTTGAAATGCATGTGATGCATACCAGCACCAGACACCATGATGCACCCATGTCCTGATAGTCAATGCCACAATGGGATGCATGTAGCACATGTCACTCCACTGCAGGATCACTCTTAGAAAGTTTAATGCCATGGCACAGGCATGCCTGCAAAGTCATACATCACTGTCTCCAGTCACATGTGCAGGGCAGCCAGACAACAACAGTCTGCACTGTGTCACAATCCTAGGTCATGGGGAATGCAAGTCCTGTAGCTGACAAGTGCACATGTCCATCCCCCACAAACCACATCATCTGAACTCTCATTTGTCCACGTCATACCAATTGGACATATGGGAGACATGAAACCCAACCCTCGGAACCTGAGCACCTCACAATCTGCTGTGAATGGGAAACATCTGCCTGAACTTCACAGTCGCATACCCCAGTATGCACGGTCAAGTGATCAAACACCTATATGTCACACAAGTATCGTCTCCTATGGTCACATCTCCGGTGGCATGCTGAGCCCTAACCGATAAACACCCCAGTAGTTCAGACAACGAAGCCACAGCACAATGACACAGAGGCAGACACCTGAGGGAACATTTCACTGAGCACAACGTGTCAGCTGATACACGGGAGTGGGAGTACAGAGTGTATTGTATGGCCTGGAGTAGGCATGACTGTCCTGCTCCACGTGAAAGAGGGATGAGCCCTGGACAGTAGGCAGGTGGCTAAGCATGTGTGACACACTTGATATACATACTCCTGAGGCCCAAACATTGTTCCCACCCGCAGCATGGGTGTGTGCCAAATACCCCAGGCACATGTGGTGAGTCAGATCAGCAATTGGACCACATATCAAAGTAACACGCAGATTACATGTCAGAACTCAGGCATTGTGTAATCAATGGACCCACCCATGAAGCCCACCACAGAGTTACGGGAACAAATGCTGTCCCCCACCATGAGCTAAGCAAAATGCAAGGACACAGTACCCAAGTGACACAATTTTCTGACTGTAAGGCCCACACCTGGGTATCAGATGAGGAGTGGGCAGTGCACAATTGAGGGACATGGGTCCTGGACCACATAACTGATGTACTGTTGAAGTTTAACCAGGCCAGAGGAGGGCACATAGCATGTCAGACAAAGCTCACAGTGCAGTCATGGACTCACCCCCTCCTTGCTGCTGTCTGTCCTTCAGCTGCCCATCCAGATCAGGGAAGACCACCGCCAGGATCCTGAGCATGTGGGGGTCAGGGTCCGGTGTCCGCCCCTCCTGTGAGGAGGCGACAGCTTCAGCTGGACCCTTGCGATCCTCCGGGTCCAGCCCCGAAGGTCCTGCCACCTCTTCTGGCAGTTGCGGATCCGGCGCTTGTAGACCCCCACAGACCTTACTGCCCGGGCGATGTCCAGCCATATTTCCTGCTTCTGGTGGGCATCAACCTGTGAGGATGACAAAGTGTAAAGGCCATTACTACACATGCAACAAATCCGTGCATCACACATTTGGATATACATGTCTCAATCACAGGGGCACATGATGTACACGGGCAGTGCAAGGATGGCTATGAACAGTTTGCCAGCAGTTACTACATGGTATCATTGCCTGGGAAGTCAAACCTTGTTTAAATGCACTGTTACTGCACTATACCTGTTCAGTGCATGTAACTACACACTATGGGGGGTGACAACTACTCAGTGAGCCTGCTAGACAGTGGCGTGCAGACTGTAAGTCTGGCTAGTCAGACAACATGCACATATGTAAGCCAGTGGACAGCACACTCACCTGCTCCCCTGGTTTCCCATACAGCTTGCTGTACTGTGGAAGGAGGCTGTCCAGCAGGGCCTGGTTCTCCTCAGTGCTGAAGGCTGGGGCTCTCTCCACAGTACGTGCCATTGCAGGATCCAGAGGATGCATATACAGCAGCAGTGGTGGTGGCAGATGTCGTCCTGGAGCATGTAGTGCAGGCAAGTGAGCTCTCAGGGGAACAGCCAGCATTATATGTGTGCTGCTGAGGCAGATACTGTCCCATGTGTCCAAAGTGATAGGTCCAAGTCGTTTGCATCTTCTGAATCTGGCCAATCCATGGAATTGCACCACTTACACACGCCCACAGCATCCTTCAAAAGTTCAACTTCATGACACCCATGAATTTGCAACATTGTTGTGGGTGGCCAACTGAATTCACAGCATCAGACTCGTTAAACTTTCGAAAACGCGTCCGTTGCCATGCCAGGCCATAGCCAATGCGTGCGCACCGATCGGTCCATTGCTGTACAACGCGTATTCCGGGTACAACGCGTACCCGCTCACAATAGATTCAATGGCCAGTGCGTGCACACCGATCGGTCCATTGCTGTACAACGCGTACCCGCTCACAACAGATTCAATGGCCAGTGCGTGCACACCGATCGGTCCATTGCTGTGCAACGCGTATTCCGGGTACAACGCGTACCCGCTCACAACAGATTCAATGGCCAGTGCGTGCACACCGATCGGTCCATTGCTGTACAACGCGTATTCCGGGTATAACAGATTCAATGGCCAGTGCGTGCACACCGATCGGTCCATTGCTGTACAACGCGTATTCCGGGTACAACGCGTACCCGCTCACAATAGATTCAATGGCCAGTGCGTGCACACCGATCGGTCCATTGCTGTACAACGCGTACCCGCTCACAACAGATTCAATGGCCAGTGCGTGCACACCGATTGGTCCATTGCTGTACGACGCTTCCCTGTACAGGTCACTCGCATATGTCACCATGCTTGTCACTGGTGAACGTATGCCAGTAACATATACTTGCCAGGGACTCAGGGGCACACCTACAACACCACAGCCTGTCCACACTGTATCCTAAGGCATGTAAGGCTGCATTACCTTTTCTGTGTATGGGGGTCAACATGTGGTTTTTGGGGTGGCACTTGGGGGCAGCCACTCCCAGGCTGTGCACGTGTTCATGGGGACAGGATCCTTGGTGTGTTGTGCACATGACCACTGTGATGTGCAACTGTTCATTTCAGAGCATGTGGCATGGTCACATTTCACGGTTGTGTATGTGTATGTCATGTCACATACCCCCTGAGTCCCATGTGGGACGGTATGTACGTCACAGGGTGACCCATTGCCACAATAGTGATGGCCCTCCACAGTCTGTGTGCATGTTGTGTTTACAATGTCTCTGATTCCATGTGCACAATGGGAGACAGTCTCCACATCCACGTTGTTTGTGCATGGACTTTGTTGTTGTGCGTGTGTGTATCACAGACGTCCATGTCTGTCCTGCAGAGGCAACAGGGACCACTACCTGTGGGGGTCATGGTTGTTTTGCTGTGGTGTATTCATGATGCACCATGTCATGCCAGTGTCCATGTGGCAATACAGGGTCCCTGGGAATTTACCTGTCAATGAGCTGTGATGCCTGGGGCACATCTGTCCTCACATGTCACTGTGGTGTGTGTTTGGAACGTGACAGCAGTACATGGGTACTGTGACACAGCCTAATGATATCCCATAGCACAACCTGGGACTTGTTGAGGACACATGTTGAACTGTGATGTTAGATGTTGTCCATTTCGGTGCCATACATGTCCTTACGGAACGGCACACACATCATGTACTTGTGTCTCGTAATGATGTATCATGTGATATTGAGTCTTGTCTATGCCACATATGTGGGGTGACTGACAATCTTTCTTTCTTCACCTATGCACTGCAGGGCACCAGCTGTCCATAGACCATTCCCTGACCTTGCAACGATGGTGGAACGGGACTGCATCCGACGGTACCGCTTCACCAGGCAGCTGATTGAGGATTTGGCAGTGCGCTTGGCCCCACATTTGCAACCTGGCCGGCCGTACCCTACAGCGCTGACCCCCAAGGTGAAGGTGATGGCAGCCCTACACTTCTTTGCCACCGGTACCTTTCAACACACTGTGGCGTCTGCTGGTGGGATGTCACAGACTATGTTCAGCCGTGTGCTACGCGATATTTTGGAGGCAATGTTGAGATGCCTGAACCAGTACATCTATTTCCCTAAACGTCAACAACTCACTGACGTCAAGAGTGACTTCTATGCCCTGGGGAGGATGCCACATGTCATTGGCTCCATTGATGGGACACATGTGGCTTTGGTACCACCACAGGCACATGAGCAGGCATACAGGAACCGTAAACATTATCACTCGATCAATGCTCTGGTGGTATGTCTTGTAGATATGAGTATCTCACATGTATGTGCACGTTTCCCTGGTTCGGCACGCAATGCCTTCGTGAGGAGGAGTAGTCGCATTCCGAGGATGATGTCACAGATGCGGAACCAGCGTGCCTGGCTTGTCGGTGTGTACTGACTTTGTACCATTGTGTGTGTTCTGCTATGTTGTATTCCGCACTCTTATCCAACTCAGCTAATGTGCAATTGTCTGTCTGTAGGTGACTCTGGATACCCCAACATGCCGTGGTTGCTGACACCCCTCAGGAACCCTGTGACACCAGCCCAGATGCGCTACAATGAGGCACATGGTCGGACCAGGAGAGTGATCGAGCGGACATTTGGTCTCCTGAAGAGCCGCTTCCGCTGCCTGGACAAGACAGGAGGGGCCCTCCCATATGCCCCAGCAAAGGTGTGCAAGATTGTCATCGTCTGCTGCATGCTACACAACCTGGCAGTGCGAAAGGAGTTGCCTCTCATCCTGGATGACGATGACCAACATCCGCCACCTGTGGAGGATCCTGGCCTGGGCCACGATGCCAGTGATGATGATGATGATGATCAGGGTGATGTCCGCACACAGCTCATCACCAATTTCTTCAGCTGAATGTGAGTATCCAGAGATGTCAATGATTTGAGTTTGCATGATATGTGTTGGTGGTGCTCTGTTGCTGTTTGAGTGTGGCCATGTGCTACTTGACTGTATGCGTGCAGCAATGTGTCCTTACAGGTAGTCTGTACTCCCCAACAGTGTTGACATGCTAACTTGGTTTTGTGTAGGTATCTTGTGACATGTATTGGGCATGAGTATTGCAGTTCTGTCCTGTTCTTCAGTGCTTTTGACTGTGTGTCATGTCTGTCCTTCACAGGGTGCTTTCAGAGTTGTTTGCTCAACTCAGATCCCCCGACACCATGATTCAACTTCCAGGGTGGTAGCAGTCGTTTCCCTACAGGTGATGTGCCCCACACCCCTGGACTTTCTTTCTTCTACACTTGTTGACTGTGTGGCCACTGCCACGTGGGATTACCTAGCATCTGTAGTGGAAACAACATGTTGCAAATGTGTAATAAACCTGTGCTTCACTTTGGGATGTGCGTTGTCTGTGGTCACACATCTGACTGACATTTGCTTACTGCACCTGTGGGCTAGTTAACACAGACTCTGAATAGGTGTGGTGTCTGTGTGCATTCCACAATATTTCCTGGCAACATCAGTGTAGGCGATGAGTCCGATGGCCCTGGTGTCTATGTGTTGTGTAGCCCTAGTGGTGTGTCTCCCTCATATGTGTCACGTCGCCATGACTCACATGACGGTGTTGAACTTGCTGTGGCAGTTAGCATGCACGGTGTCATTTAGCAGATCATCATCTCCGTGACAATAACAACGTTGGAATCACAACAGAGGCAAGTATGGTGTATTGGTGAGTTTATTACATACATGTGTGAGGTTAGTGCACAGGATGGTGGGTGCTGTACATTGGGATTGTGATCCAAAGTTCCCAGGTGAGTTGGAAGTCTTGGTAGCAGAAATGTCCAGAGTAAAGTCAACAGTGATCTGATACATTGGTCCAACTTGAACTCCCCATGTCATGTGGGTGAGTTGTGTTGCATTCGACAGGGTGAACAGTTTGCACACAAAGGAGAATTTCCAGAACAGGTGTTGGCTTCCTGGGGGTTGTACATGGCCATCGACCTCTCAGTTTTCCTTCCTCGGACGACCCCTCTTCTTTGGGGGGGGAACCTCACGTGCAGGCTGCTGCGGTGCAGGGGACTCTCCGCCAGAGTCCTTCTCCCTCCCTGTGGCAGTTGCAGGTGTTGCAGCACCAGATGTTGTGGGCACACAGGGAGGTGTGGCCATGTTGGTGCTAATCTGGCGGAGGCATGTCAATATGTCCCTATGCACCACTGTCAGTTCTTGCAATGTGTCCCACTTGGACTCCATGCCAGACATGTGTGTCTCCACACGGGCCATGTGTGTCTCCACACGGGACATGTGTGAGTCCAAGCGGGCATGATGGGCAGCCTGCTGCTGTTGAATGTCCTTGAGGATCCCCACTACCTGGGTGACCTCTCCGGTGCTATTCTGGTACGCATCAGCAATGCGTACCAGTTGTGGGTCATCATGCAGTCCAGACCCCTCTGCAAACAGCGACCTATGTCTACCACCCCTCCCACCACCCCTGGCGACACGTGCGGGACCTGCGGTGGCACGCACAGGTGTCCCTAGGCCCCCTTGGGTGTTGTTACTGGGGTCGTTGTCCGTAGCTCGACGTTGGGCCAGGGTCCCTGTGCTGTTGTCATTGGTGGTCCTTGGTCTGTCCGTGTCGGCGGGGGTGGTCTGTGTGTTAGCAGTTGTTGGAGGAGTGGGTGCAGGGGGTGCAGATGTTGGTCCTGCTGGTGCTGCATGATGACTCACGCCGGAGGGGCCAGGTGGGTCTTCGCCATCCGAGGAGGGCAGAGGCTGTTCCACACCAGTGCGCTCAGTGTCCCCCGGGGCCTGGGACTGGGACTCCTCATCGTCTGCTGCTGTGTCCCCATCATCACCTGTTTTTGGAAGAGACACACAATGTATGTTATGTTTCTACAGGCATCAATGGTTCACACACCTGACAGTTGTGACTGTACCTCTGGATGCGGCCCTGTACATTGCATTGACCTAGGTTGTCACAATAAGAGGTTGATATTGGTGTAGCACATTGTCCTGCAAACCTGAGGCATTTTAATGTGAATGTTGAGGTGTGTGCATGGCCAGCATTGGTTGTATTTGCTGGACATCCGGCCCTCCTTCTCGACCCAGCCCAGTTATCCCACCATGAAGCATGCCACCCTTGCAGTGGGTTCAGGTTGACTTTCAGGATGTCAGTCAGTGGTGTCCTGCTGTTGGTTGGTGCCCAGGTCACAGCAGGGCCTGGTACTCCCCACAACAGAGCACCATTGTCAGCCATCTTGTCAGTTGTTTTCCACTCCCTGTGATGTGAGCATGGTTCAGAGTGGTGTTGATGGGCCAATTGTGAGGGTGCCAATGTCTGTGACTACAACTCCCATCATGCTATTGCCTACACCCCCCTTCCCAGCATGCCCATACTTCCTTCCTTTTGAGTGGACTTCACTGTGTGTGAGTGTGACAGCAATGGCAAGATGGCTGACAGTGTGGTCCTGTTGTTTGTTGGTGCACAGTTCCCAGCATGGCCTTGGGCTCCCCACAGCTGAGGCCAGTGTCAGACATCTTTGAAGTGGCTTTTCACTCCCTGTGAGGTGTGCATGCTTCAGTGCTAGCTTGCTGGGCCATGTGGGTGGGGGATGTTGAGCTGTGACTACCACTCCCATCATGCTATTGCCTACAACCCCCTTCCCAGCATGCCCATACTTCCTTCCTTTTGACTCTGCTTCCCTGTGGGGTAGTGTGCCTGTGCTGCCAGGATGGCTGACAGTGTTGTCCTGGCGTTTGTTTGGCTACAAGTCCCATGTGTGTCCCTGTGCTTCACACAGCATAACCCAGTGTGGTGGTTCTTTGTGGGATGTTAAATTAAAGTGTGAGGCATTGCATTCTCCCAGGTGAGTTGTGTGGAGTTTGTGTTAAGGGGTGTGTGGGAAAAGCTGCTTGTAACTATGGTCAGAGCTGTCAGTCCTCCTTCCCACCCAGCCAGATATCCCACCATGGAACGTGCTTCCATTGCAGGGAGTGCAATTTGGCTTTCAGGATGTCAGTCAGTGGTGTCCTGCTGTTGGTTGGTGCACAGTTCCCAGCAGGGCCTTGTGCTCCCCACCGCAGTCCCCAGTGTCCGCCATCTTGTCAGTTGTTTTCCACTCCCTGTGATGTGAGCATGGTTGAGAGTGGTGTTGATGGGCCAATTGTGTGACTACAACTCCCATCATGCTATTGCCTACACTGACTTCACCAGCATACCGAGAATTCCTTCCTTTCAGTGAGCTTCCCTGTGAGGTGGTGTTCTGGTGGTGGCAACATATGTGACTGTTTGTTTGTTATATTTGTGCCACTGGCTTGCTCTATTTATTGTTAGGTTTGTACCTGTCATGACACTGTTACATATCACTATGAGATGGCAGGGATTGTGTTTCTCTGACTAACATAGTCATCTTGGTATGATTATCTTTTTTTTGCTGTGGATTTGCTAAGGGTGCATGGTTTGACTATCCCCTTGACAGTGATGTGTGTGTATTGCCGCACAATATTGGGTATATTAGTTGTGTACTCACCAGGCTCTGGGATGTTTGTTAGTCCATATACGCTCACTGGTGGTAGGATGGCCCGTACCTTCTCCTCCCAGGGCCTGAGGTATAGTGGTTTAGCAGGAGGGCCACTGCCGGTGCGCTGACTCACGATGTAATCCTTCTTTAGTAGGTCCCTGACCCTCCTGCGCACATCATACCACCTGTTCTGGATGTCTTCCTTTGTGCGCAAACATGGTGATTGTGCGTTGACCCTGTCGACGATCCTCTCCCACATCTTGGTTTTCTGCGACATGGGGGTCTGTTGGACCAATGTGCCAAACAAATGTGGCTCTACCCTGAGGATCTCATCTACCAGGACTTCCAATTCACTGTCTAGGAACTTATGATTCTTCTTTGGGGGCATGGTGATGGGTGGTGGTGGTGATTGATGTGTGTGTGTGTGCAGGTGAGGGTGTGTGTGTGTGTAGGTTTTGCTGGGTGTATGTGAGGGTGCTATTTGTTGAGGTGCTAATGGTGTGTGGCTTGTGTGATGGATGAGCTGTGAGTGTGTCTGTGGTTGCTGTGTGTTGGTGTTCTGTGCTGGCAGGTCAGTTGAATTTGCAAAGGATCATGGTAGGGATTTGTGGCCTTTATATAGGTGGAGTTGGGGGTGTGTCCTTGTTCCCTGTTTTTTCCCCCTGTATTTATTGACTTTGTCATTGCTTGTTTGGCCCTTTTTTTGTATTTTTCCCTTTGTATTTTTTGTGCATGTAGGAGACGTTCTTCTGACCGAGTAGGACGCTGCAGTTGTCTCGTGCCAGCTTCTCTGAGTCGTTCATGCTGTGTTTATGCTAGGTTTCTTGTGCGGCGTACGCGTCGGTCGCGGTGTATTGGGTTGCTTCGGCTGGGTTTTGTATGCGTGTCGGTCTTGCGGCTTGGTCTCCGTGCGACTCGGTCTGGTTTTCCACGCATTGCATCGTACTGCGCGGCTCGGAGTTCGCGTGTACGTTTCGTTCGGGTTACTTCCTGGTGCGTGTCGGTCGGTTCGATTCGCGTGGTTTTCCGGCCGGATAGCTTGTTTCCGTCCGGTTCGGTCATTCGGCTTGTGTTCCGTACGAGTCGGTCGTGATTCACATGCATTTCATCGTACTACCCAGGTCGGGCAGCGCAGGTACGTGTCGGTCGGACTTTATTCCCGTACCAAGTCGGTCGGTACGTTTTCCGGCCCGAATCGGAATCGGCCCCTAAATTGTTTGTTATGAAGTGTGGTCCAAAAAAAGCTACATCGAGGAAATTTATGTTAGGAGGGGAAAATATTAGGTAAACTACTCACTTTTCGTATTTGGGCGTGTCATTTGATATGGATTTTAATTGGAAGTTTTTACTGAGTGTCGAAGCAATGCAATTCCAGAGGTCGATAGAAGCTGTTTTTGGATTTTCTAAAAGAGTAGGGCATAAGCCAATCAAGGAATTGCTCTATGTGTTTAAAAGTAAATGTTTGTCTGATGTCTCTTTTGGTGCCAGTGTCTGGGGCTATATAAACTGCAATATGTTGCAAATAATAGAAAACAAAGGAGATTGCTGTCCTAAAGTACCTCTGTATATTTCTATCATGAGGAAATTGGGCTGGGCTACTTAGAAGAATATAAAAAATTACAACACCTGCTGTTATTGACAAGAATTTGGAAAAATCCGGAAGGCTTTTTTGCAGAGAAGTACTGAGAGATTGTATGAGCTTAGACAATTGCCTAGAGATTCCTTGGCTTAGGTATATAAAATCTAGTATTTCTCCAACCCAGATACCCTTACTAATGTTTCTTTTAATAGAATTAAAACACTTTTTTGCCATTATTTTCAGATACATCGCCCTGGGGAAAATCTTCTGAAAGGATGGAGTTATATCGTCAACCCCCGGCAAACATTTTTGCTGACCAGGCCTTAAAACAATACATTTTCTGGCAGCGTTTCCTATCCAAGGCACATGGGTCTCCATACTCCCTCCATGCCCTTGTGATGGCTTTAGATATCAAAGCTCCAAGCACTTTATTGTATTTTGCACATTCTATACCCCCCAGAGAAGGCATTTCCTTCGTCCGTTATTATTAGCACAGAAGATTCGGACTCATGAAACAGCCTTGTCTTATTTATTATCCTTAGATAATACAGATATTATATATGCTGTTTTAAATATATTTTAACTGTATTTAGGATACGCAGTAAATATTAGATGTGCACTATGCCTTCTTTTTACTGGATGTAATATGTATTTATTGATGATTTTATATGGAAATGTATTGGATTCTGAGTAAACTTTTATGGTTCAATTAGAGCCGCATAAAGTATTTTGACTGACTGACTCTAACCAACATTAAGCAAAGTGTTGTACTTCTCGGGGTTAGATTTTCTATTCCCACTCCAATATATGCAACATTAGGGGAGGCATTGGACTTTGGAGAGATTAGATATACTATTCCCACTGCAGTCTAAGCAACAGTAGGGAAAGTGTTTGGCTTTTGAGGGGTTAGATTTACTATTCTTACTCCAGTCTAAGGAACAGTAGGGAAAGTGCTGGACATTGGAGGGGTTAGATTTACTATTCCCACTTCAGTCCAAGCAACAGTAGTGGGAGTATTGGTCTTCAGTGGAATTAGATTTACTAGGCCCACACCAGTCTAAACAACAGAAGGGAAAGTGTTGGACTTTGGCAGGATTACATACACCATTCAAACGCATAATTATTTTCTAGAAAACATTTAAAGACCAAAACAGTACATTTTAAAATCGTATTTCATGTGAACATGCATTCTATACAAACTCAAAAGAAATAAAAAGTGCTAACTAATTAAGAAAAATTATGTAAAATTAAATTCACTTCCCTCCCTATAACACACAAACACCCAAAAAATTAGAAATGAAACAATATTGAAATAAAAATAGTACTTAACACTAAACAAATAAATATTAAAAAATAGGGTTTGCAAATTACGGGCCTGATTCACAGAACTAACTTATGTCAAAAACGTAAAGTTAGTACTTTTCGGTATTCACAGAATACACTTACCACAACTAACTTTATGTCCGCTCTCGGGCCGGAGATTCCGGCCCTGTGGCGGAATTTCCTCCTCCGTGCCGGAATCTTCGCCTCCGCACCAGAATACCCGCATTTAGGCCGTTTCATGGCACTTACAATGCTCAAACGGCCTAAATGCGGGTATTCCGGCCCGGAGGCGGAGATTCCGGCCCGGAGGCGGAAATTCCGCCACAGGGCCGGAATCTCCACCACCGGGCCGGAATCTCCGGCCCAAGAGCGGACATAAAGTTAGTTGTGGTAAGTGTATTCTGTGAATACCGAAAAGTACTAACTTTCCGTTTTTGACGTAAGTTAGTTCTGTGAATCAGGCCCTACATTAAAAACCTATAGCGATAAATGAATAAATAATTTCGATAAAACAAATAATTTACATAATGAATTAAACTTTGAAAACATACACAATAATCAATTTAAAAATTCAATAAAACTAACAATTTTAAAAAACATAATAACTTCATATCCGATTCTCCTACAAACCCCTACTAAAATATAAATTACTAACAAAAGTATAAAAATGTATATATACCTTTTTATTTAAAAATTCAACTTAAATAAATAAAATAACAATGAAAAAATATTAATCAATTAACTATATAATTTACAATAAAAATATTAAAATTAAATTATAATTTTAATGAACATCCCACCTTATTTCCCTTCAAATCTGACAACCTACTACTGAAATATAAATTGTGAACAAAAATGTAAACATTAAAATATGCATTTATATTAACAAAGTAACCCTTAATAAATAAATTAACAAATAAGCAATTTACATAGTTAATTAAATATTTAATGGACAATAAGAAAATAATTATTAAAATTACATTTATTATAATTTAACTTCCCACTCTATTCTCCTACAAACCGAACAACCCACTACTGCATTATAAATAACTAAATAAAAAAAAATGAAATGACATATTCAAAATTACAAACTACGGGGCATATTAGCAAGGGCCTTATCGCCGCTTTAGCGGCACTTTTTGCCGCTAAAGCGGCGATTTTTTTATCGCCCTATCAGCAAGCTGTCGCTAACAGGCGTTAGTGACAGCTTTCTGGCGATAGCGGCCCGTTTTCCCATCGCCTTACATGCCAGCGATAAATATCGCTAATGACATGCAAGGTAGGCGTTCCCAACTAAAAGCGACTGAAAACAGTCGCTAACACAACTTCTCCCTATTAGCAACGCAGGCGAAGCGATAAAAAAAATTCGCGCTATGCGCGAATATCGCTAGAATTTAACACCTGCTAAAAACATGACTTACCTGTTTGTAGAATAGGAGGTGGATTGTCAGCCTAAGTCCACCATGGCGTTAATGCGTGAATATCGCTGGATTTCCAGCGATATTCACGCATTTCGCCGCTATCGCTGGATATTTTATCGCATCGGAGATAAACCTTGCTAATAGCATGTTATCTCCGCGATAATATCCAGCGATAGGCGGCGTTAAGAAAATGCGCGCTAAGCGCGGTTAGCGATAATTTTCGCCTGTTGTTGCTAATATGCCCCCATATTTATTAAAACTATTGACTGGAAGGACCCTGTCAGCTAGCCTGGCACCGTACACTTCGGACACCCGTGACCACATCTACGGACTTCCTCAAGGATCCTCTCAGAGCCTGACCCTTCTCAATGCATTCATGATCACTCTAGCCAGCATCACTCGCTCTCATGACATCAACTTCCTCTCCTATGCCGACGACATGGAACTCATTTTGTTCCTCGTTGACGCCGAACACCCTGATCAAGTTCAATGCCTGCATGACTGAAATGATCCACTGGATGAAGATCAACTGTCTGAGATGAACACCAACAAGACTGAAATTGTGATCTTCAGCAAGAGCACTTCACTGTAGGACTCCACCCAGTGGTCAACTGAGTTAGGACTGACACCCACCACCCATGCCAAGAGCCTTGGGATTGTCTTAAAGAGCAAGCTTGACATGACCACCCAAATCAATGCCGTCACCGCCTCATGCTTCCATACCCTGAAGATGCTAAAGAAGATTTTCAGATAGCTCTTCATCAGCGCCCAGAAAACCGTCATGCACGCCCTTGTCCCAAGCAAGCTGGACTACGGGAACACTATGCCGGGGTCAAAGAGAGAAAGTTCAATTGTATGTCTTCAGTTGCTTTTTCTACCACGGTTGTGAATGAGAAACCTTTTCTGAAGCAGGCCAGAGTACTAAGGGATATCCCATTTTGGTGAAGTTTCCAGACCACTCACATTTTCAAATCCAAATAAAAGCCACCATCAGTGTTGTAGTGGTGAAGGAGATTGTCAGCTTCTGAGTCATTATCTTCTATGCCCGCATGATGCTTATTTCTTATCAGGCATTGCGAGGGCATCTGGGTCAGATTCAAACTCCTCCTACATCCTAATGAAATTCTGAGCCCTAGGAAGGTGCTTTGTCAGTGGCAGTTCATCTTAACTTTCTCCCATGAACATTGACAATTGTGAGGGCAGCGTCAGTGCCAAAGGAGGCTCAGACTGAATGAGAGATGGCACCTTGGCAGGTTCAACTTCTTCTTTTTTTAAATTGTTTTTATTCGATGTTGCAGTAAACAATAACAAGTACAACTTGAAGGCTTCACCTTATATCGTATCATGGGGTTTCACTATAATTATCATGCAAGGTCTGAGGCACTCGCCGTTCCATTCAGAACAGGGCCACACGTCTTTTAGCCAAAACAAATAAAATTATACCAAGCCGGCGATAGGCCGTGGCTATTTCAGAAGTGTCCCCTAAAAGAGCCATCTGTGGCGAAGGGTCGATGGAGACATCCGATAGGGTTGCCACATAAGGAACACTTCTTGCCAGCACAATGTGAGCGCTGGTCATGCCCAAGCGATATGCAAGAAACCAGCAAATAAGAATCCACACCTCACACACGCAGCATCATCTCTCTCACTGAACTTGGCAGTACACTGCTGCGTATAATAATATTGATGCGAGTATTTAAATTGTATCAGCTTGTGCTTATAGTGAGTGAAGTGGTGTGTTTTTAACTTGTGAGCGATTGTACGCCCAGGTTTTATCCACCAGAGCATATCCCTGCCTGGGAAAGTGTGCCCGCCATGTACCAAAATTACTTCTTATCAGATCATCATAATCGGGGGAGATCCACACTCCTAAATATCGTTCGCCCCCTGGACTCCACTGCAGGGGATAATCCAGAGCTGGAGCGGCACTGAAATCAGTAAACAGGAACATTCTAGATTTGGTCCAATTAGTCTGCAGTCCAGAATATCCCCCAAACTGGATTAGATCTTGAATGATGGGGGAAAGATTATCGTTCGGGCGTTGAACATAATGGATCACGTCTTCCAAGTAAAGCGATATTATCAGCAGAAAATTCCCAAGGCACAGTCCTCGGTGCGAGTGTAGCTCCCTCACACAGCAGGCCAGGGGCTCTATGGTGAGCACAAATATTAGTGGCAAGAAGGAGCATCCCAGACGCATGCCTCCACCAATATTTAATAGCTGGGAGTGGGATCTATATACACACTCACTGTTGGACTAGTATATACCAGTTTAATTAATGACAGGAAATATTTCCCCAGTCTGGGACTATGAAGCGTTTCCGCCATGAACAGCTACTCCAGCGAGTCAAATGCTTTTTCAGCGTCAAGGAGGACCGCAACTGATGTGAATCGCGTACCCACCCTGTGAAGAATGGCCATCAATGTTCGGAGACTGAAATCTGCGGAATAAAGTCAGACTGGTCTGGCAAGACTACATATTGCATCAGAGGCTGCAGACGCTGCACCAGAATTTTAGTAAATATTTTGTTACCACTATTAACTAGGGACAGGGGCCTATAGGAAGAGCACCAATCATAAATAAACATTCCCAATAGACCCCTTGCAGGAACTAATCCACCATGATTGTTGACCCAAAGTTTTATTTCAAGAATGCATTGCATTCTTCTTAAACTTACTTTAATTCTTGTACATTTCAAAACATTATATAAATTACACCACCTTTTTCCCCATTATTTTTTAATATAAAAACTATCCATATTGCACTTTTGTCCCATCGAAAATGGCACAATAACATACAAGAACTACATCAAACACAGGACAATTTGATTCCCAAAATATCACTCTATACCCTTGTAGGAGGCTGGCTTAGTATATGGTGCACACTTATTTAAGTGAAGCACCTTGCACTAATCCAGACAACCCTTATGGTGGTTTTAGTGGTCTTAGACAAACTTAGAAAGCTCTCTAAGTGGTAGGTGTGGAGTCTAGAAAGAGTGTTAAGCAGCTTGTTTTACCAGATCTAATCATGTAGTGTATGTTAAACGAAAAAGAACCACACAGTATAGTTATAAAAATAAGTCAGTCTATTACGCAACACTCACTAACACATTGGTATATCTCCTACCCGGAGATATCAACACAAATGCACAAAAATACTTCAATTGCAAGAGGTAAGTAAGCCCAATACACAGCGGTCTCCATGGGGAGACCAAACCATATAGAAAGTGGAATGCGAACTGCGACCGAAGTCGAACTTGGACCAGGAGACTCAGAAGAGCTGGGGATACAAGGAACAACCCAAAGTCAGGACTTGGACCAGGAAAGAAGAGCGGGGGACCCAAGGAACCACCCAAGGTAAGTACCCAGGAACCCCATGGAGGCTATGTGCAGAGTGGAAACACAGTTGCGTACTAAATGGAAGTCAACGGGAAAGTCACGGTTGCAGTTTTGAAGAAGAAGGACCCTTCCCAGTGGAGCCTAAAGAAACTCTGTGGAAGACAGAAGGTTGGAGAGTCACCCCACCCGTGGATACCCTGGGAACCAGGATACCTACACCAGGGAAGCCGGGTGTATAGGTGTGAAGTGACGTCAGAAACCGCTGTAGACCACATTGGAGGGTTTCAGAAAAGATGCAGCTGGTAAAGACTGTGCAAGAGTCTGGTGGAAACCAAGGATTCTTGAAGAGAAGAACCTGCAAGCAGAGGGGACAGAGTCTATGCCACTCAGAGGTGACCAGGAGACATGGAAGAGCAATGCCTACCGGTGACGGAAGATGCAGGAGTGATGACTGTGATCTTGTCGCTGCAGAGGACCAGGCGATGCTGAGGAAGACCAGGAGCCATTCACGAGCTGTCCCACATCGGAAGTTGAGAACCAGAGGGTCATTGTCCGGCGGGAGCACCAACAAGCCTTGGAAGCAGCAACAGATGTGGAAAACGAAGGAGCAACGTTGGGACCAGCAAGGTACAAGGGACTCACCAAGTGCAGGAGAGTCAGAGCAGGCCCCGAGCAAGCAGAGGAGCCCACGAGAGGACCCACAGCCGAAGGCACAGGAGTCGCAAGAGGACCTTGAGCAGCTCACCAAAGATGAAGGCCCATGGTACAGAGAATGCGGTGAAGACAAGTATCCTGGCAGAAAGAGATGCTGTAGGCTGGAGCTTCTTGTAGCCCGAAGATCTCTGGAGTGCAGAGCCAACAAGCCTTGGCAACGGCAAGTCGACGCATACACAGGGGTTCAGTCCCAGCTGTTCCGACGAGGGATAATGGCCTCAAAATTGAGGAGAGGGCAGGTCAGGCCTCGAGGGTGTTGCAGAACCATCACCTGTGTTGCTGAGCCTTTCGAAGTCCATGGGACGTCGGGAGCAGCAGAGCAGTCAGATTCGTTGCAGTGCCTGCAGATGCAGGGGAGTGACTCCTTCACTCCGAAAGAGATTACTTTGGGTGTCCTTAATGCCCACAGGTCTGTTGAAGATCCTGGAGGAAGTACAGACACAGACGACACAGAAGACTTGCAGAACAGCGAGACCAGGAGCAGCAGGAGTCTTCCTTGATGAAGTCTCGGTTCCAGGCGAAGTCCAAGTGTCCAGACGCTCGAAGAGTGACATAGTTTCAGGCATGAGTCTTGTCCTACAAGGAATCAGAGGACCCACCCACAAGTAAGCCCTTTTATACCCTAAGAAAGGGGTTAGGACGACAAAGGGTGCCCTCCCAGAGAAGGGGCTGGACAGAGGAAGGATACTCCCATGTCCTTTGTCCACTTTCGCTCCAGAGCAGGAGCCAAGGGTTCCCATAACTGGTTCTAACTAGAGTATGCAAGGTGGGCACCAAATGTGCCCTTCAAAGCAGTCTGGTGGTGCTGGCAAGCGCCCACACCCCAGCCCAATTCATTAAGTCCTGACTGGGAGGTGGTCACAACTCCCAGTGACAGGAAACCTATTGTTCTACCTTCCCCTGCTCGAGCTCAGCTCAGAAGCAGGAGGGCAGAATCGTGTCGGGGGTCGGCAGCAGCATTAGCTTGCTGGCAGACCCTGGAAGTCAGTTACCGGGAGTACTGGGGGCTTCCTGGAGGAGCCCCCCAGCACATGGAATCATGCCTCCAACACTGGTAACGGTGTTGGGGTGTGGTTACAACATGTTTGATACCAAACATGCCCAGGTTCGGCACAGCCACTATATAGTTAGCCATTGCGTAGTGACGCATGGCCACTATATGTATCAAAATGGCTGACCGCACTTATAAAGCCTGGAGAATCGACTCTGGGGTTTGTAGGGGGTGTCCTGCTCATGCATGGGAACTCTCACACTTATAACCCTGCATCAGGATTGAAAGGCCAGCTTTAGGGGTGACTTATAGGTTTTAAATGTAGTGACCTCAGATATAAGAAAATGTATATCTGTTGTAAGTGGTGCTAGCACCAGCTTACACAGGCTGCAATGGCAGGCCTGTAGTCACAGTTTGAGTGGTCTCTCATGGGTAGCATAATACATGCTGCGGCCCCTGGGAGACCCCTGGTGTACCTATGCCCTGGGTACCTTAGTACCATATACTAGGGACTTACAGGGGTACACCAGTAGGCAATTGTGGAGATACAGAAGTACTTACCAAGTCAAATTTAGGGAGGAACCACAGTGACTGGGGTCCTGATTAGCATGATCCTAGTCAGACTAGTAAAAAAAATAACATACTGACACCTGCAAAAAGTGGGGGTAACCATGAAAACAGATCCTACTTTCCTACAACCCCCCTCGTAATCTAATGTCTCTCATCCATACCCACACACCACGCTAGCACACATTCCCCTCATACAATTTTCATGACCCCAGAATAATCCTAGGTATCCCAACCAACACCACTTCTTTATGTCTTACTTCGTGGTGTCTTGGTCCAGGGTCTCCACACAAACTTGGTCAATGTATGTTTTAGAGGATATATAGATTACTAGGCACCTGGGCACCTAGCCTGTGGCCTCCAGTTCCTGCTTGTTCCAGCCTGATCCAGTGACACCGCCGTTGCCCACGCTTTCCCGCCCGGGTTTTCTCGCTCAGTGTGCTTCCCGGCAACAGAAATTCCACCCACCCCAGAACCTACTTAACGCAGGCTGCAACGCGACTATGCAGTGGGCACACAAATGGTGTGCCAAAGGCAAGCCCGTCTGTACCCGTTCGTGCTTGGACCGCGCCCGTGCCACGCGCCACCACCTCTGGCCCTCCCGCCCCCTGCGGATACACTATCGCCAAGCTCCACACTCTTGCCCTCGGATACCACACCAAACACTGCCACTGCACCGACCCATACTCCACAATAGGACCTTTCACCTACCCCCACTGCCACTTCACCTGCCACAGCACACGGACCAGCTCACCGACCAGCCCCACTCCAAACACACCCCTGACACCACCTGAACAAAAACACCAACTCGCATGCGCCCTTCTAAACACATGCTCACTATGCAAACACACCACTGAGATTTGGAACCTGATCTCAACCCTCACACTGACTTCCTCTTCCTCACTGAGACCTGGCTCAACCCCACTTCCACGCCTGACATCACCACCACAATACCCGAAGGATACAAGATCACCCACTGTGACGACAGTAACAAGCCTGGCGGAGGGATGGCCATCATACTCAAGGAATATCTCCATTGCACCACGACAAATGACGACATCTCTCCAGCCATGGAGCACCTCAACTTTCGACTCCAAACCAACAGCAAAACCACCATCAGGGGCACCCTCGCCTACCACCCTCCAGGAACACGTCCAGCCTTTTGCAACTTCATCGCTGACTTCATCGCCCCCTTCCCCATAGACTCAAACTGCTACATTTCCCTCAGCAAACTCAACTTCCATCTAGACGACAAGAATGACATCAAAACTACCAACTTTCTCAACAACATGAACAACATTGGACTCCCCCATTCATTCATATGGCTGGGTCCAAACTAGGGTGGCATGGTGAGCAAAAGAACGATGGATTTAACCCAGATCTCTTCACTGGGGGTGAGTGTTTGATTTGTTCAGCATTCCATCCATCATTTGTATCCAAACAATTTTTGGCACTAAGTTGGATGGGTAAGCCCAGACGTGGGTCCCTTGCTTGCTGTGCCACTGGATTCAAGATACCCTGGCTTATATGGGGTGATACCCCGAAATCATTCTAAGGATGCTTGTTTCCGGTCAAGGGAGGACTTGGCTTGGCAGTTCGGGCTGAACTGTTCTCATGGGGAGCAGAGTCAAGACAGTTTTGCATATGGCTGGATCCAAACTAGGGTGTCATGTTGAACAAAAGATCGATGGATTTAACCCAGATCCATGGCTGGTGAAGGGGGATACCCTAAAAACCGGTCACAGGATGCTTGTTTCCGGTCCAGGGAGGACCTGGCTTGGAAGTTCGGGCTGAACTGTCCCATGAGGAGCAGGGTCAAGACTGATTTCCATATTGCTGAATCAAACTAGGGTGGCATGGTGAGCAAAAGAACAATGGATTTAACCAAGATATTCTTGACTGGGGGTGAATGTTGGATTTGTTCAGCAGTCTGTCCATCATTTGTTTTTTTTGTTTTTTTTTTGTTGAAAATCTGTTTATTGGCATTTTTTGCATTACAGTACAAACACGAACAGTACTTGGTGGGCATTTCATTTACAGTGCGAATATACAATGATACAGTGCATACAGAATACAAAGGATGCAAGGTTTTCGAGTGTGGGACACAGTACTTTAGATCGGGCATCAACATGAGAGGTATACAGAATTGCACAGCAGATGATCTAGAGAGCCGCCTCGCTAATCTGGGATCCAGCTGCCTCCGTTTGGCAACCAGTTTGCCCGATCACCGCATTGGGATCAGTGACACTAACTGTTTCTTTCAGCAGGTAGGATGTGAGGGGTTCCCAGATGTCCCGGGGTCTCGAGCGGGCAGGGAGTAGCTCAGCGTATATCGCGTTTTGCTCCTGGCAATAAGTAAGGTCGGCTAACCAGTCCTTGAATTTGGGCGCCCTGCCCCTACCCCATCTGCATGCAATTTTACGCTTGGCAAGGAGGAGGCCCAGAGCCAGGAAACGTTTAGTGTTGCCTTTGTGCCCAGGGAGGTATCCCAGGAGGCCCATTTTGGGTGTAAGTTCAATCTGCCCCCCAGTCATGTCCCCCAGAGCCGCCGCCACCCCAGTCCAGAAGCGCGCCACTGATCTGCACTCCCATGCCAAGTGGAGGAACCCCGCCCCGTCTCCCCCACAGCGGTCCCATTTATCGCTATCACGCAATTGAAGTTTGTGCAGTTTCACAGGAGTGTAATACATGCGGTGAAGGAATTTAAAATGTATGATCCTAAATCTGCTTGTAGCTGTAATGCGCTCAGTCTGCTGGCAGCAATATTCCCAGGCTTCGTCTGTAATGGGATGGCCTAATTCCATTTCCCATCCCTGTCGTGCTTTCAGGGAACCATTAAATCCTGCCCCAATGGTTGCCTTGTAGATGCGTGATACAGCGTGTGATGCCCCAGCCCGCAGTGTCAGATGCAGTGGGAGCAGTGTAGGGGGCTCCTCCGGAAACGCAGGTGTAGCAGCTATGACGTCCTGTCGCAAGCGAATGTAAAGGAAGCGGTCCGTGGTAGTGGGGGGAGTGTCGCCGAAGAATGTCGCTGCGCCCTTGAATTGCCCTTCGTGGTACATGTCTCCCCAGGTATTCATCCCAAACTTGAGGAACATGCGCTTGCAGATGCCTTCTTGTGTGACGGTCAGGTTAGGCTGATCTCAGATGGGGAGTAGCGGGGAGTAAAGCATAGGTGCCTGGGACCGTTTGGCTATGGCGCGCCACGCATTGTTGGTGCATGCCACTGTGGACCGTGTTCCCCCAGCTGTTTTATTATCTACGCCTAGAAGTCCTGCGAGAGAAGCGGATGCCATAAGCCCTTTTTCAACCGCCAAGTGAGTCATGAAGGGTGGGGGTGCAAGCCAATACGCAGCGTAATGTGCCTGAGCGCTGAGATAGTAGAGTTCAGGATCGGGTGCTTCGAATCCGCCCTGGGCGAACGGCAGCGTGAGGGTACTCCACTTGATCCTAGGCTGTTTCCCGCCCCACGCCAGATGGATAAGCTGACTCTTCAGTCTGGTAAAGAAATGATGGCCAGGGGCAAAGGGGATGATTGTGAACAGATATAGGAATTTGGGCATAATGACCATTTTCATTAAGGCCACTCGACCCGCAAGGGAAAGCGGAAGGGCTATCCATCTGGTGATCAAGCTTTCTATCTTGTCGAGAACCACTCCATAGTTTGCCGTCATAAGTTCATCTTTGTCTTTCGTGACGGTGACCCCGAGGTAACGAACCTCATCATCACACCACTGCAACGGGTAGTCCATTGGGAACGGAACGGTACAGCCGGTAAGTGGCAAAACTTGAGATTTTCCCCAATTGATTGTGATGCCCGAAAAAGCCCCGAATTTTATTATTTCGCGGATCATGGCATTTAACCCGTTTATGGGGTCAAGCACATAGAGCGTGATATCATCCGCATAGAGCGAGATTAAGACAGGTCGAGTGGGGTAGTCTAGCGCGTATTGTTTATGGTGCTGTCGCAGCATGGCAGCCAGCGGCTCCATCGCGATCGCGAACAGCAGGGGTGAGAGGGGACACCCATGCCGCATGCCCATGGATATGGAGAAGGCTGGGGAGCGTTCCCCATTCAGGAGTAATGTGGCACTAGGGAGGTGGTAGAGCAGTTTGACCCACATGAGGAACCCGGGCAGGAATCCCATGTGTGTTAAAACTGCGAGTAATAGCCCCACTCCAGGGAGTCGAACGCTTTGGTGGCGTCTAAAAAGACCGTCACCGCCTGTTCATCTTGATCTATACCGTGCATGATAGAAAATAGGGTCCGCAAATTGTGGGAGGTAGACCGGCCCGGTATAAAGCCTGCTTGGTCCGGTCTGATAAGATTATCCATCAATAGCGTGAGTCTATTGGCCAGAACCTTGGCCAAAATCTTAGCATCACAATTTATTAAGGACAGGGGCCGGTACAAGTCTGGGGATTCCGAGGGTTTCCCTGGTTTTAAAAGTGAGACCAGCATGGCTTCCCGCATAGTGGGTGGGAGTGATCCCGCTTCTGCCGCGTCTTCATACAGGTCTTTTAGGAAGGGTGCCAGCGTGTCTATGTAGGTTTTGTAGAATTCTATTCCGAGGCCGTCGGATCCCGGTGCCTTCCCATTCCCTATTTGCATGATGGCCTCCCGAATTTAGTCTATGGTGAACTCGGACGCCAAAAATTCCCTCTGCCGGTCGCTGAGCCAGGCCAATTCTATCTGCTGTAAGTATTGAGGAGTCTCCTCTTGGCGTGTCGCACAGGATGTGTATAGTGTCTGATAGTGTGAGGCAAACACCCCCATGATGGCCGGTGTGTCTCGTGGGACGTCCCCTCCCCATCACGAATCACTAATACATGGTTCGCTGTCTTTGGCGGCCTGATAGTTTCTGCCAACGCTTTGCCAGGGCGCTCGTCCTCCCCATATTTACGCGCTGTGTGATATTTCCCGCGAAGCGGCACTCCCTCTCTGCCTCAGCCTGGTACTCTGTGAGGAGTTCGCGAATTTTGGCTAGGACGGGTCTGTCTCGTGTCCTTTGGGTGCTGGGTTCTAGCTGTTTGAGCTGGCGCTCCAGACTGGCTATGGTAGTGCAGATGTCTTTGATGATGCCCACTGTTTTGGCCATACAGTGTCCTCTAACAGTAACCTTTAATGCTTCCCATACTGTGGTCAGGGAGGGGACTGACGTTTAGCCTAAGGAACTCCTCAAGCATGTCCCCCAGCTCCGATTGGAATACCTGATCAAGGAGCGCTGTGGGTAGAAAGCGCCACTGCCTAGGCTGGGGCCACAGGCCCGGAGGGTTCAGCACCATGAGCCTGTCCATCATTTGTTTGGACAGCATTTTTCGCCCTAAGTGGGGTGGGTATGCCCAGGCATAAGTCTCTTGCTCACTGTGACACTGGATTTAAGCTAGCCCGGCTCATGAAGCTTGGTACCCCGAAACCGGTCCCAGGATGCTTGTTTCCAGTCCAGGGAGGACCTGGCTTGGCATTTTGGGATGGACTGTTCCCATGAGGAGCAGGATCAGGACTAATTTGCATATGGCTGGGTCCAAACTGGGGTGGCATGGTGAGCAAAAGAACAAGGGATTTAACCCAGATCTCTTGACAGGAGCTGAGTGTTTTATTTATTTAGCATTCCACCCATCATTTATTTGCAAACCATTTTTCACTCTAAGTGGGATGGGTATGCCCAGACTCAGTGCTACAGGATTTAAGCTAGTCTGGCTGATGAAGGGTGATACTCCGAAACCAGTCTCAGGATGCTCGTTTCCGGTATAATGAGGACCTGGCTTGGCACTCCGGGCTGGACTGTTCCCATGAGGAGCAGGGTCAAGATTAATGTGTCCAAACTGGGGTGGCATGGTGCGCAAGAGAACAATGGATTTACCTCAGTTCACTTGACTGTGGGTGATGTTTGATTTGTTCAGCATTACGTCCATCAATTGATTGTGCAGCATTTTTTGCCCTAAGTTTGAATGAGTATGCCCAGACGTGGGACCCTTGCTTGCTGTGGCACTGGATTAAAGCTAACCTGGCTAATGAGGGGTGACACCCCAAAATCGGTTCCAGGATGCTTTATTCCGGTCCAGGGATGACCTGCCTTGGCTGTTCGGGCTAAACTGGTCCCATGAGGAGCAGAGTCAAGGCTCATTCGCATATGGCTCGGTCCAAACTGGAGAGGCATGGTGAGCAAAAGAACGATTGATTTAACCCAGATCCCTAGCTGATTAAGGATGATAGCCCGAAACCGGTCCCAGGATGCCTGTTTCTGGTCCAGAGAGGACCTGGCTTGGCAGTTTGAGCTCAACTTTTCCCATGAGGCGCAGGGTCAAGACTGATTTGCATATTGCTGGGTCCAAACTAGGGTGGTATGGTAAACAAAAGAACAATGGATTTAACCGAGCTCTCTTGACTGGGGGTGAATGATTGATTTGTTCAGCATTCTGTCCATCATTTGCTTACCCAACATTTTTCACCCTAAGTGGGATGTGTATGTCCAGACGTGGGTCCCTTCCTCGTTGTGCAACTGGATTTAAGCTAGCCAGGCTGATGAGGGGTGATACCCTGAAATCCGTCCCAGGATGCTTGTTTCCTGTTCAGGGAGGACCTGGCTTGGCAGTTTGGGATGACTGTTACCACGAGGAGCAGGGTCAGGACTGATTTACATTTGGCTGGATCCAAAGTGGAATGGCATGAGGAGGAGGATCAAGACTGATTTGCTTATTGCTGGGTCAAAATTGGGGTGGCATGATGAGCAAACGAACGATGGATTTAACCCAGATCTCTTGACTGGGGGTGAAGGTGTGATTTGTACAGCATTCCGTCCATCATTTGCTTGTGCAGCATCTTTCACCTTAAGTGTGATGGGTATGCCCAGATGTAGGTCCCTTGCTCGCTGTGCCACTGGATTTGAGCTAGCCTGGCTGATATGGGGTGATACCTGAAACCTGTCCCAGGATGCTTCTTTCCGGTCCATGAAGGACCTGGCTTGGCAGTTTGGGTTTGACTGTTCCATGAGGAGTAGGGTTGAAACTGATTTGCATATGGCTGGGTCCAAACTGTGGTGGCATGGTGAGCAAAAGAATGATGGATTAAACCCAGATCTCTTGACTGGGGGTGAATGTTGGATGGAATGCTGAACAAATCAAACATTCACCCCCAGTCAATAGAGCTGGGTTAAATCCATTGCTTTTTTGCTCACCATGTCATCCCAGTTTGGACCCAGCCATATGCAAATCAGTCTTGACCCTGCTCCTCAAGGGAACACTCAGCCCAAACTGCCAATCCGGGTCCTCCTGGACCTGAAACAAGCATCCTGGGACCAATTTTGGGGTATTGCCACTCATCAGCCAGGATAGCTTAAATCCACTGGTAGAGCAAGGAAGGGACCCACATCTGGGCATTCCCATCCCACTTAGGATGAAAAATGCCGTGCAGGCAAATGATGGATGGAATGCTGAACAAATCAATCATTTGCCTGCACGGCATTTTTCATCCTAAGTGGGATGGGAATGCCCAGATGTGGGTCCCTTCCGTGCTCTACCAGTGGATTTAAGCTATCCTGGCTGATGAGTGGCAATACCCCAAAACTGGTCCCAGGATGCTTGTTTCAGGTCCAGGGAGGACCCGGATTGGCAGTTTGGGCTGGAGTGTTCCCTTGAGGAGCAGGGTCAAGACTGATTTGCATATGGCTGGGTCCAAACTGGGATGACATGGTGAGCAAAAAAGCAATGGATTTAACCCAGCTCTATTGACTGGGGGGTGAATGTTTGATTTGTTCAGCATTTCGTCCATCATTTGATTGCGCAGTATTATAGACGAGGGTGCAGAGGCAAAGCAGCTGTCAGAAGGTGGCGCACTGTCAGTGGGCCCCATGATAGCAGGCTTTCTGGAGACGGGGAAAGGGGGTCCTGTTGACCCCCCCAGACACCCTGTTGCAGGTGGGTGTAGTCACTCACTACACCCGCCTACAAGGGGATCACTAATCCCCCTTAAAAGTGCAGGTGGGTTGCCGCCTGTACAGTGAGACATGGAGCAGCTGCTTCAAAGCCGCTCATTATTTCACTTGAATGTGCTGCCCTCTGGGTAGAACAACTTTGCGGCTCCCCTGGGTGCAGTGAATTCAATATATAATTAGTGCACTCTCCTTGTTTGCACAGGGTGTACATTTTGAAAGGTGCGCCTGGCGCAAACAAAGAGAGCGCGCCATATTCTGTAATATGACCTCTGGTAATCATAGCAACAGTGCTTTTCGATGTGCCCTGCCAGCGCTTCTTTGGCCTCTAGCAGCTTCTGCTGTAAAGCTGGGTTCCACAATGTGGCCCTCTCTACATCTCGTAGCGCCGCCTCTTTGGCCTCCACCTTGCATAACAAGTTTGCCGTACCCCTACCACCTCTGCAATACAGCGCCCCGAATCACAACTTGAAAAGCGTCCCTCTTAAGCTGCCATGTGGAGGCCATGGCCGCATTACGCTGAAATTAGTGCCTTATCTCCTCCCCAATCGATTGCTGGAAGACCGGGTCTTCTAGCACCTTGACCTTCAAACACCAATCTGGGATTCGGGGATGTGCCAACTCCCATTACAGGGAGAACAAAACTAGGTTTTGATTGGAAAGTGTTCTGGCCAGATACTCAACATTCTGCACAGCCACATGCAACCCGGGGATACAAGGAATGTGTTGAGGCAGACGTGCAACTCATGCATACTCAAAAAGAAAGAATAGTCGCTGTCCATCGTGTGAGTGCGCTTTCACAAATCAACCAGTCCCGATTGAACATCTCTCATAAAGTCAAGGAATATCATAACCCTATGGTTATCAACCATCAGGTCCCCCTTTAGCCTGGCTTGACTCAAAATATGATCACAGGTCCTTGTAATGGAGCAGTTTGGCCACCATGAGTCTAGGGGCTGCACCGGGACGCGGCGCACTCATTCCAACGCAAAGAAGGGGAAAAGACCTTCAGGTGCCACCAACGTTTTCAACCACCACTCCAAGAAGGCAAGCATATTGGGCCCCTTGGTTCGTTCCTGCAGGCCTATCACTCTGATGTTGTTTCTCCATGCCTCGTTTTCAGAGTTCTCCGCCCTATATTCCAGTCTTGACTCTCCTCTCCATGTATCCCAGGCATCCTCTCAGTGAATCCATCTCCCGGGACAGGTCCCCCAGGGTACGCTCAGTAGACGTGACATGTTCTGCTAGCCGACATTTGTCATCTCGTAGGATCCCCATCCGGCCCGGCTCCAGGAATTTTCATCTGGATGAGCCAAGGGTGCCTTTTGGTGGGCCACCGCACGCCCAATTTGTGGTCCTTCTGGAGGTAGCAAACACACCTTAGATTCCATCATATCAACCTCCAAACAGGCACCACAATACAAACAGTAGATTCTGTGTATATACAGAGAATATAGAGGATAGAGTAGTGGGTTTAGGGGTGGGTAGTGGTAGAGGGATGTATGCATTTTGTTGATGTAGTCTTAGTTTGCTTCTATCAAATTAATTAAACAAACACCGAATACCAATGGTTTGTGAGTTTGAAGTGTATGACTGGAAACAATGTCCGTGTTAAAATGGAGGGAAGTTGTCATCATGCACACACAGGCGAATGCATCTTGTACCTCCAGAAAGCTTCCTAAATGGAATGATGCCTAGACAGAACTGCTGGAATTGGGATTGAAATCACCAACTCTCCAGGCTGCAATTGTCATGTCTTATGCACAGGAGTTTGGATACGCCATATCACATGGAACAGTTAAAACCGCAATTCCACCATCTCAGACAACTGAGTAAGAGAAGTAAGGTAGATAAGCAAGAGTAGGTTAACATACTCAAAATCTACAAGAACTGGTGGCAAAGCAGAGAATCAAAAAGTGAAGACGTGCAGAAGAAAATCCTTGATATCAAACATTGAGGTTCAAAAGAAGTGAGTGAAGCCAGAGTAACAGTGGTCTAGCTCCCAAGAACTCCTATCCCATGAGATTCAGGATGCCATTTGATTATAATTTCAAGATGAGGCTCTTCAGCAAGATGCCACCTTTCATTCCAGACAGAATGGAAGCTGTTTGCGGGCAGCATAGCACACAGCCATCTGATTCATGGTAGCTCTCTCTTGATTAATCTCTCATTTAGCCTATTAGTGCAACTACACAAAATACTTTGTAGTGATGCTGGATATGGAGTAGAGCCAACATCAACTCATCAATGCAAACACCAGGCCTGCAACTGGCTCGCAGGTCAGCCTATATCAACTTTAAGGTGTTTGCCTATTTCACAAGAGTTGGTTGCCACTTAATGCAAGAGATTAAACCCTAAGCAGGAGCTAGGCTTCTTCTTCCAGATTCAAGCAACAACCCCCAATGTACAATTACGTACAAATAGTGACCACTGATAATGCATTAAATGATCTGTGCATTTCCACCAATTCAAGTCTAAAAAAGCTGATTAAAACTTGGCTGTTCTACTTATGATGGTATGTTAAACTTTTCATTGATAAACTCCATTTTTCCTTTTGTGATTTACATTTGAGAGCTGTGTCCCAGAGCATCTAAATTCTGCATATGTCTACACAGGTTATAGCTTAGAATAGAATGCTCAGGGGTGTAACCAGGCCTCTGCCGCCTTTCGGTGTAGGGTGGGCCCTCAACCCTTCAGATGGCACCAGTCATCCCTAGACCAATGATGAGGCCATTTGTGAGATATGGGCAGCTCAGGGTCCCCTCATCAGATTCTGCAAGTGACCCCTTTCATTTTAGGTTACGCCATGGGAATGATCTGGCTCCATCAGGTCAAGGCGATCCCACCACACCTATCTGCTGACCCCACTGCGGTCTTAAGAAAGGTTCACCGTGTTCTCACCTCACGAGACCTCCAATAGTTGAGGAAGAAGTTACAGTGTTCAGCTACATTATTAAACTCGAAACACAAACGTAAAAAGCCTCACCTCCAAGAGCCTTCATCTCTGACTGCTGTCAGTGGCGTATCCAGTGTGTCATGGGCCCTAGTGCAAGAAACAAAATGGGTCGCCTGTTTGAACTGTGAAATACAGCAATAATCACGTTCAGCAGCCCCTATGGCCTCTGGGCCCTGGTGCCACTGCACCTGCTGCACCCTGGTATCTCTTGTCTTCTGCTGGGTGATGGTGAATAGTGTGAGAGAGTGCAACCTGAGTGGTGCGAGTGTAGGGTGAAAACTGTGCCGATGTGAGTGTTGAGTGAGCCGCATAAATGCAATATGATAGGACGGCCCATGTGAATGTCAGATGAGAGGAGTGCAAGCAGAGTGAGAGAAGTGAGTGCAGAGTGGTGTGAGCAGTGTAAATGGAGGGTGAGTGGTGAGTGCAGGGTGAGCAGCAAGAGTGACGGGTGAGCTATGAGAGTGACTAGTGAGCACATGGTGAGAAGAGTTAGTGCAGGATGAGCAGTGTGCCCCTATGAGTTCCTGGAGTCTATTATGCCTGTGTGCGGGCAAGGTGAGCAGAGTGCTGTATGAGTGCAGGCTGAGAAGTGTGTCTGTGTGAGTGCAGGATGAGAGGAGGGAGAGCAGGGTGAGTGCTGTGACTCCAGGGTGAGTGATGTGCCTGTTTGCTTGGTGTGAGTGCAGGGTGGGTTGTGTGCCCATGAGAGTGAAGGGTTAGCTGTGGGAGTGCTTATGTAAGTGCATGGTGAATGTGCCAGTGTGAGACTAGAGTGAGAGGTATGACTGCAGGGTGAGTGATGTGACCATATGAGTTTGGGTGCAGGTGAAAGTGGGAGGAATTAATGCATGGTGAGCGATGTGCTAGTTTGAGTGCGATTGCAGGGTGAGCAATGAGAGTGACAAGTGAGTGCAGGGTGACTAGAGTGTTTGTGCGACTGCAGGGTGAGTGCAGGGTGAACAGCGTGAGTGCAGTGTGATCACTGTGAGTGCAGGGTGAGTGGTGTGCTCATGTGACCGGAGGGTAAGTGGAGGGAGAATGGCACGAGTTAATGACGAGTGGCATGAGTGCAGTGTGGTCGCTGTGAGTGCAGGGTGACCAGTGTGCTCGTGTGAGCAAAAGGTAAGAGGAGGATGAACGGTGTGAGTGCAGGGTAACAGCATGAGTGCATGGTGAGCAGTGTGATCGCTGTGAGTGCAAGGTGAGTGTGAGCGGTCAAAATGAGTAGTGAGCTGTCTGAATGCAGGATGTATGCCCAGACACTTGCAGTAATCCAGCAAGTTATTTACTGTGGGCAAGTAGGGTTTCAGATATAAGTTAAACTATTGCTATTGTGGCATCAATTAGAGATGGAGGAAACAAATAATTTAGTGCTCCTGCAACAAACAAAATCTCGTGATTAGGGTTGCCAGCTGACTGGACTTCTATCAGCACCACCGGTATTTTGATATCCTGGCCAGTACAAAAAGCACCTAAAGGTGGTATTTTTAGCCCTTATCTGTACATACTTCAAACAGCACATATAAATAGAAATTACTTTTAAAAGTGTTCTAAGGCTGCATTAATGATACATGGCTAATAATTAAAGGAAACAAAGACAAAAAAGTCGTGTTACAAATGAATACATATGGTTTTATTTACAGCCCTATTTAGTGTCACAGCCAGGACTTTGCAGACACTTTAAATAACAAATGGCAGATATGTTTCTCTTTGGAAGGTGGCAATCCTACTCCTGATATCCCTTTTCAGGAAATGCATTCTCCGTCTGTAGCAGTAAAAGTAAAATACAAATGTGAGGAATAGGCAGAGTTGGTGCTCAGGGGGTACTGGACCAGTGAAAACAAACAAAGCACTGTTAACCAGTTCACAAAGGCATGTAAATGGCCTTTTAAAGACCTGTGGAATACTTGGGTGTGGCTGAGATAGGACGCCAGATACTGCCCAGTCAAGCCCACAGCAGCTCAAGAACACCACAGCGTTCGGCAGATGACACAGATCAAGAGCAGTGCTTTAAATGGGCCGGTACTCACCGGTACGGAGTACCAGCACTTTTTAATTTTCGCCCCTTGAGTACTGGAACTTCTCGTAGGACAAGCAGAGTACCGGTACTCATGGGGACCTTGCCTAGACACAGGTGGTTCTCCTCATTTTCTCGTGCCTCGGCAGCACTTTTCACACGACCCGCTCTGATTCTGCAATCCTGAGCTGAGTTCGCACAGGAGGGCCAGAACAGCAGCTCTCGTCACCAGTACACAGCAATCTTGTCGTGCTTCTCTGCAATTCTTCCAACAGTGTGGGGGCGGCAGGGTGTTTTGTCTACCCTTTGATCCTGCACAGTAGGAGTTGAGAGTCCACCATAAAACTAATAGACGAGGGCGTGGGGCGCATTCTTCAGGGCAGTACAGCTTTTTAGCATGCCATTGTTTTAAATGACTGTAAATGTTAGTTCATCAGCAATTTAAATTAAGCATTTGTACTTGAATGTAAATCCCTGCCCTTGCCGCCAATTTTACGACTACCCTCAAACAAAAAAACACTTTAAAGGCAACACTATTTTTGGGGGGTTTGGTGCATTTAAATCGCTTGTTTCGTATGGGAAACCATGTTTAACCCAAATGCAACAGGCAGCTCCATGGAATGCTTTAGAATTTCAGACAGTTCTAGATTTTAGCTGGTAATGCTTTTGCATGCTGGGACTCGTAGTTCTCCTTTCTCATTATAAGTAAGGATTTCTAAAAAATTCCAGCATGCAAAGCTTTGATGGCAAAATTCAGAGACGGTTTTGAACATACCCTTATTATTATTAGGGCCATAACCATAGGACAGATACTTCCGAGTTTTTTACTTTGCACTTGGATTTCTTGCATATAAAGTTTGGAAAGGTTGAAAACCTAGCTCCGCCCCTAGTCCCACCCCACACTCCACCCCCCAGTCCACCGCTCCTTTTGGTTAGTACCTGCACTTATTTTTTTCCATATAAAGCACTGATCAAGAGGAATTTAAAAGGTGTATTTTGCAGTTGGTTTTATGCCGTGACTGGTAGGGCCAAGGGTGATGTTTGGTTTGGCCTGGCCCACCCGACCCACCCTCTAGAACCGGGCCTGAATCCCCATCCATATCCACCACCATGGTATCCATTTTCAATTCGAGGGCCTCCCAGGAGTCCGCAATTGCCTGCAGGATAGTGTCCAGTGTGTCCCCACGGTGTCCCTGAGCCGGGGCCAATACAGCCTGGCCACCTTCGTCAACATCGCTGGTCACATGTGTAGTGGTCCATCAGGGATCTGCTGAATGCTTTTTAGGTCTCGTCTAGAGCGTAGCGCGCAGCGCTGCTCTAGGAGTGACCTTTAGGAATCGGTCTGTGCTTTTTCGAAAACTCGTGAATGTACTGCACTGTTTTCAATGAGCACTCGTCCATGTACGGCATCCACCTTGCGGGAGCGAGCATGGGTGCGCTGTGTGCCATGTGTTCGGTTTCGTATTTCAAAGGCTTCGCGTTCACTTTGTGTCCGCGCGGCTGGGCACTGTTTTCTTTAATTGCTTTTGTCCTGCCTGACACGCTCTTCGGCAAAGCGCTTTGTGTTCTTGTTTGTTCTTCGAGTTTCATACTTTATCGAGAAAAGGAGGCCTTAGTTCGCTATTGCAGTCCCTGGCCCTAGATGCTGCAAGATGTGGGTTCACCTCAACACCTCAACTGCTTTGCTGTTAGCAAATCTTTACGTGCTGCCCCGAGGCTGAGGGAGAAACTCGGCTAGAGATTTTTTTGAGCTGCACGGCTTCCACTGGGATTTTTTGTGGTATTTAGCATTTTGTCACATTGGATTATTTCGTGGCACTCTAGGCGCTTGAGCCGAGACATTTTTTTTTTTTGCTTGGGTTGCTGTTTAAGGAATTTGGCATGCAGTTTTAAACTTTTGCTTGGTGTTTATTGTAATACTCGTGTTTTTATGCATTTATGTAAACTGAAATCAGCTACTTTGACTATGATTTTCATGTCGTCCACCCAACGCTTTCTGAGGGAGCTCCCACAACTATCTCTCCCCCACCGCATGTTGCTGCTCAGAGCCAACGCAGACAAGGTGCAGGCGCTGCTGAACTTGTCCCGATGTCTGAAATCGTCACCGGGACCATTGCAGCATATGTGAGTGGGCCCAACTTCTTAGCAAGGTGGACACCGTCCACCCTATGAAAATGGTGAGTGGAACCATCTACGCGCGTATACCTTTGAACTGTGCCCTTCGTACAGGCTCCATGCACACACTTTTGCATACACGCACACATTGATAGAGTGATACGTGCACAGAGGACACGCGCCAGGCGGGTAGATGGGTGTATACCTGGTGCTCGGTGTGGATGCAAGCGTAAGATTTTGTTAGCAGTCTTGCAGAGTAGCAGAGTAAATCACTTTTCAGGTGTACAGTGGCGCGTATGTACCAGCTCAATCTTTGCCCGCTCCTTAAGCCACGCCCACTGGGGGCCTCCAGACATGTCCCTGTTCGCTCAGCCCAGCAGATCTCCGTGTGCACATGCCAGCAGTGGCAAACAGCTATGGGTGAACGCTTGCATCACTCAGCCGCTAGCATTCAGCAGCCTGGGTCCTCTCCCACCAGTCGGACTGGACTGTCCTCGCACAGTGAGCAACAAACGTGGTGGAATGGAATAAGATTCATAGTAATACCCAGTGGCAGAGGTTAGCTGTGACCCTCGCTTTGGTTTTCTCAGTGGGACCTATATCCGGCGGGCGGGCCCTGACGTGGTCCCGGAGCTCACTTTCTCATGGGGTTCAAGTGGCCCCTCACAGATGAGGACCCAAAAGTCCTAGGCGCTATATTTGGAAGACCCCCTTCGATCTGTACGTCCTTAGCTTTTAATGGCAGGTGCAGCCTGTAAGGCGCACTGCTTGAATAGAGGAGTGCCCTCTGCTCTCAGGGAGCCGCCCGGTGGGCTGGTGTCCCGTAAAGCCCTCTGTCCCCAGATGGCAGGCGCCCACCCCCCTCTGCATGAGTGTTGTCCGCCTTGGACTTCCTTTTTATCGCTCTGCCTCTCATCTGCGGGATCTCTCTTCGCTTTAGGTGCCCGCCCCGGCCCCTTTTAACCCACCAAACACCTCTATACTCTTGATAACTACTGTCAGGTAGAGAGTACCTGCACTCCTTCAGTTTGAAAGTGAGTGTCGGCATTCCTCAGCAGAGGCTCAGTACAGTGGGGAGGGTGGTGTACCGCCACTGCTCATTGGCCAATAGGTACTCTGGGATAGTGAGTACCGCCACTGCTCATTGGCCAATAGGTACTCTGGGATAGTGAGTACCACCACTGCTCATTGGCCAATAGGTACTTTTGATAGTGAGTACAGCCACTGCTCATTGGCCAATAGGTACTTTTAATAGTGTTAGATTTCCTTTTCAGTCATTGACCCCAGTGCTGCCCCCCCTCGTTCAGGGTGGTGTGATGTAAAACACAGTAACACCAGCCAGTGACGCTGCATGAACGTGTATTTTTGACAGCTATGGACCACCTTCAAACACTTCCCCACAGTTACAATTGTCACAAATGACCATCCCTCTGCAAGCTCTGCAGAGAGGCCAAGAATTGGATGTGCTTGTAGTCTTGCGCCCTTTATGACCCCCTGTTAGAAATAAGACCGCCTTCAACCTGAGCTCCGTGACTCTCAAGCGTGCCCCTTTATAAACACCCACCCACAACCTGAACTCACCCAGACACCCGAGGCTCCGTTCACAGTAAGCACTACACAAGAGCCATGTTCTGTGGGGGGAAAAACTACCATAAGAACCACAACATCTGCAACAAGCTTCGGCTTAGCCAATAGGTCTCGCCTCTGGGACCTTATAAGTGTTTAGCCATGCAACAGTTGATGTTGTTGCACCAAGGATATTGTTCTGCATAACTAAATACTTATAAGGTCCCAAAGGCAAGACCTATTGCCAATCCTTGTTCTTAATAGTATTTGCCCATAGGGCTTCCAGGAGCGATATTGAGCACTCACCAGCACACCCGCAGACACCACCAGGCGTTCCACTTGCTAGGTGGTAGGCTGTTTAATGCCCCCCCCCCCCACTGTCATCAGAAGGGTGGGGTCCGCCAGCAATTTTAGAACCAGGATGCAACCCACAGGGGCCCTGGCAGCAGTCAGGGGGGGGGGGGCCTCTGGAGATAAGGCACCACAGTTCCTCGCACAAATGTAATCACCAGCGGCAGCAGGACCAACATACCCCCATCCGAAGCTCAGCGTCACAGGGGCAAAAATGAGGCTGCCATAATGCAGAGCCATACACTCCAGGTTCCTCTAAGCCCTTGGGCCTCTGCCGTTGCGGGGGCCCCAGAATCACAACAGGCAGGGCTCACCGCGCCAGCACCACTGAGCTCACCGCTATCAACCGATCCTAGTACAGCAGCTGCACGGAAAGTTTGTCACTGTTTCCCTTCCTCCCACTGCAAGCATCAGCAGCCCCGCCTCACCACTGCCAAGCCATCTGGATCGCGGGCCAGTTCACTGTTCCACATCTGGGTTCGAGTCAGCTGCAGGAGTGCAGGCTCCAAGGAGACCGCGGCCCCAGCGGTCCCTCTCTGTTCAGCCACAAAGAGTGCCCGTCAGGTTCGCAACGCCATATTGCGATGCAGGCCTCAGATCACCGGGGCTAGTTTTTTCATCGGAGATCAAGAATGTCTACAGGATGCCCCTAGATGGCGGTGTTTGGGCAGGAGCGCTGCAGCTCTCGTCCTACACCAATCAGCATCAGGCCACGTCCCCCCAGCACAATCACTTCTTAACGTTTATTTGATGACTTGCATCATACCCACAACCAAGGATATATATATATATATATATATATATATATATATATATATATATATATATATAATGACCACAGTCCTGTGGTAGGTTCTATCCTCCAGCAACCAAACAGGTACGGACCACAAAGTGGAAATTTGTAAATCTTCTTTATTTGCAGTTACAAGTACATAGAAATAAATCAAGCAAGTGCCCAGCCTGGACGCGTTTCGACCGCGTTTCCACGGTCTTGTTCACATGACGCACTGGACCTAACAGACCACATATATAGTGACACCCAAAACCACGTGATGAAAAATGCAAATAAATTAATGCCAGTAATCGAGATAAAAAGGTCTTAAAGTTGCATACACGGTGACGGTCATATCGTCAAGTATTAGCACAATATTATATAAAAATACAACTATTTGTCTAAATACATTTGTTTTGTTTATAAAAAAGGACCGCACCAACAATTTCTTATTCGTAGTTGCAACAGAATATACAAATAACTCGAAATGAGATTGGTCATAAAAGCATAGTGCTCAAAAAACATCGACCATGCAGTAAAAAACATCACCAGTACTGGACATGTTGATGTCAATGACCTGGCATATAGATAAATTACATTTGCTATAATACATGTGCAAAAAGTGCAATAGAAAAAGTGTTAAGTGTCAGAAATAAATATCATAAATAATTAGCAGCATTACAGATACCCTCAATGAAATTTCGAAGTAAAGTGCAAGTGCATATAAAACATATAAGCTGAGCGCAGAAGTTCGATCATTAATATGTTAAATATATTTGAAAGTATTCAATTCATATAAACTTATACACCAAGCTCAATAAAGTTCCAAAAATGTATAAAAATCAAAAATTATAGAGTAACTCATCATTATAAATAAAGGCAGTATAATAAGTAAGATCACAGTCTATTATGACTTTCTAAACACATGAACCAAGGGGCTAAAAACCGGTAAAATACTTCATAAAACCAAGTAAAACCAGGTAAAACCAAGTAAAACGAAGAAAAAACCCAGGTGAAAGCCACCATGATGCATGTGCAATATGGCCTCAATTACAGTGAAATCAGACAGAAAAAGCCTATATAAAATGAATGAGGGATCATAGTACTGTTTAGAAGGGAAACAAATCATTGATGCCTAAACAGTATATATTGTGAAAAATGTAAAAAGGTTAGAAGAACCAAAGAAACCAGAAAAATCCCTGGTAAAACCAGGCGAACCTAGATTAAAACCAAGCATAAGCAGAAATAAAAACTAGTTAAATTGTATCTAAAAACCTACAATATATCACATAGCACGAATAATAAGAATGCAAAGTTATAAAAATTGTGTAAGTCGTCGCTAGTATTAAGACCGTTTGGCATCTTGGTGTCAAGCAGCATGATAAATTCAGATTCCAGCTGTCTTAATTGTTTCTCTCTATTGCCACCCCTGCTACTTTTAGGTACAGAACCTATAACAAAATAACTTAGGTCTTTGAGATTGTTATTGTGGACTAACTTCAAATGACGTGCCACTGGATAGTTAGGATCTGAATTCACAACCGCTCTTAAATGTTGAAGAATTCTGTTAAACACTTGCAATTTGGTGCTTCCAACATAGAGTAAATTACAGGTGCATTCCAAAACGTACACCGCAAAATCAGTCCTACAGGTGAAATGACCTTGTATTTTGATTGGTTGAGGACTAAAAGCAGTGACATACTCAGAAACATTTTTACCAAATTTGCAAGCGCGTCACGAACTACATTTGAAAAATCCTGATCTTGCTGATAGCCAAGTCCTAGATGTAATTACTTCAGGACTTGTTTTCACAAGTGCGTCTCTCATTGATGGAGCTCTTCTAAACGTTAGTAATGGGAGCTCAGGTAGAATTTGCGATAATGTAATGTCAGACCGTATAATCGGCCAGTTTTTATACAAAATTTTGCGTACTTGTCTTTCCTGTTTACTATAGGTGGTTATCAGTCTAATATTGTTAACAGGTTCAACTTCCTTCAAGATGTTATCCCTGATGGTATTGATAGGCAGGGTACTGGAAATAGTTACTGCTGGACGACACTCGTCCCTAGTACTGTTGTTGGCTTTATCAAGAGCTACCCTGAGATCCTTAGTCTTGTAGCCTCTAACTTTAAATCTATCAAAAGCTTCTGTCTGACATTTTTAAGATCCTCTTCATGACTACAAATGCGTCTGATTCTTAAAAATTCACCATATGGAATGCTCCGAATAAGATGGTTAGGGTGGGAACTACTTGCATGAAGTACAGAATTGCCTGCTGTTAACTTTCTATGTAGTTTGGTATGGATTGCATTATCCTTAATAAAAATTTCCACATCTAGAAATTGGACTCTTTCATTACTAATGTCAGCTGTGTATTTAAGATTAAGCAGATTGACATTAAGGCTGTCCACAAATTGTTCAGCTGATTTGGCAGATCCTTTCCAAATAAGACAGATATCATCAATGAACCTCCACCAATGGAGTATATGTTCATCAAAAACAGACTTATGTGTAGTTCTGAGGACATGCTCCTCCCACCAGCCAACGTGTAAACACGCATAACTAGGGTAGAAGCATGCCCCCATCGCCACCCCACGCCACCCCACGTAGCTGTTGAAAAACGTCCTTATTGAACATAAAGAAATTGTGGGTTAAACAGATTTCGATCATTCTTAAAATCATTTTGTTGTGATCATACATATGAATACTCCGCTTATCTAAGAAATAGCGTACTGCATTAATACCATCTGAGTGGGGAATGCTGGTATACAGAGAACAAATATCCATGACAATTAGAAGACAATCTTCTTCCCATTCTACTTTTTCAAGTTTACTTAAAAAGTGACCGGTATCTCTAATAAAAGAAGGTAGATTTTCTACAAATTGATGTAAGAAATAATCAGCATATTTGGACATTGCTTCCAACAAACTTTTCTGTGCTGAAATTATCGGTCTACCTGGAACTGGTACCACATTTTTATGAACTTTTGGGACTTGCATCATACCCACAACCAAGGATATGGATATGGATATGGATATATATATATATATATATATTTCTGAATCTGTGCAAATCAGCGATCACTGAGGTTTGCTTACTACAGTAGATGGTTTATTCCAGGTTACGCGTTTCGCTTGCACATCGAAACGCGTAACCCTGGAATAAACCATCTCCTGGTGTAAGCAAACCTCCGAGTGATCGCTTGATTTGCACAGATTCAGAAATTCTACTGTTGGCGCGCTCCGCCAACCTTTTTGCGATCCTCTGCAGAGGGCGGGGGTAGGCAGAAGGAGCCCTGAACTTTATATTATCTACTGGCGGTCGCCAGTAGATAGTTATAGTTAGGACCTATTTTCCATAGGAAATTCACAACATTCTATTCCCAATAACTTTGGCGCCAATTGACGAATCTTTGCGAAATTTTCAAAACTCGTGGGGCGCTCCGGTCCGCTCCTATCCTGAAAGTTTCGGGGTGATTCGGCAAGCGGGGGCCGAGAAAAAGGGGGTCCCAAAACGTGTTTTCCCATGCAATTTTCCATAGGAAACTTTAGACACGGCTACAGCTCGAACTGCTGAACGGAATTTCACCAAATTTGGCAAAGAGGTAGTTCTTGGTTCAGAAAGAACCCTTTTGTTAAATGGTGTAAATCCGCTCAGTAGTTGCTGAGAAAATCAAAAGTAAAAACACATATATATCTATGGTACGCGGAGGATCCGCGCACCCTCCCGATCACGAGCTGTATGCTAACTGGCTGTCAACACTCCAAACCAGGAAGTGTTGGCAGCCATCTTAAGCTCCTCGGTAGAACCGAGGCACAAGAAATGAGAGAAACAAGTGCGCAAAACGCAAAAGGGGCAGGGTAGAAACACCCTGACCCCCTAGGCCTGCTTAGGGGGTCCCACAAGGACCCCCAGGGCCCCAAAATGTAATTTTTTTAAATCGGCAAAGCCGCGCAGGGTGCGCGGATCCAGCCGAGGGAAAAACGAAGCGCCGGGCTCCGCGCTCGTTAGTCATTCAGCCCGGGTGGGCCAAATCCCGGGGGCAATTATAGTATTGGGATGGGGGCCCAAAGGGGACCGCCACCCCCCGGGGCTTTAAATAAATAATGGTGTAGCGGGGGCACACGGCCCCCCGCTGCCCCGGGACCGCCACCCCCCGGGGCTTTTTTTTTAAAATAACGAAACCTGTGTGGGGGGGGGGCTTGAGCCCCCCGCTACACCATTATTTATTTAAAGCCCCGGAGAGGGCCAGCCCCGGGGAATGGGGTCCCCGGGGCTACAAGTGGCCCGGGAGGGGGGCCACACGGCCCCCTTCCCCAAAATTTAAAGACATTTTTTTTTTTTAAACAAAGGCCGGCCCCGGGGATGGGGTCCCCGGGGCCATAAGTGGCCTGAGGAGGGGGCAACGCAGCCCCCTCCCAAAAGGCCATGCCCCGGGGGATGGGGTCCCGGGGCCGATTAAGGCCTCGGGAGGGGCCATGCGGCCCCTTCCAAATTTTATTTAAAAAAAATAATAATTAGGGGCAGGCCCTGGGGGATGGGGTCCCCAGGGCCAATAAATTAGAAAAGAAGGGGGCCACACAGCCCCCTTTTAAAAATAAAAATAAAAGACTGGCATCGCGCCGGAGGCCACGCCTCCTTGCAGCACTCTGCAAACGTGCCCCTGGCGCGTTTGCAGATGGGGACGATTCCCCTTGAATACTGGGGGTCCCTGGGGCCAACTAGCCCACCAGGAACCTCCAGTATGCGCCAGGGGGCTGCGTTGCAGAGAGGTGTTCTGAGGCCACGCCCCTTTTTTACACCTCTCTGCAACGCAGCTCTGTGGCGCTTAATGGAGGTAGCTGGTGGGCTAGTTGCACCCCAGGGACCCTCAGGATTCAAGGTGAGTTAATCCCCCAACTTAAAACGCGCCACGGGGCATGTTTGCACAGTGGTGAAGGGAGGGGGCGGGGCCTGAGGTGACATGTGTGCAAACATGCCCTGTGGCGTGTTATTTCTCCTCGTTTTTCCCTCTTTCTATGCATGCTGAATAGAAACAGGACAATATATTCAATTACGGCACGCTTCGCCATTCACTTGTAAATGTGCCCCCTGGTCTTAAACAGGCGAAAAGAGGAGAAATGTTTTACACATGGAAAGAGCAAAATATGAGTAGAAATAAAACATTTCTCCTCTTTTTGCCTGTTTAAGACCAGGGGGCACATTTACAAGTGAATGGCGAAGCGTGCCGTTAAGCAAAAATTGCTAACGCCGCACTCTGCCATTCTGAAAACGCAGGGATGTGCCCTATTTACAAGGGTACGGCACATCCCTGTGTGTTCCCTAGCGCTGGTGCTAAACTCAGCTGCCTACGCAGGCACCCTTGCACCATAGTGCAAGGGTGCCTGCATTGTGGGAATGATTGTTTATTTCAGTCCTATCACTCATTTGTCTTGTGTTTCGGTCTTTCTCAACTCACGTGCACTTGGTCTTCTCTTACTGCACTACTGAGCTCTTGTCTGTGTTTTCACCTTTGTTCCTTTATTTATGCTTCTTGTGCCCTACCTCCCATCCCTCAGGTGGCTCAGTCCTATCCCTCTTGCACCTCACTCATCTCCATTGAGCGTGTTCCCTTTTGTCACTCTTAAAACCTCGCCATATTGTCCATAGCCGCCAAGGTATCAGATTTCTGTGTGACATTTTTTACATTTCAGTGCAATTATGAGTGACATTTCAATGACTAGGAGTGATAATTTCTCGCGAGCAAAACCAAGCAATGACGTCCGTGGGAACGGATAAATATTACAAATTAAACCCTTTTGAGCTGCGAGAAACTCTAAAAAGATCTTGAAACTGCTGCAGAGCACCTGAAATGAAACGTTCCTATTGATCACAAAACGTCTGCTTTTCATAACAAGGTGTTCATTGTATTCTGGGATTTATATGCCCATGCATTATGATAGGAAAGGAGAAAACTATTAATCTCAGCATGCAAAGTGTTTAGGATTAACAAGTCAGGATTCACGGTGTTACGATTCACATGACGCACACAACAGGAAGCAGCTACGGATCTGCCACATTAGAGTACTTGATGTCATGTAACACAGAGAGCCACCCTCTGACACAAATGTCACCTGATAAGTAATGTAAACCCTTCTCCCCACGATAATACCAACAAGTTCCAACCAGGCCTGGACAGCCCAAAATCAGCAGCAAATGCTTCTCAGTGTGCACATTCACCTTCCTGCCAATAACAAGGACCTGAGTCTGGCCGGGGTTGGAGTGGCCTGTTTGGATTATTGCCTTTCACTATTGCTTACTATTCTGCAGCAGATCACAGGTAGGTCCTATTGTACCAGCCACTGGCATGACCAGTATTTTATTGTCCTGGCTGGTAGAAAGAATTCTGAGAAGCACCGAAAGTCGATATCTTCCCCCTCATCAGTGCATACTTTAAACAGCAAAAAAAAAAAAAAAAGAACACTTTGCAGTGTTCTGGAGCTGCGAAGCTAATGATAACTGGCTCATAATTAAAGTAAAGACAGATAGTCCATCGTAAAATGTATACACTTTACAAAGACAATTTTTTATAACTTTCTTTCATGCTTGAGCCTTAAATCGACATGAACAAATGGCAAGTAATTAGCAACCTTACTTACTAGTGAGTGGGAAATGCTGAAGGTGCATACTTGTTGTCTCCATTCAATAATGCTGGCGTCCATAGCAATGCAGGCAGGGGCACCGGAAGGGGCTCTGTCTCTCGGAGCACAAGACTTTTGCAATTCGACCAGTAAATAGACACCTCCCTGGACAGCGCCAACAAAGCACCCTTCATCCGTCCACCCCGTTATTTTAAATTGTACCTTGACCAACAAAATTCATCACTTTGCATTCTCATTGATGTATAAAAAAAAAAGGGAACATATGGTTGATTATTTAAATCACATGGTTTTATTGAAATTTTAAATGATCAGTATTAATGTTGCACTTTAGTTGCTTTTTATTGTAAAGATTTTAAATAATCAAACAATAAACATATATTATTATTATTAATTCAACCAGTCGCAAGGCAGGCATCAGTCCAGGTTTTCCAAAGTTAGTGGCCTCATTGGTGCTGGATAGCTGCTTCAAGGAGAGGCTATCTTGACTCCGTGGCAGACCTTCCTGCACATAAACAATCATTCACGGCGATTTGCTGTTTCTATATGTGCTTTATTGATTCATGGCGATTTAGTGTTTCTATGTGTGCTGCACAATGCAGCACACATAGAAACAGCAAAAAAACAGAAGAAATTAAAAATTTCTCCTCATTTCGCCATGTTAAGGCCAGGTTTTCGTTGGTCTTAATGTTGGCGCTGCCCCCATATTTACGGGAACCCTTGTAAATAGGGGCAGCGTCAAAAAGAAATGGGTGTTGCTGCGGTACGCACACCACAACACCCATTGTCTGCCCCTTCCAAGCTAAGTGCTGCGTGACAGGGGGCCTTATTCACACGGCAGTGTTAAACCACGTTAAGTGGCTTAAAGCCACTTTGTAAATAAGGAGAAGGGTTTATTGCCACAGGAACGTCATAAAAAGTGACGTTCCTGTGGCGATAAACTCTTGTGAATATGCCCTGAGGTATGTTAGTGGGTCGGTGAGGAATCTGCAGTTAGAGAGAGTATACCAGAAAGTGTTACAGAAGTTAAGTAACTTTTTCTTGTTGGATAATTCTAGCCACTAATTCCGCTCCTTGTGAATAGATACCTAAACTGTACCCTCCCAGGCGATGGGTCTGTATAATTGAGGATTGAACAGGCAAAGTGGCCCTCCCGCCGGACCTGGCCAACAAGTAAGTAGTGCTTTGTGAAAGTGTACACTGTCGCCTATGTAGCAGCCTGACGGACGTCCAACATAGGCATTACACAGACTTATCCTGTGGTGGCAGCCCTGGGGGAATGAGCCCTCAAGACCTTGGGATGCTACTTCTTTGCCAGTGTGTAGCAGATCGTTATGCAGAGAACAATTCATCCAGAGATTGTTCTTTTCTTGCACTGCTTTAGCACTGTTTGCTCCTGCGAACCCCACAATGAGCTGATCTTCCATGTTTTCTGGTACAATCAACACAGAAACTTAAGTTTCCTTTGGGATCGAAGTGATGTAGCCTTCCTTCCTCCTTGGATGGATTAGATGGGGCACAGTACACTGGGAGGGTGACAGACTGCCCAAAATTAAATGGCGTCTGTTAAGACAGAAAAGTCCCTCAAATGGTGACAGACATGCACCTTTGCCATGCGAGTACATCTAGATAGATGGAGAGATCCTACATTGAACATGTAGCGCTGTTCACTGCACATGTTTGTGTGTGATGTATATGTGACGGGGAGTGGCCCATTACAGGGAAGCTTGTGGTTTCATATTGGAAACCCAGGGCCTTGAAAAGCATGTGGCAATGGCAGAGACCATCACACAGATATCTTCATGGCGGCGCCTTCTGACTAATGGGGTCACCAACTTTGATCAGCACATGGTGGGTGGCTATGTACATTTTTTGCGTATGTTGCATTTCACTTTGTCTTCGTATATAATTACTTATTTTGTCATAATAGTATCTGGGTGGACATTCATTGATTAGGGTTGCTGAATGTATTTTGAGTCATCCACTTGTGTTCACCTTGCACCTACCTCTCCTCTGAGAAGCCTTGGACTGCTAAAACTCGCTAACACAGAGTCAAGTGCTGAAGGGGTAGATCCTCCCAATAATCAGTTGTTTGTCACCACTGTCTTATCAGGTATTCTTAGAGCGGGGGCATATACAACTTAGCCTTCAGTGCCAAAACCATGCATATTGATATGACTCGTGAGGCCAATCAGGAGCACTAAAAAAAGTTACTTAACTTCGGTAACACCTTATCTGGTAGAAACATAGTCTAGTCTAAGATTCCTTACCTTAGAATTCTCCCCAGGCACCAGACTGGATCCAGAAATGTTTCAGCAGTTCCCTTGCGCATCGGTAGAGGGTATCGTACAACTCCGTACCAAAGTTATCCACGTATGCGACGTCACCAGTCTTTATAAGCCCCTCCCTGACACGCTGAGGTCAGTTTACTAAAAATCCCCCAACAGAACTAGCCAGTCCATAATAAGACAGACGAGACCGGACGCTCTTAGGAAGTGGAGAGGTGTGGTGCAGCGGCCAGGGCAGCTGACTTCGGAGCACAGGGTTCACGGTTCGATCCCCGGCTCCGGCGGCAGCTCAGCTCAGCACCATGTGACTCTGGGCAATAACTCACTTAATTTCCACGACGGCTCCCAGCGCCTTGAGACCCATAAGGGTGAGTAGCTGCGCTATATAAAAACAGACTTTTTTTTTTTTTTTTTTAGTTAGGTGAGCACGAGCATAAACTTCTGCCTAAGAACTGTGGCAAGAACCACAGGCAAGTAAAGTCAACGACGGTGAAAAGCATGGGAGTAGAGTTACCCATGGCAGAGGAACAGAAATGTGTCCTTAGACAATATTCAATATAAATACAATACTAGAGTGCTCCCAAGGTGGGATCTGACCCATGGTTGGCCATGACTTGAAAACCCAAAGACAACAGTCAATGCTGCTAAGCTATAGGGCCTTGACTCAGAAAACCATTATGTCAGTCAAACATACTCCACACAAAACAGAGAAAATGGGCACAAGATCCAAACCCATAGGCAGCTGGGGCTCAGAGGGCCAGAGGCAATAGCGAATACATTAGAGGCAAACCTGTTCTGAGAGAAACTGAACAAGGAACCTTAGAATAGATCAATAGTGGAAGAGCATGGATTAATGCAACCACAGGAGAAAAACAAAATCGCAAAGTATTGACAAGCCCAACAGAGACAGAACGACACCGATGGGATCATTCAATGCATAGAACCCATAGAGATGGAAAGAAGAGCTAGTGCATACATAACTAATAAGTGAAGATGAGACTGCAGGATAAGAATGAAGGTTACATCCATGCAAGCTTTACGTAGGTCCTGTTTACGAAATGTAGCATAACACATATATAAAGATATACACAATATATATGGACTGCTATATACATAGACAGACACATATGTACATACATAGACAATAACCTCCACGCATATAAATATATTGATAAAAGAAGCTATCACCTCGCTGAAGATAAGAAACATAAGTAGTATGTGCCGAGTATTCAGCAACATAGTACTAACCATACAATGGTGAGAGAGAAAAACAAGAATTTACCTAGGCCTAGAAGCAGGCCAAGGTGATAGAGGCCTTCTTCTAGGCCTACAAAAAGGAATTGAGCCTTATCCTCCAATGGTAAGGCATATCCGACAGAGCAGACACAGACTGAAGATCAGACGAAAGTAAAACAGTCTCATAGGGACTAAATCCTCATAAGGGGAACAGTTCAAAAATTGACCAAGCAATGAAAACTAAGCAAGAGGAGAGATGCAAGCTAAAAAACAACAATTGTTGATTGGGGCAAAAATTGTCCCACAGAAAAGGAAGGGGGGGGGGGCCAAGAACATTTAAATTACTGAAAGAATAGGGGCAACACTTCTACAGCCCTGATGAACCCAATTCTGGGTTTTCTTCACCCATGTACCTTGGTATAAAGAAGTAAAATACACATAGAAAGGGATATTCTTTATGAAGAAGAAACTCCAGCAAGAAAAGATAATGCATAGATGTAATGACTAACCACTGAGGGTAGGTTACCAGGACACCATACAGAACAAAATGAAATAAGTTGTCCATGGAGCGATATACCTAAGGGGACAGACAAGCCAACAAGGAAACTAAACTATTCCTAGTACATTATGGTTTTGTCCTCTTGGACTTAAAGTAACAAGGAATCCACCAAAAGGTAGATGAGCCATTATCACACAAAGAGACCCCACCTAGGGGGATATTCACAAGATCGTGCGCTAAACATCTTCAAAAAATGTTAACGCAACTTTACACATCGCAGTCTATCGCGGGAAAATAACCCTGTGTTAACGTGGAATTCACAACACGGCGGTACCATGCGATAGTCTCCCGAAAACACGGACAATGTCCGCGATACAACAACCGCGACGGTGATAAAAACACAAACCCAACGTAAAAAAACATGCGATGGGCCAAACCGCGATGAGGAAATCAGCGATAAGCAGCGCCAGGCCTGCAATACACACACGGCAGGCGGGAAAATCACTACAAAAGTAGAAAAAACACACAAACACAAAATAACCAACACCGAAGCACCATGGAGGCAGCCGGAGCAGGCGCAGAGGACGAGCGGAACCCCACAAGCACCCCGGACGACCAGCCTGGGACCTCGGGGACAGGGAAGGACAAGGACAAGAAGAGGAAGACGAAGTTCAGTCCGCAGGAGAATAGGATCCTGGTCACAGAGGTGATGGAACACCATCAAGAACTGTTCGTCACCTGCAACGTGTCATTGGGCACCAAAAATGGAATATGGCGGTCCCTCGTGGACAAGGTGAATGCCGTCGGAGAGCACAAGAGGTCAATGGACGAGGTCAAGAGGCGATGGATTGACATCAAGCACAAAACCAAGGAGAAACTTCGCAGGCAACCAGAAGGCAGCAATGCAGACTGGAGGTGGGAGCCCAGCGCCACAGCTGGAGCTGGATGACATGGAGGAGCTGGTGTCGACAGTCATCAGTGTGGAGACTGTGGCAGGAGTCGGGGACCGGACACTGCTCGACATGACACAACACAACAGCAACAGGGTGAGTAACCACCAGGTACTGGGGGGACAGGGGGAGAAGGCCACAATGGCACCCATGCACAATCAAGCAGAGCACAGTGCACACCCACAATGACCCTGGATCATGTCCCTGATCCACAGACTGACACAATGTACATTGCCACGCTGTCTGAATGTGAACATGTACCATGCGGCTACATACATGTGGACACATTGTAATACAGCATCTCCCCTTCACATTGCAGGGGCACCGTCAACACCTCCTGCAGAGCAGTCCCAGCCACTCTTCACTGATGACGAGGAGGACACCACCAGCATCGACACCCAAGCCCTCCAAGACATCATTGAACTCATCCGCCAATCACCTCCAGGACCAGGGCAGCCCAGCTGCATCGAGGAGACCCCACCCACTCCACAAACCACCCAGCAGGAGGCACCCACAACTCCGGCTGTCTCCCAAGACCCCCGAACAACACATGGCCTTCCAACGCCGTGTGTTGGAGGGCCAGAGGAGATGGCTGAGCAGGTGCGGGTGGGGTTCGACCTCATGGCTACCAAACTTGACGCCATCCATGGGTGTCTAAGTCCCATCAGGGACCACCTCCAGTCCCTAACGAACACCCACAGGCCGCTCCATGGTCTCCAACTAGCCCTGGCTGACATCGCTGGAGTCATGACTTGGAGACAAGAACACCTGTCTGCTCAGAGTGGCTCCAGCGATCTCAGCCGTGAGCTGGCACACATGCCGAGGCTCATGGAGGACATGGTGCGGATGGAGGCGGAAAGGATGGCAGCCACCGCTGCACATCAGCAAAATGTAGCTGGGATCTACCATGCCCTGCATATCCTCATCATGGCATTGCTGCCACAAGGCGTGGCGCAGATGAATGCTGCTGCTCCTACACCATCCACATCTCCGCCCCCTGGTGCGTCACTGCCACACAGTGCGGCCGACAATCCACCTCCGGCCCCTGATGTGTCAGTGGCACACAGTGCCGCAGCCGGAACTGCACCACCCACAGGTGGGGCAGAGCACACATACGAGGACGTGGGCGGGATTGAGATCAGAAGGAGGCACTAGCATTCATGTCCGCCACCTGGCCTGTTGCTGCTTGGTGCCGCACATGGCCCCATGACCTTCCACTGACCCCCGATACACTCTGCTGCACTCACCTTGGACCGCGACATGGACTGCCATATCCTGTTTGGTGACCAATGACACGACGACCAGACTGCGGACTGTACCCTTCCTCTTCCGCTGTACTTGTCATTCCCCGATGGACTCTGGCTGGCCCTCCACGGGCCCATATTGTGAAGTGGGGTTGGCATGGCCCTGTACTGTTCCAGCTGCAAAACTCCACTGGATGTGCATTAAACATTCAGAAACGCACTGCTGTGTCATGTCTTTCATCATTCATGTATGAATGTGTGGATGAATGTAGGGTCAGTGATTCCCCCTAACGTCAATGATGCTCATCTAGTGGGATTCCAGTCACAGTGTGCTACGTTGCCGATTGCGTTCCGGGTGCCGTAGACACCACAACAGGGACACACGCATCAGTCACTTCCTTGTCCAGACATGGACTGAACCACGCCCAGAGCCCCCGAGTCATTGTTGCAAGCCCTGCGCTGGTCCGGCGTACGCCAGGCCAGACCACTCCAGTTACGCTCCGAGGGGGGGCGCCACATAGCTACATGTCGCAGGTTTACACGCTAGTGGTCTGCAGGTCACTGGTCTAGTTGTCAGCATGTCACTGCCACTCCCTGAGGGCAGGTTTGCACACACACCACACCCATCCAGCACAGGCGTCACAGGCCATGTGACCCCGCCAATATAAGGGGCTGACAACGTCACATTCCCCACTGCCGGTGGTGACTGGATGACGGACGTTCCACGATTCTCAATCATAAAGGGCCCATGAGTTGTTGCGCACAGGGTTAGTGGCACCCGAAGCCTTGCGGCCGTCACGGGCCTACCACCACGTGCCGCTGACTGGGGTTGCACAGGGTTTGTGGCACCGAAATTGCTGAGCGGGTGTGCAGCCTGCGATGATGACGTGTGCACTGATGTGGTCTCTGCCATTGATGCCTCAGGACTCAGCGTCATGTGTGGGACCTGCTGGTCCGCGGGGCGGGTCGGCATGATGTGGAGCATGCCATGGTGGCGGGACCGGGGCCTGGAGCTTGCACGGGCACGTGGTGTGCCCACTGGTGGACACACCGTTGGCGGCAGGTGAGCAGTGGGGCCTGGGTGCGCAAGTGCGTACAGCCAGCGCTGGCCGGCGGGAGGGGTAGGGTGCGGCTGCATGTGTGCGCAGGACGGACAGGCGTTGTTGCCGTGTGCAGTGAGATGGACTCTGCCATGATTGACCCTGGCCTCGATTATAGATTGCAGACCTGATGGCTTGCAGTGTATCCCGGCACGTGGTTGGAGACACACCGGTGGCAGCAGGTGAGCAGTGGTGCCTGGGTGCGCGGGGGTGGCAGTGTCCCTCCCTCTCTCCCTTTCCTTCTCTCTCTCTCTCCCTTCCTTTCCTTCTCTCTCTCCCTTCCTTTCCTTCTCTCTCTCTCCCTTCCTTCTCTCTCTCCCTTCCTTCTCTCTCTCTCTCCCTTCCTTCCCTTCTCTTCCTTCCTTCCCTTCTCTCTCTCTCTTCCTTCCTTCCCTTCTCTCTCTCTCTCCCTTCCTTCCCTTCTCTCTCTCTCTCTCCCTTCCTTTCCTTCTCTCTCTCTCTCTCCCTTCCTTTCCTTCTCTCTCTCTCCCTTCCTTTCCTTCTCTCTCTGCCTTTCTTTCCTTCTCTGTGTCTCTGTCTTGCTCCTTTGATGTGCGCATGACACACGTTCTGATTTGGTGCTTTTTTTTCCAGGCTGTGACATCAAGGTTGTCCCGGACGGACCCGACAGGAGTCTTCCGCATTGGTGTTTTGTGTTGTATTTCAATAAAGTTTTTGGTTGTTACTTCAATGATGAGTGACTGTTTCTCGTTCTGACCACACGTGTTTCTTTTTGTCATTGTGCGACATCATGTGCTTTTTGTGGCTCTTGTGTCGTGCACGGTATGTGTTTGTCCGGGGGGGGGCCTGGGAGTGGTGGCGGTGGGTGTTGTGGCCCTCATGGGTCTCCGAGCTGCATGATCATTGTCTCCATGGCATCTGTGGGTCTTCAGATGTGGCTCTTGGCTGGGCTCCCTTTCATGCTGCAGGTAGTCGTCCTGCTTAACACCAGCAAAAGGCAGGTGTTAATTCCCTGCTGCTACCGCGGCTTATCGCCTGTTTTTGGTTCGCATCGCAGATCTGGCAGTTCGTTGTGAAAGTGGCGTAGTGGTGTTTTCGTGTGTTTTTTGCACGGGAACGCCTACTCTGCATCTCATTAGGGTTAGTTGGTGGTGTAACCCGTGGGGATAAAATTTGCGGCAGTTATCGCGGGAATACTGGCGATGTCTGCAGTTTGCACCCGCTTGTGAATGGAGCGTAAAATCTATCTCCACTTTTGATGCGTTAAGTTGGCGATAACTCGGCGATAAGTCCTTGTGAATATGCCCCCTAGTGTCTTTGCAAGGAAAAAAATTAGACGGCTTGATGCCACGCTTGTATATGAACTCCAAAAAAGGAGGTGTTTGTGGCAATAAGGGAAAACGACTTGCCTGTAGGCAGGGCCGGACTGGGAACCGAAACCGGCCCTGGCAAACTGCTCAGCCCCCCCCCCCCCTGGGGTGAGGGGGGGTGCAGCCGAGCAGTTTGTGAGGGCCGGTTTCGGCCAATTTTGTTACAGGGGGCCGACATGGCCGACCCCCGGTAACAAAAACGGCCCCCATCCTAGCAGCCCACCGGGGAAACGCCCGGTGCCCGCTACGGCCAGTCCGGCCCTGCCTGTAGGCAAGAAGTGAGTATGACAGATGCGCTGACTTTTCCTGTCAGGACAAGGACTGAGACCAGTGGTTTTAACAAAACAAAAAACAAAAAAACAAAATCGGCATTTAAGTACTACCACACAGATAAAGACTGTGGAGGAAACGGCAAAGAAGACGATCAGCAGGAGTGAGGAAGAAAACAATTTAAAAAAAGAACACCCTTGTGAAAATCACAAGTGAATGAAACGTGTGCACTAAAGTAGTCCATTAAAAGTGCACCCTGCTGAAGAAGAGCGAGAAGCTTGCTACAGAAATGAAGGACACAGAGAAACAAATGTCCTAGCGGGAAATAATGGCCAGGCCAGTAACGTGGACAACAGAGTAGAAACTGCGGCACGTGTCCCACTGCTCCAGTGGAAATTTAGAGCCTTTGGCGAAACAGAATTACACAAGAATGGTAGCAGAAAGGATGCTCCCTGTATAGATCAAGGATATACAAGAGATTCACAAAAAAGGGATCTCATTGAACAAGTTATATAGAAACTCCCCTAGGGGGATAAAAGTGAAAGGTCTCTATAAGGGATACTAAACGTTATTTAGCAACGTTAAGAGCCGGGGTAAAAAGCAGAGCTCGTAAACTCTAGACCCCAAGTGGCTCTGATAAGTAGTGCAGTACCATAACCTGTCATTGACAGTGTAAGAAGGATAAGAATACCTGCAGGAAGCAGGAATACCACACCAGGTGTCACCAGTAGGTTGGATAGACAACCATGGACACCACCATGGTAAGCTCAATCTAGAAAGAAGAAAATAAGTTACTTACCTGTAACTGCAGTTCTCCAGTATTGGTATCTTTCATAGATTCACATGCTTGAATCATTCCCTTTCATCGAAGTGAGAGTCCCACGGTACCATAATAAAGCAGTATGTATCACTATCATAGGCTATTAAACTGACTTTCATTGCCATTATAGCCTATGTCATTTAAAAAAAAAAAAAAAAAAAGGACCAAACTTGAACTATAACCAAACAGGCGACAGTAGCCTGTAGAATACTCCCAACAGAGGATGAGTCCCTCAGATTTTCAAGCACAAGTGGTAATAAATACTCCTGATCTATAAGGGGAACCTCTCCGGGGAGGAGGGTGGGTCGCATGTGAATCTATGAGAGATACCAATACTGGAGAACTGCAGTTACAGGTAAGTAACTTATTTTCTTCTCCGGTATTGGATCTTTTATAGATTTACATGCTTGAATCAGAATAGCAAGCATTACTGTATTTGTATATCTTATTCTATTAGCTCAAATAGCATATGGTGGGTAGAAAATATATACATAACATTCATATACAATTTAACCCCTTCGGTGCGTCGGACGGCCGTCCGCACACATGGCACTGGAAATCCCTCCGGTGCCGGCACCAGAGGGATTTCCTTTCCCTCCCCCCAAACAGCCTCGGGAGCTGAGGAACTGCTTCACCAGCTCCATCTTTGGTTTCTCTGCAATGTCGATCAGCGCGCGCATCGTGCTGACGTCATCTCAGAGAAACCCAAACTGAAATGAGCGGGTAGGAAGTGAAACTGAAATGAGCCTAAGTGCTCAGGGGGCTATCTCAGCCCCGAGCACGTAGAAAGACAGGAGCATTATCATTGAAAAGGGGAGAATCTCCCCTTTCCAATGGTATCAGTCCCTAGTGGATCCCTGCTTGTGGAACACCCCAGGAGGGCGATCCCCAAGCAGGGTTTCACCCACTGGACACCAGGGAGGGGGGAGCGGCCCCCTGGGGCAAGGGTCTTTACTCCCCCCAAAATAATATGGGGAAAATCAGTCTTTCTGCCCCCCCGGGGAGGGGGGCAGAAAACCCACTAGATGCCAAGGCTTATTTTTTATGTTGTATTTAGGGGTGGGGACTGCCCGAGATGGGCAAGCCAATGCCCCCACTCCGCAATATTCCACAGTCTTTCTGCCTGCCCCCCAGGGGGGGCAGAAAGCCCACTACATGCCAGGAATAATTTTTTTAAATTGTATTTAGAGGAGGGCGCTGGCCAAGATGGGCATGCCAATGCCCCCATCCCTGCAAAATGTAGATTTTCCACAGCCTGCTGAACAGAAAATCTGGATTTTATTAAGGACACGGAGGCTAAGATTATGCAATCTCCTTTTATTGCCAGCTCACAGCAGCAACAATTAACAAGAATTTAGAACTTTAAGAACATTCTAATCAGCTATAAAGTCCAGCTACAGGCAGCCATCTTCCTTCTTTTATTTTGCGCTGCAAACGAGATAAACTTTAATCCAAACAAATTCCTGTTGAATAGGTCCAGGAGGAGAAAGGTTCCAGGTCCAAACTTCGTTACTCTGAAAGAAAGTAAAGAATATGTTACTCTACCGGGTGTGTATCAGTGGTGGGATAATCTTAGCCTCCGTGTCCTTAATAAAATCCAGATTTTCCGTTCAGCAGGCTGTGGAAAATCTACATTTTATGGCACGACACGGAGGCCAATATTATGCAAGTTCAAAGTGCATTCAATACATTATCAATTACATTAGACATCGGTTTAAAGTAACAGCTTTTAAACATGTTCTCATTAGACCAGTCGGCTGCTCTTAGAATGTCCTGTAAACCCCCTCCCAAGATAAAAGCTTTGGAGGCTGAGGCGCCTCTAAGTGAATGTGCTCCAAAAATAGAGGTGTCCACACCCCCTTCAATCATGACATCTTTAACCCATCTAGCTAAGGTAGAGGTGGAAACGGCTTTGTGAGGCCTTTTATGAGATATTAATAGTTGTGCGACACCATTTCTCAGATTAAGGGTTCTCCTTTCATATTCTTTCAAGCATTGCACCACGCACAGTCTTGGGTTTCCAGAAAAATAAGGATAGAAGATAGTAGAGGAAAGGGTCTTGGTTCTTCTTTTAATATAGAAACATACTCCCTCAGGTTGGTATGCTTTACTGGTGACATCTAAAGCTCTAACGTCAGATGTACGTTTAAATGAAACCAGACATAGGAGGGTTGTGAGCTTGTAAGAGAGTTTTTTAAGCGACAAGTATTCATTATCACCCCAGTTCTCTAGAATTTGAAGGATCAGTTTAACATCCCAAAGAGAGGTGTACTTAGGTATGGGTGGTTTGAGGACCCTAATGCTTCTCATAATCTTCCATGTCAAAGCATTTTGACCGACAGGTAATCCATCCATCAGGCAATGACAGGCAGAAATGGCTGATCTATAAATGTTTATTGTCCTATAAGACAAACCTGACTCAAATAATTCTGTTAGGTAATTTATTACATGGACTACATCAGTTGAAATGGGATTGATACCCCATTGAACACACCAACAAATCCATTTATTCCATGCCAGTCTATATGCCTTTCTCATGCCAGGTGCCCATGACTCAGATAGGAGTCTGAAAGCATTTGACGAAAGGCCAGGGATTTCCCATTGTCTCCGGAAATCTTCCATGCCATCAGTATGAGGGAGCCTTCTTCTATCAGAGGATGGATTTCTCCACGAGTGCCTAGGACTAGGGAATCGAAGTGGGGTATTAGTAAGGGGAAGTCTATTGACATTTCCAGAATTACAGGGAACCACGCCTGGGATCTCCAAAGTGGAGTTACCACTACTACTGTTTCCTTGAATCTGCGTGTTTGTAGGAGGAACCTGGGAAGCATAACAAATGGAGGGAAGGCATACGGCCTTAAACCTCTCCAGTCTTGAAGGAAGGCTTCCACCCCAGCTGCTTGAGGGTCTGGCTTCCAGCTGAAAAAGTGTGTCAGTTGAGTATTCAATCTGCCCGCAAAGAGGTCTATGCTGAAAGGACCCCATATGTGTTGGATGTGTAGGAATATCTCCCTGTTCAGTCTCCAGTTGCTGGAGTCTCTGAAGTTCCTGGAGAACCAGTCTGCTACTCCGTTGCTCAAACCAGGAATGTGTTGAGCTACAACTGAAATTCCTTTGCTCAAACAATAACCCCAAAAGTCCTTTGCTAGGTCCGCTAAGTCTTTGGAATGTGGTCCTCCCATCTTGCTCACATATTGGACTGCTGAAATGTTGTCCATGCGAAGCATTTCACAACATTTAATCTTTTCTTGAGTGAAACTGCGGACTGCAAATGAGCCCGCTAAGAGTTCCAAGCAGTTGATGTGCATGTTCCTCTCTTGGTCTGACCAACGTCCCCCTGTGGAATGATTTCCGCATGTCGCTCCCCAACCCTCTAGGCTTGCATCTGAATCTATCACCAATTCGGGTTCCTCCCCGAAGATTGCCCTCCCGTTCCACGCTTGAGCGTTATTGAGCCACAATTCTAATTCCTCCCTTGAGTCCTGATCTAGGGATAAGGTTTGAGAGTACGATTGGTTTATGCAAAGGTATCTCTTTTTTAGTCTTTGGAGGGCTCGATAGTAGAGTGGGCCGGGGAATATGGCTTGGATGGTTGAGGATAGGAGACCCAGGATTCTCGCTAAACACTTTACAGTAATAATCTTTTCTGATAAAACTTTTTTTATTTCCTTGCGTAGTTTTTTTTAGCTTTTCTTTGGGTAGGCGTAGTTCTGTGTGTAGTGTGTCTACAATAAAGCCCAGGAACTGAGTATCTTGTGCTGGAGTTAAACATGACTTTTTTAGGTTTATTACAAATCCTAGATTCTCTAAGATCTCTATTGCCCACTGTGTGTGCAGGGATACAATGGCCTTGGATTGACCCATTATTAGGATGTCGTCTAAGTAAATAATTAACCTTACTCCTTTTGCCCTGAGCCAGGCCGCTACCGGACGGAGTACCTTTGTGAAGCACCAGGGTGCTGAGGATAGTCCGAACGGGAGACTGGAGAATTCCCAGACTTTGTTTAGCCATATGAAGCGAAGGTATTTTTGATGTGGAGGCCAGATGGGGATAGGAAGGTAGGCGTCTTTGAGGTCTAGTCTTGTTAACCAGTCCCCTTTCCTTAGGATGTCTCTTAATAGATATATTCCCTCCATTTTGAAATGACGATAGACCACCCATTCGTTTAAGTCTTTGAGATTTATGACTGGTCTCATTTCTTTGTTCTTTTTCTCCACTAGAAATATGTTGCTGATAAAGCCAACCCTTGGATCGGTTGCCTCTCTGATGGCACCTTTGGCCAATAGGTCTTGTACCTCTTTTGTTACTAGTTTTGAGTGTTCCTGGGAAAAACTGATTTCCCTTGGGATTTTGTCTTGAAAGGGGATATCTGTGAATTCTATTCGGTATCCCCTGACTGTTTGTAGCACCCAAGGATCGTGAGTCACAAGGTTCCAATTTCCACAAAATTGGGCTAGTCTCCCTCCCACCTTTATAGGGGAATCTGAAAGGTCTTTCGTATGACCTACCTGATGAAAAGTTTCTTTGTCTTCTGTCGCCTCTGGAGTTCCGGAAGCGGCCTCTTTGCCTTTGGGGATAGGTGTTGGAATATGAGCCATAGGATGGTTGAAAGAACCTATTGCCTCGTGGCATGTAGGGTCTTGAGGAAGATATACCTCGGCCGGGGAACCGACCCCTTGTTCGCCCCGCCCTTGCAAAAACTCTATCGTTGAACACCTTTCTTATTTCTTTTTGGGACTTCTGTATGGAGCTGAAGATCCCCACATATTTCGCCATCTCCTTTATGAATTCATCGCCAAAGAGTTGGCCCTGGGAAGAAGGTCCTCCTTCTTTAGTGGCTAATTCAATTAATTTGGGGTCCAGTTTTAAGAGGATGCTCTTCCGTCTTTCATTTGAAAGAGCCGTATTTGCATTGCCAAGCAGGCAAACAGCTCTCTGAGCCCACTCTCGTAATTCTTTTGGGTCAACCTGAGTATCGTTCATGTAAGCCGTCTCGGCCATCTCGAAAATTTTGGTGAGTGGACCAGTAATGTCAAAGAGTCTGTCCTGGCAGGACTTCAAGCCTCTATCCAGGCCTCTTCTAGGGTCTTTGCCTCCCTTGTTAATGAAAGACACGACCTTTGGGTCGAGTTCGGGTGTTTTGGTTATCTTATCTGGAAGTGATGGCCGAGGGCATTCGGACCGTAAACGAGATCTTACGTCCTTAGGGATCTCTCTTCTCAACCAGAAGGTGATGTATTTAGCCACATGCAGGGAGGGGGTCCAATCGGGTGACAGGGGATGTTTTATCAAGAGGGGGTCAAACATATTCTCCCCAAATGGGTCGAGAATCCCCATCTTAGACCCAGAGGCCAATGATGCCTCATCAGATGTCCCTTTTTTAGTCGTGGGCGTGTCTTCATAATCAGAGTCAAACTCTGGAGAGCAGGACAAATCTAGTTCTGGCTCATAAGTCTGGTCCTCATCAGACTCACTGTCTATAGGGACAACCGGGCAGTCATGCCCATCCACAGTGTCGAACACACTGAGTCCATCACCGGCGTCATCCGGTAGACCCTCAATGACCCCTTTAGCTTTCTTGGATTTTTTATGAGGATGGTCACCCGATGGCCTTTTTTTGGGGGGTTTATCAGACCATGAGGAGCATCGGGGTTGGTCAATTGGTTGGTTACTTGAAATGGTTTCTAATTTTTTATTGATGGTGTCATCCAGCGACCCCATCAACTTTCCTAAAGCCCTATTTATCAAGTCCTCTAACTTACTTTCAACTAAGGGATCCAACTGTTGTTCAGACATCCTTTTTTTTTTTTAAGTAACTATTCTTAACTTTAATAATTATATAAAGGTAGCCTTTAACTTATATATATCTAATTAACAGGGATAAGTTAGATATTGGGCCAGTAGGGGGCAGCTGGAGTCAAACAATGTTGTACCTCGAGATAAAACTGTCGTTTAGGAGTTAAAATGGACGTTACTGAAGTGCCTAAAATTGGTGAAAGGGTCTTTCATCTAATTTGTGAAGTCGAGGCTTCACTTCCTTATTGCATTAGAGATGGTCCCGGTGCGGTCGCGTTGTAAGTTGCGGCCGCACCGGGAGAGGAACAAGCGTTATTTTGCCCCGAGGAGTGGAAGAAATCCGGGGGTAAGTAATTAAGTATTTATTGGGAAATTGGTTCCTGTACGTGCCGGCAGGCTGGGGCTGATCGGGTGAGTCAGATGGAGCGCGAGGGGCCGCGCAGATACGAGCGAGGCCCCGGCGCGTCTTTTAAATGTGCATCGGCAGGGTTATTGAGAAGGCAGGGCGTGCGGGGCCGCATCGGTACGAGCGAGGCCCCAGCGCGTCTTTTAAATGTGCATCGGCAGGGTTATTGAGAAGGCAGGGCGCGCAGGGCCGCCTCGGTACGAGCGAGGCCCCAGCGCGTCTTTTTTTATTTGGGCTAATTACACAAAGAGAAGTAGAGTCTCAGTTACGAGACCAAGGAAGTACTTGTAAGGATGAAGGAAAAGGGTAATGAAAGCTTAAAGTCAATAAGACAGTATCTCACAGGCATACAATGAAGCACAAAATAGCATAAATCATCTAGAAAGGTCTAAAAGGACATGTAATCAAAGGTATATCGTATTAAAGGCAATTATAAGGTAAAATGAGGAGGAGAGAAAGATTACTTATCTTGTGAGCAGCAGCAATAAAAGAAGGAAGATGGCTGCCTGTAGCTGGACTTTATAGCGGATTAGAATGTTCTCAAAGTTCTAAATTCTTGTTAATTGTTGCTGCTGTGAGCTGGCAATAAAAGGAGAATGCATAATATTGGCCTCCGTGTCGTGCCATAAAATTCCAATCTTTGTGCCCCCACTGGGAAGCAGAGGGGGGCAAAAGCCCCAGAGGGTGCAGAAAGCACACTAGGCACCAGGGATTATTTTTTATGTATATAGGGGTGGGGTCTGCCCGAGATGGGCATGCCAATAACCCCTGCAAAATTCAAAATTCCAGTCTTTCTGTCCCACCCCCCCCGGAGGCAGATGGGGGCAGAAAGCACACTAAGCACCATGGATTTTTTTTAATGTATATAGGGCTGGGGACTTCTCAAAATGGGCATGCCAATGACAACCCCTAAAACAAATTGCACAGTCTATCTGCCCCCCCTTTCCCTGGAGACAGATGGGGCAATAGCCCCTGAACTGCCCCCCCCGGGGGGGGGGCAGAAAGCCCACTATGCCCCAGGGATTGGTTTTTTTAATACGTAGAATTGGGGGCTGCCCAAAATGGGCATGCCGATGCCACCACCCCCCAAGCCATACCTCCCTGGACTCCCTCGGGAGTCTAGTTTTCAGAAATGTGTGAGTTTGGTAGGTTTCCCTAGATGGCCGCCGAGCGTGGGGCACAAAAAACCCAGGTGAGCCCTTCTGCAAAACCAGGTCGTTTTGTGATAGGTCATTTTCATCGGGAGACTTTGGAGAATGCGGGGTGGGTGGAAGTTTGTGGATCCACGCAGATTCCAGAACTTTCCATCAAAGTTTGAGGTTTGCAAGGGATTCTGGGTAACAGAACCTGGTGAGAGCCACACAAGTCACCCCATCCTGGATCCCCTTGGTGTCTAGTTTTAAAAAATGTATAGGTTTGCTAGGTTTCCCTAGGTGCCGGCAGAGCTAGGGTTCAAAATACACAGCTAGGCACTTTCCAAAAAAGGGTCAGTTTTCACTGTAAAAACGTGGTGTGTCCGCGTTGCGTTTTGGCCCGTATCCTTTCGTGGGCACTAGGCCTACCCACACAAGCGAGGTACCATTTTTATCAGGAGACTTTGGGGAATGCAGGGTGGGTGGAAATTTGTGGATCCACGCAGATTCCAGAACTTTCCATCACAGAAATGTGAGGAAAATGTGTTTTTTTTGTTGCAAAGTCTGAGGTTTGCAAGGGATTCTGGGTAACAGAACTTGATAAGAGCCACACAAGTCACCCCATCCTGGATTACCCTTGGTGTCTAGTTTTCAAAAATGTATAGGTTGGCTAGGTTTTCCTAGGTGCCGGCTGAGCTAGGGTTCAAAATCCACAGCTAGGCACTTTGCCAAAAAAGGGTCTGTTTTCACTGTAAAAATGTGGTGTGTCCACATTGCGTTTTAGGCCGTTTCCTGTCGCGGGTTCTAGGCCTACCCACACAAGCAACTGTTATTACCTATTGACTTTCTATGCAATTCTGCCTTCCAAATGTAAGACAATGTGCCAAAAAACAAAAAAACAAAATCACTTTGAAAAATGTCCTATAATTCACATGCTAGTATGGGTACCCACAATTTCAGAGATGTGCAAATAGCTACTGCTTCAAAACTCTATCTTTTGTTTCCATTTCAGTAATGCATAGGTGTCCTTGATACCCATTTTTCACTCTTTATATTTTACCAAATGAATTGCTATATACCCGGTACACAATGAAAAACCATTACAAAACGCAGCTCAGTTATTGGCTCGGAGTTCCTCGGGTTCTTGGTGAACCTACAAGTACTGTATATCCCCACAACCACAAGGGTCCAGCGGATGTAACGGTATATTGGTTTAAAAAATCTGTCATACTGAGAAGAAGTTACCGGTGAAAACGTTGGCACAAAAGGCTGTTTTTTTCACAACATTTTCAATATTTCTTACTTTCAAATGTTAGTTTCTATTAAAAAAAAAAACCTTGAAGTATCTACACAAATGACCCCTTGCTGAATTCAGAATTTTGTCTACTTTTCAGAAATGTATAACTTTCCGGGATCCATTATTGCTTTCACACCCATTTCTACCACTAACTGGAAGGAGGTTGAAAGCACAAAAATAGGCTATGTCCCAGTAAAATGCCAAAAATGTGTAGAAAATTTTGGGTTTCTGGCAAAAGTCTGCCTGTCCCTGAAAGCTGGTGATTTCAGCACCACAAACCCTTTGTTTTTCCCCCCTGCAAATGGTATCAACAGACGCTTCCTTCTGCAGCATTTGTTCCCCATATATATATATTTTTTTTTAAAACAAAATTTAGCTGTATTTTGGCTAATTTCTGGGTCCCCTCCAGGGGAATCTACAAACCCTGTGTACCTTTAAAATTCCCATGATGTTGGAAGAAAAGTACGCAAATTTGGTGTGGGTACCTTATGTGGACAAAAAGTTACAGGGGCCTAATCGCTAACTACCCTAAATAGCCATAAAAGGCTTAGCTGTGGGGGGAGGGGGGGGGAGGCCTAGCAGCGAAAGGTTTAATAAATTAATCAACATATATTTATATCATACATTAAAATTTGCATAAATACATAAGCAAACACAGGGAACCAAAAGAGGCTCCCCTTATCGTAATAAGTGGGGTAGTAAACTCTCACCAAACGCTGCATCACTGTGCTGATTCCAGGTAATAATGCTGCATGAATTATATACACACTCTTCCAAGTTGCAGCACAATATATCTTCTCCAGAAGCCTTTCTGCAAACAAAGTAGCTGAGGTGGAAAAAGCCTTAGTTGAGTGCACCCTGGTTTTCGCTGCGAGGGGCTTGCCAGCCTTCGAGTGGCAGAACTGGATTGCAGCTGAAATGCATTGAGCGATGGATGCCATCATGACTCGAGCACCCTTACGAGTGTGTACCTCTGAGTCCACCAGTTTGTCAGTTCTCATGAATTGTTTAGCGCTATGCAAGTAGAATTTTAGATATATCATAGCGTATAAATAGACCTCTCAGCTGGTGATGTTGGATTCTGACAGTCCGAAATATAAGTTAATAGAGGCAAAATCAGAAGGAACCTTGGGAATAAATCTTTGGATTGGTTCTGAGAAGTACTAAATTGCGGAGGCACAAGAAGGTTCTCGAGTTGAGAAAGCCTGCATCTCCTCTACCCACCTGGTTGGAGTGAGCGCTAGTAACAAGGCTTCCTTCCATTTGAGAAATAGGAGGTGTGCTCTGTGAATGGGTGTGAATGAGCTCTTCATGAGTTGAGATAGAACTATGTTCAGGTGCCAGTTTGGTAAAGGAGCCCTTACTGGAGGAACAACTCTGAATAATTATTTCATTAACTGTTTGATAAGTCTGCAAGAGCAGAAAGAGAGAGAATGTGATGAGCATCTAAATCTTGATATTGCTGAAAGCCACACCTTAACAGACGCATGTACCAACCAGAACAGAGCTATCAAAGGGAGATAGGGTAGTTATCTGTCAGATTATGTTAGTAGAGGATGTAGGTTTAATTTCTGGTGCCATATTTGCACTGCATAGGGGGACGCGTCAGGGGTGTCCTCTGTCCCAGATGCTATTTGCGCTGGCCCTGGAGCCCTTGGCGGCATGGATCAGGAGGGATCCGGTGGTGATGGGGATTGATTTGGGTGGGGGGGCTGGGAAGAGCGCATCTCGTTGTAGGCGGACGATATCCTACTTTACCCTCATCGTCCTCGACAAACGTTTCATCGATTCATTCATATAATAAGGTCCTTCAGCTCCTATTCCGGATACCGGATCAATTGGGACAAGTCCCTGGTTTTTTCTCTAGCTGGGGACCCGCCGGTTCTAACGTCGGCGTGCTCGGAGATGGTATTGCAGGATAAATTTAAGTACTTGGGCATCTGGATAACCAAGACTGAGGTGGAGTTTACAAGATTGAATTTGCAGGTGCAGCTCTCTAGGTTGCAGGAGGATGCGATGCATTGGCGGGGGCTCCCAATCTCCCTAATGGGGCGGGCAGTCCTCTTCAAGATGATGGCCCTACCGCGCTTACTATACGCCGTACAAAACATGCCCTATCGCATTCAGGACTCCTTCTTTCGGACAATTGACTCTGAACTACGCCAGTTACGGGGCGGGGGGGCAGCCCCAGGATTGCACTCAAGAAACTGCAGAAGGGTATGTATGAGGGGGGGCTGGCAGTCCCGGACCTTAAAAAATATTATTGGGCTGCCCATCTCATAAACGTTAATGGGTGGGTCTTCTCCCCAACAGACGAACCGGCCTACAGGGTAGACAGATTGGTCTTGGGAGTTGTACCGTAGGGGCTCCATTCATCTGCCACCACACACTAAAACGGTCATAGATATCTGGCACGCAGCGACTAGAATGACAGGGTAGGAGTTGAGGCTCACGGAACAGACCCCACTTTGGGAGGGTGACTTTTTGAATAAGGTGCACAGACTGCAAGGCTTCCGGAAATGGAGCCTTATAGGTATTGACGTGCTCGGGGTCGTTTGGAAAGGTAGCAAGATGGTGACATTGGATAGTTTGAGGGAGGGCTTTCAAATGGGGGTTGGTGAATTTCTTCGATACAGACAGTTGCGGTCGGCACTTCATTCCCAACTGACAGAAGGGAGTGTGCTTCCAGAGTATTCACCATTGGAGGATAGGCTTCTTTTGGACCCTATGATTCAGAAGGCGGTGTCACTGACGTACAAAAAACTGGTAAACAATACTCCGGACTGCCTGGGTCCCCTGCGGGAGGCTTGGGAATCGGACGTGGGTTTGTTGGAAGATGATGATTGGTTGGAAGCCCTCCAGTGTCCCCGGGAAATCGCTATCAGGGCGCGCTTTCGACTTGTTCAGCTCCGCATCCTCCATAGGTCATATGCCTCGAGAATGGTGCAGGCCCGTATTAAGGGCAGTGGCTCCGAGTTATGTGCCAGGGGATGTGGCGAGAAAGGATCATTCTTTCATATTTTGTGGTCCTGCCCCACGATTCAGAAGTATTGGAAGGGCATCACCCGTGTGATGGAGGCTGTGGTGGGGGCACAGGTCCCGCTTGAGTCTCGGTGGCATATTCTTGGCGTCACAGGAGAGATCACGTGGCCGTAGTGGGCAAAGTTATTGTTGGCATTGGCGGTGGGGTCGCAAAAAGTAACATTGCACGTGCCTGGGGGGCTGTGGAACCTCAGACTGTGGCCACTTGGATCTGTGATTTGGACTGATGCTATGGGGTGGAGCAGGTGGTGTACCAAAGCCGCGGATGTCCCCGCAAATGGGAAAAGATATGGGGGCCGTGGGCATTATATAGGGGTCTGTGATGGGTCCCGCGAGGGGTTTTGAATGGGTTTCCCGGGAGGGTTTAGAGACGCACTACAGTGGGTTGCGGGCGGCATTGCCTACAATTTATGTGTACATTGTGTTTTATACGACGTGGCATGGCCAGGACTGGTAACTGCTTTGTATGTATATCCTTGAACTGCTTATATCTGAAGCTTGTTTTGCTTTAATAAAAAGAATCTTTAAAAAATAAAAAAAAATTCTGGTGCCATAGGCAGAAATGTTTCCATTACAGTGTACATGTCTTTATCAGGGCTTCAACCTTGACTTGGAGAGAATACACCTGCAGTCCTGAGGAATATTGAGATCTTTGAGTTCATGGAATTTAGGCGCCATGCACATAAAAGGAGAGAAGTCGGGTCAGAATGAAGGACCTGGCCATAGTTAATCGTCAAAAGTTTACAGGATGTTCGAATGTGATTGTATTCCGATAGCAGAAGGAACTCCGTGTACCTGCATGGGCCACTTGGGGCTATCAGAATAAGATGACACCGCTTAGCTTTCCTGTTGCTGAGAATCTTTGGCATTAAAAGTATCGGGCGGGGGGGGAAGGTAAGCCTAGATCCTGGACCAAGTGTCGAAAGGTATTCCCTCACGATCCTGGATGTGGATGACAACTTGCATAGAACTGGCATTTGCGGATTTCGTTTGTTACCAAGAGATCTAAAGTTAGTTTGCCATATAATGAGAAGATCATATTCAGCGCCGACCGCTCTAACTTTTAGTTGTAGAGGCTGCTTCATTGCATGCTGGTGGTATTGCCCGTGCAAACTAACACCAAAGACCATCATTGGCAGGAAAGCTTGGAGTCTGAGTTAAATGGATTTGAGCTCCAGGCGATTGATATGCCTGCTCTTTTGGAGCGAAGACCACTTTCCTTGAAGTTGCAGGTTCTGTAGATGACCGCCCCAGCTCTCCAGGGAGGTATCCGTAGTCATTATGAAGTGATGTATTTGAGGTAAGAGTGTGCGGTACTCTGATAGGTTGGAAGTCTGGGACCACCAGGTAGGGCTTTCATCATACCTGTGTGAAGATCACCAAGCCCTTGAACGAGTCTTTTGTTCGAATCTATTGTTTTTGTAACTGTTCCTGTAAAAGTCTAATTTTCAGGTGCGCATGAGGGATCATATAGATTCCTGAGGACGATGCCCAGTAGCTAACTGAACAGACACATAATATATATATATATATATATATATATATATATATATATATATATATATATATAATCTACTGGCGGTCGCCAGTAGATAGTTATAGTTAGGACCTATTATCCATAGGAAATCCGCGACATTCTATTTGAAATAACTCTTGCGCCGGTTGACGAATCTTCGCGAAAGCTTCCAACTTGCTGGGGCGCTCCGCTCCTACCCTGAAAGTCTCGGGTTGATTCGTCAGCGGGGGCCGAGAAAAAAGGGGGTCCCAAAACGCGTTTTCCCCATTCATTTTTCCATAGGAACCTTTAGTCGCAGCTACAGCCCGAACTGCTGAACGGAATTACACCAAATTTGGCAAAGAGGTAGCCCTTGGTTCAGTGTCGTGCCTTTTGCTTAAATGGTGTAAATCCGTTCAGTAGTTCCTGAGAAAATCAAAAGTAAAGTCACATAATATCTATGGGCGAGTAGGGTCCGCGTATCCTGAGCGCACCCTGCGCGCACCGTCCCGATCACGAGCTGCATGCTAATTGGTTGTCAAGTGGCTGTCAACACTCCAAATCAGGAAGTGTTGGCAGCCATTTTGTCCCTCAGTAGAACCGAGGGACAGAAACAAGTGCGCAAAGCGCAAAAAGGGGGCAGGGTAGAAACACCCTGACCCCCTAGGTCTGCTCAGGGGGTCCCACAAGGACCCCCTGGGCAGAAAAAAGCATTTTTTTTTTTTTTTAAACGGCGGGATGCGCTTAGGGTGCGCGGATCCCGCCGATTAAAAAAAAAAAAGCACAAGAAACAAGTGCGCAAAACGCACAAAGGGGGCAGGGTAGAAACACCCTGACCCCCTAGGTCTGCTCAGGGGGTCCCACAAGGACCCCCTGGGCAGAAAAAAGCATTTTTTTCCCCCCAAAATCGGCGGGATGCGCAGATCCCACTGATTAAAAAAACAAAAAACACAAGAAACAAGTGCGCAAAACGCACAAAGGGGGCAGGGTAGAAACACCCTGACCCTCTAGGTCTGCTCAGGGGGTCCCACAAGGACCCCCTGGGCAGAAAAAAGCAACAAAAAAAAAAAAAGATCGGCATCGTGCCGAGGCCTTGCCCTCCCCTGCAGCAGTCTGCAAACGCGCCCTCTGGCGCGTTTTAAGAAGGGAGTGATTCCCCTGAATACTGGGGGTCCCTGGGGCTAACTAGCCCACCAGGAACCTCCGGTATGCGCCAGGGGCTGCGTTGCAGAAAGGTGTACAGAGGCCACGCCCCTTTTACACCTCTCTGCAACGCAGCTCTGTGGCGCTTTTGGAGGTACATGGTGGGCTAGTTGGACTCCAGGGACCCTCAGTATTCAAGGGGACTTAATCCCCCAACTTAAAACGCGCCACGGGGCACGTTTGCACAGTGGTGAAGGAGGGGGCGGGGCTTCAGGTGACATGTGTGCAAACAGGCCCCGTGGCGCATTTTAAGATGGGGAATGAAATCCCTTCAATCCTGAGGGTCCCTGGGGGCGAACTAGCCCACCAGGTACGCCCAGAAAGCGCACAGAGCTGCGTTGAAGAGAGGTGCAAAAGGGGCGTGGCCTCTGAACACCTCTCTGCAACGCAGCCTCCTGGCGCATACTGGAGGTACAGGGTGGGCTAGTTGGACCCCAGGGACCCTCATGATTCAAGGGGACTTAATCCCCCAACTTAAAACGCGCCACGGGGCGCGTTTGCACAGATGTCACCTCAGGCCCCGCCACCTCCCTTCACCATTGTGCAAATATTCCTCTAAAATCAGCCGAACTACGAATTCCGATTTACTCACCTGTTATCAGGAGAGACCTCAGTGCTGCATCTTTCAGCCCAGTACTGATCCTGAAAAGTAATTTTAACCGTACTTACCAGTAACTTGAATTTCCTTCCATAGGATATCATTGTCTGCTTTTGCTGAAAAGTTTCTAAGTGTCGATTTTTGAAACATACAAATATTCCTCTAAAATCAGCCGAACTACGAATTCCGATTTACTCACCTGTTATCAGGAGAGACCTCAGTGCTGCATCTTTCAGCCCAGTACTGATCCTGAAAAGTAATTTTAACCGTACTTACCAGTAACTTGAATTTCCTTCCATAGGATATCATTGACTGGTTTCACTTGGAAAGTCTTCTAAGTGTGGAGTTTTGGAACTTTATAATATTCCTCTAAAATCAGCCGAAATACGAATTCTGATTTACTCACCTGTTATCAGGAGAGACCTCAGTGCTGCATCTTTCAGCCCAGTACTGATCCTGAAAAGTAATTTTAACCAAACTTACCAGTAACTTATATTTCCTTCCGTAGGAATCCATTGTCTGGTTTTCAGCAGAAAAGTTTCAAAGTGTTGATATTCACAAACTACAAATATTCCTTAAAAATCGCATGTATGACAAACGCATTCTTTCAACTGTTTACAGGAGATGCACCAGTGCTGGATCCAGGATCCACCACTGAGTAAGAAAAAGTAACGATAACACTACTTACCTGCTAAGTGAATTTCCTCCCATAGGATAACATTGGTGATTCTATGTGAAAAAGTTTCTAAGTGTCAACTTTTAAAATACAATAATATTCCTTAAAAATCACTACTGTAACCAAAACGCTTTTACTCAACTGTTTACAGGAGATGTCCCAGGACTGAATCTAGGATCCAGTCCTGTGGTTAGAAAAGTAATCCATAAAGTAACTAATTGCATTTAGCTAGAAATTCACATTGAGCTCAATGTTGCATTGTGTTTGAAATTGTGTTGCCCATTGCAACAACTGTAACTACTGTACTTAAAAGTCTATTGCCTATTTGCAAAGTATTTAAACTAAAGTAATTCATTCTGAGAAAGTATATTTTGTAATGTAATGTATATGTATTTACAATGTAATTTAAAAAATAAAACATCTAAAAATAAATAGTTTAAAAAATGTAGTAAATCAGTATCAAAAAAAATAAATATAACAATTAATACATTTAAAAATTGTCATTTACAAAACCTTTGAAACCTATGGTTTTTTCAGTGAATTTCAAAGGTTTTTTAAATGCTAATTCCTAACTATAACATGTCTGAATCCTATGGTTTTTTTCAGTGAATTTCAGACATGTTATAGTTAGGAATTAGCATTTAAAAAAACCTTTGAAATTCACTGAAAAAACCATAGGTTTCAGGCTTGTTATAGTTAGGAATTAGCATTTTAAAAACCTTTGAAATTCACTGAAAAAACCATAGGTTTCAGGCCTGTTATAGTTAGGGTTTAGCATTTAAAAAACCTTTGAAATTCACTGAAAAAACCAGAGGTTTTAGGGAAAGTTATAGTTAGTTGGACATTGCACTCGTACAAAACCCGTGAAATTCCCCCGTTATAGTTAGTTCAGCTAACTATAACTCGCGCCCCCGCAATGCACTGCTGATGACGTCACATATTACATCACTGATGACATCACTGATGACATCATCCATGTGAGAATTTAATGCATCTTCTCACACCCTAATATAACTTTTGATACACCCACTCTAAATTACAGACTGCCATTCTCAAAACCATACACACTCCAATACCAATAAGTACATACCCACTCACTGATTCTTAGGTCTACACACACACACACACATCTACTCACTCACCCGTACAGTCACTCATACTTACAGTCACTCAGTACAGGACTATCTCCTTTTGCACTCATACACCTATATAAACACTCACACAACGCAACTCATCCATAGAGGTACTCACACACCTAGTCAGTCATGCTAATAATTAATCACACTCCCATTTACTCACCTACACAGTTATACACACCAGCTCACTTACTCATAAAAATACTAGCACATTCTTACGCTCCTATGCAATCACTGATGCAAGCACACACTCATCCATATAGCCACTCTCACAATCACACTCTCACTTATAGCCATTTATATACTCCAACACACATATATACTGCCTTTCACATATGTAGTTACTCACACATGTACCACTGAGATATACATTCAATCACTAACACACCCATACACACACTCACCCACCCATACAGTCCATCACAGACGCACTCTTGAAACCATGCACCCAGTGAATCACCCACTCACACATCTATGCACAGAGTCACACACACCCCACCCACACAAACACTGAGGCACCCATACAGATACTCAGAGAACCAATCCATAACCCATATAGACACTCATTTAGCTAGTCAGAAACCCATGCAGCTGCTTACACAACAACAGACAGACGGATACAGACATTCACACAGTTTAGTCACTCACCCATGCATCCAGTAAGATACGTTTAATCACTCACTTATAGACTCAGTCACGCACCTACTAAATCATCCATTCAGACGCTTATACACCCACTCATTCTTCAATATGCCTTTCCCTATATATATTAAACATATTTAAACTTTACACAAACACAGTCACTGGATGATGTCATCAGTGATGTCATCAGTGATGTCACTGACCATGTCATGAGTGATGTAATATGTGACGTCATCAGCAGTGCATTGCGGGGGCGCGAGTTATAGTTAGCTGAACTAACTAACGGGGGAATTTCACGGGTTTTGTACGAGTGCAATGTCCAACTAACTATAACTTTCCCTAAAACCTATGGTTTTTTCAGTGAATTTCAAAGGTTTTTTAAATGCTAAACCCTAACTATAACAGGCCTGAAACCTATGGTTTTTTCAGTGAATTTCAAAGGTTTTTAAAATGCTAATTCCTAACTATAACAAGCCTGAAACCTATGGTTTTTTCAGTGAATATATATATATATATATATATATATATTTTTTTTTTTAAGTTTGAGAGCCAGTTCCTAGAACATTTGTTATTTGGCTTGGGATAGAAAATCTTTGTCTTGGACAGTATCTAGTGTTGCAGCCTAGGAACAGAATCTTCTTGGATGGATGAGTTGATGATCTTTGATAATTCACAGGGAGACCTAGTTTGTGAAACAACTTTAGGCAAGCCTCTGTGGCCTTGGATGCTTGAAATGCCATTGGTGCTTTGATTAACCAGTTGTCGAGATAGGGGGAATACCCGATGACCCTCCTTCCTGAAAAAAAGCTGCCACAGGCTATGCAGTAGGTAAAAATGCAGGAAGTTGATCTGAAGCCAAATGGGAGAACTTTGATGCGTGGGAGGGAATGTGGCAGTATGAATCCTGTAAAATCAGAGCAGTCATGTGGTGTTGGAGAGGGTGACCACATAACAGTATTGGTTTCAGAAATACTTGTTTAATTTCCAGAGGTCTATGATGGATCGCCAATCCTTTGTTTTCGTGTCAATGAAGAAAAAAACAAGAATAGAAGCCTGTTCCTTGCTGAAAATGTGAGCATTTCTCTATGGAACCTTTGGTTAGCATAGCTAGCACTCCCTTTCGAAGCAGATGCAGATAAGGTGGGCGCCCTCGTTTTGGTGGAGTGGTGGGGGGAATCTGGGTGAAATCTAACATCTGACCATATGTTTTGAGATCCAGGACTTATTTGTCCGATGCTACTTTCCACCATAGATGACAACATTTTGGAATTGTTTCTCCCACAGGATGGAGTAAGCAGCACCAGAACGTTGTCAGTGTAGGTAAGCTAGCCCAAGGGCTGCTGATAGCATTGCTAAGTATGATACCTCTGGTATCCTTCTTGATACAGATAAGTATCTCTTTCACTGGACCCTCTAAAGGGTGCTTCTTTTGAAATGGAATGTTGCAAAAGATCTTGCGGTGTCAGTCAGCCTGGACTGCTTGCAAGGCACCATTGACGTGCTTGCCAAACAGAAGGTCGCCATGGCAAGCTAAAAATATTATATATATATATATATATATATATATATATATATATATATATATATATTTGCACCTCGGGTTCTAAATGTAGTGGCCTTGAACCAACCTTGGCGTTTACGAACCACTGACCCTGCCAGTTACGGGAACCCTATTGAAGCTATATCGATAGCGCAATCTAGGTTTACTGATGAGGACGTTTCGACCCCTGCAGAATCTTTTTTTGTTTCTGCCCTTTCTGTCTTCAAGCAGAAATTCTATGTATGTGGCAATGCCTGGCTACATCTCGTGGTTATACCTGCCCCATATTGCCAGTGAACTGGCAGTCCGTACAGTAGCACCAGGCACAGTTGAGAACGTCTCCTTGCTGGTTAGGCGAAGTTATGAGTAACAGGGTTTTCCATGATTGCAAATACTCCCCAATATATCAACAATTGAGGAATAGGTCTCGTAGCTTTTCTATTTAAAATCAGAAAGAGAACAAACGATTGCTTATTTGCTTTTGGAAGTTGGAAGCGGTTGGCCGCTCATTCCTTAAGGGTCTGGGAACCATAAAAAATCATATGGTCGGGAATTCACCAGTAGTGGGCCTTCTCTCTATCATCACCAGATGTGAACAGGTCATTCTCAGAAACCAAGGCAATATTTGACACTGGGATCATTCTTTCAGTGGCAGGAGCATCGGTGGATGCAGACATATCGGGCACGAAGTGACCTTGCAGGCTTGGGAAAGTGTTAGAAGTAATCCTGTAACATGCCCTTTAGGTCTAGTACTAGAGCTACCTAGACCTGACCCATGCTCTGAAGTTGGAGGCGGCGCAAAGTGGTGAAATTTCTCCACATATTGCCTCTCCATATATTGCCAACTGTTGTGGGAATGCTCATATTGGTCCCCTTAATTCGTGACATTAAGTTATTCTGGCTTATGCTTGTTGAGGACTACGGAGCTTTCGTCGTTTGTATTGTCATCGAGATTGTAGTCAACAAGGAGGACATAGATGACTAGGCTGACGTCAACAATGTTTGTCATAGACGAGGTCGTTGTAGAGGATGAAGTCATAGATGAAGCCGCTGCAGACGATGCAGTCTTAGACATGGTTATCGTAGGAGAGTTTCTCGCAGACGAGGTTGTCGTTATAAACAACCATCATAGATGAGTCCGTCGTAGGCGAGGCGGTCGTCCTAGACGATGCCATCGTAGATGAGGCAAATGTAGAGGAGGCCATCATTGACGACCATCGCCGTAGGTGAGGCTGTTGTTGGCGACCATCATAGACTGTCATAGACGATGCCATTGTAGATGAGGCCATTTCTAGACAACCGTAGTCAATGACCATTGTAGATGAGGCAGGCGTAGATGACCATAGTAGATGACCGTAGTAGACGAGGTCATCATATTAGCCCATCATAGACAATGCCGTTGTAGATGAGGCCATTATTAATGAGGCAGCAATAGTAGGCATGGTTGTTAACAATGATTTTGACTGCAGTTTTGCCATAGACACCTCATTGTCAGGTTATGAGGATTTCCCTGATGTAGTGGCAGGGCTGAGGAGGGAGTTCTAGGGTCTGCCTCAGAGGACATTTTTTCCAATTGTCTCTCCCTGTGTGTGAGCAGTGCCTTATCAAGACCCATAGTAAGTCTTTTTTATGGCTTTACTGCACGCCCTCTGAGACCCTTGGAGCAACCTCTCCTATGAGGTGAAGGAATCCTTACAGTCCTCATCAGAAGTGACGGATTTAAGTTTTTGTTGTCCCAATAATAGCCTCATCTCTCTGACCGTGAGTTTTTGAGGAAAAGTTTAGACATATTTTATAGTCCATTGCCTTGTTTTCTGCTACAATTACATATTAGTGCCAGGGTCAGAGAAATAAAACATGAAATATAATCTTGGATGATTGATCGAAAAAAAGTAATAGTTGAAGAAACTGAGCAGAGCTCAGAGAGACTCCTTCATACGACGTGCGGTAGAAAATCTGAGGGACTCAGCTTCTGTTGAGTGTGTTCTAGAGGGTGCTGTCACCTGATTGGTTATAGTTCAAGTTTAATCCTTTTTAGGTCTCGCGCCTAGCGTTGCAGTGCGTAGCACTGCTCGCGCAGCACGAGACCTTTAGAAAGGGCTTCTGAAAACGACCCACACGCTCGTGCGGTTTTGTTTTCAGAAGCCCACATTGGCTGTAGCGTGCGTTTTTTTTTTTTAAAACGGCACGCGATTGGGCAAAGGCGGGCGCATGTCCCGCCTTCGCTCCTCCCATTCCCGACGGTGGCCAGAACGCGCAGCAGCGCGCGTTCGCCTCGCTGCCGCTGCCGCGCTCCCTGGCCCCCGCTCCTCTGTGGTGCGCACGCACCACTGGTTTCGCGTTCGGCTCCTCTGTGGTGCGCGCGCACCAGGTTTCTATTCCGTGCTTGTTCCTCGAGATATCGCCGTCGCCGGGAATGGTAGTCGCAGCCACTCTACTCTTCATGTGAAGCAGCGCCTCTAACATACAGATCGTTGTTTCTGCTTCTGTGAGTCTGCTTGTTTAAATTAATTTCTTCTTTTATTGGGAGCTGGAATCGCCGAGTCCAATGTCTTACAGCCGCTTCATAGAGCCTACAACCTCTCACTGCTTTATTCCATGAGGGCGACGTGCGTCATACTGCTGATGACGTCACAGCACATACTAATACAGTCGCGCACCGGGTGTCGTCACAGTTCAATCTGTCTCTCTGCTGGTGACGTCACAAAGGAGGCTTGATTACTGCAGCAAGACATCTGCCTGCTGATTACACCACAGCGGACAACGCCTCCATTATTTTGTTTTACTTTAAAATGCATATTTTAGGGATGTAGAACGCAAACGTCACTATATCACTTTGTAGCAGCCATTCGGTCAAACTAAAGCAGCATTCATTGGACTCTCTCTCTCGGGGTGTGTTAGAGGTCACCTTTCACCTCTGGTCCCAGGCGTCACACATCCATTAATGAAGGGGGTCAGGGTTGTGCCCTGTGTGACGTGCTGGACCGGTATGTGCCTGGGGCACCCGTCCCTCACCCCACCCGCTTTCACGATCTCACGCCCCGCTCCTGGGCGGCGCAAGCCTTCAATCTGCTCTCTCCCTGCACAGGGTTCAAATGTAAAATCCTTAACCCAGGCCTGTGCTATCTCCCGGAGATCAGTTATAAAGCTCCCTGCACAGGAGCCAGGCTGTGAATGAGTGACAGTTTAGACACATCTGTCAAAATGGCAGGCCTCGGAAGGGGCTGTGGGTGGACAGCAGACATCTGTGCTGGACACCGACCAGGAGCAGCGGAGCAGGGGATATGCAAGGCCCAGCCAGAAAACATAAGCATCTTGTCACGGTGACCCCGGATGCACGTCACACGGCTCACGTCACTGAGGACAGAAGCAACCCTCAGTGAGTGGGGGAGCAAGCTCTGGCGTAGCAAGGGTGGCACTGGCCCACCAGACTGACACATAACATCTCTAGTCGGAGTTCAGTGGGCCCCGGTGTCGCTGCACCTGCTGTACCTTTGACTTCTGCTCACCTGGAAGCAAGTCACTTCACCCTAGCATGCAGGTCACCTGCGGTTCCCAAAACATATCACGCACCAATGTTAACATACGTTTTTCTTAGACATCCGCAGCTCCTCGAAATGATCTTTACCAATGTTTCTGTCGTGTTCCTGTTAGAAGAATGTGACCCCTATATAATGCTACTATACGGTACAGGCTAATGTTGCGCTGCCCAAGGCCTTGTTCTCGCTTAAGAAAACTTCACACTACTGGCTTAAGTCCCCTTCGTCGTGGCTCAACAGACGTTTTATGTGATTGAATTACACCCCGCAGGAAGGGCTGGGGAGGTGCAGATGGCTCGGGCCTTTAAAGATAGCGCTGCTTTTCCAGAGAACCAGTAGTGGTAACAGAGCTCTAATCTCGGCTTCAATTGTGTGATCCTAAGCATGTGCTGCAGGCGCTGACATTTTACTGCAGCTAAACAAACCGATCACATTTCCAGTGAAGCTGCCAGGGGGCCTTTAATAATAACAAGGCGCTGTGTAAGGAGAGGTGGGGGACAGAGATGAGTGCGCGTGCCCGTTAGGGCACCGCAGCCGCGTGGGCCTCTCTAGAACAGCGCCGAGGGCCCCACAAACTTTGTTTGGAAGGTCATAGGCACGAGGGGGTTCTCCCGTTTCAACCTCTTTGCGAATACCGTGCATGCTTGTGGGTAACTCGGTGGGTTCGGTGCGTGCTGGAAACATCCACACGTTACAAGTTCAGACCATGACTAGCCTTACATCCTTCCAAAGCCGGTATTCTCAAACTGTGACTCGAGAAATATAGAGGCCTAACCGCCACCAATGAAATGCTGAAATTGGCTCAGCCAGTCAGGAAGCATTATCTACACCCTCAGGCTCGGAAGAAAGAGGGGGGTTGGGGGTTGCTGGGGGGGCGAGGGGAGTTCACATAAGGCCCCGTCTTCTCCATTATCCGTCTCTCTACTGATATTACAGTCCAGAGCTCTGGTTACCTAGGATAATTCGGTATGCTACCTCGGAGGGTCAAGCGCCTGCTGCGGAGTTAGCCTGCCACCCTCACAGAATGATTAAAAGGAACACCGCGCGCGAACCAAAAGCCAATTCCTCTTCTGTGGTGAGCAGTGTGAACAGTTCATGTTACCGTGAACAAGAATGCACGTGGCAATGGGAATCGCACTCAGCCCTGATTAATGTTCATCTAGTAAAAGTACTAGATTCTCAGACTTTAGCCCAACGGCCGTTCCTGCACACTTCGGGATACAGGACCACCTTTTGGTGAAACTGAATCTTTAGACTTCCGGTTAACACAACTTGCGTTTCCAGAGAACCAGTAGTGGTAACGGAGCTCTAATCTCGGCTTCAATTGTGTGATCCTGGGCAAAGCGCTGAATTTGCTCGTGTCACGAACCTTTCAATTAACAAAATACAGGTGCGTTTAGAAATAAACTGCTGCTAAGCACTATATAATTGCAATGCAATAGGTCTCACATTTACGCGAGTTTAAGCTATTGCCTTTGTAAATGACGATGTTTTTTATTTATGTTTTAAAAACCAAAACCAAAATACAAGGCATAGCCATTTGCAATGTCAATAGCTCAAACTCGCGTAACTGCGAGACCTATTGCATTGTAAATACTTGTTTTAAAAAGATATAGATAGGGTATTAAACTTTTTTCATTGCCTATATAGCCTATGATAGTGATGCATACTGCTTTATTATGGTACTGTGGGACTCCCACTTCGACAACGGGGAATAATTCAAGGATGTGAATCTATGAAAGATCCAATACTGAAGAAACGAAGGAACAAAATTCCCCCATACAAACTGAAATAGGTGGATTTAGGGAGACAGACAGGAACAAGAGCAGAGCTAAATTTCTATTCCACTCCAACTGTCGCGAAAACGCTGCAAAGCAGAATCGGCTTGAGCACTGAAAACGTGGCTGCCATCAAAAGGCATGTCAAGCAAAGTGGTCTGAAAAGCCTCCGAAAAAGCAGAGGTAGTGTGTGAGAAAGTACCCTCTTTCTGCATGGTTGCCCCCACTTTTTGCTGAATTGCTGATATGCTTTGACTGAGTGTGCCCTGGGCTCCTGCTAATCAGGTACCCAGGGCCTATGTTCTTTCCCTAAAACTGCATTAATGCCTAAACCCAATTGGCATCTCTGGCCACAGGTCAGCCCCTGGTAAATGGTACCCAGGGCACTGTGACTAGAGAAGGCCTCTAAGGGCTGCAGCACTTATTGTGCCACCCTTAGAGGTCCTGTACCATTACACTCACACACTGCCTTTGCAGGCTGCGTGTTTTGGTGCAGAACAAAGTGAAGAGTCGACATCTCACACATCTCTGCGTGCCAAGCCTGCAACCCACTGCCCTGGCATAGGTCAGTCACCCCTCTTGCTGGGTGCACTATACCAGTGGTGAGGGTACAGGTGCATGAGCCGTTTTCCCCTACAGTGTCTAAGTCCATCTTAGAGATGCCCCCTGAAAACTAACCTACCACTAGTGTCCAGGCTGAGTGGCTGCTTTCAGCTGCCACCACCAGACATGTTTCTGGACCCCTGGGGTCAAGAGCCTACTGCTCTTGGGGGCCTGAAACAATGCACATCCTGGGACGAAGTGCCAAGCCTCCTCCCCCAGGATGGGCAGGGTTCACAAAGAGGAAGCTTCAAAGGCTTGCCGCCTTTGTGAGCTTCCCCAGCCCACTTGCTGCTTTCAGCAACTGGTCCCCATTGGTTCTGACCCCCACTTTAGGCGGGGGAACCGGCGGGAAAAATAAGTGAGGAAGAGAGGTGTGCCCACCTCTGCCAACTCCATCCCTCAGGTGGGGGGAGGCGAGGTGAAAGCACCACTCTCAGTCCCTGCCATCTTGCAGATGGGGGACTCAGCCAACCAGGGAAAGGCTTATGCCCCCCTCCCACTGGAGGGTGGCAGAATAGGGGGTGTACCCACCCCAGGGAAGGGACCCATTGGTCCCAACCTTTTTACCTACCAGTAACGCCCCTAAATCTAGTATTTAGGGGCAACCCTGAACCTTGCTTCCTCAGACCAGAAGAAACTACAAGAAAAGAAGAAGGACCGAACAGCCGTGCAGAAGCTAACAAGAGGAAGACGCCCACTGACTTGGCCCCAGCCCTATGGGCCTGTCTCCGCCTCGAACCTGCGAAATCCCAGTGTGTGCTGCAGCCAGCAACCTCGGAGATCCCAAAGGACCTGCCTGCCTTCAACCACAAAGACTGTGTCTCCCGTGAACACCAGATTTGTTCATCTCCAACCTCTGGCTCCAGCCGGACACCGCACCACTCTGCACCCACCGTCCAAGGGCCGAGCTCGAGTGAGAAAACGCCATGAGGAGGTCTCCCCGGCGATCCTAACCAGAGATCCAGTGACCCCTGACCTGCCTCAAACCTCCAGCCAACGCCCGCGGCCTAAATCCAGAAGGTCCCCCCCCAACCGCAACCAGGAGCTGGTAAGAAGATCCGACCCTAAAAGGCACCCCTGCACCCGATGCCCCACGGCCTTGGGTGGCCCAACAGACGGTGCCTAACCAACCCCCAACATCTCAACTTACCTCTCGAAGTGGTGGTCGCACCCAGAAGACCTTCGTCCCCAAGCCTGCAGTGCCTTTGCAAATCGGAGGTTCCCCATTGCAAACAGGGTGCCCGACGTTGAAACAGCACCCTGCCGCCCTAGCCCGCTGAGGGTGCACCTTTGGTGCTACTTTATTTCCCCATTTGAACTTAGCTAAAGTCCAGGAGCTTTGCTCCCACAACCAAGTGGCCAGCTCGTCAGCAGCCACCAACCGGAGGCCCCCTATTCCCCATTGGATAACATTGGGCCTCATCACTCTGCACCCGGCCGCCCTAGTGCCGCTGAGGGTGGAACAAGAGTGCATCCCTGACCCGGAGGACCCCTGAGTCTACCCCCAGAACCTCAGCTCCCACCACCAAATACTTACCTTAAAACCAATAACATTATTTTCCTCCATAGGATAACATTGACTGTTTTTCTTGGAAAAGTATGGAGTTTGAAAACCTAAAGAAATTCTTTAAAATTGTACTATTTAACAAAAACTATTTTACTTACCTGTTTTCAGGAAATATCCCAGAGTAGTATCCAGGTTTACTACTCTGTGTAAGAAAAGTAATCTCAAAAGTAACTTACCTGTAATCTTATTGAAAATCCTATACAAAATATATATACTGTATTTACAAAAGCATTGAATTTCTCAGAAACAATACTGTAAAACAAAGTGCATTTCCAATTACAATCCCAACTATTATAACTGTATATTTACTGCAAAGAATTTATCACTTACCTGTGCCAGGCTTGCTTGATTCTAGAAAATAAAAACTTTTTATACAAAAACAATTGGTCTGAAGGTCAGTCTTTGAGTGTGTGAGTTCATTTGCTGACTGAGTGTGTACAACAAATGCTTAACACTGTCCTCTGATAAAGCCTTACTGCTCAACCACACTACCACAAATAGAGAGTGAGGTGCTATCTAACTTTACCTCTGCCTACCTTTGGGGTTCCACTGGACTCTGTGCACACTATACCTCACTTTGGTATGGTATATACAGAGCCAGCTTCCTACATACGTAGCTAGGCACGACGACGTAGCACCACTGAAGCCATAACCCGACCAACTGATTCAGTGGTATCCATCCCACATCTAATGATTAATTTAGCCGCCTGATGCCCATCTTGGAACAACTGGTTAAGCTTGCCCTGGAGAAGTGTCAAGGAATCCCACACTGTATAGAAAAAGCGTCCAACAAGGCAAGATGTATTAATGGAACACAAAGCAGAACTTGTGGAGGAGAAGATATGCCTGCCACAAGCATCCTGTCTTCTGGAATCTGTCTGACAGACCATAAGTAAGAGTCAATATCATGCAAAGCAGAAGCAGCCAGTACCATAAAACTATGAGGTGTAGGGTGCCAGAGGAGACAGGCCAGATCAGCAGAGGCCGGACAGTGTCTGTGAGTTATAGATCGATCCACCGGGGTCCCTGTATCAGGTTTAGCCCTGCTTCCAACAAAATGGCATATAGGGTGGCACTATAGGGAAGCACTGGCTCAAACCCTGTTTGGCCCTGATGGATAACACCAGTTGGGGGGTGGGGGATCAGTAGATATTTTCTACAAAAGGAAGAGTTAAATCCAAAATCAGAGCAACTTGCTTTAGCACATCAGCTAAAGAGGAGCACGCCTCTGTAGCAAGACCAGTAGGGGGAAAGAAGGCCTGAGTTTGGGGAATACTCTTATCCACTAGCTTCACCTAGTTCAGTTAGCCAGCTATCGTCCACAGGAGGCTGAGCAGCCTTAGATATGGGGTGAAGAAACCCCAACTCTTCCCCATCACCTCCGAAACAGTGTACCTCACAAGGAAATAACATCGGAGGGCTCCACAGAAAGCAAAAGGGTGTCCAAGATAGGCAGCACCATTTGCTCAGTCAACCAGCACCGAGGTGCAACAACTCAAATTCGGAAAGGGGATGTGGCACAGTGTCAATCAGTGCCACTGACGTCCCAGTTTGTTGATCAGATACAAGAGCCGAAGGCAGGAACCCCAAAGGGCTGTGCACCAGTGCCTAGACGGAGTTAACCATCGAACTTGAGGGTCCAACTGAAGCCAAGGGCGAACCCGCTGGTGTAGACAAAGTTGAGGCACCTCTCACCTCCTTGGGGCCCAAAGGTGCTACAGGGGAAGATGAAGACACAAATATAGCATGCAGAGCACAATAATATGCTTGCATCTGGGACAGTTGCCTCAGCTCCAGGATAAGACAGGGAGGCGCGGGACGAACTCTTGCATAGAGTCCACTACCGGCAACCCGGAGGAGTTGCGAAAGTTGGAATCTCTGTGCGGTGAAGTCTGGGGATGCCACAACTTAGACAGCCTGGGCCCGCGAACGGACTGTGCAGTGACCGCGAGAGCCACGATGACGGGAGCTGCATCAGACGTCCCCGCAGCACCGCAGAAGTCACACTCCTCGGAGTCATGGTGCTCTCCCAAGCACGACATACAAATGGAGTGAGGATCCGGGGACATTTGCCGTCCACGAGATCCACAAGGTTTGAACAGAGAAAGCACAGCTTCAACGATGAAAATGTCAAAGTAGGCCAAAAACGGCCTGAGGTAACCGCTTCTCCGGATCCGGGTTGTAAGGACGGAAAAGAAGAAACCAACATCAGCGCATTGGGAGGGGCTTATATGGACTCTGGTGATGTCACATGTGTTGACTACTTCGGTACGGAGTCGCACGAAGCCCTCTACCGACGCGCAGGGGTACTGCTGAAAAAATCTCTGGAGACAGTCTGGCACCTGGGAAGAATTCCAAGGTATGGAATTTGCAACTAGACGTCTCTATCAGATTGAAAAATGTAATCATTTGTGCTAGGTCAGATAGTTGGGAAGCTTAGTTCCTGTTTATATTCTGGTGCCGCAGATGGCACATGGATCCGTGAATAGCAGCAAAGAGGAGAGACTTGTTCCCCGTAGCCCTGGTATCACCAATAATGATGCAGTTGACTGGATGGACGAAATTAACCCTCATGAATAGCTCTGAGGTCCAGAGTAAGAGGGCCGAAACACCTCAACCAACCTTACTATGTGGAGTCCCAGGATTTGTGAACGTGTGAAAATTTGACACCGATGGAATGCCTATGGAATATTGCAGGACCATATATAGGTCTATTAAGTACCACAGGCGTCAAGACATGGATCTATAGGAAACTATCATAAAAGTGGAGTCCATTTGAAAAAATGATTTGAGACACTTATACCAATGTAAAACATAAGGATAAGCCTGAAATCAAGTTGGTGACAATAAGTGCCATTGATATATTTATGTATGTGTTACGCAGATATTTGTTCAATATGTAATGTATTATGTTCAATTAATATGTTTACGGTGTGGCAATTAAATATTAAAACAAAGCAGATTCAAATTGCAAAGATTTTGTCTCCAAAAGTGAAATACTTCACTATTGTAGAGTTGTAACTAAGTGCACAATTAGTCCCTATAGAGAACCATGTTTTTAGAAGAACGTTTAGGAGGCCATCATTCCCAGCAGTTCCAGGATCATGATCACTGTCAGAGCATGGGGCATCTGGTAAAAGAAGAAGAAATCTTTGGAACACCATCATTTTCTCTGGGATGGTGCAGGCTTTGCCAATTATGTTGTTAAAGGTGACTTTTTGACTTTGCTTGCGAAGCCCCATTTGTGAAGGAGCATAATGGTTTGCTGAGAATTTTAAACACATTTTGCATGACTGCTCCCCATTGCTAGCTAGGTAACTTTGGCTCCAAAGGGAAGCACTTTGAAAAGGCAATGAACTCAACCTACCACAAACGTGGGGTTTTGGCAGTGAGCAGGACGGATGGGAACGACGACGTCCTTGAGATAAATGTCCTGCAGCCCCATCGTTTTGAAGTGATGCAGCAGATTATCACCCCAAAGTCACAATTAGCTGCAAGGTTTGCCTTTCTTTGGAATTAGAAAGTAAAGGGGGAACATTCCCACTACATTGGTGGGGCAATTTCGATGGCCCCCTTGAAAATTCCTTTACCAAGAGCCTTCAGTACTGTGCTCTGGAATCAAGTGTGAGGGTTGTCGTTCTATGCTAAGTAGCACAGTGTGGAACTTTAGGTAATACATGTTGACAAGGATTGAAAGCAACCACTGATCTGAGGCTATGCTGTCAGTAAGGCAGGTTGAACCTCAGTTATCGCTTGGTAACAGGTGCCTCTGCCCTTAGCATGTCCCATGCCCCAAAAAGCCACCCATTGGGGACTGTGTTCGTTTAAACTGCTAAAGGCTGTCCTCAAAAATCTATTGTCACTGGGTACAAAGAGCAGGAAACGCTATGTTGGAGCCCATAGGTGTGTATGCAGCAAAACTCTTGTGCTGCTCCAGGACACCCATGGCTTTTGCAGCGCGTGCATTATTTTTCCTACACATCTTATACATATAAGGGCCAAAAAGATGCTTGCCATCAAAGTGTAAGCCCGTGAGGTATTGTTGGACTGCACAGTAGAAACCTGAGGCCAGGCATGGCATCAGAGTATAATGCTGGGATTTACCCGCCTCGGGCCACATTTCTTTTTCAGTGAAACGTATAGTGTGCCAGTACACACCAAATGTTTGCAAGAGATAACCTGGTCAATTTTTTTTTTTCCCTTTTCTTCAAGGAATCAGGCAGGTATTTCAGCAACTCTTCAAATTGCTACCATTGGTTCCTCAATCACAGCTCTCGGTCAATGTCAAAACCTTAAGTGTGGTCTTAGCCGTGGGTTTCGTCGAGGGCCCTGGAGACTCTTCCAAAGAATCAATGTCAATGGAAGACACATACATCAGACTCCACTGCCATGTGGATTCTGAACCACAGGAGGGACCTCGTAGGGCACCCGAATCTACTCCTTCAACACCTTTAGCAGATGGTGACTCTATAGTCTTTAAGGGCTGCATCATGGATTAATGGGCCCACATCCAGTCAGATCAATGCCAACTAAATTTCTTGGATCAAAAAGTGTTATACTGGACACATACTTTTGTCATAGTCCCTTTATCAGTATAGTCAAAGGAGAATGAATCACTTGTCATGTGTGCTACCGGGGTCAGGGTTCCGCATTGTTAAAAACCCTCCTTCACGGATTTACCGTTTGTGTGGTATATCTTAATTCTCCGCAGCAGTGGTCACGTGAAAAGCATTATCATTGGGTCTTAGTTATGCTTTCCTTCACCTGGAGGAGGACCAACTGGTATTTAACAGTTGTGATTAGAGAGACGGTGCAGTGAAGCTAAAATTGCCTACATCTATCGACCTAGTGTTTATTCATTCGTAGAGGGCGCAAAGGTTAAAAAATAATGTGGTGGTGCGATGCTAGAAGAGTTACTGTTCTATCGCGCCTATATGCGAGTGGTCGACATGTTTCAGCCAGTCTCTGCCCGGTCGGGTCTGTGGGCTTTCTTCAGGACCAAGAAATGCACGTTGAGTTGACAGTACATGCAGCTGTAAGTAGTGCACTCACCCTTCTTCTAAGTGAACATATTCCGTCACTTACGTGTTGTAGATGTGACTGCGCATACAACTGGAAAGAAAAGACATTAAGACAACATAAAAGGTACAGAACAGTCTTATTGAGCTATTGTGCGCGCAATTACTTGTCATTAGTGATGCTTGCTGTTCAAATTGAACATACTTATTGCCACTGGGACGGTTACTTTGCTGTGTATGGTAAGTGTGCTGCGCAATGGCACCTCCTGTGGTGTATAGAATTATTGGTAATGCAGGTAAGATTACTCGTGTGGGGCCTAAGGGTGCTCCTAAAATGCAAGATTAGTGAAACGCGCAGTATTTCCTGCCTGTGTTGGCGCTTGGGGCAGTGCAACTTTACGTCATGCTTTTAATTATCTGCTGTGGTGATTAGTAGTGCTCCACTGTATCCGTAATGGTAATTAAGATGTAGTGGATATGGGGTACTCGCTGAATTCAAAATAGGAGCGTAACGCTGTGCAAGATGTTTTTTCTGTAGGTATTTATCGTTAGAGTTAGATGTTGAGGAATAATTACTGGGCATTCCTCCTTTGTTACGCGGTCACCACTAATGGTGTGCGCGTAACATTAAGCATGTCATTGCGTCCGTGCTCTCGATTTAAAAAAGGTATCCTCTGCGGATGTAGGTTTTTTTAATATTAAATGTCACTAAGCAGAGTTACGTGAAACGCTATTGTAGGGAGCCATGTGTTGCGGAAGCATATGGCGCGTGTTAATTGTAACGCACGTTACGCTATTGGTGCCCCGATTATAGTATGTGAATACATGCTTTACCTTAAAATGGGGTGTAATACGCCTCCATCGGGGGACAGACTGCTATGCTCTCTGTGGAAGAGAGTGTTCCTATGATAATTATCTAGTTTTCTAGTCAATGTACATGCTATTAGCGGCGCTGCGTTGCATACCTTTTCGGAGTCTCAGGAACAACTTGTTCTGTCACCGTCTGCCGCGCCCCGGTGGCCGGTAGAGGAGCGAGTTAAATGGTAGTAAAAATCAGTGAGCATAGTTGAAAAACTATCATATCGTGTTATGAAAAATAGTGAGAAGGTATTTCTCCGTTATCCTAGGCTCTCGTATTGGATTGGTTTACAGCAGGGTAGTGATTCTTCATTATTGCACAATTAAACAAGTGCTTAAATAGTGTTGGCGCCGTTCTTTATATTTTCAGAATTCATCGACACAAAAAGAACGTGAAGTGACCTGCCACCCGAGATCGTATAGAACGCCCTCAATCTGGCTGAGTCCACAGCAGTATGTAAAAACTCGGAGCAAACATCACTGGAAAATAACATACGATGAAGTCTGAAAATATAAAGAACGGCACCAACACTATATAAGCATCCATTTAATTGTGCAATAATGAAGAATCACAACCCTGCTGTAAACAAATCCAATACAAGAGCCTAGGCTAAAGGAGAAATACCTTCTCACTATTCTTCATAACACGATGAGATAGTCTTTCAACTATGCTCATTGATTTTCACTACCATTTAACTCGCTCCTCTACTGGCCTGAGCCACCAGCACGGCAGACAACGACAGAACAAGTTGTTCCCGAGACTCCAAAAAGGTATGCAACGCAGCGCGGCTAATAACAACACGTACATAGACTAGAAAACCAGATAATTATCATAGGAACACTCCCTTCTCTCTTCCACAGTGAGCATAGCCGTCCGTCTCCCCCCCCCCCCCCCGATGGAGGCGTATTACACCCAATTTTAAGGTAAAGCATGTATTCACATACTACAAGCAGGACACCGATAGCGTACAGGTTACAATTAACACCCGCCATACGCTTCCGCAACGCATGGCTCACTACAATAGCGCTTCGCGTAACTCTGCTTAGTGACATTTAATATTAAAAAACGAACATCCGCACAGGATACCTTTTTAAATCGCGAGCACGGACGCAATGACCTGCTTAATGTTACGCGCACACCATTAGCGGTGACCGCATGTCAAAGGAGGAATATCCAGTAATTATTCCTCAATATCTAACTCTAACGATAAATACCTACCGAAAAAAACATCTTGCACAGCGTTACACTCCTATTTTGAATTCAGCGAGTACCGCATATCCAATACATCTTAATTACCATTACAAATACAGTGGAGCACTATATTCACCACAGCAGATCATTAAAAGCATGAAGTAAAGTTACACTGCCCCACGCACCAACACAGGCAGGAAATACTGCGCGTTTCACTAATCTCGCATTTTTTAGCACCCTTAGGCCCCACACGAGTAATCTTACCTGAATTACCAATAATTCTATACAACACAGGCGGTGCCATTGCGCAGCACACTTACCATACACAGCAAAGTAACCTTCCCAGTGGCAATAAGTATGTTCAATTTGAACAGCAAGCATCACTAATGACAAGTAACTGCGCACACAATAGCTCAACGAGACTGTTCTGTACCTTTTATGTTGTCTTAATGTCTTTTCTTTCCAGTTGTAGACAGTCACATCTACAACACGTAAGTGACGGAATATGTTCACTTAGAAGGGTGAGTGCACTACTTACCCCAGCACATACTGTCAACTCAACGTGCATTTCTTGGTACTGAAGAAAGCCCACAGACCCGACTGGGCAAAGACGGGCTGAAACATGTCGACCACTCACATATAGGCGCGATAGAACAGTAACTCTTCTAGCATCGCACCACCACGTTATTTTTCTTAACCTTTGCCCCATCTACGACAGAATAAACACTAGGTCGATAGATGTAGGCAATTTTAGCTTCACTGCACCTTCTCTCCAACCACTACTGTTAAATACCAGTTGGTCCTCCTCCAGGTGGAGGAAAGCATAACCAGACCCAATGATGATGCTTTTCATGTGACCACTGCTGCGGAGAATCAAGATATACCGCACAAACGGTAAATCCATGAATGAGGGTTTTTAACAACGCAGAACCCCGACCCTGGTAGCACACAGGACAAGTTATTCATTCTCCTTTGATTATACTGTACATGGCCTGGAAGCCGAATGAATCAGAACGTCTTTCTCCCTCCCCGTTGATTTTGAGACTATAGTCCCTTCATCAACAGAGATGGCAGACTCAACGCTAGTCTGGCCACAGAAATGTATGGTTACAAGCTGTGTAGAATTTAAAATAGTTACTCTCCATTGCCTCCTCCCAAAGGAATCCTTCTCATATAACCTGGCCCCAGGCTCACCACCTGAGTTGGCTCCAAAGCAGTTACTGGTTAAGAGATGCACTCCGCTTACTTCTACATAACTCTCCAACATCAAACTGTGGGCTTCAGAACAAAGCACAAGAACACATTCTAATCAAATGGCGGAAAAAAATAAATCCAAGGTGCAGTCAGTGTCCTAGAGTATTATGGGTTCTAGAAAGGTCCCCTTGAAAAGAAAATCCCACCAAAAAAGACAGTAGATGAGACGGGGTGCACCAATTCTTCTACTCTGTGCAGCCACTGATACGTGTTCACTTGGTGATCCGGTGGTTTGAACACGACCTCTGTGGTATGGCCCTGGCCGCAGGAACATTAGACGTGATGGAGATAACGAATGTACCGGACAATGCAATTGGCGCATCCTAATGTCGGCACTACGTGCCTGTCGCATGTATCACAAGTGCACATGCAGCAACTCATCTCCTACCCCTCTCCACCCCACCTTTATTCTGTCTCAATGTCGTTTGTAAACTGTCTATTTTACAAAAGCAAATAAAGATATTTAATAAAAACTAAAAAAAATAAAAAGACAGTAGATAATAGGAGTGCACAAAGCATGCAATCTACAGACGAAACATGGACATGGGGGGGGGGGAAATAGTACAAAAAAGTATTTTCTCGTGTTGGCTTGCATTTCTTGAGAAGTCAGTATAGCAATTTTAGTGATGGCATGTGAAACTGATTTTTCTGTCAATTATGCACACATAGCAACTAAAGTGGACAGCAGTCCTGGCAAGAACATAGCTAGTGTCCCCATTATGACAGCAACAAACTTTAGTGGACCCTCGCACCATAATATTTGGTTTTGCAGCAGAAGGAACATCAGGATATCAAGTATGAAACTCCAACTGCTGAATAAGGTGTGAAGTTGACAAATAGAAGGAAGTGACTGGCTGAATCCAAAGTAGTCTGTGTATGACTTAGGAGGGAAGGAGCAGGCACTCACTCAAATTTATGCAGGCCTCGATATGTGAGGGAGGGGGGGGGGCCGAATTTGACAGTAGCAGAATATGGGCCTCCATGGGCACTCACAGAAGCCCCAATAGGTTTAGGTGACAAAGGAGCAAGCATTTTTGTACTAGAGACACTAAAATATGCATTAGAACCATAATTTGTTTTACAAACAGTGGCAGCAGACACTGGAGCAGAACAGTCAAGGGGCGATCTTCAGAGGCACGGAGGATTTGAGAGGGAGAAGACATTTGTCAAGTGGAAGGGCAGATACATGTGTTCCAACATAATTCAGTGGCTGAATTAGCCCTAGACAACTAGCAAGGTTAGAAGTGAATATGCAGGGAGTCAAACAGGAGGCTTAAGAATAGTGTTCCTTTCTATTCATGAACCATGTTTTCTCCATCAAAAGATTGACACTGAAAGTGTCCGTGTAGAAAAGGTTCCGCCTTCAATAGCCCCTGTTCTCATTTTTTCATTTCCTCCTCCACTCTGAGGTCCTCCATTATCCCGAGGCAAATACATTCTCCCCCTCAGAGCTCTAACAAAATGATCTTCAGTAAAATGGGAGGATTGCAAACACATCTCACATTGAGGTGGATCAGAGGCTGCCATCACCCTTCTATGTGAGGAGCACTTCAAAAAAATAAGCATGGCAAGAGTCAACTTCCCTTTCAAAATGTGAAACATGGTAGAATCACAGAAAAGTGTGCCAAGACCCTGTCAGATTTGAGAACTACTTACAAAGTAAGAAAAAAAAAAAACTGACCCTACTGGAATACATGATGGCATAGGGAAGCTGCTGGCTCCTTACTGGAATGGTTCATGTTTTGTCACCTTAGATGCTACATTTCACAGTATTGTACCTTCTATTTATCACACCATATAGGTTTCTTTTCTAACAAAGAAGTTTTCTGCAATGTTGTGTTCATTCAAGTACTAAAAAAACTTCACATTCAACGCGAGTGATTTTTGTCACACTAATATGGTCATTACCATGAACTTTGAAACAAGTTGATTTTTTCTTAATCTCAAACATTACACAACAGGACATACAAAGCATGTAGAACAGACTCCTGCTGCAAAGACTGCAAGCACATATTGTACGCCAACCATATTACCAGTCTGCCCTTCAGCAATAGGAAAAACATAATATTAATAAATGTAAAACATTGCAAAGAACTTGCCCCGTTGCAGCCAAAGTAGAAACTGGTTTAGTGCACAAAGTTTAGCTGCTGTTTTCACATTAATAAGGTGGCAATTTGGTCAGGACTTTTGGATTGGTACACACACTATGGCTAATAAACAAAAAACTATGAGAATGCAGCACTTTTATTTTATTATAAACAGACAAAACTCCACCACCCCCTTTACAAAAGTATTACATGTGTGCAAAAGCTAAAACTTCTGAATTTTATTTAAATAATTACTTTAACAAAGGATGGCCGCTCCTTAAAATAAACATACATCAGACTGTTCCTTTAGGTAACTCTAAACTCAATGCATGCCCATCTCACTATTACGAGGACAAATTATAGCAGGAATGACCCTCAAACATAAGTGGAAAGAAAAAAGAAAAAAAAAAAAACAGACTCCACTCTTACAACAACAAACATTGGCATAGCCAATAGGTCTCGCTTTTGGGACCTTATAAGTATTTAGTTATGCAGCACAATATCCTTGGTGCAACAACATCAACTGTTGCATGGCTAAAAACTTATAAGGTCCCAAAAGCGAGACCTATTGGCTATGCCAATGCTTGTTTAACTAATATTTGCAGTCAATGAAGTGTCCGTTTTGCCTAATGACACTCAGTATATGACTTTGGAGGGCTTCGTTCCTTGTTTAACAATCCATGTAAAAGAAAACAAAACTAACCAAATAAGTCCTTTTCGATGGATGATTTATAACAGGATACTGGACAGGCATCAGAGTCCAGCAGAAAAGGGTATAGGTAATATATCACCAACATGTGTTTCTTATAGCAGAATAATTTTACTGACAAAACAATGAAACATTTCATTATAACTTGAACTGGTAAATTTACATTAGCCCCTTAGTTTGCCGCTGCCTTGAAAGGTGTTTATTTGACTCATAAAATATAAGGAATGTTTGTTCTAGCGTGGGTTGTTAAAAACATTAAAAAATGCAACATAATTTAGTAGACGAAATATTCACCTGTGGTAGTCATGGTGTTTTAGTTGCATTCAGCATCACAACTTTTTAGTGTTGTATTAATAAGACAGTGTAAATTAAAGCAAAGAAATGAAATGATCTAGGACTCTAGGCTTTTCGTGCAAGGAATTCAACTTTGGCTGTTCTTTCCTTACACAGCGCCTTGGATTAAGTTGTGAAGAATGCATTGCAGGAAGAGCACAGCTGTATGCTCTGGGTTTCCGTTTCTCGCCCTGCCTTTCAGTGCAAGTGTTACACAAATATTCACTAATGGGGCATTTGAGTGGACAGACCAAGGAGGGATGGGGTCACGTGTGGGACCGATCTACCCAGGCTCCCCAGTGGATCACACTTGTGCCACAAGATATACTGCTGTGATCAGTGCACTTGTGCAGTGCCTCTGCACATTGCAGGCACGGACTTCACTGGTGACCATGCACAGAGGGGATGCTTGCGCAAACACGAGGGAATGACTGGTGTATCTGGGCCCATTTTGCTGTGCCCGCTGTTATGTTTGCTCAGTAGGATTTTGGCTCATTGCACACATGCAGCTCCTTCAGTTCATATTTTCTTTACTCTGCATTCAGCAGCAGTGTGTGCAGTGAGACTGTTTTCTTAGTTAGAGCCTTGTGATGCCCTATCCGATGCTGCTGGACAACAGACGTAAACTGTTTATGGCTGATGGGAATGAAGATTTTGCTGTGTGCTAAACAGCTACACAGTAAACCACAGTGACTGGAATGTACGAAAGTGTACTGCTCCTGGGATGCACAGTAGGTGGGCACTGGCGGGGTGGCAGAAATGTGGATGCAGTGCTTGAAATTCAGTTGGGCTCGTTTTAGAGCAGTTACGGTCACGGGTAGATTCGGACCGCTCCCCCTTGGGCCAACAGTCTCGAGTACGGTGCGAATAATGTGCCCTCCCGGACCGTTATGGTCCAAGTAAATTAGTTCAAGTAACTGCTGCGGCCGCGGGCTCATACAACCAAGTAGTTTCAGGTACACACAAGCCAATATATGCCTCCCCAATGGTGAAGTTTGCCATGTACTGATGCCGGGACCGCTTAGGTCCGAGTTGTTTGCCTAAATGCACATGCACCCTGCTGTGGCCGCAGGCCTATACAACAAAGAACCTTGCTGATCTGCAGAGGAATGGTCCACCTCTGGCCATTGGGCGAGGGGGGGTGGCGGACATACGGCAGCAGGATTAAACACACTTTGGTCCAATGGCTGGTACACGCGTGCAGCTGGCGCTGAGTAGAAGGCACGCTCAAATTCCATCACCGGGCTACAGAAGTGCTCATTCTAAATAGAAACGAGACCTATTGGCTATGCCAATGCTTGTTAGCTTCTAGTGCCTGTGCGCGCTGATATCGGGAGAAACCTTCAGGTTGCGGTTGGGAGGCGGGGCTTGCAGGTCGCCCAACAGAGTTTGTCGAGCAGCGCAGATTAAAAGGCTCGCCAAACTTTTTTTCAATATTTTAGGCTTTTAGTAAGCAGCGCAGCATGCCGCCTGTGCCGCGCTGCTTATTTAAAGCTTAAAATATTATAAAAATAGAGTTTGGCGAGCCGCAACTTTCATTGGGAGTGGGGTGATGCTTACGAAAGTGAAAGGCACGCTTTTGCTGACAAAAAGTGGTGCGCGCGCGCCACAGCGAGACATCTGTTTTGCATTATCGGGCACGATAATGCAAAACAGATGTCTGCCACGCGTGTAACCGCAGGGAAAAGGCCATGACGCACGAGCGTCTGGTCAGCTTTTCAAACTCCCTAACTATAAGTCTCGCAGAGCAGCGCTTGCGCGCTACTCGAAGCTCGACCTAAAAAGACTCCCAATGTGACAGTAGCTAAAAGTAATCCTGTGCAAGAAGCAAAGGAAACGTTTGAATCAAGTCTCCAATTATCAAGCACAAGTAAGGAGTTCAACAAATTGCAGGAAATCTACTGAATTGCAGTGATCAAACCAAACTGGCGTTGATTAGTGTCCATGTTAGTAGTTATTATGGTAGTCACCAAGATTATAACAAACATTGCAAGAATAGTCAAGCCACTTTGGGCATTTCTTAAAGAAACCAATAAAAACGTACATATGCAACCCTCCAGTAAATAACTACATATGTAATGAGAGAATGATCTCTCATGTTAAATGGTTTATGATGCACAAACTAGAAGACATGCCAATTCAAAAGTCTAACTACATACAAGGACACATAGCCAAGAAAATACAGAAGATAATTTCAATATGCAACCAAATATTTAACATTTTAGAAATAAATGGGACAACTTTGCATCAAATAGTATGTATGTGGCCAACTTGTCAATTTTGGAAAAAGCAGAGCTGCATAAAAAATTAAATCTAGATTTAAAATGTAAATAATTCCCCTTTATTTGCACAGCTTAGAGTTATTGTTCTTAAATGGATAATGGCTAAATATTTAAAACCATCACTTCAGATATTTTGACCAAACATAACATTCGCCTTAGGTGCCATGTCAACCACTGACACTCAGATCGCCGCCCCCACAGTTTACATTTGGTGGGATAGCGGTTTTAGCGTGTACCACAGCCATGAATGACTGTCACAAACCCCTAATGCTTTGAAGCACAGAGCCTGTTCCATCTCACGACTAGAGCTAGTCATGAAGCCTGGAATTCAACACCAACATATTGGAGGAACCAGGATTGTCTCAAATTGTGCTTTGCGTACAAGCTCGAGAGGAAATCCTGTTCGAGCAACGGACTAACCTTACTCACCAAAGAGCTGCTCATAAAGCAAAATGGAGCGGTTCGGCCCAGTCCTACCAAGCGAACTGCCCGGCTTAAAGATAGGAGACTTGAGCCACTTCTACATAGGAGGAGAGCTACTAACAAGAAGAAATTGGCCCTGCAGTGAGCTGGAGAGAGAGATTTAAATACAAATTTAAAACAAAAAAAACAAACAGTACAACTACTTGCCAGGATTGCCAATGGGATCAGCGAGTTCACAAGGGGCCCTCACTAAAGGGTTAAATCCCCAGCTTCTTGTGAAACAGGACCAAGATTTACACGTTCAGTTGCTACATGCTCCCACTTCCCAATGTATTCACAGAGTCTGAAAAACTCTTACAGTAGACACCAATGATGTGGACTAGCCCTGGTTGCCTGCATGAGAAGTCCCAGGAAAAAGAACTACAGGAAAAATAACCGTCACAAAAGCATGGGATCTTGGGGACGGTGCACACCCTGAAGCCAAACATCGACACGTAACTAAATGACATCTAAACATGACAAAAAGGAGCTTCACAAAGAGGACATTCATTTTTGTCAGCAAGAACTTTGGAAAAAATAGGAAGTTAGACCTGCAAAAAGAATTGGCTGAGATTTTAATGTTTAGTCCGATGCAAAAGGTACACCGATCTGATCAGGTCACTAGAATAGAACCTCAAGTTAAAGAAAGCAGCAAGGATTTACATAGACCAATACCACTGAAAAACTCAGGATAATTGAAACCCAATTTGACATGCTGCAATTTAAGTGTGAAGACCTCGAGAATAGGGCAATAGAAACTGAAGGTACAGACCTTTGTGAATGCATTAAATACATTTTCACCAAGGTTCTAGCCTCACAAGAGAGTTTGCAAGAGTGGAGAGGGCATACAGAATTGGCCTTAATAAGAGAAGGTACTCAAAAAGCCTAAGTAACATGGCAGACAAATTGCATACTCACCACTAGGAAACCAGTTTGAGGGAACAGAGTCCTGTGACTTTTGACAATGAGCTTGGTCTGCATTAAGGACCTAAAGCAACCTGAATTAACAAACGGGGGAAAGCTGAAACCAGTGGAGGCTATAAGAAAGTTCTGCAATTTAAATGGACCTTTCTGTGGCCTGCAGTTTCGACTGAGTAAAAGGAACCATACAGCTATGCAGGAAAGCCTGAAGGTATTGGATCAGCCTACAAAGGTCAGCTGTAGCAATACACAAAACTAACACCGGCTGCAAACTAAAGACTGCTCCCCAAATTCAAATCCATCAAGGAGGGAGCAATCTAGAGGCAGATTGGTAGTGTATGGCCCGGCAAGCTCATGGACAGGGGTGGGCCCCAATCAACATGGTTCAAGATTCCCATTATGGTCACATAAGCTAGTGCACTTGGGCTTATAGGGAGATCTAAATTAACACCTTGTGCAGGCTATAATGTTTTGTATTCTTGGCCAATGGTGTCCGATCAGAAAACAAAACGTTCTGTTTCCCAGAATTGAGAATTTAGTTATCCTACTCCGATGGAGGGTTGGTACTTCGTACAGGCAGGTGTGGGCAAAATATGCAGCTACTAGACAAATTGAGCCACAAGATTAAACAAATGTTCAAAGCACTACTTTAATTGTGAAGGGGCTCAATTTCAATTCCCCATGTGACTAGGTCAAGGATTTCTAAATATTTGACAAAGGCAGATATTGTGGGGCAAAAGGAAACTAATTTGAGGAACTGTGACAATGGCCTGTTCAAAACAAGCATGTATAGCTCCCATATACTAGATTGAGGTTACTAATAATTTTTTTATTGTGCGAGTTAATCAAAACCAAATTACAATAAAAATAAGTTTAGCATAAATTAATAAAACATGCAACATACAAATCAATTAACATACTATCAGCAAATCAAATTGCAGTTCCCATTCTAGGGATGTTCTTCATAAGGCCTTCCACTAGTGTAACAATAAAAAGATGGAGGACAAACCTAGTCTTTGGTCTCGGAATATGACCACATTCCTTCAACATGGTAAAAGAGGATCTATATTAACCTGGGTATTAAGGAGGATCTTTGTCTTTTGTGGATTAAGTGCATAGTCCACGCAAGGTTGTCTTTTCTCATGCAAGTCAGTTATATACAATTTGAATTTTCATAACATGCCAATTTAGTTCGATCCAAAACAGAAAAATCAAAATTTCTTTATCAAAAGTCTTTATTCAGTAATCACCATATTTGATATACTGGTAATTGAAGGTAGTTTATACTCATTTAGTAATGAGCTCTGCCTATACAGGTTAAAAGTTGCAATTTCTCAAAAAATATTAGTTGCTTTTTCAGTGATTTCTTTTACTGCATCTTCATTGGAGTTAAGTTACAAAAGTAACAAAGTTATTATTATTTAAAGCAATAAACTATGGAAGACCCAGTTCTAGTCCAATGTAGTGGTGAGGCATGGAGGATCTTAAATTCAATTTGCTTTTAAATTGTTTTTTTTAAAGTGTTACTAGTTTAGTTTCCCTATAGTATGTTCTTTTGACGCAAGTGCTCTATTAGTTTGCTTTTGGCAGCAGTAAGCGTTGGTCCAATTTAGAAAGGGAGGGTCTCTAGTTGGCAGAGGTAGGTACCTTTGTCCAAATAGGGACTCTTGCTTCTAGTCAGAGTAAGGGGGATACACACTTTAGATAACCCTTGCTCACCTCCTGGGTAGCTTGGCACGAGCAGATAGACTTATCCCAAAAGCAATGTGTAAAGTATTTGTACTCAAAACACACAGTAATACAGTGATAGCACCACAAATGGACACCACACCAGTTTAGAAAAATAAAATATCTTTATCTAAACTCAACAAGACCAAAACGACAAAAATCCAACATACATGTAATAAGAATATGACTGTAATAAGAATATGACTGTAAAAAGGTTTCAAACTACTTGGCCCATAGAAAACTATGGATGCGTGATTTCTCTCAAAAGTACCTGTGGTTGCAACAAAATTCACAAGGCCAAACAGCCGCTGAAATGGGAAGCGTTGAAAAAAAGATGCGTTAGTTCCTGAGACCCTGGGGAGGCAATGCGACAGTTCTGCTGCACGCAGGAGAAGTGATGCTTCGAATCCGGTCTGTAGGGGGGAGTCGATGCATCGGGGAAACTTGCCACACAGGTACAATGCATGGAAACCTGGGATGAGTCAGCGATTGATGCAGCTGCACTGCGTCGGTTTCTTCAGCCGCGATCCCTTAATGCGCCGGTTCTTGCAGTGGCGACAGGAGCTGCGGCGGTTTCTGCAGAGGCGCAACGATGTGTGGAGACTCGTCTTGCACAGCGGTGCTGCATCGGAAAAACAGCTGCAAGAGCGATGCGTCCATTTTCTTGTAGTTGTGTTGCTTTTCCAGCTCCCAACAGCAGGAACAACCTCCAGAGGCCCAACACAGTCACAGGCACCTCTTAGCAGGTCAGAACTCCCAGCAAGAGAGCGTGGGGGTGAAGTATTTGTGTCCCTGAGACTTAAGAACAGGAGGCAAGCTCTACTCAAGCCCTTGGAGATCTTCCTCAAGCAGGGGGACACAACAAAGTCCTTGTACTTTCCATGGCAGAAACAGCTATTGCAGGCCAACCCCAGACAGCACACAGCAAAGGGGCAGTACTACTCTTCCCGTTTTCCCAGCTCTTCTCATTGGCAAAGGTTCCTCTTGATTCCAGAAGTAGTCTAAAGTTCAGGGGTTTTAGGTCTAATACTTCTACCCCAAAATGTCTTTGTTCTTTGTGAAAGGGTCTCTGAGCCCAGGCCAAACCAGTTCTGGCCTCACTGGTGCAGTTTGACCACAGGGGGGTGGAGACAGCATTGGGACAGGAAGACAGGCCCTATTCAGGTGCAAAGAAATCTCCTCCCACTACTCTAAATTCAGCCATGATCTATTCAGCTCAGATACGAGTCATCCAGGAGTGGCCAGGCACACCTCACCACCACCCCCAGGGGCGGTCTACAGTGAATGCACATCCGCAGCCCCTGTCACTCCAAAACCAGACAGTCAATACACAAACAGGCAGAGGCACACAGAATGGTTAAACAAGAAAATGCCTACTTTCCAAAAGTGGCATTTTCAAACAATTTAAAAACCATATTTACTAGAAGTTATTAAATTTTGAGTTCAAAGAGCCTAAACTTTATTTCTCCATCTTGTCCCAATGGGAAGTTATACTTGTAAGATGTTACAAAACATTTCCAAATTCTATCCTATGGGGCAAGATAGCCTTTCAATAGTGAAAAACGTAATTGGCAGTATTTCACTATCAGGACATGCCACATACACCAGTACATGTCCTACCTTTCACATACACTGCACCCTGCCCAGGGGGGTACTTTGGGCCTACCATAGAAGTGCCTTACATGTAAGAAAAGGGTAGGTTAGGGCCTGGCAAGTGGGTGCACTTGCCAAGTTGACATGGCAGTTCAAAACTGTGCACAGACACCGCGGCGGCAGGTCGGAGATACCTTTTCATGGCTACTCATGTGGATGGCACAATCAGTGCTGCAGGCCCACTAGTAGCATTTGATTTACAGGCCCTGGCACACTCAGTGCACTTTGCTAGGGACTTAACAGTAAATCAAATATGCCAATCAGGGAGAACCAATTGTAGCAATTTATACAGGGAGCACTTGCACTTTGACACTGATTAGCAGTGGCAAAGTGCCCAAAGCATCTAAGCCAGCAAAAAAGAAATCCAGCACAGCATAAAAAAAATACAGGATGTAGAGGCAAAAAGTCAGGGGAAACCACGCCAAAGATGTCAAGTCTAACAGTTTCCCTGGCCTATAGTATGTACTTTTGATGCAAGTGCTCCATTAGTTTGCTTTAGCAGCAGTAAGCGTTGGTCCAATTGCCCCCATCAAGAATTCCTAGAAAAAAGTTTCTGCCCCACATTTCCAAACTTATTAGAGCAACATGCATGTTCCAAGTTAATTTGTTGTCAAACACCATTCATGGTAATTATATACTTTGACCTGGTCGATTTTATGGTCTCCTATGAGCCAGTAAAATCTTGAATTACTATATTCGGAAAACAGAATTTCTCTTTTTGCAATTTACCTTTAAGTTATTGTAGTCCTGGAGTCAGTTTAGTTTCCTCTGTAAACCGGGAAAAGTGAAGGATAGAACAGTTCGGTTGTCTGCATAGAAAAATTAAGCAACAGGAGTAGGTTTGCATAGGAAAATTGAGCAACAGGAGTTATTGCATGTTTCATGAAATCTGTCAATGATTTCCCTACTCTGGCAAATCTGTAAAGTATAATAATAAAAATAAGCGGTGCAAGGACACTTATTCACAGTTCTTGATGTCCTACCACAACCGTCATTAAGTTTCACCTGCACCCGTTTATCAATGTGGAGAGTAATCCGCAGACATATTAGTCTGTAACTGATTCCGAGGTCAGCGGTTTGGCCTGCAGTCTGCTTGTCTCAGTTGAATAAGCAATAAACAGTGTTTAGTTGTTAATGCCTTGCTTGCCAGAAGAGATACCAACACTATAGTTTCCAAGACTGAGCACTGGAGTCTGAATCCTGTTAGATACAACTAGATAATCCATTCTCTGTTGCCCAGTAAGTTAAGCAAGTTAATAAAAGTGTTTGGCAGACATCTTACCATCTGCATCTAGCAGCGCTAATAAACGGTAGCTGCCTGGATCAGTTTTTGATCCAACTTTATATAGAAGAGTTAAAAATAGATTGTAGCCAGGATGAGGTATTTGACTGTTCTGGAACATGTTAAATAGAGGAGCAAAAATTGAAATCCATTTAGCGGGGGTCAATTTGTTAATGCAATATGTAATATGTTAGGACTAGACACCATATGTTTCTAGATCAGTGTGTAGCAGATTTTAAATGCAGAGCACGATCCATCTCGAGATGGCCCTTTTCTACACAGCCTCTTTGCTTTGCCCCAAAAAACCCAATGAAGAGTAGATAGTCCACCCGGAACTCTTTGGTACGATCGAAGAGTAACAATTGCTCTTTTCATGTCCACGCTGTGGAGTCTCTCCTCTTTGGAAGGGTAAAGCAAAGGTGGTCAGCAGAGTAATGGTCTGTCCTATGTAAAAGGGCATCACCACTTTCGGCACTGAAGAGGCACATGTTCTCAGAATCCGAATATCTGGGAAAACAAGTAGTATATGGGTAAGAAGAGAGCACATAGAGTGCCACCAGTTCACTAACCTTCCTTATCGATGTAGGGCCACTAGAAAGGCTGTTTTGAAGGCCAAGAGACAGAGGGCAACTATGTATCTGTTCAAATGGAGAGCACATAAAAATAAAAGTCAAAACCAAGTTCTAGACCCATTTGGGCATGATGGGTTTAAGGGGAAAGTGTTGTGACCTTTCAGAAAACTGGTTAAAACAGGTGACTAACAGGGAGGGCTTCTCCAGCAACAGCAAGAAAGACAAAATGGCCGAAAGGTACCCTTTTAGAGTTCCCAAAGCAAAGCCATACAGGGCTAATAAAAGAAGTACAGAGGGGTAAAAAAAAGGTGAAATCAACATTTGTTAGCAGACCAAGCCACAAATTTTTCCCAACAGGTGTATAGTGTCTTGGTTGAAGGATGCCAGAATGATATTGCAGAAAGGTCAAAAACTGTCAATTGCTGCTGCTCCTTCTGCATGAAGTTGGAATGTGCTTAGGTTCAGGTGCAGGACCCTGCCTTGCTGATGTGACAGTATATCTTCCGGAAGGAGTAGCCTTAGAGGATAAGGAGTTCAGGATATGGAGTTCAGGAGTTCGGGATGCCATACTCTGTGCCAAATCCAGAGCCACATGAATGATTTTGGCCTTGCCATTCCTGATCTTGTTGAAAACTGTAGGCACGAGTGGTATCGGCAGACCGGTGTACAGGAGGCCTCAGCTCCACTCAAGACTAAATGCACTTCAGAGCAAGAGTCGCCTTGTAAACTCCAATATGCAGAAGTGCGGCCATTACGCATTCTTGGCTGCACTGAATAGCTCTAACCAAGATTCTCCTCAATCTTTGAAGAGACATTGCACCATCTTTAGATGGAGATGCAATTTGTGATACACTATGCATCAACAGTGGAGATCATCCGCTCTGGCTTTCAGAGAGCAAGCCAGATGTTGATCCACCAGGAATATGTACTGAAGTTCTGGCCAAGTCCAGAGATGCAGGGCCTCTTGACACAGGGTTCACACCTCCCCCCCCCCCCCCGGTTGTTGCAATACCATATGACTGTTGTCCATGAACACCTGCACTAGCCTTCACTTGAAGGAAGGAAGAAAAGCTTTCAATGCCAGACAAATTGCTCTAAACTTCAACAAATTTATGTGGAGCTGAGACTCTGCCGGAGGCCAGAGTAATCTCATCTCCCCTTCTCCCATACTGCTGTCCCAACCCATGAGTGATGCACCCATCGCCACGGTCAGTCCATGGAGAGAAGAGAGGAAAAGCCTGCCGATTACCCAGTTGCAGATAGTCAACCACCAATGCAGGCCTTTGGCTGTTCCTGCTAAAATCGGGCCCAGGTCCATGAAATTCCCCTGATGCTGTGCCCACTGGGACTTCAAGTCCCACTGCAGCTTATGTTACAAGCAAGATACAGGAAGCCACGAGGCCTACGAGTTATTTTTATCAAAATGCAGGAAAGGGGATAAATCATTAGGAACACCCACAATATCCTGGACTTGCTGCTCCAGAGGATAGGACCGAAACAGCACTAGGTTCAGAACGGCTACGATGAAAGGGGAGAGTCTTATAGGGAGTCCGGTGTGACTTCTGCACGTTGATAATGATAAACGTCAAATGCAGGAGCTATTCCATAGTCAGGAGGTTCAAAACAGCAGGCTTGCTCCAGGCAGTTAACAGCCAGTCTTCGAAGTAGGAGAAAGAATCCGCAGATTTGCTGCAACCACCACCATTCACCTTTGTGAACACCCAGGGGGCGCTGGTGATGCCAAAAGGGAGCACTTCAAACGGAAAGTACTTGTGGCAGACTGAACCACAGGTAACTCCTGTGGGTAGGAAGGAGGGTATATGAAAACAGGTGTCCCGCAAGTCCAGAACCACCATCCAGTCTCCGCAGTTCAGGGCACAGAGGACCCGAGCAAATATGAGCATCTTGAAGTTTAGGGCGCAGATCGAAATTAGGGCGGAGGACTCAGCCCTTCTTGGGCACCAGAAAGTAAGGGGGAAAATTAGCAACAACCTACCTGTCATTTCCTCTCGATGGCTCCTTTGGGTAAAAGAGCCTACACTTCCTGACTGAGCAGGGAGAGGTGGTCCCCATGAAAGGGATGAAGTAACTCAGCTGAACCATTTTAAGTACTCACTTGTTATTGACTACCAGGTGGAGTCTAAACTAAAAGGGTTTAGAGTCTGCTCCAAGGGGTTATGATAGCCATAAGGATACTACCCAGAGGGACTACCAAAAAAGAAGGCTATGGCTCAAACTCAGGTGGTGGAGTAGGTGTGAGTTGACATCAGGGAACAGCGGTCTATATCAAAGTCAGGTATGATGATGGCACCAGCAGCTGTGGGAATGACTTCACTCGAACAGGCTCCAGGGAAGGTTGCAGTCTCACGACTTGGGCCACTTCGGAACCAGCACCAAATCAAGGGGACCCAACTGGCGCCAATGGTGGACCCGCTGGCAAAAATCAAGTGGGGCGACCCAATGAGCTCATGGGGCCCTGAAGGCGCTCCAGAGAGGTCAGCCAACTCAGTATGAGAACCATTGTCTTAAACTTAGCTGACCAGGCGGGGGGGAGAAAAGAGTTAGCTACTGCTAATTTGGGGAGGCTCCAATTAGACCCAGATACAGAAACCTCCAGCTGACACCGTTCCTGTGCCTTGCCCAATGACTATGACCCTCGCAAGAAAGTCAGAGTGTTGCGACTTTGGATTTTTTACTTTTTTGAGTGACCCAACAACTTTGAACACCGAGAACAGCTATGCAAACTGGCCTGGGACCTTCCACACAACCAGGACCTGGAGCATCGGAGTCGAAAGGCATCAGGTAACCTAGAGCTTTCAGGGATCACTCGTTCAGTGCCTTGAGATTCATGAAGCGACAGACTTCACAGGCCTCGGAGTGGTGGTCCAATTCCAGGTGCCAGAGTCAAACCAGATAAGGGTATGTCAGACATTTGTCTGTGGCAGGAGCCACATGGTTTAATCCCCACTGGTTTTTTGAGGGGCATCTCAAGCACACTGGGAGACAAAGCTCAAAAGAATGACAAAATGTCAAAAAAGTTGTCCAAAAAGGGGACAGAAGGTAGCCCTCTCCAGATCTACGCATAAAGAAAAGAACAGATGTCAGCATGCTGGGGAGGCGCCTACATAGGCACTGCACAAGTCACTTCCAGCACAGACAGCGCTCATGCAAAAACCAAACATCACCTACCCGCGTGCAGATGTACTGTTCGAAAGGTTCCAAAACCAGTCTGACGCCTGGGGAATATTCTAAGGTAAGGAATCTGCAGCTAAAAATCATCAATCAGATGATCATTTTCACCTCCCCAGGTCTCCTGTAGGAAGAGAATATAAAAGGTGTTTAGGATGTCAATATTTATCTGTGTTTCTAGTCCAACAATGTTGCATGAGGAAAGCATCAACAGTGTTAGTGAATGGTAGATTGTAGTAATTTAAGTGTCAGGAGACCAGCTATCCTCCATGCTTGATGTCATCCTAGATCCATCTCAGTATATATATCCCACATCTATGTGATGCTGGACTTTGTGGGAGGCACCATCTGGGTTCAGGATGCCTCAGGTTGTGTGGAGTTATTCCAAATTAAAAAAGTGGACAAAGATGAAATGGGATTGTAATGTCCAAAACGAACATAGGAAAACAAAAATCAGGAAAGGAGGCGCCCCCAAGAGAGCCGATTTGGGGGTGAAAATACAATCAAGAGACATCAAATAGGGAACTTGGTCCAAATGGCTTCTGTGGACAGTTTCGTAAACATTCTCTTCAAGACTGACATTCTTGCTAAGAGTTCCTCCACTCTCAAGGTGCCAGAGTTATACTGAAACCATAAAAAGCTACATCTTTGTATTACTCATACAGTCATTAAGTACTTAATGTAAACATGAAGGTGTATTTGAAGATACTAGCAAATAGATGGCCCTTCGAGTTACCAGAACTGAAGGCCAAGCAGGGTTCAGCACAGACTGATAAACTTGACTGTCAGACAATCTTTTTGTGAAAAAATTAAAAACAAGCCACTTTTTTGGCTTTCAACACAGGAAAGCCTTGGAATAAGCGAGTGTGCCCTTTGCACTTACAATTGTGCAACAGTCAGACTTTACACTCATTTGCCTTGGAGAAGTACCAGAGAAGGTTGCTAGATTTTTTTTTACGTCTTAGCCGAGACCGGGTATGAGCTGTCGCTTGCAATACATTTTATTTACTAGATTTACCACCCATTGCTTATCAATCATTGGTGTCACTCAGTTACTGCCTCCCAATTGGCCAGTGCAGGCCAGGCTCCCTTCCTCCTCTTTAGTTTCTCCCTTCCATAGAGCCCAGACTAAGCTCTGCTGGCTTAATTTTGAATAGTATCCTTCTGCTGCACACTTTGACGAGGTGCTATTTTTTTCTCTCTACTTCTTCCCCTGCACATGTTGCCTATAACCCTGTCTCGCGTCAGAGTTGCTCGTTACCTCATTGTCCGTGTTGCTTCTTTACTTACCACTGTGTGTTGGCCCACCCCCACCTAGCATGGGGGGGGGGCACAATGAGTGCTAGCTGCATCGTAGCGCTTCATTACCCTGCCGTTAATGTTACTTCTTCCCTCAGCTACCCCCCATACTATTGGGGCGGGGACCACTAGCACTGTGTCACAGCACTTTCCCCTAACTTTTAGCCATGCTGCTGAACAAAGTGAAGTCAATAACTCTGGCATAGGTGAGACCGATTGGCTTGCTAATACTCCTTTTCCTTGCCTTTGTGCTTCCGGACAGCAAGAGTCTTATGACTCCTCAGATTAAGGAAATCTGGTTTTGGAATGAAAAACAAAACCTAGTTGTTTCCGGATGTCTAGCCACTCTGGTGCAGCCCATCCTTTGTTTAACCACTAGAGTGCCATGGTGCACTGTCTGCATATAAAAGTTAGCAAAAACTAAGCGGCCTCTTAATACTACTTAAGTGGATTTAGGTGCAATGTGAGAAATGGTACATTTAAATGCACCAAATAACATTCTATTGCTGCAAGGGATTAAAAGAGACCCAAGTAAGTGAAGAAATCTATATTTCATGACACAGCTGGATCTCAGCATTTAAGCTGTATTGTACCAAAGTTGTCAAGATTTTGCAGGTTCTCCAATTAAAAAAAAAAAGTCTCCTAAAGCTACAGCAGGATATTCAAATTGCCAGGCAAGACACAAAGAATAGTCAAATTATTTAAGGGCCAAACACTGAAAGGAGGATCAGTGATTTTGGACATCAACTGTTAAAGAGCAGCTCGTTTGCGAGTCTTGTGGTGGAGTGTTCTCGGTGAGAATCTTTTAAGCAATGGGCACAGACAAATAATGCAGCAGCAGGGAGCAATTCAATGGATGCCTAAAAAAAGATCCTGAGTATTGGTTGCCTTCAGAATGTTGTTTACGGCCTACTCCCTACCACTGATTTCAATCCAGCATTTTCAATGGCTAGATATGGGACTACTCTTTAGAGATGGGTGAGGTCTTAAGGTAACTATATCAGCAGTGTGGTATATATTTGTTTATCTGAAGACCGTATAGCAATGCTTTACTTCTAGAAAAAAATTTAACAAATACTTCTTTGAGTCCTAATATTTTACAAAACCCTGCAAGTACTTGCACCCATCAAAACATTGGAACCAGATACGCAAGTAAATAAAATAGGTTTATCTCAAATGTTTATAATTGGTTAAGACCCCTCTACATAACACTATGGAAGAGAACTGGGGGAAAAGGTTTCATTAGTAACCTGGGAAACACCATGTAAAGCCATTGAGAAGAAAGATGCAGGAATACAGAGAAGGGAATCCTGTATAAACAGCAATGCGAGTTGGTAACTAATCCCCAACCAGCTTTATAAAATATTTCCAAGGACAGGTGGGGAATGCAGAGAAAATGGCACACCCCTTCATATAAGGTGGTCATGGTGTGAGCGAGGACAACATTAGAATCCAATACAACAACCAGGTAAGCGCATAAGCCTGAAGCAAACTTCTAGCCCCATCTGGAATGTGCGTTGTTGGAAGAGGAGAGACAAAGGCCATGGAGAAGCTTATACAAATAAAAATTCATTTTCTAGCTAGCTTTCTCTCGTTATGGAGATACTTACAAGGGGGATACACAGAAGGGACATGCCCTCAGAAGCAGGGAGCTAAGTGTCTTTTGACTGCAAGGAAATGTCTACCCATTGGAGCAGCCTGCAGTACAAAAATACTAAGTGTGCTATTTTTATGGCTAATAAACTGCCTTGGTACAAAACCTATGAGAAACTTGGGGGCAGTGACAGGACAATTAGCTCATTGCAACTTATGGAAAACGGAGAAGGGGGTTCAGGGCAAGAAGATTAGAAGGATTCCCGTTTGACAGCTATGTAAACAAATTGGGCTGAATAGTAACCTGTCAGTTGTATAAGTGAAATATGTCAATTATCCGTTTGAAACTTCAATAAAAAGATTAAATTATAGCTTCCAGAACAAAGTCAAAGTCGTTAGGAAGCAAAGTGGGCCTTTTTCTATAAATGTGAATGTTTAATCTGTCTTCATTGTAATACTCTGTGCTCATGAAAATTAGAAAACCTTACATGGTTATATAAATATCAAGAATCAAATTTTTTTTTTTTTTTTTTAAAGTAGATCAATTTAGACTTCTGAACCAACAAATGTCTTATCAACAACTCAAATTACAACTTGTACCATAACAATACAATCCTTGTAAAATAGTTGCCTTGATTAGGAGGGTGTGTCCACAAAACAACTGAGGTATGCCATTTTTAATAACCAATAGAGCAACAGAAGCTTAAGGGTCTGCTTACCTTGGTGGCAGTATGTGGAAAAGGTAAAATAACTCACTGATTTTCAAGAGCATTAGTGGATATTACTGTACAGTACCTCAAGTCACAGATGTAGCAGGAAGTTAAGAAAAACTGACGTCAAGTTGCACTTGGATAAGCAAAATTTAAACATTCAAACTGGGATACACTTTGTTTCTAAATTGAAGAAACTAGAGGCATTGCATTAAGCATTTCTTTTAAAATTGAAAAAATGTCAGTATTTAGAAAACAGTGTATTGACGAAGCTAAATGGTCTATGTGAAACATTGTTTTAAACAAAGACATTTATTTTAACTTGTAATTTAGAAATGCTAATACAGATGAGAAAGCCTGCAGACACCTTTCACAATTATGAATGGGTTTAGTTCTGAACAATAAACTGGTGCAAACATTTACCAAGATTAAAAACTAATGCAGAGAGAGGCTGGAAAAATATTTTTCGGCAAAAGGCAATTTAATTCTGAGTACGGTAGAACCAAAAAATACTATTTTCATAATTAGTTTGGTATATGTGATCATCCATACCAAATGTTATTCTTGTTGGAAGTGAGAGCAAGAATTCAAAGCAGGATCCTACAAAGCCCACAACTTAAAACTAAGGTTTCATACAGAGTTTGTAATTCGATAGACCAAATTCACGGTTATAGATGTATCAGCAAGTCACACCAACTAAATCATTTTGCATCTCAGTCAGTTAAATCACATCAATATGGCAATTTTTTTTTAATCAAGATAACTAGCTGTTCACAACTTGGAGATTGGCAACTAACGTATGTACCCAAAGGACATACTTCCCAAATTGAGCATTTACACCAACATTATCAAACTGTTTCTGCAGTTTATGTTAATGGGATAAAACACGTATGTATTCAAATTCCTTTAAAAGTTATGCCAAAAAAGGAAGTTCTATTACATCAGCTTTATATGCCTTATAGGAAATAAATTAAAGTAGCTAGCAGACAACTATTTTAGTAGTCCATCCACACTAGCATTCCATTACAAAGTCCAATACATCAGGATATTAACCCTAAAGCTTTAATATTTACAGCTGCATGGTGCGTCAACTCTCAAAAAGAAGAACTGTTCAGAATCCAACTTTGTTTAAATAAGGGCCATTACTCAGCAAAACATGCATTTTTTCCTTCCTTAAAGAAACAGCATTGAGTAAAATTTCACTGCAGTGATCACAATCCCTGTCCAAAGAATCCCACAATAGTTCCCTAAAAACAAAAAACACTTACATAGCCCAAAAACATAGGCATTACTTACAAATGTACAATGGGATTTTACTGCATATAAAAATACCCATCCTCAAATGGAAAAGAAACAAGAATTAAGCCATACAGTATTTACACTGCAGTCTACCCTCAGATAAAGATAATACCACCATCTAAGTGCAGAAGTTTAAGCTGACATTTTTGAAAGCCCATGGATGTTCAATAAGGAGCAAATCAGTGGGATTACTTCAGAACATGAAAAACAAACAACGTGAATTCAATAAAGATTTTGTATTGATTCAATAAAGTATTCATTGCATGACCATCAGAGCACCTCTTTACATTATCACACGATCACCAGAATGATACTGCTTTAAAAATAAAGGGTACAGTCCAATATTTAACTTGCACAAAAGTACTACAAACTTAGGTGCATGGTAGTGCTGCAGAAATGGAAGCAGTCAGAGTTGACAAAAGATGCCAAGTTATATTTGAAACAAGACAATCAGTCAAACTGGCAATACTGTTGAAGCAAATACTCATCACAGATAGAAATAAAATATCTTTCTATAACCATACAACTGTTATTTCCTTTCCCTTTACGAATACAAATAAGGGCACTTTTAGCACTGGAACGTGTACATATTCGCCTATGATGATCTTGCTAAATACTACACAATATCTGCTCTCCTCCGACTTGAATATAGTTAAAGAAAGCCAAAGTTACAAGAGGCATCTACTGCAATACCTAAAACTCTTTATGGCAATCATTATTGAATTCGTTTGTCTGAAACAGTGAAAAAGGGAAGATGGTCTTGAGTTTCCTTTTCAATTTTATGTTGAGGATCAAGTGGCTTCTAAGCAGCATGGTGGGTTTGAATTATCTGCAGTTTAGATCATTCGGTTGCGTTTATGCGTTGGGGAGTCTGTTATAACATCGCCACACTGGGCTGAGGTACGTTTTCTAGTTCCACCATTGTCCAAGTGGAGTGCCATTTCTTCTGATATGAAAGTGTTCAAATCAACATCATGAAGTCCGTTTCTCCTACGACCAGCATTAGAACCACTGCTAACATGAGTGGGAGATCCAGGTGTACTGGAGCGGACACTTATACTAGCCATTGCACCACTCAATCCTGCATCGGAAAGAGAAAAAAAAAAAAAAGCATAATGTATTTTTTTTTTTTTTTTTTTTTAAGTACACTACATACAGGAAAACAGGTGGCTAAATATAAACAAATATGCTCGCTGAGAAGAAGCAAACCTAGAGCATTTTTGAAATGCTTAACACCAAAGCTCATCTTCATCATGGGGAAAAATAAGATTAGATAAAGACAAAAAAAAAAAACCAGACCAAATGCACAATTTTAGATGTCCATATATAATGCTCGCAATAAAATACCCCTTCCTCACTGGTCTGTAAAACATCAATCCTGTCAGGAAAAAAGTCGAGACCATTTAACATGGCACTATCATCTAATCACTGATGTTTGAATTTCCAATTAAAAAAACCTTTGCAGGAAAAACACTAGGCAACCAAAAGATGAAATCTGGCTTTAACCTCAGAACAGTAAATGGATTGGACAGAACAAATGCCCTACTACCTTAGAGTATACAATGCATGAAATAAAAGATATTTGCGTAGAACAAAACCTTTTACAAACGCTGATTTACTAAACTAACCAAAAGTGTAGATAAAATACTTTCAAATACAAAAAGGCAAATTTTGAAGATCGATCTATCAACATAATGAAATGTAAAATATCTGGTTGCAGTTATGCTATCCAAAGACACCCACAGGAATGTAATACAACAATGGTCACCTAGTGGATGATACACTAATGCAGAGGTCTTCAAACTGTGGGGCCCGACCCCCAGGGGGGTCGTGGAGTCCTAGTAAGGGGGTCGCAGATTCCCCAGCTTCACTTGTCCCTGTAAAAAGACAGCTGTTGCTAATTGAGATCGTTATCAGCTGCTTGCCTGAATGAAAGGCAAATGTGCCTTATCTGGTAATCTGCAAGTGTAAAGGATGCTTGGGAGCAGTTCTGGCTCTTTGTGAAGACAATGATGTGTGTTTTGAATGGAAATGCAAAGAGTTCACAACTGGGATGGGAAGTTCTTGCTTTTAATTTTAAGTGCATTTACACAGCACTTAGTGCCCCTAAAGAGGTGTTGAAGGGACAGTTATGTAAAAAAAAGAAAACTGCATTACATACGCTCTGGAACTATTAAAACATACATTTTGAAAGCACCATTTTATTGTAAAACTATGCGCACGTTTTGCAGCATTCTATCTTACCCTGTGTGTAATGCAAGTATAAAAAATTGACTTACATATTCACAGTGCTTTCTGTCACAGGCTGTGATTTTGTAGCACTAAAAATACACATCACTATTCTCCACTGCACCAATCAAGATTTAATTCTGTGGTTCTCTGGTTACACACAGACCTCTGCAGTGCATTAACTAATAGAGGTTTCATAATGTACTACAGTGCATTTCCCACTGAGCAATAACTTTTTAAAATTTATTTTTCATTTACGCTGCCCATTATTTTATATGTAGATACCTGAAGGTGAAAGACCTAAAAAACGTACAGAATATTTTGGGCTTATTTATGAGAGGCTTGCATCGCCAGAGCATCACTTTTTTGAAGCTCCGGTGGCGCAAGCGTCTCAACCATACCTATGAGGCAGTGCAAAGTCACCCTGCATGGCTTTGCATTGCCTCATAGATATGGAGTAAGACATAGCAGCGCAAGTCACTGCGTTGCCTTACTCTGCGCAAAGCCCATGGATTTTGATGCTGCCCCATATTTACAAAACCACATAAAACTGGGGCAGCTCTAAAAACTGACGCCTCTCCAATAGAGGCGTAACGAGGAGAAATGTTTTAATTTCTCCTCGTTTTTTCCTCTTTCCACGTGTGCTGCATTCTGCAGCTCTCATAGAAATAGGAAATCGCCCCTCAGGATTGTTTTGGTGAAGGAAGGTGCCTCTTCCCGTACAAAAAGATTCTGCCTACGTTGGTGCTAGGCAGCAATTTGTGAAGGGAAAAGGACTGGAATGCACCGTATTTCATAATTACAGTGCATTCCTGCCCTGGGGGCTGTTAGAAATGGGGGTCTCCAGTTGGCAAGGGCTTGCACCTTTTGTCCAAGTAGGGACCCTTCCTTCTAATCAGGGTAACTACTGAAATAACCCCTGCTCACCCCCTTGGTAGCTTGGCACGATCAGTCAGGCTTATTTCAGAGGCAGTGTGTAAAGGATTTGCACATAACCAACAGCAATACACTGAAAACACCACAAAAGGACCACATCAGTTTAGAAAAATATCCAATACTTTATATATTCAAAACAAGACTAAAACGATAAAAATCCAACATACAGTACTTAAAAATATGCACTTTGTGGGGAGCTGGCGTCGGTCGGTCCGGACGGCGGTGTGGGACGGAGCAGTGTGGCGCAAGACTTACGAGCAGTGCCCCCAAGCCACGGTGCGGTCCCGGTTGTCGAAGTCAGTGACGGCGTTGGTGAGACCAGGGCGGCGAAGTGAAGCGAGGCGTTGCGGAGTGCGGTGCCCACCGGTCCCGGTGCAAGCAGCACCTCAGCGGCCGTCATCAGTGAGACCAGGGTTGCGGTGCGAGATGCAGTGGTGCCCTCTGCAGTGCCTTCAGGTCACGGAGCCAACGACAGAGTCAGTGACGGAATCGGTTGCTTTCCACCCTCTGTGTCAACTGAAACCACAGTTCCAGAGGCGGTACCCAGAGGTCAGTGAAGTCTTTGCGGTCCCTGAGACTTCAGAACAGTAGGCAACAAGTAAAGAAAGTTCAGTCCAGTCCTTTCACTGCCCAAGGCAGAAGCAGCAACTGCAGGCCAAAGCAACAACACAGTAAAGTTGCAGTACTCCTCTTGGCAGTTCTTCCAGCTCTTCTTCTTGGCAGTTTCCTTGATTCCAGCGAGTTCTAAAGTTCTGGGTCTGGACCCCAATATTTATACTTAGTTTCTCTTTGTGCTTTTGGGCAGAGAGTGCCTGTGCCCAGCCCAAACCAGTTATATCCTCTCTGGCCCAGCTTCCTGGCAGGAGGTGGAGACAGCATTGTCCAAGGCAGACCAGGCCCATTCAGGTGCAGGTAAATCTTCTCCCACTACTATAAATACAGCCAAGGTCTATTCAGCCCAGCCCCGACTCATCCAGGAAAGGCAGGACACCTTGACCCCCACAGTGGCTGTCTGATGAGAATGCACATCCCCAGCCCCTGTCACTCCAAAGCCAGACAGTCAATCCACAAACTCAGCAGAGGCACACAGGATGGCTAAGCAAGAAAATACCTACTTTCTAAAAGTGGTATTTTCAAACACAGAACATAAAAATCATCTTTACTAAAAGATGCATTTTTATATTCTGAGTTCAGGCATGCTAAACCCCATTTCTCTATCTTGTCCCAATTGGAAGATATGCTTATAAGATGTTATAAGTAAACTCCCATTTTATCCTATGGGACAGATAGCATTTCCATAATGAAAAATGAAACACACTGTAATTCACTACCAGTACATGTCACACACACCAGTACATGTCCTACCTTTAATATACACGGCACCCTGCCCACATGGGTACCTTGGGCCTACCTTAGGGATGACTTACATGTAAGAAAAGTGAAGATTAGGGCTTGGCAAGTGGGTGCACTTGCCAGGTCGACATGGCAGTTATAAACCGCGCAGACACTGCAGTGGCAGGTCTGATAACACTTTTCAGGGCTGCATGGGTGAGTGGCACAATCAGTACTGCAGGCCCACCAGCAGCATTTGATTTACAGGCCCTGGCACCCTCAGTGCACTTTACTAGGGACATACTAGTAAGTCAAACATGCCAATTATGGAAACAGCAATCCATAATACAATTTACAATAGGAGCACTTTAACACTGAACAGCAGTGAGAAAGTGCGCAGAGACACTGAATCAGCAAAAACAGAGTCAAAACTAGGAGTCAGAAAAAGGGAAAAAACAGGGGAAACATGCCAAAAGATGCCAGGTCTAATAGGGGCATTTATGGTTGTCGATAGATGTTGATGATGAGGAGAACCAGTTTCTAGAAAATTTTGTCAGAAGGGGTCCTTACGCTTAAAAAGGTTTGACAAGGGGGTCCCGACATCAAAAAGTTTGAAGACCACTGCACTAATGTGTGCTAAAACATTTCTTTGCACCCGCATTAACCCAAGATGGGGATTATACAAGAGCTAAAATGGGAACACGTCTTTCACGTTCCATCAGCCCAGCATCAGCCTTTTCCTGTACTGAACTGCATAAACCTTGGCATGCCAGACTTTAGCCAACTATGCAAAGCGATTTCTTATTTTGTGCAGAATCATCCATGGGCTCAAAAGATAAGAAATTAAAAAATAATTTATAAAAAAACAAAAATAAAAAGCCTCACTGAAAAGTGCAGCTAAAGCATAACTAGAGATTAGCAATCGCCACTGTTTAACACAAATTTGGAGTAATATGCCATTTATTATCATCACGTGCGAGGGAGGGCCGTGACTTGCAAGAGGGGATGCCATGGGCATTTCATTACAAATTTTCTCCATTGATAATGGCGTTCATTAGCATATTACATTCTGCATACATGGATTACGCAGGAACATTTGTTTTCAAGGTGGTTTATAAAAAATGGTATTTAAACAATCTGAGTGCTGGGAATTAAATACGTATAGCAAGGTAGAAAAACAAACACTGAACGAGCCTCACAACTATAAGCAGAATTGTTTCCTTGTGTAAAGTCGAACTTTGCAATCAGAGTAAAGTGTTTCTCCTGTCAATTTTACTGTAGTGAACTGGATTCTGGCCTTTGCACTGTAGCAATAAATACGTTTGCTAATTTGGTTGCATTATTGCTCTCGTCAGACATTTACTTTCACTGCTATGAAAAAATATAAGTGTTGGGTGCCTTAATCACACAATGCAGTGGAATAAAATTCTCATGTCAACAGTGAAATAAGGAAATTATTTGACGGTTACGATAGATTTCTCTATCAAAATGCCTGTCACAAACCAAGCCGATCATCCGGGGTACTCTGATTAAGTGGCGAGGTTATATATAATTTATGCTGCAAGGGCAATCTAAATCATGGAGCAAGGTTACCTTAATTATGCAGCACATTCTTTTCTCGGCTTTTCATCCATTTGAGGTAGAAACTTAGACCATATTACAAGTTACCCTTTATGTATTTAATATTACAGGTTTATTTTGGGGGTAGTTAGCGGGAAAAGTGTGTTTATCATATAGGGACACGTTTGTTTTAAATGGTAAGCAAAAAAGTAGACCATACCAGTTTAGCTACCTTTCAAAAAAGCTTAAAAACTATGGTGATGAGAGCTACTAGAGTTTTGATGCTGCGGCATTTTTCATAATTATAGATTTACAGCACCTGCCACATTTTGCAGCACAATTTGCACTTTAATTTATTTGATTTTCTCAATGCATAGTGCCTCATACAATTGATACATAAAGTACACATTTCACCACGCAGGGGGGCAGAGTAAAATGATTTTCACCATGCGTACAATTTACAGACCAAATAGGAGCTAAAAAAGGATGACATTTTATAGTCTAGTATGCGATCGGTGCCATGTATCAGGTGCAGGTAGATAAACAATTACAGTGAAACCGTAAACTATCCCATCCCACTCTCCCCTCCCACCCTTCTGGCTCACCCCAAGATTGGCCCACTCGGGCCCATAATAAAACTCAGTCTGAATGAAATCTTCGTGCCAAGACTTTGGGATGTGTGCGGTTCCCCTGACGAGGCGGGCAGCATGTGGGTGCAGGGGAGTCGTCCGTAGCTAGGGGTGGGCTTGCACCCTAATGTGTTATATGGTTGGAGCCAGTGGCCTCCAGCATCAAGTCCCATTCCATGGATATCAGTGTTTTCCGTAATCCCTCCCTACGAATACCTGCGCTTTCTCCTCTTCCCCATCTTATCAACTCTTCTTGCCAGCCATGTACTGTTGTGGGCAAGGCAGAGTTCCACCTCATAGTAACGGAGCGCTTTGAGATGATCAAGGCAAAATCTGCAAACCTGAACTGTACTTTGTGTCTTAGAGCGTTGACGCAGCCCCAGTATGCACCGCTCTGCTGTGTCCCAGCTAGGGATCCCGGTCACAGTTCCGATTATATTAGCAACCTTGGCCCAAGAGCAGCCAGACGCAGGCACGTCCACGTCATGCATAGGTCAGCGTTGTCTGCGTGACATCTTGGGCAGTGTTCCTGTGCCTCCGGGTACATGCAGTTTAATCGGTGCGGTGTGAGGTAGGCCCTATGGAGTATCATGTACTGTATGAACTTAAGTTTAGCATTACAGGACACCCTCTTGGGGTATTCAAGGAGAGAGACCAGTCCTTGTCCAATAGGTCCTTGCCAAGATCTCTAGCACACTTTTCTGAGTGCCGTGAGGGGGGAAATTGCTGCATGCGCGCAAATGCCTCTGTAAAGCCACCTAATCAGGTGGCGACCCTCGCCCATTAAGTACATAGCATGGACCAGCTCGTGAGCAGGGGGCTCCACGCCATCCGGTGCCCAGTGCTTCTTCACATACTTAATGATAGCTGCATGTTGTAGTATAAAAAGGGATCGCGGGACTCCCGGCTCCCAAGCAAAATTCTCATGGTTCATCAGCACACCCGCCATAAACCGCCTCCCCACTGTGGAAACCCCCCGTTACGTATGCTCCGCCTGGTTACCAACCCTGCGGGCGTGGGGATTCCAAGTAGCAGGGTGTTAGGGACATATAGGGGCCTTTGTCTTGTGTACTGCAGTGCTCTTCTCCAGTAGGTTAGGGCTATTCGAAGTAGAAGGGGGGGCTACAGGCAGGATCCTGCCTTGGTGCAACAGTAGGGCATGGAGGGCGCCTCGGGTCAAGGATTGTGGTGTGAAACCAAGCTAATGTAGGTTACGCCCTGCAAGCCAGTATGAGAGCCATTGTAGTTGACTTGCAAAACAATATGCACGATAGTCCGGTGCCCCCATGCCCCCTCAGTCCGTCCCAAGCTGCAGCTTTGTCAGTCCCACCCTTCGCCGGCCTTTCCCCCCAAATCAAGTCCGACAAGAGTGTCTAGAGTTCTGGGCGAGAAAGAAAAAAAAAAAAAAAAAAGAAAGGAGGAAGGGATCAGTACTGGAAGGTTTGTGAAAAAATACAGCAAGCGCGGGAACATAACCATCTTAGAGATGGCTATCCTGCCCGCCAATGAGAGGGGCAGTGATATCCAAAATGATATTTGAGTTCGGAGTGCCTCGACTGCCCTCAGCAGGTTGCAATATAGTAAATCTTGTGGGGCCCTATATATTTGGATGCCCAAGTATTTAAAGGTAGTTGGCGCTACAGGGAGAGTAAGCAGCCCAAATCTAACTGCATCAGGGCGCACGTCGGGCGGAAAAAGAACGCATGGGACTTATTCTCGGTTTATAGCAAGTCCCAATAGTTGTTTAAAGATGCGCGGTATAGGCTCCTGGTTGTCCTCTAGGTCACTGATATAAAGGATAAGATCATCCGCGTATGCTGATAATACATGTGCAGTGTTACCGACATGAATACCTTTCCAGCCGCCTCCCTTCTGAGTTTGATAGCTAGTGGTTCAAGTGCCAGCACGAACAGAAGGGGTGATAGAGGGCAACCCTGTCATGTACCTCTGCGGACTGGGTAGGGACGGGATATGTGAACTCCTGTGTGGGCTCTAGCCGTGGGTAACGTGTAGAGTAATTTAACCCAGCACACGAATGCAGGGGGGGAGACCAAATTTACAGAGGACGAGTAGCATGTATTCCCAGCTAAGGTTATCAAAGGCCTGGCGCAAATCGAGGGAGATGCACCCGGCTCCTAAAAGTCTTTAGGGGTGGCCTCCATGATGTGGTAGAGACACCCGATATTCAGGGAGGTACTTTGTGCCGGGACAAAGCCACTTTGATCCGAGTGTATAAATTGCGGCAGAAAAGGAAGCAGACGGGCTAAAATTTTACTTAGGATCTTATATTCCGTATTTAACAGCGACAGAGGCCGGTATCACGAAGTGTTTGTGGGATCCCTGCCGGGCTTAGGAAGAGAAGTAACTAGGGCCTGCATTGTGGTAGGGGGCAGGCCACCTGATTCTAGAGCTGATCGATATAGGCGCTCCAAGTGAAGGACTAATTTGTCTGAGAAGGTGTCATAAAATTCAATCGGTAGGGCATCTAGTCCTGGCGTTTGTTGCGTGAGAGTACCCGGATGGCTTCCTTATTTTCAGTTTTGGAGATGGAACCAGCTAAGTCATCCTGCTCCGTCTGGGATGGTGGGGTGGGGGACAGTGAAGGTCACATAGGAAAGATTCTAATGATTCCTCACCTATTCCCTCGGGGGCCCTAAACAGTCTCGTAATATTCGCTAAAGGCTTCATTAATGTCTTTGCATATTCACTGCTGTGTCGTTGGGTGAGACCACCCCTATAGGGGTGGTGGATGGCATAACGTGCAGCAGTCGTGCAAGAAGCGTGCCCGATTTGTCTGCATCCGCATGCTTGAGTCGAGTGTAGGATTGATGGTCTATTATGCGTAGGCGCTCCAGTAATTCTGCGTGCTGTATACGTAACTTGTAGCGCCTCTGCTTTAGTAGAATCGGTCACAGTTTCCTGCACTAATTTGTTCTGCGTGTTTTCTACTGCCTTAAGGTTTTTGTTAATCCCTTGTCGGGCCCCTACAGTGGCACTAATAGCGGCACCCCTCACAACAGTCTTAAATGCTTCAAATTCTATAAGGCGTGAGGACGCCGAATCGGTGTTTGGCAAAATTGGTAATGGTTGTGGCAATAGGGTTACAGAAGACAGCGTCTTCCAACATCTGTGGCCGTAACTTCCAAGTGGGGACTGGTGTAGGGACTCCTTCAGGACAGCGTGATCTCTAGAGGGTTGCGATTGGAAAGTCTCCCCCAGGTACGTGGCAGGTGTAAACAGGACTGAGAGTGTAAGGGAGCAGAGCACCCTATCCAGTCTTGTGTGGAGCATGTGGGGAGGAGTAGAACGAGTACTCGCGGCTACTTGGATTTTTGAGGCACCAGACGTCCGCTAGCAACCAACCCTCAGCACATCAACGAAGAGCGTCTGATTGCCTAGTGGAAGCTGCTCCCTGAAGTGGGGGGGGGGATGAGAGCGCTCGAAGTGTACGTCCATTACTGCATAAAAGTCTCCCCCTAGTAGCCATGGGTACCCCGCCCAGTCTGCCAGTACTGTATTTAAGTTTGCTAAGAATTTATCCTGATCATAGTTTGGGGCATATATACTGCATATAACTGCCATGGATCAGGACATATTTACCATTTACGTCTACGCGCCGCTCTAAAGCTACAAATGGGATTCCATTTCTGACCCAGATAGCGGCCCCCTCGCAAAGGGGGGGGGGGAGTATGAGGTGTTGTACACCTGACCTTTCCATTTCCTACGTAGCTTGGCAGCCTCAGAATCGGTAAGGTGTCTCCTGCATAAAAGCAAACTGTACTTTCCTTCTATTCAATTGGACATGTATTCTGTGCCGTTTGTGCACCGTGCTCAATCCCCCCCATACATTCCAAGTAACTATTGTATACTTCCCCGATGTAGCCATAGGTATGTGTGTAAAGTTCTGAATTCTGCCGCCTCGTGGGGAAGGGGTCCTTCATGCTTTGTGATGAGGGGTGTGCCAGAAACAATTACCCATATTACCAACCAATACTAGGTCCAGCCAATGAACAGTGATGGACCAAACAAGACACCAAATCTGCAATCCAATCAACTGGAATTGGCTTGCATTCGCTTTGGGGGATGTAGTTTGTGCCTTGCAGAGCACTCTTGTTTTTGGTTGCAGTACAGTTGACCGGACCATAGTCGCTTGCAAAGTTTATAAAATGATGGGAGGTGGGGAGACCACCTAGATCTGTGGCCCCATACAGCGAGGTAATGAATAACCCTACCTAGTCACCCAGGTTGAGGAGCTAACCTAGGTAATCATTCACAGTTTGTGGAGTAATGGAAGGGAATAAAGAGAGACTGTTTTCCGAGTCCGACTGCATATTAGTGTCATCCGAGGAAAGAGGGTTGCGGTCTCTGAATGTCGCCACGGTGAGAAGCGCTGCCTCCCGGATCTCCAGAACCTGTTCCGGGGGATGGTCTCTCTGCAGTGGATTTTCGAGTATGTTGGATGCAGCGCGGTTTCCCTTTCGGTGCTGCTTGTGTTCTGCATTGATCCGTCGTGTGTGAGGGGAATGACACTTCCAACCAGTCCGCTACCGCCTCTGGGCTGTCAAAGTAGTATGACTTTTGCTCATGCATGATCTTTAAGCGAGGGGGAAACAGCAAAGCATATTTAAAATTCTGGGCTCCGAGTTTCTTTTTTACTGCTTCGTAGGAGGCCCTCTGGCGCTGAACAAGGATTAAGTTCGGGTACAATGAAATCCGATGGTTTTCATACAGGATGGGGAATTTCTCTTGCATTATTATGGAGCAACATGTCCCGATCCTTATAATTAAGTATTCGTGCAATCATTGGGCGAGGCGGTGCACCAGCAATCTGCTTTCTCAATGGGACTCCTGTGTGCCCCTTCCACACAGAAGCTCAGACAGACCCTCCGGAGCCACCTGCTCTCGTAGCCATTGTTCTACAAAGCGAGTGGCGTTGGGACCCTCACATCGTTCCGGCAGGCCAACTATGCGGACATTTCTTCACGCCCGGCCCTCTGCGTCATCAAATCTGTCCTGTAGATTGGACACCTGGCGTAGTTGTGCCATCTGGCCTGTGTGCTCCTTGTGCTGCAGGGGCATTTCTGTGATAAGTAATTTGTTATTTTTCACCTTGGTGACCAACTTGTCATGGTCTGCTTTGAGTAGCTGTGAGAAAGTGCCCCCTTTCTTGCATGGTATGCCCCCACTTTTTGCTGATGTGCTTTGACTGAGTGTGCCCTGGGCTCCTGCCAATCAGGTACCCAGGGGCCTGTGTTCCTTCCCTAAAACTGCATTGAAGCCTAAACCCAATTGGCATCTCTGGCCACAGGTAGGCCCCTGGTAAATGGTACCACAGGTACCCAGGGCACTGTGACCAGAGAAGGCCTCCAAGGACTGCAGCACTTATTGTGCCACCCTTGGAGGCCCTGTACCCTGACACTGCCTTTGCAGGCTGCGTGTCTTGGTGCAGAACAAAGTGAAGAGTCGACATGGCGCACACACCCCTGTGTGCCATGCCCAAAGCCCACTGCCCTGGCATCCAGTCACCCCTCTAGCTGGGTGCCCTATGCCAGTGGTGAGGGTACAGGTGCATGAGCCCTGTACCCCTACAGTACCCAGGTCCATTCCTGGGCACTGTAAGTGCAGTGCTGCCATTAAGAGTATATGGTGCTGGGAGCTTGTCATCACGAACTCCACAGCACCATAATGGCTGCACTGAAGTCTGAGAAGTTTGGTATCCAACTTCTCAGCACATTAAACCCACACTGATGCCAGTGTGGGATTTAATGTAAAATGCACGACAGAGGGCATCTTAGAGATGCCCCCTGAAACTGACCAACTCCCAGTGACCTGACTGAGTGGCTGCCACCACCAGACATGTTTCTGGACCCCTGGGTCGAGAGCTTGCCGCTCTCGGGGGCCTGAAACAATGCACATCCTGGGACGAGGTGCCAAGCCTCCTCCCCCAGGATAGGCAGGGTTCACGAAGGAGAAGCTTCAAAGGCATACCGCCTTTGTGAGCCTCTGCAGACCACTTGCTGTACTCAGCAACTGGTCCCCACTGGTTCTACCCCCACTTTGGGCGGGAGACCCGGCGGGAAAAACAAAGTGAGGAAGAGAGGTGTGCCCACCTCTGCCAACTCCACCCCTAAGGTGGGGGAGGCGAGGTGAAGCACAACCTCGAGTCCCCGCCATCTTGAGGATGGGGGGACCCAGCCAACCAGGGACAGGCTCCTGCCGCCCTCCCACTGGAGAGTGGCAGAATAGGGGGTGTACCCACCCCAGGGAAGGGACCCATTTGTCCCTGCCCTTTACCTACCTGTAACGCCCCTAAATTTAGTATTTAGGGGCACCCTGAACCTTCCTTCCTCAGATCCAGCAACAAGAAAAGGAAGGACGAGAAGCCGTGCAGAGCCAACAAGAGGACGACGCCCACTGACTTGGCCCCAGCCCTACAGGCCTGTCTCCCCTCGAACCTGCTCCTGCAAAACCCCGGCGTGTCCAGCGGGCAGCAACCTCAAAAACCCCGGAGGACCTGCCTGCCTTCACTTTCCAAGCCGTTTCTCCCGTGAACACCGGATGTGTTTGAACTGCAGCTTCTGGTGCCAGCCAGGAACCGCGAATCCCACACACTCTGAAACCGCCAAATCCGGCCAGAGCGGGCAAATACCCAGAGGAGGTCTCGCCGGTGATCCTGACCAGAGATCCGGCGACCCCTGACCTGCCTCAAGCCTCCCGACGACACCTGCAGCCTCAATCCAGAGGACCCCCCCTACCGCGACCAGAGCGGGTAAGAAAATCCGACGTCCCAAGGCACCCCTGCACCAGACGCCTCACGGCCTTTTGTGCCCAAACCAATGGTGCCTAACAAACCCTCTACATCCCAACTTACCCCTCGAAGTGGTGGTAGCTCCTGGAAGATCCTCGTCCCTGAGCCTGCAGTGTTTTTGTCCCGGAGAATCTCCATTGAAATCAACAAGGCACCCGACCTCAAAACAGCACACTGCACCCGGCCGCCCTAGTGCCGCTGAGGGTGCCCCTATGGTGCTAACTTGGTCCCCAACGTGCCCTGAGCTTAAGCTTTGCTCCCACAACCTCGTGGCCTGCTTGCCAGCATCCACCAACCGGAGTCACCCTATCCTCCATAGGATAACATTGGGCCTCAACACTCTGCACCCGGCTGCCCTAGTGCCGCTGAGGGTGCAACAACAGTGCATCACTGACCCTGGGAGACCCCCAAGTCTAACCCCAGAACCCTAACTCAAAAGACAGATTACTTACCTCAAAACCGATAACTAATTTTTCCTCATAGGATAACATTGACACTTTTTCTCCCAAAAAGTTTCGAAGTGTCGACTTTGGAAAACCACAAATATTCCTTAAACATCAGTTGAATAACAAAAACGCATTTTTTCAACTGTTTTCAGGAAATGTCCCAGGGCTGAATCTAGGATCCAGTCCTGTGTTAGCAAAAGTAATCTGAAAAGTAATTAACTGCATGTTACTTAAAAAGCCCATTCAATTGAATGTACTATACCTGCAATGTGTTGCAAACTGCTTACTTAAAACTAACCAAAACCAGTACAAGTTACACTGCAATTTTGAACTGTGTTCATACAAGTAATTTACTACTGAAAAGTATTTTTATGCTTACCTGTGCCAGGCTTGCTTGGTTCTAGAAATAAAACAGTATATTTTTTTATACAAAACAATTGGCCTAGAGTTCAGTTCTTGAGTGTGTGGATTCATTTGCTGACTGAGTGTGTACATCAAATGCTTTACACTGTCCTCAGATACTGCCTTACTGCTCGACCAAGCTACCATTTTAGAGAGTAAGGTTCTATCTAACTTTAACCTCTGCCAAACCTCTGGAGACCCTTGGACTCTATACACACTGTACCTCACTTTGGTGCAGTATATATAGAGCCAGTTTCTTACAGTAGCGTAAAGCCAGTTAATGAACTTATTTACTGCTTTATTGCCTTCGGCGATTCCCGAACCTCCTACAGTATAAGGTAGAGTTTGTCCAGAGCAGCCTCCAGGTTTGTTGGTGGGATACAGTCTGTAAGAGGCAGCTGGGTGGTGTTTACATGTTCCGCTTGCTGTGTAGCACCGGCAGAGATGGACTCTGGCTGTTTCACTTTCGTGCGCCCCATTGTGAGCTGCCAAGTAGTTCAGACACCCACTGTAGTAGGCTGGAATCAAGGGTCAATAGTGCCCCCCTACAGTAGGTGCTCTGATGTGGCTACCTACCCTTAACTCTGGGCGCTCCTGCGGGCTCCCACCTCACCCCCGTGTCACATTGGGCAAACCGTAGAGAGCTGAACAAGGCGCCTTCCCTGCTGTATCGTGGCACAGGGCAGTATTATTAAACGTGTAGGTGGCGAGGCACACTAACTGGGATCGACCTAAAACGGGGGGTCTGGAGATCCGGGCTCACCCCAGCAGTCCGCGTATCCTCTTGTATAGACGATGCAGTAAGTGCCCCCCAATGAATTCAGCCCAGCCACAGTGCAGGCGTGGCGCTCCACCGACCAGCAAACACAGCAGCACCACACCCCCAGGGGGTAAGGCAACGCCGCCGGCCCAGGCAGGACCAGCAGCTTGAGTGTAAGGGGGGTGGGGGGGTGAGCACCAGCCAGACCACACAGGCCAAACGCGTCAGCCCGGGGCAGGCCTTAGCACACCACACAGTTGATCAGCGCCTCTGCCCACAGAAGTGCAGAGCCGATCCGGCGCGACAAGATTTTGCTGGCGCAGGGAGATCCAGCGACCAGGAAGAGGGGAGCCACAGACTAGGCTGCACCCCCAGTCACAGCCCTCTCTGCAGATTATTCGGGCCTGTTCCAGGTAGGCCGCGGCGCGCCAAGTCTCCAATAATGCAGTGCCCTCAGCAACCACAGCAGGACACCGCGTCCCAGTCACAGCGTTCAGTCTCGGAAGGCAGAGCCCCCGCTCCACTGACCGCAGCATCGCTCCGGTGCAGGCAGCGATGGGTTCCCACAACAGCGATGTTCAGTGCACCCCCCCCCCCCAGGTTTACATCTGCCCGCGCAGTCCCGGTGGCAGAGTTCCTTGGAGCAGAACAGGGGGGCGGAGAAGCTCTGCCCAGCCCCATTGCAGGTCGCACCCTCAGCTTCTTCTCGGCCCAAACACTCTCGGCCTCACACAGCGCCCCACTCTCGGGCAGGCCTCCGGCAGAGCACCTCAGTTCAACCGCCCTGCTCTCACCTCAGGGCAGCCACGCAGTGGGTCTTCACTTTCAGGGGCACCGCCGTGTCTGCAGGCTGTATCTTGGCCCCCCAGGACAGTGTTTCGCAGGCCTCCCGGGCCACCTTGGTCCACTCCAGCCCGCCAGGCCCAGCGTTCACAGCGTGGCCGCCGTCTGCACTCGCTGAGTGTGTCACCTCGATTTATGGCACGGAGCGGGGCATTCACACCGCAGTCAGCTTGCTACTTGATGCCTGCATACAGTAGGGCAGAGTGTTGCCGCGGATGCCCCCACCTCACCGCCGATAATTGCCGGATTATCTGGTCCATCTCAGAGCTCTGCTATAGCATGTCCACCAGTTAGCCATAGCCCCCATTAAAATTCTTTAGCTGCACAACTCCATCCTTAGATACATAATCCTGTTTGACCCGACAATGTGTAGAATGATGTAGGGTCCATTATGAAGATAAAACCTATATTTTACAGAACGCATTAAATATTTTGAATATTTCATTGGTTCTTGGGAAATGTAAGTCTTTCTACCACTCCAGTTGGTTAGTTATTATTATTTTTTTTTTTTTAAACAAACATTTAGCGGGTAGGTGGGAGGGTCACGTAAACGCTAAAGGAGTTTCAACCTGCAAAATTTAGGTCAGTCGTGTTTTGCCCCATTAACCTAATCTAAATATACATTCTGTGCACACATTGTGACAGCTGAAACACCCCTGTGGAGTAGGGTTGTACTTCTACATAGCAGTGCTTAGTCAAATTGTTTATCTGTGGTTTCTTACACACAGATCACATCAGGTTGATGCCCAACCACTGTAGGGGCAGAAAATTGCAAGAAAAATACAAAGGCTGCTACAGTTCATATTTACAGTGGAGGGAGAAAGTAAATCTGCAAAAACTAGTTGAATTTGTATCCATGAAGGAGTGGTTTTGTTAATTTAAGCCAATCTCAAACCGTGAATTAAATTTCCCGTTTGTCTCCTAGCACATAGCGTACCAGAATTATGGTTTAAATGAAAAATAGGCTGTTAACTAAAATATTTTGCTCACTTCATAACCCAAGTCTAAAACTGTTCATAGCGATGCAGAGTCCCAAGAGTGAGGTTACCATATTAGTTGTTAGAATGGTTAAGACACTGAGTAGTGAGAACACCCGTCATCCCATTTTTAGTGGGAGGGATCATGTTGCTTGGCTATTAGTCATTTCAGTTACATTAATAAAAATAAAACCAAAATAGGCCCCTGCAGAATCTGTTACTCCAGCCTAATCCTGTGTAACTGCCAGCATATCGTGTTACATAATATTCCTAAAATTACACCATTACACAAAGTGGAGTAACTTCAAACCTGTTGGGGTGAAAATATAAAATCTCAGGAGCATGAAATAATGCAAACAAACTAGAAGTGTGCAGCGGTTGATCACAGTACTTTTTTTTGTTTGCACCTTTAACAAAAAAATGCCAGGGCTAAATGCCAGATTTGTTTTTCCTAGAATTTCCCCCAAAATGTCTTAATCACTCAAAAGGAAAGATCAAATTTCACAGAACCCCACTGACAAAGTTTTAATGTATGCTAATGTTGTACCCCTCTACTTTTCCCAAAGTGCCCTACGCTAAAATCTTACCTGCCAACGACTAACAGATTAATAGCACAATTCTTGAATGGAAACAGGTAATATTTTACACTAGTGCTGTAGTATGTACGACAACAATTATTTTTGGAGGTCTTGGTCTCATAATACTAGTACTAGCCAAACATCTTCCATGTGTAATGGCCTTTGTTGGTGTATTGGCATTATATAAGCAAGATACCATGAAAATGTACAGCCATCTGAATTTGGGGTTGATGCTAATAACTACTCCATCCTCATGAACTTGCAAATGCAGTTCGAGTAAGGTTCTTTAAATTTGTGATCCTGCCACACTAAATGACAGCATAAAAAAAAAAAAAAAAGTGCCACTTTAGACCAGGATATATGCATTGGTTCAAACTGCAGTTGTTAAAGCTATTTAAGTTCCATGTTAATGTTGGACACATCACCCGCCCCCACATACAAATGTTTTTATTGACCCGGAATGGAAAAGTGGTTTATCTTCTGCACAACTTGCAAATACAGCTACTGTTGATTAGTTTACCCGAAGTAGTTCATACAACAGACTGGTCAAAAAGTACGAATCCATGTTTGCGTCGTGTCTTTTTGCCAACCTGTATTAACACCAATTGAGAAATCAAAGCCATTTAGCAGCATAAGACTTTGCTGCTGGCTTTTTTGCCTCCAATTACATCCTTTTTTGAATGAAATTTAACAGTGGAATTCGAAGAATTTGGGAGCTATTATGCCAAGCTTATATTTTTGGTGCTGGGTGCTAAATTATTTTACCATCATCAACTTTGGTAGCGTCTAACAGTCGTCATAAGAGGAGAACCCTGGTTGTCTGGAGCAATACTGAGCTATCACTATTAAGGTAATTTGGAAAGCATACATTGGTTGAGGAATTAAGATATGAAGGGAGAGATTGGAAATCAAATATCCCATACCAACTGAGTGTCAGTGCATTCACATGGGAAGAGGGTGGCTTCCCGGATGCAGAAACTGCACAAGTGGCATTAAACGTCACAGGTTAGTAACGATGTTAATGAGCACCACTCAAAAAGGTGACTTTAAAATTGAAGCAGTCTAAGACCCGAAAAAAAAACTTTAAAGTGATGCAAAGCCCACTTTGGGCAACATGACAAAGACAGTCTTCAAATAAATATTCCTTTGAAGTAAACAACGTGTCAGATTAACAAACAAACCAGTCTTGTGTAGTAGCACAGAAGCATCAATAAATGATATGAGAAACCTTCCAAACAGCTGTTGATGATAATGGAGTAACTGCTCTGCTTCTACTTGCAGTCTTGTCAAACTCTGAAAGAGGGTGGGGCAGTGAGCAGTGCCAACGAGTACTTGAGCAAGGAATTCAGTCAACTATTATAAAATTTCATTTTACCAAATCCATTTAATTTGGATTAACCTGGACTAAATGCCTTCATGCAGAGGACCTCTGGATATTTGCTAGGTGTGTCAAACACAAAACCTCAAAAATAAAGATTCTTTCTTGTAGCCACTGGGCGGATCATCTTCCATCGTTGGTCTCAGGTGGTGTGACCCCTCACTCCTAGAACTCAACTAAACTGAGACATGTGGGGCAATCACAGACTCTAAATCTTTTATCCCACAAGTAAAGTGGATAAACAAGCTTACACATGATTTTCCTATATCTGTACTTCACACAAAAAGACTGCTCTAGTACTCCGACCCACTATAGCTAAACTCTGGAATTCAATGCCTGCCAGAATAAGGAGTATAGCAAATCACCTTAAATTCCAGAAAGTTAAAGACTAGGCTCTTCCCAACACGATTAACCCAAACAACTGATGCCAAGCCTTACAAATACAATGATCCCCATGACTGCAACTCCGCTCACTTTACACTAACACTCCACCTGTAAGTATTGCAAACTAAGCTGCATCATGTTTGGCGCATATATTCGAACCTCATGTCCCTAAAACCAACGCCTCCTACACAAGACTTACTCCATCCAACACACTTCCAACTACACTTCGGAAGGGTGCCCAGGGAGAAATGGCCACTTACTTGGACCTCAGGTTCTGCATCATAAGAAACATTTAAGACATAAATGTCAAACTCCCCGCTGCATGCTGAAAACATAGTTTGAGAGGGTGGGGAGTCAAACAATGAAATGCAGCAAGCCACTCCCAAAAAGCCTATTTGGTGACATTTTCTAATTTTTTAGATTATAAGACATTAAATAAGGAATGGCCTTACAAAAGCTTCACTGCAGCGGCTAGGAAAAGAGCCTGCCACCCAACATGTTTGAAAAGAGGAAAGCCTGATTGTTTTGGATTAGATTAGTCAAACACAGTCCCTTCAAATCCAGCAGTTCCCACATACCATGATGCCTTGTACTGGGAGTTACTTCTGTCATTTATAAAAGAATCTAAATGAGGGAATAGTATACGCCACCAGCCGGGAAGGAGGATGGGTCATTTTTGATGTCAATGAATACACAAACGATGCAGAAGCAGGACTAAAAGTACCCACTTCCACTGAATCTGCAGAATCTTCAGAAGTCCTTAATAGACTGCAATGTGGCTGTATTACAATTGGAAAATGTTTTTCAAAACCGCTTGACCAACTTAAGAGTCCACTCTAGTAGAGTCAAAACAGTGCCTTATAAAAGTGTGGGTGGGCTTCCAAGAAACCCTCTTGCCTTCATCTACTGAAAAGACATTTCTCATCCACAGTGCAGTAGCCAATTTCACTATGGTGGAATGAGCTTTAGACATTCATGGTTGAGCCTTTCCAACAAGATGCATATTGGGCCGTAGTCAACAATAACCAATTGGATTTATTCAGATCTTTGGTGCCAGAAGAGTTACTTTTTTACTTGAACAAAAGCAATCAAATGTAAAGAATGCTTGGCTGGGTTAGGTGGATTGCAAAACAAAAATGGGAAAGTTAGTTAGGTTGGCATGAACAATTGACACCCCTTTTGGATGCTGGGCCCTCATGACTACCCTGTTAGAATGTGGTACAGGTTTTTTTTAATTATGTTATGCCTATTTATATACCACGCTAATACCCAGTGAGGGTAGCCAGGTTGTTAGGCTGTGCCCAACCTGGGGAAGATCACTCTAAGAGCCAGGTCTTTAGCCATTTGCAAAATGCAAGTAGCGACGAGGGGGCTCTAATGTGCTGTGGATGGTCATTCAAAAAAATGGCATGAATCTCATTACCTCTACAGGCAGAAGAAACAGACACTTCCAAGACTGATGCTGCAATGCCTACGTTTTTAAAACATTAAATTAAGTGTCCAGGAGGAGGACATTTTTTACAAGGAAACTTGCCAAGCCTTTCATCATGAGAATTCTGAAAATAAGACATCTGAAGAGGATGTTTTCTATATGCGGCAAAAGCAGCAAGTTGGACTTTAACAGAGTATTGTAGCCTGGACTGAGCCAAATATAGTAAAAAGGGTAGGATCATTACCTTTCTGCTGAGACCACAAATTAAATAGTTTCTATCTGAAGGAATAAGAGGTTCTTGTGTATCCTTACCCGGTTTTTATGGGGGGGGCGGGAGGCCACGTCTGTCCCTGGCGCACTGCAGCATACCTCCTTATGAGGGGACATGGGTGTAACCAACCTTTACTATCTGGCCACGAGACTCATCGTGGTTCATGAATGGTTCGCGGGCAGCTGGTCCGACCAGGCGTACCAAGTGGAACTTAGATTGATGGATTTCCCGCAGCTCCAGGCCTACTTATATGGGGCCCCCATACCGCGTGTCCTATACAGCGCCCGTCTGCAGCCCTCCCCGACCTGCACGCAATGTAATCACGCCCCTGCAGACTTCTACCATATGATTTGGCAATGCCCTGTCCTTGCACCATTCTGGGCGGGAGTGGAACTGGAACTCACACAGACCCTGGGGTGGACGGTCCCCCATGATCCCATACGCTTGCTTCTGGGTGTGTTTGACGGCCTGGATGGCTCTCGTGCCGATAAGCGCTTCTTGAGAACAGCGGTGGCAGTGGCGAAGCGGGATATAGCGGCTCTCTGGTCTCAGGCCAAGTCCCCTACTATTAGGAAGTGGAGACAGGGGGTGGACTGGTGCGGAACTCAAGAGGAACCCCTCTTTGAAGCCCGGGGTTGCTCTGAACTCTTTGAAAAGATTTGGGGTAAATGGTTCAACCTACTGTCCTAAGGGTTATGTGTATTCTTGAGATTAATAACCTCAGGCAGGATGTTCCCCCAGAGAGCGATTTCCAAGTCTGTCGTCTCCCCTAAGATTGTACACTATTTAGATATTGTGCACGATTTAGCTGTCAGTGAATTGTGTATATTTTTTTTTTTAAATCAATAAACTTGATTATCAAAAAAAGAGGTTCTTGTGGGTGGTTTGCCTTCATTAAAATGTGTCTATGCCCGAGGCAAATCCAGGCAACCATTTTGGTTAATCTCAGAAAAATTACTGTCAAATTCAATGATAAGTTTGGGTAAATAGCCGACAGTGCCCTGGTAAGGAATTTTGATTTGCCTGACTAACTTGTGTTGCACGATCATCTGTATAGGAGGTCCGGGAACCAACACAACTTAGGCCACTCAGGAGCAAACGGGATCATTGTTACTTGGGAGGCCCAAAGCCTGAAGCAGATAGCAAGGAATCAGTGATATTGGAACAGCATAATGTCATTGGTCAGTTTATCAAAGGATCATTGCACAGAGAATATGGTTTCCACATGCTAGAAATGAAGTCTTGTAATTTTCGGTTTAGGGAAGTTGCATAAAGATCTACAGTTAGCCAAGGTTATAGTGCAAAGATTTTAAGAAACACTTTATTTAAATAAATAAAAACCAGTTGTGGTTTTTCAAACACCTGCTGAGGTATACTTGGGAATGTGTCTCCTGGCACAAATTGCTTTTTATGTAAAATTTTGTCTAAGGCAAATCGCCAAATCTGTATAGCCACTGGGTCTCAACCTAGTTCCTCTATGTCTGCTCAAGTAATGCAGTTATTGTGTTGTATGAATGTGGTAGGTCAGGTGCCTTGCGACTTAGATGGACTGCTCAGAGCTCTAAATGCTTTATGCAACACCAACTCTCAACCACAGACCTTGAACGAAAAGGTAGATCTGGTGTGCTTCCCTGTTGAATAGGAATGCATATCGGACTGCTGTATGCAGAGGAGGATTTTGCCAAAAAGGTACTCCTGGAAGATGATTTTTCTTTTTGCACCACCATAAATTAGTGCTTTTTTACCGTCAATGTAGATGTTTAGTCCAACAACTTCTTTCATTAAGCTAAATCGATACACCAGACATTGGGAAAGGCCCCTCATAAGCAGTCTTGCCTTTGGAGCAATAAAAATGAAGGAGGACGTTGAGCCAGCAGAAGACAATACATTTCTCCAATATGGAGGATACGCTCATCCAAAAGAAACACGTTTTGTTTCGTGTCTATTTTCACTCCTAGATAAGATCGGGTCTGCACAGAAGAATGTCACTGATTTGACAATTTATTTGCAGCTGCAAGCTGCGCAACAGCTGCATTATTGCCTGCACGTTTTGCGTTGCTTTTTGTGGACTGTGGGCGGTTATCAGCAAATCATCCAAATATGGGTAGATGAAAGCTTTCTGCCAGAAATGGACTGCCACTACTGCCATGTACGTAGAAAATGTGAGACCACGCTTCAGAACGAACGTAAAAAGGCACACTGAAAGTGGGAATAACATACCATGAAGTACAGAGATTTCCTGTTTTTCATTGTAATCAGCATGTGAACATTAGCATCTTGTAGGTCTATAGCATACATCCTATCTCCTTGTTTTAGAGGATTAACAATTTGACGTAGGGCTAAAATGTGAACCTTCTTTTGGTGTCCTTACTTGCATGACACAGATTTAGGGCCTTGTTGCCAAATCAAGCATTTTCCTGCATAAATGCCTTATGAGGATTGAAGACTGCTTTCCCCATTTTACATCAGTGATATTGTCGCCTCCTTATGCAACTCTGCTAGACAGAATTTTGTGAGCAGCTTTGGTGGTACAGCTGGTGGAGGAGCTTTTAAACACGAGTAGAACTCTTTCATTGATTTGTGGTCTAATTATTTGCCAATTTTATAGATGCTGCCCCTGCCTCCAAACACTGCAGTGGTAAAAGGAGAGGGAGGGAGAGAAGTTCTTGTTTGAGGGAAGTCGCCCTGATGAGCCAAAGGGCTGATTAAGAGTATTTGATCTTATGGAGACATGGACTGGTGCATGCAGGCCGAAAGGGCGATATATGAAGGCAGAGGCTGCCCAGGCAAATGGTCTAAAATATGGGGCCCATGGAACGAGCAGCGAGGGCTTTTATGCTCCCCTTTTGCGGAGGAGGCCGCATATCATGTCGATGGGGAGTCCCTCTAGGACTGATATTATTTAGTGCTTATTTGTGACTTTTATGGTTTACTTTGATTTTGTTAGGTGTATATGTGCTACATATGTTTTAAGTGATGTGCTCTTTCTGGCGATTGCTCTCCTTTTGGTTTGGTTTTTTGTTGTATTGTTATGTTTTTAATAAAAAGATTTATATAAAATTGAAGGGAAAAAAAAGTGTATTTGATCCTAGTATCTGGTGACTTTGGTACCTTTGGCCTTGGTGATGGTGCTGCTGCCGGAAGGGCCAACAAGGGAATTAAAGCATGTGACGAGTTTATCTACATTCTTTCAGTCTGAATAGGACCTGTAAAATGTGCCTCTCCTCCAGACCAATAGGTTTAGGAGTCAGCCTCATTCTTCATTCTCTGCACCGCTAACTCAGTGTGACGACTAAAGAATCAGCCTGTGAATGATAGCTTTCTGAAACACCATGCCCAACAAAAAGATCCTGAATGTAAGGTGTAGGCTGCCATTATAACCAAACTGCACCCTTACTGAAGGAGCTCAAATAGGCCAAGATTAGTCTGGTGTTGCCCATGTTCTTGCTTATAAAAGACCTGGCCTGGCCGATGTGGGCTGGAATATTAGTACTGTAGCAGGACTAGGGCAGTTTATCATATGGCTGGTTCCCATCTGAGGTGGCATGGTGCTAAAACAACTGACTAGGATGGACCTCTGATTATCAGAGGGAAGAGACTAATTCAAGCATTTTACACATCATTATTTATATATTCTTAAAGTGATTCTGTGCAACAGCAGGAAGCTGATAACAGTATCCGTTCTTTTGACTTTATATATGCATCCCTTCCAGGAAGACTTATAGTTGAATGGTAAGTCTCCAATCGTTTGCAGACCTTCCCACAGTTCTGACATATTGGCCCAAAATAGCTGTTGCGCTTGCTGTTTTGTGCATCGTGGCAACAGGGTCACTGATCTTTCCAGTCATGAAGAGTGCTTTTCTGGAACTACAGACAATTTCTGAACCCAGACTGGGATCGGAGCGCAAAAATGATAGATCTTGTTGGGATGATTTAGGTTTCTATTTCTTTCATTAAGTAAACATTTTATTCAAAGTAAAAAAGTTTCTTCTGCAATCTGTTAAGCCAGTAAGAGCAAGCAAAAGTTCTGGGTTAAGCCCTTGGCTTGAAGGTCTCCATGATTATCCAAGCAGACTTGTTTCCAGAAGTATTTTTCCGTTTCTGCTCTCCCCGAATTAACATTTCATGCAAGGTATTGCCCTCTACAAGTAAAATCTTAAAAGGAGAGGCTGTCACAGTAGTGGGAGTGTATGTGGAAAAAATGTCCACATCAGAATTTGAGGACACAAACTGAAATTTTCTACGAGATCTTCTACACCTACTCTTACGCAAGGGCTGATAAAGCTCTAGTATACCTGATGTAACACATGGTCTCTTCCTTGTAGGAGATATGCACGTGTGCCTCATTACTTATGCAGGCTTCGGCAGATTCAGAAGATAGAGATGTTCCTGCAACGGTCTTCTGCTAGAATGAACAAACACCGAGGCCCAACATTACTCAAGACTGAGCAAGGGATGGAGTCAGAAAACCCGATTAGAGTCAAATCTGATGAATGACTCAAAATAGAAGGCAGAGTGCTGCTATGGTATCAACTGGCACCTTGACTGAACACAGAGCAAATGGAGCTTTGGCAGAATGTTAGCTTGATGTCGAATAGAGTGCTGACAACAGTGGTGGTGATTTAGGGAAGACTGATGTCAGTATTCAAGGCTATCACATTAGTCACCAGACATGACTTTGCGAGTGACGATGACATGGGCAATTACCTTGTCCTCTATAGTAGAGGAGCTGGCGCGGTCCTGTTCGCCAACACATTGGACATCAAAGTCAATGGTGGTGATGCACAATCATAACACTACTGTACCTTAAAAAGGGACAGGACACAATACTCTCATTTATACCCATGACGGAGACTGTTCATAAATGGCCAAGGAAACTTACCTAATGTAGCCCAGATTTTAGTAAGAAGCAGGCCTGTGGGACTGGTATTTGAATTCTGTAGCAAACTTATTTAGGGCCAGCCTCCCTTGGATCTGTGGGTTGGATACTCAGCAAAACACCTGAATGTCAACGCTGTGGGAAGCACACAGGAAGCACGTGTGCCGCATCACGTTGGAACAGGACTTCAAATGGTTGCCCTGAAGTAAGAAAGTCATCCCTCTCCCCCCCTGAACTCACGACCCAAGCCCCACAGAAAATATCCTGAAATCGTGGGAAGCACTTGATGCACCGTCCTGTGAGGTTACATACTCTGCCCTCACTGTGAGAAACAAGAGTATTAGCTGGTAACTCATTTTTGGTGCAAGAGTGGCCTTACTTTTCTGCCTTTAGAAATGCTCAGATTGAAACGGATTTGGCTTCCCCACTGGTTTCCATGGGCAAAAGGAACAATTGATGGACAGAATGTTGAACAATGTCAAACATTAACCCCATTACAGAGATCTGGGCCTAAATCCATCATTTTTGCTCCCCATGCCATTCCAGTTTAAACCCAGCCATATGCAAATTAGCCTTGATCCTGTTCCCCATGGTAACAGTCCAGCCTGAACTGGCAAGCCAGGTCCTCTCTGGACTGGAAACGAGCATCTTAGGACTGGTTGTCGCCCTAAAAGGGAAGGTTATGCCCAGACGTGGGTCCTGTGCTCACTGAGCCACTGGATTCAAGCTGGCCTGACTGACGAGGGGTAATGCCCGGAAACTGGTCTCAGGATGTTAGTTTCTGGTTCAGGGAGGACCTGGCTTGGCAGTTCGGCTGGACTGTTCCAATGAGGAACAGGGTCAAAACTGATTTGCAAATGGCTGGGTCCAAACTGGGATGACGTGGTGAGCAAAAAAAAAAAAAAAAAAACTCTACTAAACCCAGATCTTTTTGGCACGGGGGGCGGGTAATGTTGGCATTCCGTCCATCATTTGTTCCTTTTGGTTCTATGGGCTGGTTGTCTTATTACCGACACATCCTGATGCCTTTATTTTTTTGTCATTTTGGGATCGTTAACTTTAATCTTTACCGCTTTGTTTTAGGAATTTCACAGTTTGATTTCTTAGCATTTGGGTTTTGACTGTGCTAAAATATTCTGTACAACAAGTAAAGGTTATCCTTGTAGCTGTACACACACAAAGTAAAAAGTGATCTAGTACTTATCCATAATACACCCCATTCTCAACAACAAAATTGCACGGCTTCCTACCAATAAATAAAAAGATTACCAGGCTGGAGACTTACCCAACGCCCTAGACACTGAACTACTAGACAGGTGAAAAAAGCTCTAGTACACCACCACACTGCCCCAGCTTCTTGTTGGCACACCAGAATTTCACTAGTAGTGATGGGATCAATGGTATGAGTGTCAAGTGCAGAAAATAATTCTACCAAGCTCTCAAACATGCCCTGCCAGGTGATCTGGATTCCCAAAACTCTGGAGGCAAAGGTTGGACATTTTTCAATGATACAAAAACTAGATTTGAGAAAAAAAACTCAATCTAAGATGCCTGAAGCACGCAATTGTCAAGAGCCCCTTTTGAGGTTTACTTCTAATTTGCCGAGTGGGTCTGTTGAGAGTTTTGGTAGATCCAGAAAATTAATGTATTTTATGGCTGCATTTGGGTTAAAAAACAAAAATCCAAAAGAGAAGAGGCAGCTCAAACCAAGTAAGGTTTGTGTTGAAACAGCATTACCCCCACACCACCCCCAAAAGTTATAAACATCTTTCCGCATGACGATGTTAGATGACTGGATGCAAACTAACTGCCTGAAGCTCAACTCCGACAAGATGGAAGCACTGAATGAGAGGACTTTTAGAGCGCACTGCTACTCCGAGGAGCGTCCCGGCACTAACAGGCAGAAATAGCCCAGGTAGAAAACCGCATACAGAGATGTTATACCCTCCCTTCTCCCCCCAGATGAAACATGTGGCACAAACTCCAACAGCGTAAGGTCTACATAGGAGAATTTCAGATGTGAGCTCAGAGTAAAGATCTGTTTTGACCCCACACTGCAGCTTCCATGACAAACATGTCATACGGTCCACTCTAGTCAGAGAGTAACAGATCTAACTCAATTACCGCCTAATTTCAACCAGAATAGTGAAATGGTAGTTTAAAAGTAGTTCCCTACTACGGCAGTCATGAAGTTAAACAAAGTAAATCAACGCTTTATAAGACAGTTTTCATGCCCTTTATCAGTGAAGTTTAATTATACATTTTAAATCCATTTGCGAGTAAAGTGCTCAGGCGTTAACCAAGAAAACAAATTCGATCATTGGGGAGAGGTGGTTGGAGAGGATGTAAGTCGGGTATGGACGTTTGCTCGAAATGGGGATGAGCCGAGTCTATGCACAACTGGATACACTAAAGTCTGATGTGTTATGGACTAAAAGTAGGTTTTAAAGCGTGGGTACTCGCAAACATTTTCCCAGAGGCCAAAATGTTTGGACTGATGTGAGCGAAAGCCACATTGTCAGCGGGATGATAGTCAGGCAGGGGGTGGGTGAGGCAGCGTATGCTTGAGGAGAGGGGGGGGGGGGGAGAAAAGAGGTGGCATGTTGGGAATAGAGAAAGCAAAAGCTATCTAGTGGCTGAACTGCACATGGTGAAACCAGAAAACCTGGGATTAACCAGCTTCCCCACTATACCAAACTATGTGATCCTAGGCAATTGTTACATTTCACTTTCCCTCCTTTTTCTTCTTTATTACATACAAGAGAACCTCAAAATACAAGACTTCAGGATGCGCGCTATACAAAACCTTCTCCTGTGTTTGATTTAACAAGCAATAGTGTTGTTCATGTGGACTAAGAACCTAGGCCACCCAGAGGGTGCACATAACGGACGTGCCTCTTAATTCACTATCAGAATATTTGTCAGCGTGTGGGGAAGAATGTGCTTCTAAATTCATGTTTGAAAACTATCACTTTTAAAATTGTACTTCACAATGCACGGATATAATCTCATGTTATAAGGAGAAATGGTTCTGCATGTTAATCAAAAACACCACTTGCCTGATCAGTTTGCAGTAAAGGCAAAGCATGCCCCATCACATGCCCATGCATCATGCAAGGCAACTAAACCTAAAGGTATTAGGAGACTTGATAGCATAGCGCATCATGAATCGCATTCAAAAAAATGCAAAAGTAAAATATGTGAATTAGTAAAGTTACAGAAGTACACTACACATGCATCTTTAATCTCACGTTCGTTAAGAAACCCCCAACAAAAGCACTGTATTTAGAAAAAAGAAAAACGTGAATAGTATCAAAAGTGACTATTACCGTGGAGCGCTATGGCTTCCCGGAAGGGCTGCAAATCAGTCTCTACAGAGGAACTAGTTTCTGTCGAAGTTGCCCGACTAGGGGCTACAACAGTCAGTCTTGGGGGTGCTCTAGAGTTACGTGGAGGAGGAACTTTTCCACAAAGAAAGCTGATCAAATCCTCTCTACGAATAGTTCTTCTGCGCTTTTTTACCCAGGCTAACACATCCTTATTACGTCGCTGATATCCAATTTGAATTCCTAGATCAAAACTTCGTTGATGGGCATCCACACTTTCTGCAAGAGGGAGAGAAAACAGTGAGAATGTGTCAAAGCATCTAAATAAAGGCTCTTGGTTAGAATTTCCACACACACACACACACACACACACACACACACCACCCCCCCTTCCAGTTCTTAGGAAGTGGCAGAACGCTCCAATAAACATGTTTTCCCATAAACAGCAGTATGCAAGTCTTTTTTGTACCCTTTTAATCACTTCAGTTTTGTAGTATAAGTGTGTGATCAAGACCTTTTTGGGTCGAAAAGCATCCAGATTCACTCCCCAGCAAGAAATTTAAATTGCTCTTACTGCCGTTCTGGTACAGTTAGCGAGCCCAGACCTATAGCTGGGAGCCCAACATCTCCAGCTTCTTTTGGGGGGGGCGCGCAGTTAAACAGGTATAAATGAGCCTCTCAAATCAAAAAACCTTTAACGTTTTGAATATAGCTTTCATTTTTATACTTTAATATAAAGTAACCTAGCAAAAATGTAAACAAATATTTTGTTCTTGGTGTGCATCTTGGGCTGAGAAATTACTTGAGGTTCTGAAGTCTGTATAGTGGCTAGCTATATATTCATTGAAGACCTTAAGCGTCATTTGCCTAAACTACTGAACAACAAATCAAAATACTAGCAAATAAATTAATCAGATAAAGGAATAAATGGAAAGACTCTTAAAAAACCCTAACAAAGTTTTAACACACAAGGAGAACAAAGAAATCTTGTAGCGGTCAAGATAATTAAACGCCAGCTCTCAGAAAATTCTTTAACTCCACAAGGCACCTACCACATCCACCAAATATTTTCATATCCTTACCAAGAAAAATAATTGTAAATCACCTACAAACATGACAGCTGGGTTTCATGCGGTTGCTTTCTAAAGAATATATCTGAACCACTAATCGGTATAAACCTGTATCCTGTCAATTATCATAGGTTCCGAAGAGCAGAGGTCAGGAATTTATAACTTAAATAGCATAAATTAACGGGGCCAACATCTGGCGCCTAGTTGGGCCACAGCACCTTTTAATGTTTGGGTTTAGTCATTGGCTCACTTGTGTCACAAATGCAGGAGGCTGTATTTTTGCAAAAGCGAATGTGTAAATTATGATTTCAGGGAGAATTTAGCATGCCTTGAGAAAAAAAAAAAAAAAAAAAAAAAACTTAGTGTGGCACCAGCAACTACAGTATGTTTGAGTCATGACTCGCAAGAGCTGTGGTAAGGAGGCAATAGGGCCCATAAACGCAATGTAAAAAAAAAAAAATCTCCTTTTATCACAATTCAGTTACATCAAGTTGAACAGAGGACTCTTAAGACTATGGTGATTTGAGATGATTATAAACTATATTGAGGGGGTGGGGAGTATAAAGTACTGTGAACATGGAAGTGTAAAATATTTTCCATCCATATCGGCTGCATGAGAGTTCAAAGAGGAGCAGATGACAGTGAAACAAGAAACTAGTCAATCTGCCCTTGTTTGTATTGGTTTGATTAGAGCCAAGCTAGGTGCACAAACATTACATATAGTCACATAGCAAGAAATAAAACCATCATAATTAATCGAACATACCAATCACTCAAATCCATAATTTACCCTTAGCTTGCCTAGGCTAAAATAACTTAATGTATATTAGAGATAAATAGTCAAACTACTGTTGAACTTCATCCAGAACATAAAAGCATTGAAAGCAGCACCCTACCAATGCAATTCGGGTGATTCTTTGTTTCGTTTTTTAAACCACAACAGTGTTGCAAGTATAGCAGAATTTAGACTTACTCACTGCTAGCAACGGCACTAGCCATTAATATAAAAAGGCAACTTCTTTGCTCAGCCTATTATTTACCATCACTATAACGCTGAAGCATAGTTTTATATTGCTACATTCCAGTATTAAAAATAGTAGGTCTTGAGTGTTCTGACTACGAAGAGCTCTAAAAACCTGTTATAAATTCTCTTTTGGTTAAAAAAAATAAGAAAAAGACTACAAAAGATTAAAATATGACATAGGGTTAAAGTGCACTGCACGCAACATGGACAGATTCTCTATTTGATGGTCCATATAGGGGTTCACACATGAATTTCCACTTTAAAGGTGACAGCACTAGACCTATCCTTAGCTTCACCATCAACAAAACAGGGAATTATGTGCCTTTATATCTTTTAAATACGGTCGTAATTTGCCTTTGTGTGTAGCAGATGCACAACCTGTGGTCTCTTTCCACAATCTGTGATAGCTACTTGCGGAGAATGATTGATATATTTTATCTTATTTTTACTAAGAACCAGCTGCAATTTATTATGGGCAAAGACTAAAGCCAGAGTGAGGGCCTGAAAAACATTACGTAGATTCATGGCCCAATGGGTAGCACCCCTCAATTGCAACAGATACCTAAAAGAACCCATTGAGGACCATAGTTTCACCCCATAGTTTAAAAATTCTCAGCTAGCATCTCTGCTTGATATTAACTAGGCCCAATTCCAGTCTAAGTGTACCATTAATCGACCCTTTTGGAAGATTAGACTAATTTTTTCTAGATCACCATTTTTACTGATTGGAGGTGTAATATATGGGATGCCACCATAATTTTAGATCCGTAAAGCAATTTAAAAACTCAATTAGTTAATGTATACATTTTAGTACTGTACCTATATCCAGTTGGGTTGTCATTCTATAATTGAGAATTTCCCTAGAACCTTCAAAAATTGGAATACGAATACTCCCTTCTATGAATCTGGTATTTTATTTGAGTGAACTAGAATAGTTAACAGGGGCGTAAAGATTAATTTTTAATATATATGCTGATAACCCATCTGGACCCTGGGCAGGAGAACTCCAAGTTCTTTATTATAGATGTCACCTCCTTTAACTGAGGTTATTAAATTCTTCTCCTCCCTCCTTATATTTCTGACATTCAGATGGCTATTCAAATATTTCAGCAATACATTTGTGTTACTGCCTTTGTTCTTAATACAATACCATATACTTGACCCACTGTTATTCATCAACTGAGCAGGCCTCGGGTATTTTGAAAGTCCCCATCACTTTACCCAGTATTTCCCAAACTGGTCATAACTAACACAACGGAGAGCTGTAAGGACTTGGGTCCATAAGGACTCCTCTTCCCAATCTTTCCAATTTCCTTTCTGTAATCTCTCCTATACTCCTTAATCCACATGTTACTGGTGCTGGAGTCCAGTTTACATGACTACCTAATTGTCTTAGTTAAAGCCACCTTTGCTTTACATTTTTCACCCTCACCCGGTTTTGATTTTTCTCTTAACATTTTTGGGCTTAGCTGATAATTGATGACTATCATTTATCGGGCTTTCGTAATTTATCATATATAATCTGGAGTTCCACTGTGTAGGATTAAAAAGGTTCTCCAACTGTTTTACCTTATTCTTCATTTTCAAAGACCATATTATTCCAAGTCCATTCAAATGTCGAGAGGCCGATCACAGTCAGCTAATTACCCTATGACCAAATCCTCAACTAGGAAGAATGTCAAAAATATTATATTATTGAAGACTATTAGTGAGACAGTTTAACCATTATCAAATGCAGGTTTTACACTGGTTAATCCACTGTGCATCTTCCATTAATAATTCAGACTAAATTCATTTAAAATATCACCAAATTTCCTCCCTTTGACACTCATTTGACTTATTAAGAACTGGTGTGAGATATTTAAGATTGCCTCACTTTCCTCTTGAAATTCATTACGCAAACCGTGACTAGGGATTTTAGTTTGAGACCCCACAGAGCAAAATTAAGCATTGGGGGCAAGATATATTTAGCTTATCGAGGAGGAGGGTCAGTTTTTGTACTTGCTTATCCTATTGGTTATTTGGTGAAAAGTATGTATTTATGGCAATAAAAAACTATATTTCCAATAATTTTACAAGGGAACTTCGGATTAGGCACTATTCTTACAATTCATTAAAAAATCTGTAAATTACTCACCGATCCTCCTCGACTTTCTGTCTCTTAATGGGGCCATTTAACACTAATATCCATAAAGTCCTACCAAACTGCCCTTGCAAAGCCTTTATATTATAAGTAATAAAATCAATACATCACCACAACCCTAAACTCCCAGTTTCCTGTAACAAAACCACAGTAATGTCCATGTTCTTTAATTTCTGAACGAACGACCGCCAGTACCTTCTTAGTCCGGCAATATTCCATGACACTCAGTGTATCAGATCTGCTTTTCCAAAGTGGGCACTGGGGGAATCAGTTTTTCTGAATTTATTGCCATCGCAAAAACAATTCCAATCGCTCCTTTTTGGTGAGTGACTTATTGCAATCCCTAGATATATGCCTACCCGGATACGTTTTTTGTTATGATTTGCTCGCTTACCTCAATACCAACTTGTTTCACATCCGTCTGATCACTGGCCATAATCAGTGCATTATCTACTTGATAAAGATGCCATTGGCCTTCCTTATGAATCAAAAAATAGGGGGACTAGGAGCCAGATTAAGGTCCAGTACCCATGGTCCTCACTATAACCGACACGTCTAATCAGTGTGGGTACTTGTTCCTATGTGGAGAGGGTATAAAAACGTTAAAGAAAAGGTGTGTTTGGAACATATGGTTCCAGGGGGATCTTCCTCATTTGGAAGTGTTGCCCACACACACCCTTGTGGGTGTCAGGCTTCATCGGGCGTTTTGCTCCTCGTTGGGCTGGCGCTGCAATGCCCCACGGGCCCCGCGAGAGAGCTCTTGGTCTGAGATCTTTTCTTGTATCAGCCGTGATGGTGCATGCAGGTGTATGGGGTATAAGGTGGAGTGTGTGATCTTAAAATTACCAAAGGAGATCAAATTTTTTTCAGAGACCCTTCGGTAAGTTTAAAAACTAAGGTGCGGTACTGTGTGCAAAGTTATGATAGTTCACTACAACACACTCACTGAGTAGTGGCTTATCGTGGTTTCACTATTGAGGTCGATATATTTCACGCTATTGTTGGACCAGTACTGGATCCCTAGCGTTTCTTCAAAACCAAAAAATACGTTCCCTACCCCTGAATTAGGGTGGATATCTAGAGTCTTATTATACTCAATCCCTGGTAGTGATACAGTAGATCCTAGGTATCTATATCATGCTCACCCCAGTACGAATCCATAAATCAACCTAGAGGAAAGATATAGGGAAAGGACTTGAAATACTCAAACAATCAATGTTTTATTGTGGACAGCACATACGATGCATGAATGGTCTCTGCATATCATCGTATCCTGCAGTGCCATGTTGTGTTGTCCGAGCTTTACGTTAACTTCTATTGGTGAGTGCCAGCAGTGCCTAAATCACTCGTGAAAATCACTGTGTAACAGCAAGTGTTAAATATTAAATAGACTACAAACAGGAACTCACAAAATAGTGTTATTAAAGATAAGAATGCATCGTCTTTACTGACTCCCATGAAGCATTTGTATTTCTTAAACCTACTCATAGGGCATAGTGTGCCCTAGGTCAAGGCAGGGGAACGCAAGATTATTGCTGCTTCTGTAAAAGAATATCAAAGGCGGAGGTGGTCAATGCATAGTTTCAACGATTGCGCCCTCACGTGTCATTTTCTCCTCTGCGATCAATATCATACAAGCAGTTCCATGCACGGTCAGGAGCCCGTCACTTACCCCTCGTCCTGCCTGCAGATGAAGTGCATGGCCGAATGGGGCTTACTTAAGTACAGAGAGCCTGGTTAACGAGGCTCACCTGTAGCAGAGACCCAGACGTACTCACTGCGTCAAAAAGCATTGTGGGTACATGTGAAACCAAGGTGGTTGGGGCGTATGGTGGTAGCCATCTTGGAGAGGCTCTGTTATCTGTAGAAGATGTTCTGCGGGGATAACACAAATTGGTAGCGGCCATCTTGAGATGGTCTGGGGTCTCATGTTTTTACAGAGCTCCCGTTAATCAGTGGGCTCTCTGAAATTTCTGATATTATATAAGGACAATCTTTGTTAACTCACTACAATGGTCAGCGTATCTACAATAGTAGACATGATGCAATCGTTATGGAGGATCTTATGACATTCTTGATATTCTGTGTATATTGAGATATGTTCCATGTAATACTGGTTTGACTAATCCCGGTAAGCTTGATTGCTGCGATGTCTAGACCAGGGTGATCGGAACCTAGGTTCGCATACAGTCCGGCGTAATATATAATCAAGCTAATAAAAGTGACTATGGTGCTCCAGGTATATAGTGGAGGCCATGTTGAAGTAGTTGGGAGAAACTTAAAACAATCCGGGTATTTAGTTGATAGTGTTCTATTGTAGGCATGTGAGGTGGCCGCTTCAATATTTTTGATGTTTTTTGATCGTCAAACTACTCCCAATAAAGGGAATGGCTATGGTATCTGAACCTAGGTAGTCTATGGTAGTCATGCGAGGTAAGCCCTCCAGTATTTTTTGGTATTGTATCAGACTATCCTAAATAATTTAAATGGCTATAGTATCTGAACCTAGGTGGTCGGGACCTCCCAATAGCCGCCATGTCATTTACTCATTAAAAATGCTCATGATCGCCCCCAGGAGTCCATGATGGTACAGATTTATTGTTCAAGAAATGAAGTATGGAATGGGGGGCTCTAGCCCTCTTACATCATGGTGTTCTCCCCATCTCGGTATCTGGCTCTGAGTGCATAGACAAGTGCCCAATGTAGTTTTAAATGTTACAATCAAGCCACGTGATGTAGTCATTTAGTCCATGTATATGGACTTTCAGACAGAACACCCACCGTTCTTTCATGAACAACGACCGCTGGTCCATGTGGTCATTTGCCTCCAGTATTGTCCATCTAATGTCATCTGGAGCATGGTTGATGTTTGCAAAGTGTGTGGACATCTTAGTCGTGATGCGCTTACACCGGATGTTGCTGCGGTGTACCGTGATTCTTGTTTTGATAGGTCTGGTGGTCATCCCTACAGATTGAAGATCGCATGGGCAGGTAATGAGATAAATACAATTCTTTGTTTTGCAATTGGTATGTCCTCCCTGAACCCATGGACGATTTTCTCCAAGGTTGATCCGTTTGCTCATTTTAGTCAGTTTGCATACTGCGCAGTTTCCACATGGGTAGTGCCTTTTAATTAGAGGTAGACCCCAGAGGGTCTGTTAGGGAGTTTTCTTTGTTTTCAGTGGGCATGTGTGGACAAAAAAGATCTTAAGATTTTGCATCAGTTAGAGTGCGAACCTTGGGTCTGGAATATCAAGGGTACCACTTCTGACAATTGATCACTTTTTTTAATGATCTTCTGGATCTTGTTGGATGAAGGTGTAAAAGTTGTCACACAGGTAAGAGGATTATCCGTCTCCTTATTCTGTGTCTCAAGTAGGGTTTCACGAGGATTGTTTCTGGCCCTTTTATATGCCCATTTAACTATTCTCTTCTGATAATCCCGGGTGGTCAGATTAGCACAAAGTTATTTAGCTTGGACATCATACTCCGGGAGGGTATCACAGTTGCGTCTTAGACGAAGAAACTGACCGAAAGGGAGATTATCCCCAATTGCTTTAGGATGACGGCTCCCATAGAGGAGACGGTTGCAATCTGTAGCTTTTTTATAAATTGTGGTTGACAAACCACCATCACTACGGGAAATGAGCAGGTCTAGAAATGGTACTGCTTTCTTTGACATTGTACTGGTAAAGTGTAGCTATGGGTTGAGACTTGATCCAGGTGCAGAATGACCATGGCGTCTCAGTTATGAACTCTGTACTGGAACCACTCAGCAAATTTTGCGGCCACTTCCTCAGACCTCTGGTCGCAGAGACTACGTACCACAAAGAAACTACAGATGGTCTAAATCTACTCAAAGATCTGGAGCACCCACAGGAGATGGATCTACTGGTGACAGATGTAGAAGTATTGTACACCAATATCCCTCAAGATGCCACCATTGATGTTATGAAAACCTGCCTACTGGCTAAACCACATTGGGTGTCATACTCCCAGTCAACTTTATTGTAGAATGTGCGACCCTAGCTTTGAACGAAAATGTCTTCCAATTTAAGGATCAAATAGATTACCAGATACAGGGCACGTCAATGGGGAGCACCTGTGCCCCTAGCCTAGCTTGCCTTTATATGGCCGACTTTGAGAACAAACGCATCACTAAAGACCAACACCTATTGTGACATCAGAATGTGGAAACGATTAATTGATAAATTGATCCTGTGGCATGGCGAAACATTCTGCACCTGGATCAACAGTCTCAACCCATATCTACACTTCACCAGTACTGTGTCAAAGAAAGCAGTATCATTTCTAGACCTGCTCATTTCCCATAGTCATGGTGGATTGTCAACCACAATTTATTAAAGAGCTACAGATCGCGACAGTCTCCTACTCTATGGGAGCCATCACCCTAAAGCAATTAGTGATAATCTCCCCTTCGGTCAGTTTCTTCGTCTAAGACGCAACTGTGATACCCTCCCAGAGTATGATGTCCAAGCTAACGAACTTTGTGCTAATCTGACCACCCACGATTATCTAAAGAGAATAGTCAAATGGGCATATAAAAGGGACAGAAATAATCATTGTGAATCCCAACTGGAGACACAAAATAAGGAGACGAATAATCCTCTGACCTGTGTGACAACTTTTACACCTTCACCCAACAAGATCCAGAAGATATAAAAAAAAAAAAAAAAACAGTGGTCAATTCTCAAAAGTGGTACCCTTGATAATCCAGACCCTAGGTTCACACTCAAACGGATGCAAAATCTTAAGATCCTTTTGTCCACACAAGCCCACTGAAAACAAAGAAAAAACTACCCAACAGACCCTCTGGGGTCTACCTCCAATAAAAGGACAATACCCATGTGGAAACTGCACAGTATGCAAACTGACTAAAATGAGCAAACAGATCAACCTTGGAGAAAATCGTCCATGGGTTCAGAGAGGACATACAATTGCAATACAAAGAATTGTATTCATCTCATTACCTACCGATGCGATCTTTAATATGTAGGGATGACCACCAGACCTATCAAAACAAGAATCATGGAACACTGCAGCAACATCCGGTGTTAGCGCATCACGACACACTTTGTAAACATCAAAAATGCTCCAGATGACATTAGATGGACAATACTAGAGGCAAATGACCACTGGGACCAGGGGTCGCTGTTCGCGAAAGAACGGTGGGTGTTGCGCCTGAAAAGCCATATTACATGGACTAAATGACGACATCCCGTGGCTTGACTAACCGTTAAAACTACAGTGGACACTTCTCTATGAACTCCGAGCCAGATACGAGGTGGGGAGAAAATCATGATGTAAGAGGGCTAGAATCCCCCATTCCACACTTAATTTCTTGAACAATAAATCTGTACCATCATGGACTCCTGGGGGCAATCATGAGCATTTTTAATGAGTAAATGACATGGCAGCTATTGAGAGGTCACGACCACCTAGGTTCAGATACCATAGCCATTTAAATTTAGGATAGCCTGATACAATACCAGAAAATACTGGAGGGCTTACCTCGCATGACTACCAAGGTTCAGATACCATAGCCATTTCCTTTATTGGGGGTAGTTTGACAATCCAAAAACATCAATAATATTGAAGATTTCACCTCACATGCCTACCATAGAACACTATCCCCTATCAACTAAATACCCTGATCGATATAAGATTCTCCCAAATACTTCAACATGGCCGCCACTATATGCCCGGAGGACCATAGTCACTTTTATTAGCTTGATTATATACTACGCCGGACTGTATGTGAACCTAGGTTCCGACCACCCCGGTCTAGACATAGCAGCAATTCAGCTCACTGGGATTAGTCAAACCAGTATTACATGGAACACATCTCAATATACACAGAATATCAAGAATGTCATAAGATCCTCCATAACAATTGCATCATGGCTACTATTGGAGATATGCCGACCATTGTAGTGAACAAAGATTTTCCTTATATAACAGAAATTTCAGAGAGCCCACTGATTAACAGGAGCTCTGCAAGAACATGAGACCCCTCTGACCATCTCAAGATCGCTACTACCAATTCACCTCACCTGCATAGAATATCTTCTACAGAGAAAAGAGCCTCTCCAAGATGGCCGCCACCATACGCCCCAACCACCTTGGTCTCACATGTACCCACAAAGCTTTTTGATGCAGAGTACTTCTGGGTCTCTGCTGCAGGTGGGACTCGTTAACCGGGCTTTCTGTACTTAAGCAAGCCCCTTTCGGCCATGCACTTCATCTGCAGGTAGGCAGGACGAGGGGTAAGTGACTGGCTGCTGACCGCGCATGGAACTGCGAGTAGGATATAGATTGCGGAGGAGAAAATGACACGTGAAGACGCAATAATTGAAACTATGCATTGACCACCTCCGCCTTTGATATTCTTTCACAGAAGCTGCAATAATCTTGCGGTCTCCTCCCTTGACCTAGGGAACATTATGACCTATGAGTAGGGGTAAGAAATACAAATGCTTCATGGGAGCAAGTAAAGACAAGGCATTTTTATCTGTAATAACACTGTTTTGAGTTCCTGTTTGTGTAGTCTATTTTATATTTCTTAACACTTGCTGTTACAAGATTTCACGAGTGATTTAGGCACTGCTGGCACACCAATAGAAGAGCTAATGTAGAGCTCGGACAACACAGCATGGCACTGCATGATACGATTATCTGCAGAGACCATACGTGCATATGTGATGTCGACAATAAAACATTGTTTGGATATTTCAAAACCTTTCCCTATATCTTTCTTCTTTCCTCAAGTTTGATTTATGGATTCGTACTGGGGTGAGCATGATATAGATACCTAGGATCTACCGTATCACTAGCAGGGATTGAGTAGAATAAGACTCTAGATACCCACCCTAATTCAGGGGTAGGGAACATTTTTTGGTCTTGAAGAAACGCTAGGGATCCAGTACTGGACCAACATAGCGTGAAATATCGACCTCAATAGTGAAACCACAATAGTTCACTACAACACACTCACCGAGTAGAGGCGTATCATAAGCTTGCGCACACAACTGTATCTTAGTTTTTAACCTTACCAAAGGGTCTCTGAATAAAATTTGATCTCCTTTAAGATCACACTCTCCACCTTACACCTTATACCCCATACACCTGCATGCACCGTCACGGCTGATATAAGAAAAGATCTCTGACAAAGAGCTCTCTCACGAGGCCTGTGGTGCATTGCAGCGCCCGCCCCATGAGGAGCAAAACGGCCGATGAAGTAGGACACCCACAAGGGTGTGAGAGGGTAACACTTCCGAATAAGGAAGATCCCCCTGGATCCATATATTCCAAACACACCTTTTCTTTAACGTTTTCTACACCCTCTCCTCATAGGAACAAGTACCCACACTGATTAGGTATTGGCCTTCCTTATACATCTGGTTCTCTTTTAGATTCAAAGCAATATTTTTATTAATTTCAAAGACATATCCAGAGCGTCGCAAAACATCAATACGATCTAGGACCATTTCAGCTACTAGTCTCGATTGAAAGCGTATCACTGCAATCTGCCCTTTATAATTGTGTTTAAGCAATGTGACCAGGGATTTATCTTTAGATGTTAACTTTGATAATTATGGAAGAAAGGAAAAAATTGCCAGAATTCTTGATAGATTTAAAAATGATTCCTGACCTCCAGTAGCAGAACTGTCAACCAACACTATTTTATCATCTATTTCCTGCTTTTCACTATTTTTTTCGTAAATATTCTGCTGGAACATTCTCACAGCAGCTTGTTTTACAGCCTGGGAACCCCTCTTCTGCTGTATTCCAAGTTACAAGTTTAGGTAGAGGATTAGTTGAAACCCAAGTGCTAGGATTGTTATTTTTCAATAATCTAGCCGATGCCTCCGCTAGTGCATCCTCTAACATTCCTTCAAATGTTGGTAAAAGTCCCTGGATTTTTGTCACAAGTGCCATGCGATTTATTTTCCTACTGGCATTCTAATAACATTGGCTTAAATATAACACCCCAACAAGAGGCCAGCTTAACTTCCTTTGGTGTAGCTTCTCCCAGGGAATGACTATCCTACTTCCTTGGCTAAAATGCAAACCTAATCGTTCTCCTGCCTGGTTGTTATTCTTCGATTATTTTTTTTTGTACATGTTAATTATTTTTTTTACCTCTCTTCCTACCACTGTTCTTTTGGAAGACTAAAGAGACATTCTCCCTGCTAGTGTTGTTGCCCAACCTTTACCTCATAGTTCAGAACATCACTGGAACCCTCTGAGATTCAGTATATCCTTATTAGTGAATTATGTGCGAGGCTCACATCTCTGCCCTAGTCCTCCCACTTGGTATCATTAGGATAATCACAATTGCGAGATTTGGGTGCATCTCCTGCTAGTTCGAGTTCAGGTGATATGCAAACTTGTCTTGCAGGAATCTTGTACTTGGGTTTTAGGCCCTTGTTGCTGCACAAGATTAGAGATTTGCAAGTGTACCTGGCTGGACTCTTGTACATGCACTTCGGACACTTGACTGCTGAGCAAGGGTATCAAACCCTTTATTATTTGACAAGTGATTCATTATTTGACAATTGATGCCTGGCTTCAAGGCTTATACAGTGTGGTAAATATTAACAAGTTTATAACTCGGCTATGGTCAATATCATTGACATGTCGAGCCAGGAATAGGGCTATAGACTCCAGTCTTATTCATAGACTGCAGCCATTTGATGTTAATGGCATTTCGCCCCTCAGCGGGTCTTTATCTTGTGGCAAGTAATTTCCCCACTGTTCAGTCTCCTGATTTCCCTCCCTTCCAGTTTTTGTTACCAGCTCAAAGGCCTCTTCATCTTGCCTGGAGGACAAATTGCTCATTGAGGGCAAAGAAAATCTTGGGCTACCATGTCCATCTTCCTCAGTATTGAGGTTGCCACTTTCACTTTTATGGGGCTTGAGGATCTTTCCCGTTGTTGGATGTTCTCTGATAAAAGAGCACAATGGCATTTCATATTGGCCAGTTATATCCCCATTCTTACCTGTTAAGACTGGTTTACCACATTATATTCATAGTAGTACTTCTATTTAACCCCTGAATCTTTGTAAACCCTTTGCATCCCGAGACCTTATCCCTGGCCCTATATTCTTTACAGCATGCTCAGATGGGTCATTTATAGCCCTCAACGGGGTGCTATTTCTATCACAGTGTACATGTGCCTGCATGCCCACCCTGGGTACCTGCATGCCCACCCTGGGTACCTTCATGGTACTTTTATCTTGTCCGACCTGGTCTAAAACAAGTGCTCTCAAATGATATCCAACAGGTTTATCCTCACCCAAGGCTTCTGTGGGTTCTATACCTTCTCTAGGTTCTTTGGATACTAATTCATCTTCATACACCTCCACAGGACTACTATGAGCCTTGCTGATTTGAACTCTTAAAGAGACCATTTTATCTACCACCTCATCATTATTCGCTATTATGTATTTCATGATTGAATTCTTTGTTAATCTTAAGTGTTCAGGCTTGAGACCTCTTTCTTATTTACTAAATTAGAACGCAATATTGATACCGGACTCTGGGAGATCCAGTCTCTTTTACTTCCCATCAGTGCACTTAATTTTCTGGTGTTAACCATGAAACTCCTTGAAAACGACCTAGATAGGGCCCTCACTCACACAAATTATGTAATTTATATTCAGCAACACAACAGCGTGCACAGACTCCTAGCTAAAGCTCTTTAACTCTGCAGCAATATGACTTGCGATTGCTATTCAATATGTTCAATCAAGGAACAGAAACAGCACTTGGGACTCATGAGGAAATTGGCCATAGATTATCAATGGGTTTCTAGACTATCAACAGACTGCCAATTAACAGTCACTTCAGTAACGCCCTACTCAGACTAATAAGCCCCCAAACTGCTGACTCAGGAGGAGGGGGCCATTTGTCACTCGTACCCCTGTTCTTGCTCCCAGGGGCTGGACAACCTCAGCTCTGTCTTCAGAAGAGTAGTTTCAGATACTGGCAGAGCCCAGAATAAGCGCAGGCACCCAGAGCCAAATATACAGAGGGCAAAAGAGATTGCGAGCGTAGATCCTTTGCTTTACACTCCCCGGCTATTCATAAGGCTTGTAATTATCCTCCAAGGCACGGCTTCATGGCCCATCCCCTGTACACTATTCTGCCCAGAAGATATTGACACTTGCCTCCTACCTCCAACTGTGTGGTTCACCCATGACACCACCTTCACTGGTCTCTTGTTTCCAAGCTCCGTGAAATTACAAATGATCAAAAATCTAAGCCCTCCACCTCTGCTCCTCTCCACCGATGTTCCAGAGCTTACTCCTGTGCCTACTGTGTATACTCCCCATGTGAACACCTCCAACATCAACCCGAACATTGAGCCCACCTCCCCCCTATCACCCCCTCCCCACAGAAGCACGCTACCATGCGCTGCCTGCTGGGAATAAGTACAGTGGCGATAGGCTACCGTTGGGTGGAAATGCCTGGCTTGAAAGAAGGTTGAAGCTGGAGAAGAGGGAGAGTGTAAAGAGGACAATTGCTGCTACCGAAGACACGTGGTCAGTTGGCCCAAACGGCCTGGGGGTTTGACTGCTCCCCGCTGCTTCTCCAATTGGCCGCCTCACCACCACATGGTTGTGAACCAGGAAGTACGATAGAAACCACACGGCTAGAGTTCAGCAAGGTTCAATTGTCAGATACGGCAGCGGTTCGGCACTAGTGTTAGACACCTCTCTACTGTGGGAGGAGTCAGCTGTCAGCCTGATGCTGTCATTTTTAGGTCTCGCCTGAGCCAGCGCATGCGCTGCTCTGGCGAGAATTTTAGTAAGCAGGTTTTGGAAGTGCAAACAGCAGTGGCTTTTGCTGGCGACCAGCTTGCGTTCACGGGAGCGTGTACGGGCGATCAGGCGCCATATGGCTTCCCTCGCGATTACTTTCACTTTCGCGGCCGTGTCAGTTTCACGCCCATTGCTTGTTCTGTATTGCAGTGTTTCATGCACGTCTGTTGTGCCCCCTTAGTTATTAACCCTACTGCCATGTGACTTCAACATTTTTTTTTTCATATATGTTTACTTTGTCGGGGTTTGTTTTCTCTTTCCCATGGCAGGGACGTGCATCTGGTAGCAATTATTTATTTATTTTTACCGCTGGTCGCTGCTTGTTCAGAACAGCTGCTCTTCCCTCCCTCCCGGGCTGCAGCTGCCCCCTCCTCCCTTCTGCTTGTTGGGCTATTTTCTTCGTGGAGCCTGCATGGCACTGCTGATTCCCCTCCCCTTGTCGGGGTTTGTTTTCCCTTTCTTATCACAAGGACGTGCATCTGTTAACAATCACCCGACACTGAGGAACTACAGTGTGACCTTTAAAGTTATTACTTCTCTTCCCTTTACCGTGTTTGGGATTTTTTTTTGTGCATTTCTTCCGTCGGTGTTTACTGTATATTTACGCTTCTTTCCTATACACTTACTGTCGCAGAACAGAGCACATTTTACATTATTGCTGTGACAGTCACTAACTGGAGTTGGTTTTTACTCTGTATTTACGCTTGTTCACTCGGTAAATTGTTTTTGCAATTATGTATTTGCCACACACAAAATGTTACATTTTTAAATAGTATACTAAAAGGTTGTGCGTCATCTTCGGCACTAACATGCTGTGTTTGCAACCACAAATGCTGTTTATCACTTTAGCGCCTAATAAATATCTTCTCTTGCATCTACATATCGCCACCTAAGTTAAAGCACATCACATAAAGAAAACAGGCTTAGTGCTTTAAGTGGGCCGGTGCTCCGCACCAGCAGTCCTTAAAAGCAGGTCCTGAGACATGTCCCTTTTGGGCTCTCCATTTTTACCCTCAGGGTGACAAAAAATAAATAAAACTTAACTCTGCAATACTGTTTTTTGATGTAAGTTAAAAAAAAAAAAAAAAAATAGTTTCTCTTTTGATATAGTCCAAACTTGAAGCGTTTTTAGTGCAAACATGATGTTGAGCCCAAGTCAGGCTCGAACCTAATTTCTCTGCTCCAAAGGCGGCAGCTTTAGACTTACGCCACACCCTAACACATAACGGAAGTATTTTCCATATTACACAATGAATTCGTAGTTGTTGCTTATTTATCTTATGCAGTTTACAACTATTCACAAACCAGTAGTGCTGGTACAGTGGTGCGCAGTTTATAAAGCACTAGTCAGTCTCATAAATTTAAACAGAAAACTAGGGTGGGGTGACGTTTATTATTGCTGTGACATAGGCACTAACTGCTGTTGGTTCTTACTCTGTATTTACGCTTGTTTACTTGGTTAAATTGTTTTTGCAATTATGTATTGCCACACACAAAATGCTACCTTGCTGTAACACTAAGTGTGCTCTGAAATTCAGTACGATATTAAGGGGAAAAACATACCAGTACTAATATAGATACATTGTGAACAGTTACAGTTAGTTATCTTGAGGCTGTTTATGTAATGCTCGTAGGGGATTCTGTTTCATTTGCACAGTTTTAATAATTAAAACATCAAACTGTAGCAAAGGCCTGCATAGCTGCATATTTTCCTCTGTAGTGCGCTGTCGCACATTGGACATTTAAAGTACCTATATAGTGGTTATTTTTAAGTACCAACAAAAGTAAATATTTACACTAAACACTAATTTGCTGTCTTTGCAGCTACAGCACAGCTCTACAGCACAGCTTGAAGACATTGGCAAAGTCAATAGCTCTGGCTAAACACTTATAAGGCCCCAAAGGCGCGACCTATTGGCTATGCCAATGCTTGTTTGTAAGTATTGTCTTAAATTACATTCTAACAAGCATGAAAAATAAACAAACATGAAGTGCCAAACAAAAATATGGAAACAAATAGCAGTACTAACAGAAGATTAGAAAAGAAATGCCAAATGAAAGGACCTGCAGTTACACTGCTTAATATTCAGAAAGGGAATGCAGTCTACAGCAGACAAATTTGCATGTTGCCCAATATCACAGTCCAAAATAAAACAAGCGTAACAGTCGCATACTCGTTTCCCACAAACTAAAAATAAACAAAACAGATTAAAAAGGTGATGACCTACTATAAAGACAACCACCAATCACTGGTAGTGATCCTTAAAAGTATTAGTCAGTTTGTGGAGTAGTTTTAATATGCAAGTGAAATAGACTAGTAAAATTACATTAGAAAGTATATTTATCGGCAATTAAAAAAAAAAAAGTACGTTTATCAAAGGACACGCCCTTAAATGCAATTGTGGCCTATGCATGTCAAACTCAAGTGTATAATTTTGACAAGCCAACAAACCCCACTGACACTATTCATGCTTGACATAACTCCAACACCTGTAAAAACAAGGCATGTTACTTACAGACCGCTGTAGAATGGGAACGTGATGAAAAATTAAATGGATATATTAAAGCCACCATGAGCCAGAAATTCAACAATAACGATTACACAATAAATATACAGTGCAACCTTTTACGTAAGGCAGAAACAAATATATATATATATTCAACTGTGTTGGGGACAGAAATCCTGTGGAAACCAGCCGCCACAGACTAAACGGCACGTTTCTCGATCGGCCGCTCATTCATAATTAACGATACTTTGTGTTGTATGTACTACACTTGGGGGGGAAAAAGCAAGTCAAAACGTTAAAAAAAAAAAAAAAAAAAAAAACCTGATGGATCACTCAAATAGTCATGAACAAGATCACTCCGGTCTCCAAGTTAAACGGAAGATTACACGGAAAGCGAACGGGAGCTACTCTGAATGTAGAGTCACTGCTAGCCCTTTAGACAACTTAGGTGCTGATAAGAAGTATTAATGTGATATGCCAAATTAAATTGGAAACGATGTAATGTCAATGGAAGCTTACTTTGTGCGGCTTATACCAAAAACCGATAATATTTGGAGCGAAAAAAAACGATACTTTAGTGTATTTTGCGGAAAGTGTGCGTCTCTTCTATTAATTCTACCCATACATCACTTTTTGCTGTGTTATACACAATAACAGATTAACGTCCTGTACATGGAGCGGTTCTTTTGTAGCACGAGTTAACAATTCAGTGGCTACAAAATAAAGTTAGTAGCCATAATTTAATGTTTAAAATTGAGGCAATTTACTGCTCATCCAAGCAATTTGAAAGTAGCCAGAGCTCTAAAAAAAAAAAAAAGTAAAGCGCACAATGCATTAAAATGTAGTAAATAGGTAGAGCCATATGTACATGCAAACCATCGAAACCCCGATTACCAACAGTTATGCCAACTCAAAACACTTTAATCAATCTGATGGGAACCGTTAAATAAACCTGACCTTTCTACAAATTCAAGAGAGCTCGGACGTACTACATTCACCCAAAGCTGAACGACCATCACCTCCCCGCTGAGGGCTAATTATGAGTGCACATCCGTAAATAACAAAGCTACTCTGCTGAGACAGCAGCAGGCCACCTCTGCAAAAGCCTAAACACGGCTGTCCCACTAGACTTAAGCACAGAAGAGAACAAGTCAGAGACGTAAACATGGGTACCTACCTTTATAAAGATTAGTCACTGCCGTGGCCGCGTTCTGGAAAGGAACCCAGAGAGAGAGACCCTGCTGCTGGCATACACGATCTGTAATACACAAAAAAGACGCACATGCAATTAAGAATTTTAGCAGAATGTTTTAACAACGGCCATGTTTGATTTCGCCATTTTGTCCTCTACAGTTTGCCAACATCACCACTGGCTGTTTCCATACCCATAAACATTGCAGAAATCACTTCGCCTCCATCTAAACGCCCGCCCCAAAAAATAGTGTACAACATTGCGATTACAATTTTAATCGCATACACTTCTTTGCCAATGTTTAAAAATATGACAACAAGGAATCCAGGCAATCACGAGAAGGAGCGTTAACGTGTAAATAGGGTGAATGAAGACCTGTCAATTTACAAGACCGTCGGGCTCTATGACAGGTAACCAACTACGAAAACCATTTCTATGTAACCATAATAGTACACAGCACTATTCCCGATCAGCCCAGAAGACATCCGCCCGCAGTTCCCTGCCCAACACCAAACCAATCGCCATTTTGTTTTTGTGATTTGCATAGACGGGGCCGGGGGAGGGGCTGCTCCCCTCACGCTCCCCCCAAAGAACACTGGTTTCGCGACCAGACTATCAAAGGCAATTGGTGTCAGTCACTCCGATCACCAGCCGGAGGTGCACTTTTAGTGTCTCAGACCCCTGGAGGCACCCCCTACGCCATTTTGTTTTCTACTTGCTAGCCCGGGCAGTCCTGCTTTTTCTTCCAGAGAAGCCCCACCCGTCGAGCGCCACCCCGCCCCTCGGGCTTTTAATCGCAGACATTCCTGACACCCAACCCCGTTGTGCTGCCCCTGTCAAACTACAGGCCCCTTTCCTGACCTTTGTAGAGTTGCGCTACGGCTGTGGCCGAGTTCTGAAAGAGGTGCCAGAGTTTCTGCGGGCTGCCATCTGCCTCCTCCTCGGGCGGATCATCCTGCTCTGCCTCTGCTAAGCACTGTCGCTCCCACTTTGTAAACCAATGTTCGGGCCCGTGCTCCTGGATCTCCGCTTCGCCCTCTTCCTTTTTCTCCTCCATCCTACCCGACCGCTGGTGGTGCTGCCGCCTTCTCCTCCTCCTCCTAGGAGCGGGTGCCGCGCCCTGCGCTCGGCAGACCCCGCGGGCACCGGACGCTCCTCCGAGGGCCTCCCCGGATTCACACAGGCCCGTCGCGGCCGCCTCTTAAACACACAGCCCGACGGCGCACCTCTACCTCCGAGCCATAGTCCCGCAGAGGCCTTGCCTAATAAACTGAACAGATTACGCCACCGAGCGACTCTAAGAATGTGATTACATGCTGGCCGGGAAGCCCCACCCCCGTGCCCCGCCTCCACGGCCAGCTGTCACTCGCTGACTCTCTGTTTGGAACCGGTTTGAACTGAGAAGAGCTGTGGTTGATTGGTGAAGATGTGTGTCACTCTGGGAGCGTCACAGATGAGTTGGGTGGGTCAAGGTTGGTTGATGCGACGCAAGGGGGAAAGGGAAAAAAAATTGCGTTTACGCCTGCGTGTTGCCTTGAGGTGTTTGTCTCACGGGACGTTGCGCCGCTCCTGCTGAGTAATCCAGTGTCACTCATTTTAATCGTCAACACAAAGAAAGGACTATGCCTGGCGCAACGTCCCGTAGGCAACAACTAAAAGACCATCTTGGAAAATGCTAGTGCTGTGAATGTTAAAGGGAACGTAGAAAAATAGAAAACACATCGAAGTAAAAATAAATAATTCTCCACTGATGTACTGTGGAAGTCTTTATTTGTATGTGCGTGTGATATAATGTTTATACTGAGGAAAAATATTCAGTCGTACACATGTTCTTAAAGTTATGTTAATATGTGACAAAAGTTCTCTTTCTTTTAAAGTATTGTGGATGATGTTATGTTTTTAACCACAAGGGTTGCCATTATAAAACGACCCCTTCTTTCCAATAACGAGGTCGAAAGAATCAGTTCGGTAGGAAAAGCCCTAACAAGTCCTTCTTCTAACGGCGTCGGCTGTGACTCATCGGGTAAATCTTGCTCGTTGACGTCTTCGCTGGAACAAGGCATATGCCCCTCCTCTTATGTCTATTGGTGACAAAAAAGCCATGTGACTCCTTGTTTTCATTCCTGGCTCATCACAGCTGTGTGTGACTCTTTCTGGCCTTTTGTGTTGCCTCCCGTGACCTGGTTAGCGCGAGGTGTCCGAAGCGTATAATTATTGATGTGCTCACGGTAATCAGTTTTCAAAGCTCCAAGCTGACGTTGTTCTCCCATAGTAACCGAGGACACACCACAACATTTTTTTTTTTTTTAAATAAAACATTTTATTAGATTTTGATAACAAAGATAACGTGTCGCACATTGTTAAATGCAACCCAACGACAAAAAGGTATTAAATCCAGACGAAAGGTTTATTTAACAGCACAGTACCACAGGAATCAATGACCAAGTACTGTTTTTCTCTGCCCAGCCCCTCACATTCCATTCTAAAGTTCCACTACCTCATACTGCCAGGCCTTAATTAATGCATGCTCAAACATCCCCAATCTACATAGGTAATAACATACAGCACATCCTTCCCCTATAAATATTACATAAAACGAATGGATAAAGCTATATAAAGAGAAATATACATTCGAAAGTTGATGACATCATATTCAAACAAAATAAAGCACTTGTACAACATTTTCAAATTTGGTCAGTGGTCGTCTCCCACTTGCTCCCAGCTTCACACATAAGGCTATGGACTCAAAACCACTTGGTCTCTCACCCTCACCAACATCAATTCCGTTTGCCAGATCGATCACTGACAATTGACACTATCATCTAGCCTGTTATGTAATGGTAAGGCTGCATCACTTCCTAATCCCACTCTCCCAAAAGACTCTTCACACTTTCCTTCATGTAGAAGTACACTTTCTTGGTTACATTTTGCCACTCTTCTCACGTTCCAGACTTTGCCATCTTGTGTCACCACACTTGTATGATAGACTTTGATCACTGTCATTGCTTTGCTAAATTTACCCATGCCTTTTCCCGCCAAACCAGGCTTCTGCACTCTAACCCAATCACCTACTACAAATGACGGACTTTTGACCTTTCATTTCTCATCATAAACCTCGACCTTCTCTTGCTTGCTCTGCACTCTTTCTTTTATTTTCTATAAACTCTCTTCAACTTGAACCGTCCCTTGCTTCTTCTTGAACCAACATGGACACAATTTGGACACAGGCAGCCTGCCTCTCAACAATCTGAACGAACGAACCTCAGTATTACTCTGAGGGGTAATGCGATACCACCATAACTTCTCTCTCAACCTATCCTTCCACTGCCCACCAAATCCACGTGCCCAGCCAATACTCTCTTTGAGAACCCGATTGAATCTCTCAACCTGTCCATTCCCCTGGGGTTCACCGAGGGCAGTCGTAACATACCTTATATTACTGAATGTAAAGAAACTGCATCTCCCTTGTCATAAGCTGAGTACCATTATCAGATATCAAAACTTCTGGATATACTTCCTTGGCAAAAACTTCTTTAAAAAACTCAATAATGGCTCTGGAAGTAGCCTGGGTACCAATTTTACTTCCGGCCATTTAAAATGGTAATCAATGAGAACCAAAGCATAACAAGAGTCTTCAAGCAAAGCAGGGCGTGGCTAGCTGGCCACAATGGCGGACGCGCTCTAGGACAGCTCCGCGATAAGGCCCGATAATCCGGCAAGAATATTCGGACACAGGCGCCATCCAGTTCCTGCTGCAGGCGCCACGGACCAGGAACGCTGCACTGCGAGTCGAGAATGCGAAATTGGGGGCTGAAGTACAATATAGCCCTGTGAGCGGACCCGATCGGCCCTGAGCGGGTTGAGGCTAGCGGCCATCTTGTTGGCTGGGGAGCGGCCTACACATCGCTGACGGGATCACCGACCCGGGAACTCCTGGGAGGTGTCGCAGGCAGCCAAAGCAGACCAGTGGTGGTCCCGGTGGGGCAGTGCCGGTAGGCGGTGGTGACGTCCTGTTGGCAGAAGAAGACGGACGAAGACCCAGCAGGGTGCCGCAATCAGAGGCGAGGCGCACTGTGAGTGCCCGGAAGAACGGAACCCGGAGCGGAGGGGCCCTGCGAGCAGCTGCTGGCGAGAGTAATGGACCCCGCGACGCAGCCGAGGTGAGCGCGCTGGGGCTGTACGTGGTATGCCTGGGGTCCGGGGGCTGTGTCGAGCCTAGTCCCAGCACCGGAGTGAAAGCAGGGGGAGCGCATGTACGATACGCCGAGTCCCAGGCAGGAGGGCAGCACAGTGCTCTTGCAGAGTAAGAGGGCCTGGGAAGTGTGGCAGCCGGGAGGCCCAGGTCAGGGCGCGAATACAGTAAGAGAGGGCCAGAAGTGAAGCCGGACCAGGCCGTACACCAGATCGCGGGGGGAAGCGGCACACGGAGATAGGGACCCCCACTTTAATACAGGAATACGGTCATATGCGATGCCTGCATAAGCACTGGACATCCAGAAAGTGGACATACTAACGGTGCGCCGCGCCGCCACAGTGCGGAACACCGAGGGCGGCCTTCTTGCCCTGCTAGCGAGTGCTACCATCGTAGAGGAGCTGTATTGGTGCTAAGGGCCTGTAGACCCGAACCCCGTGAGGGAGAAGTAGCCACCTAGAAGAACGCCAGCATGCTGTAAAGTCAGCCCGCACTGAGGTGACGAGTGGTGACACGGGAAGCGGGCAAGCAGTGCTGCACGAAGGCAGAGTTAGGTGCAACTGCGTAGTGAGGGCCCGCAACAGACACCATCGGAGGCCGGCAATATCCGAGGCCAGGAGGAGTGGAGAGTTCCGTGGCCCCTGATACGAGGAACGCAGCTGGGATAGACGCGACTACTGACATCACAATAGTGCCACAGCGCACTTAGTGCCCCAGTGTTGTGGGAATAGAGATAGATCCAAAGCACTCCTAAATCGTTGAGCTAGCCCATACATGACTGGTAGTGACAATGGGCAGGCAAAGAGCAGGAACAAGGATGCAGTCCACCGCGCCTACAGTACAGCCCAAGCAACCAGACAATGAAAAGGAGAATGAAGACAGTACGGAAAGCCCCACTCTGGGATCTAAGATAGACAATGTACTACAGGCGGTGACACAGCTCAGTGTGTCTCTGGCACAAACGCGCACATCTCTGGAGGGGCGAATTGATAAAGTTACATCAGACTTTACAATACTGCACGCAGACCATCGCAAGCTCGCGGAGAAGGTCGATGAACTGGAGGCTGAAATGGAAGAGGTCCTCCCCCACCACCACTCAGCGGGCTAAGTTGAATGAGCCGATAACGTTACTAGAGGTGCAGTTAGCGATTCGTGCGTTGGCTACAGGCAAAACGCCAGGCCCGGATGGGCTACCAGCAGAGTATTACAAGGCGTACCAAGACACACTTGCCCCGAAATTGCTTGCATTATATGCCAATGCGCAAGAGGCAGCCATCCTGCCTCGGTCGCTGCGTGAGACCCTGGTTGTCTCGCTGCCCAAACCGGACAGAGACGCAGAGATTCTGGGCTCATACCGCCCACTAGCACTATTACATTCGGATTACAAAATACTCCCCAAACTGCTGGCAAGTAGATTGGCTCCAGTGGTCCCGCAGTTGGTACATGGTGATCAAAATGGTTTTGTGCCAGCGCGCAGCACGTCCCTCAACCTGAGACGATTTTTTAGAGTAGCCCACTATTCTAGAGCAAGCTGGCCAAACTCGGGATGCTTAGTGTTAGACCTGGAAAAAGCGTTCAACACGCTTTTTCCCCCGACACAGCCACATCGCCGGACACCTGAGAGACCTGCACTGGCTCCCCGTCAGCAAGAGAATCACGTTCCGACTCCTCACCCACGCACACAAAGCTCTCCACAACCAAAGCCCCAGATACCTCAACGACCGTCTGACCTTCTACACTCCCACCCGCCAGCTACGATCGACCAACCACGCCCTCGCCGCCGTCCCCCGCATCCGAAGAGCCACAACGGGAGGAAGATCCTTCTCCTACCTGGCTGCCAAGACGTGGAACTCCCTACCCATCCACCTCCGCCTTACCCAGGACCACCTCTCCTTCAGGAAGCAACTCAAGACCTGGCTGTTCGAACAGTAGCGGACCCCCCTCCCCCAAGCGCCTTGAGACCCTCTGGGTGAGTAGCGCGCTATACAAATGATTAATTGATTGATTGAGTGTGACTTTTTATTTGCCACTTTAGCCAAATATGGTCTAGGCGACGACTACATAGGACTAGTTAAGTTGCTCTACACGCATCCCACAGCCCAGGTCAAGACAGGCCCGTATGTATCCAAACCTATCCCAATCGGACGGGGCACGCGACAAGGCTGCCCTCTTTCCCCGTTACTGTTCACGCTGGCAATAGAACCGCTAGCGGTAGCCCTGCGTAGCACAATGGAAGACTGGGGAATCCCCCTGGGGGACGGGGTGCATGCAGTATCCTAATACCAGATGATCTTCTGATATACTTGCGCGATCTCTGGCAACCATGCGACGAAATAGCAAAGGCACTTTCGGACTTTGCCGCTATGTTCGGGCTGCGCGTGAACTGGGGCAAGTTATGTCTCTACCCCTTTAACGAAACCACCCCAGACCCTGTGCTAACAGTGAATGGCACGCCGGCACGCTGGCAACAGACAGAATTTAGATACCTGGGAGTTCGGATATATCGAAAGCCATTGGACCTGTTAGAAGGTAACTACACCAGAGCAGTAACGGCAATCAGATCGCAAATGGTGTTTTGGCGCACGCTGCCTCTTGCCACAATGGGCAGGGTGGCACTACTGAAAATGGTGGCACTCCCACGACTATTGTACCACTTTGCAAACCTGCCGGTGTATATCAAACCAACGATGTTCCGTTTATTTGAAGTGGATGTGAGGAACTTCATCTGGCACGGCAGCCGAAATAGAGTGGCATTGGCCAAGCTGTATCTGCCTGTGGACAGTGGTGGGGTAGCAGTCCCCAACATGGAGCACTACTACCTGGCAGTGCAGCTGCAGTGGGTGGCCCGCTGGCTTAGTGAGCGGCAGCTAGCTGACACTGCTACGCTACAACCGGGTTATACCCACGCACAGGTAGTGACCCTGTTTCATCCGGGTAGGAAGGGGGCAAGTCCCACCCAGCAACTGGTGAAAGTGGCATGCGCCTGCTTCCGGCGGGTCCTACGACTCACCAAACAGGTTGTCACATATGCGCCCGTACTCCCGATTATGGGCACGACGAGGCAGCAGCAAGCAATCACGGCAGCGGAACTGCGCACATGGGACGACGCAGGACTCCAGACGATAGGGGACTTATATCAAGACGGTCAGTTGCTCTCATTCGACACACTTGTGAGTGAATATGATCTACCGCAGGGCCAGTTTTTAATGCACGCGGCACTCACTAGAACGTTGAGGTCCATTTGGGGAGACATCGCAGAAGAACCCAAAACACATCTAACACTGCAGTATCTGCACATAATGGGTACAGGCCGGCATCTCATCAAATGGCTGGCAGAGTCATTGCGGGCACATGCAGCAGCCCCGCTAGTGAAACTAAAAGAGCACTGGGACGCAGATCTACAGAGACAATGCACGGACCGGGAATGGGCAAAAATATTAGAGAGCCCTACCTACATAACGAGGAACGCCAGGTTTCGGTTAATACAGTATTACATAACACAGAGAGCTTACATGACACCGGCCTCAATCAACCGAATTTTCAAATGGGAGGATGCACGGTGCCCTCGTTGTGGACTGGTGGGAGGAGACCTCATACACATGCTGTGGGCATGCAGCAAACTGACTGCCTATTGGGAGACTGTTACAGCACAATTGGAGGGCTGCACAGATCGGGCCATGGAGTGGAACTGGGAGGTGTGCTTGCTGGGTTTATATCAGAGGACTAAGAAACACAAAGTGACAACCCGCTTTATAGACCTGGGACTCATAGTGGCAATACGCCTCATTACTAAACGTTGGAAGTCCCCCGACCCTCCGTCGGTGAGGGCCTGGTACCACTCCATGATATGCTGGGCGCAAGCGGAAAGTGTGGCGCTCCGGCGAGAAGATGCCACTGGCATACGTAAGACACCCATAGCAGTCACATGGGATACCATACTCACAGACTTCCGAGGCACATGGCAGGAGCATCTGGGGACACAGGGGCTATCCCAAGCGACAAACAGGACGCAAGAGCGCACTGAGGATACCTCACAGTAGATAGAATTCCCCTTCCCAGTGAGCACCGTTTCGGAAGAGGAGCCTGGGCATCACACGCGCAGCAACCCTTGACATATACCCAAGATAGCGCGCACTAACATCGGGGCATAAGTACGAGAGATGTTGGCATGGGCGGGGCAATGAGACTTACGAAATCCAATGTAGTGGCAACGCCATCTGCGCTCAATATAATACTACAGTGAGATGTGATTCCCCTACCCCCTAACCCCTTATCCCATTGTTCAACCCTTACGAATTAACATGTTACTACAAGCAGAATTGCATACATTTTTGTCGAATGTTTGTAGACAAAATATTTTGTTGTTATTGCGAATGCTGTACAATTTATTCTTTGATACCGGATACAGGACTTGCAGCAAGATGTTCACCACTGGTGGCAAATAGAGACTGTAAAAGATGCAAACATGTAATAACAATTGTTTGTGCATGCTGTACCACATGGAAATTAATAAAACCAATAAAGAAATAAAAAAAAAAAAAAAGAGTCTGCAAGCAAAGCATAAAATGGTCCTGATATGTCAAAATACAACTTTTGCCAGGGTGAATCTGGCCAAGGTACTGGCTGAAGGGGAGCAGGTGCTGAGCTCAACATCTTTTCACTGTTCACACAAACATTACATTCTCTCAGTACACTGTCAGCCATCCTATCTAGCCCTGGCCACCAAAAGTTGGTGCGTATAAGTGTCTTCATGGGTGACATCCCTGGATGTCCTTCATGTGCCAAGCGTAAAATTTCATCTTGCATCCTTTTAGAAGGAATACATTTCCCATTCTTAAAAACTAAGTTATTCTTTATCACTAACTCTTCAGCTATCCTCAAGAAAGGAACAATTTCAGCTGGCAACTCTCTCTTATCAGGCATCCTTCCCTTATATAACTTCTGACGTCACCCAGCCCCAAATCTTCTTCATACTTCATTCACCTTTCCTCCTGTATCCCTTTGAACTCATCAGCCACATACTCTGACTCTGTAACCACAATATCCTTATCAGTGTCTGCCTGACAAGCTTCCTCATTACTTAGAAGAAGTTGTGGCCTTCCAGGCGCATATTCCACAGAAAAACAATATCTTTGCAATTTGGAAACCAACTTTGCTATACATGCTGTAGCATTCCAACCCCCACCCAGGAGAAACAATTCCCACCAAAGGTGTATGGTCCATCTTAAGTACAAAACGCGAGCCTCATGTATAATTGCAAAAATGCTCAATGGCCCAAACACATGCCAACAGTTCTTTTTCAATGACAGCATGTCCCCTTTCAGTATCAGACCGAGTTTGCGATGTGAAAGTGACATTCCAGTTTCCTTACCACATCTGTGCGACAACACTCTCCCAATCCCATACATACTAGCATCCAGGGCCAGCTTTAACACTGGTGGCGCCCTGTGCGACAATGTTTGTTGGCGCCCCCCCAATGGCCACCTCTGCTACGGATTCCCTCACTAGCACCCTTTAACAGTGCCCCTCAAGTCTCCATAACCACTGTCTCTCAGATTCATTTAATTGTATAGCACCACTCATACCAGTGTAAGGTGTAAGAGCACTTTACATCACACACACATTGCACAGAGACAATCATATGTGTGTAAATCAGTGAATAGGAAATGTTACATCAGACAGGAGTACAAGGTGTGGAGTAGGAGTGACATGTCATCGATACTGGTAGGCAATATAGTTTAAGAGTCAATAATCTGGAAAAGCACAAATTCAGAATTTAAAATGTAAAACCATTGTTAGGGGTTCTCTTTAATAATAAGAATTGTTTTCTAGCCAAATGAACCCTTTTGGGAAGATTAGGATAATAAAAGACTGTGCAAAAAAACATATATCTCTAACATATTCCTTGCAGTTTGCATGCAGCTCTTTGATGACTGTTAATAGCTCAATGTTCTATATTAGGATTTTGACTTATAAACTACAAGTAACAAAAAGAGCTCTTTTACAGAAGCAGAAACCCACTGATCTATTTACATTATATGCACTTTGTGATCTGCATGGCACACGTTCTTAGCAGCAGGCATTTTAACCCTCTGCGCTACCTTTGGATGAGTCAAAACTTCCACAAGACAAACCTCCGGTCTCTTTCCAGGAAAACGATTAATCACCGGAGTTATCTTGACATTTTAATTGATGCCTGAAAACTGCTGGAGGCCAGGAACGCAGCAGCAGGTGCTTTTAAAATGTTAATATCCTTGCAAAAATGACGCCTTAACCCCAAGTCAGCGCCCGGTGCGGTGGCACCGATCGGGGGCGTAACACAGGCCCCCGCATCCCCTGCGGTGCGGGGGGGCCCCCTCAGCACAGTACTCAGGTCTGAGCGTCTCAGGTCTGGGGCCCCTCCGTGTACATTGCAGGGGGGCCCCTTAAACTTTCGTTACGCCACTGGCACCGATCGCACCGCCCTAGAGTCGGCCCTGCTAGCATCCACAGTAACAATACATTGCGCACCCATCCAGAATGGTTTCAATGTGGGTGCATTGGCAATTTCATTTTTGATCATATAAAAAGCAGATATTTGCTTATCATTCCAAACATAGCCCACATTTTTCCTCGTAAGTTCTCTAAGCGGCTCCATTTTCGTTAAAAAATGTTCAATACATTTACTATAATACTCACAGAGCCCTACAAATGATAGCAACCTATCCCGATTATCCAGAGCAGGAGCTCCAATGATAGCATCCAGCAGGGAGTTTTTCTGTATTACTCCATCCCTTGATACAATGTCTTCTAAATATTCTACAGATCAACAAAAAAAACTGGCACTTCTTCCCTTTGAGAGTTAGTCCACTCACCCTCAACACCTCGCACACCCTCTTAATATGTTCACCATGCTCCCTCTCATTTTTTAGAAAATAAATATCAATATATCATCCTGGAAACATTGGACATATTTTTCAATGTCCTTAAACAAATGAAACATGGCCCTTTGAAACACTGATGCTGCAGAGGCTAAACCGAAAGGCATTCTTTTAAATTGGAATAGCCCTTGCGGCGTAATGAATGCTGTAAGATGGCGAGAATCCTCTGTCCGCTCAATCTGATGGATACGCTGACCTATCTATCGTTAAGAACACTCTCGCCCCCTCCGATATGCAAATCACTTCATGTATATTTGGCAGCTGGTGGCAATTCACCACAATATTTGCATTAACATCCTAAAGGTCCACACAAAGCCTCAAAGAATTGTCTGCCATATTGGGCAAAACTATGGGAGACACCCACTCTGAAGACTCTATCACTCCCCAATCCACCATTTCTATCAGCATGCACTTCAACTCTTCTCTGAGATTGATGGGTATATGCTTGAGTTTTTGTACCACTGGCTTGGCACCCATCTAAAGCTTGATTTTATGAGAATAGCCTTCCAGTTTCCCAAGTTTTTCCTTAAAAAGGTTTGGGAATCTAGACACAATCCCTTCTCCATCCTCACAGTTCCCCACTACCAAAACTGGTTCACGGCTTCTAGGATTTAATATTATTCCTAGCTTTCAATGCTTCTTCCAGCCTAAACATTCACTCCTTTAGGTGCCACGTACAGCTTTATAGATGCTTTCCGTCCCTTAAACTGTATATCAGTCTCCACATAACCTATAATGTCAATAACAGTGCCATCAAAACTTTCTGCTATGATGTCTGATGGTTTTACCTCATCCACACTCCATAATTTCTCAAACTTCTGAACAAAACATTCTTTTGTAACAATCATCCAGGGAGATCCAGAATCAGCCATCAATTACAATTTAATATTTCTGACACTGACTACGCCCTTAGGAGAATTATTAACTTCTCCTTCTCTGCTTCCATAACACCATCAGTAACAGACAAAACCATCCCTCTTTCATCTTCACTTGCCCCATCAAAATCCCTCTCACATTCATATCTTCCTGTATCAACCAACCACCCACTACCCAGGTAAGACACTTTATTCATGTTATCAACATTACTCCTCTTCAAATCCTTGCACACCCAGGCAAAACATCCAATCCTGCCACACTTCACAAATGTTTTACAAATTGCGGGTCACAGAGGTGACGATGCAATTTGACCAGTGCTTCCACAATGATAGCACAAGAACTTATCACCTTTTACATATCTATCACCGTCAGACTTGTTATAACTGTCTGTAGGAAAGTGGGTTTCTGTTGCAGTAACCCCTCACCTTTTGCCAGATTTCTGATACACTTTGACTGAGTGTGCACTGGGTCCCTGCCAATCAGGTTCCCAGTGCATGTGTTCTTTTCCTAAACTGTACCATTGTTTTCACCATTGGCACACCTATGGCCCACATGTAAGTCCCTTGTACAAGGTGCCACTGGTACCAAGGGCCTTGTGACTAGAGAGGGTCTCTAAGGGCTGCAGCATGTATTGTGCCACCATCAGAGACCCCTCACCAAATACATGCACACTGCGATTGCAGGCTGTGCATTTTGGTGCTGACAAAACTTATGAACAGCGTTAATCAGATGAGGTAGTGTGATGGAGTCCAGGCGGGACTGATTACGCAACATATGCTGGGACACAAAGTTTTTAAATGACAACACATTTATTAACATCATAAATGGAATATCATTTAGTATTTCAGGTAATAGTTCTGGTGCTCAGACAAGACGTGAAAGTGCGTGGAGTGGGGGGTGCATTGGTGACATTTAAAAGTTACATCGCATTGACAACCACATTGGACAAAACTCCCAATTAAATTAAATTGCAGTAGTGGAGTTTTGGTTGTAAAGGTCGACGAGCGTTTCGATCTAGTTAGTATGAGATCATCATCAGGACAACATGGTGTGAGCAATTAGAATTGAGAGTAGTTGAATCCGTAATAACAATTAAGGTTGGAGGGACCCAAGAGTTTTATACAGCGCGAACTAGACCGAGACATTGGGTATCAGAGCGCTTTACATGAGCACCAGTTTCGTTACAGATGGAAACATTCATTTTTTTTTTTTCTAGGCACGGGGAGATTAAGTGATTTGCCCAGAATCACAGGATGTTGAGCGTCGTTGCCGAGACTCGAACCCGGTTCCCCAGCTTCGAGGTCGACCGCTCTAGCCGTAAGGATACATCCTCTCGTATTGACTGACTGGTTTCTGCCAGCATCAGACAGGTGTCTGACCTCATGAGGTGAGAGCATTTTTGCTCTCGGAGGTCAGAAAAAAGCCTGCTCTGGGTGGAGGCCTTAAAGGCTCCCACCTTGTATTATGCTGATTTGGGCAGCTCCAACTAGTGGAGATGCCCACCACCCTGTCCTAGCCCCACCTTTTGGCAGCAGGACAGGCAGGAACATTAGTAAGCAGAGTAGGGGTCTCCACCATGGCTTGGTACACCCATAGGGTCGCCAGGAGCTGAGGTGAACCCCTCTATTCAGAATTCTCCATCTTGGTTTGGGGAATTAGGACAATAGGAATAGGGATGTGCCCCTCTCCCCAAAGGGAGGGGGCACCTAAAGGGTGTGGTCACCCTAGGTGGGCAGTAGCCATTGGCTACTGCCACCCAACCTCAGTAATGCCCTTACATTTAGTATTTAAGGGCTCCCCTGAACCTTGTTCCTCAGATTGGATGACCTACGAAGAAGAAGGACCAGGCGGATCAGCGACCCCTGCACCACTTTACACCTGTCGCCCACGACACGAGTACAGGTGGCCCACCAACCCAGTGCCTTTTCCCCGGTGATCCTGACCTGGAATCCAGTGTTGGACGGCCTCTCCTGAACTTCCCCACTGCGTCTGCAGCCAGAACCTGAAGGGTCACCCTGACCGGAACCGGTGAGAGAAACCTGATGCCTAAAGACACCCCTGCACCCGCAGGCTCCAGGCCAAGGAGTACCAATGAACGGTGTCCCAGCATCCGTCCACTATCCAACTTACCTCTCCAGTCATGGGATTCTTTCATCCAGCCTTCTGGTTCAAGCCTGCAGCTGTTTTCTCCAACCAAGGATCTCCATTGGTTTCTACAGGGCACCCCGATACTTCCTTTGCACTCTGCACCCGGCTGTCACTATGCCGCTAGTGGTGCAGTCTCTGTGTTCTTTGGTGGCCCCTCCAGTGCCGACCTCAAGCCCCAGGGCCTGTGTCCCAGAACCTCAAGTACCTACCTGCAACCGGTGCCTCCTCAAGGTGCCCCCAGCCTCCAAAGGATAACATTGGGCCCAGTGACCTCTGCACCCGGCCGCCTCAGTGCAGCTGGTGGTGTAGCACCTACCTTGGTCCGACCCTTGCCCAGTGTTGACCAAAACCCCCGGAGACTGAATCTGAAAACAGTTAATTTACCTGTAAGTTACTCATCTGTCTATCCTCCCATAGTATTGCATTGGTCTCTCACTGTATTATACTAAGTGTTGATCCTAAATACAAAGTATCTTTTTCTACATTGAAAAATATGACATTCACATATAAAGTATTGTATTGATTCTGTACAAACCTTTTGCCAGTAATAACTTGAAAGTATTGCATAATTGAAAAGTCTACTTACCTGTAACTGAGTTCAACCTGGTTCCTAAAATTAAAGTAACTAAAGTAATATTTTTACAAAACATTGGCCTGGAGTTAGTCATTGAGTGTGTGTTTCTGCCTTGTATGAGTATGTACACCAAATGCATTCACACTACCCTCTGATAAGCCTAACTGCTCAGCCCAGCTACCACTAAATTGAGAGTAAGGTATTATCTACTATATCCTCTACTATACCTTTGGGGACTCACTGGACTCTGTGCACACTATACCTCTTTTTGGTATAGTATAACAGAGCCAGCTTTCTACACTGTCACTACCTTCTTTGTTGTACTCTTCATACCTCGTTGGTGGAACTACTATTCTCACTAATGGCACAATCCACCTCATTGTCATCCCTGTTGACCTTTTCAGATTCATGCCCTGATGTCATCCATTTCTCTGATTGTTCCAACGCTTTAGCTGTAGTAATTACATCTTGCAGCTTAAGATGCCCCATCACCCACAGTTGTTCCTGCACCTTTTTACATGAACAGTTATTTGACCTTCGATCATTTCATAAGTTGTCGCTCCAAAATTAAAATGTAGAGATAACGATGCAAAGCAGTTAGAAATTCATCAAAAGTTTCTTCACCTCTCAGTGCCCTGGTGTAGAATTTAAATCTATTCAAAGCCACACAGGCAGTAGGTTTGAACCTATTTTCCAACCTTATCAATGCCTCCTGTAATACATTGACTTCCTCTGCATCGTCCTCTCACTCAAGAGGAACCTGTGGCAAAGTTTAAAAAACCATCTGCCCTTCTGAGCCCAGGCAATGGAAAATAATATTTTTCTTTCGCTCATTGGACATATCGTCATCATCAATAGCTTTCTTCTAGGTTATGAATTCTTCCTTCCATCACATCCAGGGAATGGGCGGATCGCCTTTATTCAGAAGAAACTTTGTTGGTGTTTCAAACTGCATTATAATAAACTAAAATGTAAATATATACATTTGCTGGTAAAATAAAAAAAATATATAATCATTGAAATATAAAAAAGGATAAAAATCTGCACCAGATAAGCGTGCACATCGCTGTTTAAAATAGTGTGCAGATCATTGAAATAACACTAGAGAGAAACCTGAATTCAGTACGCAAATCACTGTTGTGAAGATAGTGATACTTCAATTAAACAACTCCAAACACAATATGCACCAGATGTATTCAGTGTACAAATCGCTGTTGAAAACAATAATGCTCCAAACATTTTCAAGTAATCCTCCCAAAGCCATCTTTATCCACTTGTTTACCTCTTCATTGTTATACTGTGTTTTTATTATTATTATTATTATTATTTTATCATGCAGAAAACACTATTGTAAACCACATTATTCTTGCCCTTCCATCAGAATGCTAAAATAGCGGTCTAACATGAGATGATAAAATGGTGGCAAGAAACGAAAAAGCCGCTTTCAATAGTCAATAGGACTCGTATGGCGCACACTCGTCAACGCACAGCATGCATGCTAACGATGTCTCACTGATGAAGGAATGGACAAATCCAACGTTCGTGCTGACACACGCAGTGAAGCGAGAGACAGTATTCAGCTGACGAGCAGTCAACACCAGGCTGACTGCGTCGCTCTGAATGCCCATGACAGCCAACAATGGAGGAATAAAACATTTTCCAGCATATGCGACACGAATTTTAGATTCTATTAAGGACACGGAGGCAAGGATTATGCTTCTCAATCTTTACTGCATAATTAAACAGCAGCCAATGAAAAAACACTAACATAAAAACACTACAAATCCCATGAGGCTTTGAACCACGCCTCCTTCAAACACCAATCATATTAGTCCAATTTCTACAAAATAGTGAGGCACCATCTTACTGCCTCTTTCTTTGCACAATCAACCTTTCCCTATTGTCAATCAAAAACAGGATACAGTTGCAGCTCTCAACGGAGAGTAACTTCAAAATAACAGGTCCCAGAAGAGAAAACTTATCCATAGAGATGCGGAACACCATCTGACCAAGAAATTCCATATTCAACTCTGTTTGGAATCCGTTCCTGAAATCAAAAAGAAGTTTGAGTATCATAGAACCCAAGAACCTTCTCATCTCAAGGGAGGGAAAAACAACATGTCAAGTATATCATATGACATCATGGCAGTTAAGAAATCATTCTTACCTGTCCCACCGGGTGGGATAATCCTCACCTCCGTGTCCTTAATAGAATCTAAAATTCTTGTCGCATATGCTGGAAAATGTTCTATTCTATGGCAAGACCGGAGGCTCAGATTATGCTGGTTCAAAGCTGACCAACAACAACAGAAGAAACATGTACAATTGGCTTGTAATAAAAAAAATTAAACATTGAGTCAGACGACCAATCAACTGCCTTAAGAATATCTTCTAATCTGGATCCCATGACAAAGGCTTTGGACGCCATCACGCCCCTAGTCGAGTGAGCACCATATACAGAAAAATCTATACCAGTTTCAGCCATGCCCCATCGAACCCAGTGAGCTAACGTTGCCGCTGAAACAGGACGAAAAGGTTTTTGAATAGATAAAAGCAAAGGCCCTACAGGATCTGTTCTGTGAGACAAAATACGCTCTTCATATGATTTTAAGCATTTCACCACACATAGTTTGTCATTATGAGGAAAAGCAGGATAATCAATTGTACATGACATAGTCTTAGTTTTCCTGGATATCATAAATGATACACCATGATGAGAAAATAACCTACCTGCTAGATCAAGTGCACGTACGTCTGACACTCTCCGACAGGAGATGAGACACAAAAGCATGGTAAGTTTCGCAGAAAGTTGTTTTAATGATAAATCTTTTTTTTCAGGCCAAGATTCTAATAAAGACAACACAATAGAAACATCCTATAGAGTGTTGTATCTGGGTTTCGGGGGTCGTGCGACCCTAATGCCTTTCAATAATTTGCAAACAACCGGATGAACTCCTACCGGTTTACCATCTTTGTGATTATGCCCGGCAGACAAAGCAGATCTAAAATTGTTTACTGACCTGTAACAAAGCCCGGACTCTGCACACTCTGAGAGAAAATTCAAGACATCTTTCAAATCGGATCCCACAGGATCCACCTCCCGTTGAAGGCACCAACCCACCCATTGTTTCCATGCAGCAGAATATCGTTTACGGGTGGAAGGAGCCCAAGCTTGTTGTATAAATCCGGCAGCCGCCGATGAAAAGCCCTCAATTTGTTTGTGTCTCCTGAGATTGTCTACACCATGAGTACCAGTTGGTCTTGAAGAATCAATGGATGTGGGGACCCGACTGGGTCCAGGAGTAACGGTGGAAATACAGAAAGTCGAAATGGTAGATTTACTGACAACTCCAAGAGAGTCGGAAACCAAGATTGTTTCTTCTACAGAGGTGTGACTAAAACCAACCATGCTGACTGACGGCGGACTTGGGCCGCTACTCTCGGGATCATCGCAAAGGGGGGAAAGGCGTAATGCGTCTGAGTTCCCCAAGGATGGAGAAAGGCGTCTGTTCCCATCGCCATTGGATCCGGTCTCCAGCTGAAGAATCGGGGAAGCTGAGCGTTCAGACGAGAGGCAAAAAGATCCATGAGGCAAGAGCCTCGAATAGCCATGATCTCTTGAAATATTGAAGGATGGAGCTTCCAGTCACTGAAGTCTCTCAGGAATCTGGAATTCCAGTCCGCCACTAAGTTGTCTTTGCCAGGGATGTATTCCTCTAGGACCGTGATCTTCTGTGCTAGGCAGCAATGTCAGAATTCTTGAGCTATGTTGGCTAACAGACGAGATCTCGTCCCTCCTAGGTGATTTATGTAGCGTACTGCTGACACATTGTACATCTGCAGGAGGATGCAACAATTGCTCTTTAATGGTGAGATTGACTTGATGGCGAAAGAGCCCGCCAACAACTCCAGACAGTTGATGTGCATGTTCAATTCTTCTGCTGACCAGCGACCGCCGGTAGCGAAGTCTCCGCATCTTGCTCCCCAGCCCCAACGACTGGCATCCGATTCGATGACTACATCGGGAGAAACTCCGAATATGGCCTTGCCATTCCAGGCTTCCAAGTGTGTTAGCCACCAAAGAAGTTCCTCTTGCGCTTCCGGTGTCAGAGCAATGGAGTGATCGTAGCTGAAGTTCTGTTGAAGATAATGAATTTTTAGGCGCTGCAACGCTCTGTAGTGGAGCGGGCCTGGGAAGATCGCGTGGATGGAAGAGGCCAGTAGGCCGACAATCCTCACTAGGGACCTCAAAGAAACCATCTGTCTCGACAATGTCGATTTGATTTCCCTCTTGATAGATTTTATTTTGGCTGGGGGAAAGAGTGATTGAGCTGACACTGAATTGATCTGGAATCCCAGGAACTCTATCTGCTGAGAGGGGCTCGTCATGGACTTTTTGAGATTTATCACAAAGCCTAGGTTTTGTAATAGAGACACTGTCCATTGTAGGTGTGTCATTAGCAATGATCGATTCTGTGCTAATAGAAGCATGTCGTCTAGATAGACAATGATGCAAACGCCCATTTCTCTTAATCGTGTCACTACAGGTTTCAGGAGTTTGGTGAACACCCAAGGGTAGGATGAGAGGCCAAAGGGGAGGGATTGATATCGGAACCACTGGTCCTTCCATTGAAACTGGAGATAACGTTGATGAGGGGGGTGGATCGGGACTGTCAGATAAGCATCCTTTAGATCTAACTGGACCATCCAATCTTTTTCCAATAACAGGCCTCTCAGCAGATGGATGCCTTCCATCATGAAGTGACGACAGGTCACGAAGGGATTGAAAGCTCTGAGGTTTAAAACCAATCTCTGACCACCTCCTTTTGTTTGAACTAAAAAGACATTGCTGCAAAAACCTCCTGTTTGGAGGGTTCCCGCAGCAATGGCCTGTCTTCTGAAAAGATCTCTCAGCTCGGAGTCTATAAAAGACTCTTCTTGTCGGGAAAAATGGAGAGGTGGAGGGGGGTATAGTTGGGTCGGAGGGAAGGTCAATTCTATCTGGTACCCTTGAACCGTGTTCAGGACCCAAGTATCTGAAGTTATCTTTAACCAATTGTGTATGAAATGCATTAGTCTGCCCCCAAAGGGAATCGAAGGAAGAAAAGGTTGAATCAGTACCTGAGGACTGGGCCTCTGTTGACGCCTCTGTTGAAGCGGCCCCTGAAACCTCGGGATCTGGTTGGGTAGAAACCAGCTTGGGCTGGGTCCTGTGCTTATCCCCTGCATCTGGGGTTGTAGCCGTGGTGAGGACCTTGCTGATTGAAGCGGCCGGTCGAGTGTCCTCTGCCACGACCGGCCCTATCAGAGAGGGGATGGAAAACTCTCTTAAGAGATGACTGAGATTTGTCCAATGATGTGAATGTATTGATACATTTTGCAATGTCTTTCACGAAGCGGTCTCCGAACAGTTGACTCTCTGCCAAGGAGACGGGTACTGCAGATGCCAGCTCGCCTAGTTTGGGGTCAATCTGTAGGAGAACAGATTTGCACCTCTCAGAGGAGAGTGCGCAATTTGCGTTGCCAAGGAGGCAAATCGCCCTTTGAGTCCATCCCGCGCGGACTTCAGGGTGGATTGCCGCACCCGTCTACTGGGCCTGGAGGGCCAGTTGTAGAATTTTGGCCAGAGGGCCGGACACATCAAGAAGTTTGTCCCGGCATGCTCTCAGGGCTCTATCGATTCCCTTTTTGGGATCTTTGCGGAATTTTTTGAGAAAGGTTTGCATGGAAACGTCTATGTCAGGAGTGAGAGTGGTTTTGTTAGGAAGGTCTGGACGGGGACATTCGGACCTGAGGCGGGATCTGACTTCTTTGTCGAAACTTTTCCATAGATTGATCTGCATATATTCCGCCACCCCCGGGGCTGGGGACCACTCTGAAGATCTAGGGTGAACAAGGCTAGCTGGGTCAAAAGTGAAAGGGGACTGAGCCGATGGGGAAGAGGAACGCTTGCTTTTCTTAGAATACTTATGGGGTCATGACTCCTGGTAGGAGGAGGAATCAGTATCTGCGTCCGTGCTAGGGGAAGGAAGGGGGAGAGACGGTGGTGGTAAGGACAACGGGTCCGTGTTATATTCATGATCCCTTGCTTTCTCTGTGACTTTAATGTAGATTTTCACATGAGGCCAAGAGTGACCGAGGGCTTTGAAGGGGGGAGAGGATTGGAGGGAGGGGTGGAAGGTGACATGGAGGGCTCGCTACCTACAAATTTGTCAAGGCGTTGTGATATGGGTAAAAGGGCAGAGGACAAAGCTTTGTCAAGTTTCTTGTCAAGGGTTTTGTCAATAAAAATTTCCATGTTTTCATCATAATAAAAGTCCTCATCGTCCTGTGGACCATAGACAGCCAGGTCCTGCTCACACACCTCGTAATCAGACATGGTGTAGGGAAGAGGGTTCTTCCTAGCTCGAATTTCCCCAGAGGGAAGCCAAATTATTACAGCCCTTAACAGCTGAGGTAGGGCGTAGGTTAGGAGCAAAGAACTGTAGTTCAAATGTCCGGTACCCTAGCTCGTTTCCTATGGTCTTAAAAGGGGGGAACCCTAAGCCTAGGAAGCAGCTAGAAGTTTCCCAAAATTATTATAGTGCCAAATCAGGTTGCTATAAGAACAGGGAAGTGGGGAAAGACATCCGATTCAAGAAAAAATAAGTTTGGCCCGGTACCATAGTCAAATTACATGAGGAAACACCCTGTTTATCCGTGCCCGGGTCCGGCATCACCAGCTCGTAGAACGGGAGGCTGCTGCGTGCATTATCGCGTGCAGGCTCCCGAGGTAAGCGTATGCGACCTCGCTCCACGGAGGGGCCACTCCCAAGGGAAGAGCACAGCGCGCGCGCGCCACAGCCAGGCCGCTCGGACCACAGTCACGGGCAAAACTGCTGAAATAAGAACGGGGGAATGGAAGCGCAACACGCGCAGAGGGAATAAAATGAACGGGGGAACACAGAATCTGTAATGGAAAAGAAGAACACTTCTAGTACAGATCTCGCAAATATCTAAATCAGGCAACGTGCGTTAACGAGGGTAATCGTGAGCATCAGCAGTATGTAACATTCATATACAAGTAAATATAAGCCATATATAAGCAGTTAATGCGTAACCAATGTATAAAAAATAACGAGGAAAGTATCTTGACTGCAGAGCAGAAAAGGAAGAGTCAGTAAGATGGTGACTCGCTATTTTGTAGACATTGGACTAATATGATTGGTGTTTGAAGGAGGCGTGGTTCAAAACCTCATGGGATTTGTAATGTTTTTATATGTTACAGTTTTTACATTGGCTGCTGTTTAATTATGCAGTAAAGATTGAGAATCATACTCTGAGCCTTCAGTCCTGCCATAGAATAGAATTAAAAATGCCCACGCTCGTGTCGGCACACACGCTCGTGCTGATACAATCACGATCCAGCGCTCACACACATGTGCCACAGGTATTCTATCAGTGCCATGCTCACACACTGTATAAGCAGTTAAGGAGTTTGAAATACGGAATGGCACTACACGATGCTAATATGTCCAAAGTCAAATTTTTTTTGTCTTAAAATCATCACTTGGGCATATACTTGCAGCACCAATAAAAAGTATGACTTGGATGAAAAAAACAATCCTTAGCCAAAGTACACATAGGAGTTTAGCCAAACCTTGCCTTGCCACTGCAGTCAATCCATCGCAGAGCTGAACAGTAACAGTACATTACCCAACTAAATGTGCTGGTATCGCAGTTACAGAGTGCTCAGAAGTCAGGTTACTCACAAATTCTAAACCATCCATATAAGCAGACAATGGGTCCTGTTGGAGACAACACTGCGCCTGTGCTGTATGAGGGTAACAAGTGTTTCTCCAGCTCGTCGCTACTTGTTAAATTCAATCAAATGACAAAAAGGTATTAAATCCAAACGAAAGGTTTATTCAACAGCACAACTCCCTTCACAGTAATCAATGACCATGTACTAGTTTTCTCTGCCCAGTCCCTCACATTGCATTCTAGAATGTCTCTATCTCATACTGCCAGACCCTTAATTAATGCATGCACACACAAACATACCCAACCCACATAGGTACTAAAATAAAACACACATCACAAACAATTCCCAGTCTTCCCCATCTCCATCCATGTGTTAACATAGCCATATCTCTCCATACCATCCCCAACCCAGAATATTATACAAATACATTAAGTTTGGGCTGTGTATGTTAATTTTTGGAAAACGCTCCTATTGTCAGGGGACGGACGATTTGCACTTAAGATAGTGGCGCTCCCTAGACTATTATACTTCTTTGTGGTTCTGCCCATATGGATACCCTGGGCTATGTTCAGGGACTTGACTCACTGCTTATCGCTTTTTTCTGGGTTATGAGCCGCCGAAGGGCAGAACTAGCAACACTGCAATACCCTGTACGGGAGTGTTACATACTAAGGTTACTTACTGTGACTATGCTGTGCAGTGTTAGGATTTTCTGTTAGGGTTATATGTTTAGGGTATAGTGATTCACTGTTCCTTACCTGATTTGCTGTGGCTCCGAATGTTCATTGTTATAGAACTCTAGAATTATTCTGCATGAAATAATCCAAGCAACGGCTCCTTGTGGCAGTTGCGTTGGGACTTTCATGCGGATGGTTGCGCTCCAGTGGGCTCCTCATTTATGCATGAATAAACCTCTGTTTAACTACTTCTTGGTCCTGACCTAGATTGGCTCAACATATTGGCGACGAGTTGTGTCCGAGGAGCCCACCGCACATTTCTACTGTCTGCCTTCATCATTGTGGTTCCTGTCTGTTGGTGGTCAGCTGTTTTTGCCAATCCGAGGGGTGAGGCGTGTCGGGCAGTTTGTAGGAGACTTCCTGATGTTCTAGACAGTCTTGGATGGTTTCTGAAGCCGATAGGCATTTTAGATTGAAATATCTTTATTGATTTTAACACAATACATTACAGACCGCCTACATCCGCAGGCCGGCGGTGATGGAACTTCTAGCAAGCAGTGAGTGTCATTTAATAACAATGAAAAGAGAACTAAAAGAGTGAAAAGGTCAGACCCAAGAAGGGAGAAGGGGGGGAGAGGGGGTAGGCGGACGCGGGAGTGGAGTTAACATTCATGGCTTCCCTTTTGACTCTGGTACCTTATGAAGCCACATCTGGTGTAGGTGTCGTTAAGCATAGGATTCTCAAATATTAAGGGCAGTACAATTCACGGAATTCGTCTGACAAATTCTGTATGCAGGGGTGCCACGTTTTATCAAAGAGAGGCAATTGCTGTGTGGCTATAGCCGTCAACTTTTCCATGCCCAAAACGTCCCAGACCTTATGTAGCCAATCAAGGTGTGTTGGCACCGCATCTGTTCCCCACCTAGCAAGCAAGAGTTGTTTTGCTGCACCCAGCAGTAGGGTGATCGCTCTGCCTCTGTGCGATCGCAGCGGGTACATGAGGGGATTGGGAAGGCCTAATAGTATGTAGCTCAGGAATTTGGGTATATCAGTGTGAAATATGGTGTTGACTGATTCCAAGACTTTGGACCAGAAGGGTTCCAACTTGGGACATTGCAAAAGTGTGTGCATAAGTGTGCCTTGTTGTTCACATTGGCGCCAACATCTCCCATCTCCGGACCGGTTCCACGCAGCCACTCTGTCAGGCGTGTAATACCAGTAGTGGGAAATCTTGAGGAGTATCTCTTTGCTAGTAGTATTTAGTGCTGAGGAGCACGCCCGGTGGAGTATATCATTCCATTCCTTATCCGTAAAAGTACGCTCACATTCTCTCTCCCAACGGGCGCGGGCCGGTGAGGCTACGGGATGGATCGGTTTTACCAAGAAGGCGTAGATGTCTGAGAGTAGCTTGGCATCCGAGGTTCTGGTGAGGATCCACTTCTCGAATGCTGTCAAGGGTCTGCTGGCATGGGGGCGGATCCAGGGCTGAGTGACCCAGTGGGCCACCATGAGGTATTGCCACTTGTCGAGTTCGGTAAGTTGAAGTGGGTTTGCAATGTGCGGAAATCCATAAGTCCATCAGCGTCAAACATGTCGCCTATTCGCTTACAGTTGGCCTCCTGCCAGGGCTTAAATCCTGCCCTTGTGAGTGCTGGTGGAAAGTCTGGGTTGCCAATCACAGGTGTTTGCAGCTATATTGGAGTGGAGAGCCCATGTCGTTGCTGTACCCTATCCCACACCCCGACTGTGGCCCGCATGACTGGGAAGACATACACGCCCATCGGCCTGTGTGCTTTCGGCAAACATGGTATCTTTCAAATATGGGTGGCTGCAATGGCCTGGTCGATGAAACACCAATGTTTTTCAGTGAGTGCACGGGACCATGCCACCATGTAGCGGAGCTGCGCTGCCTGGTAATAACACCGCAGGTTCGGGACACCCAAGCCCCCAGCAACCAGGGGGAGGTAAGCTCGAGCCTTAGATATTCGCGCTCGCTTTCCCTCCCAGATGAAATCCCACAGGAGAGATTGTATCCTATCAACGACACATGGGGGAGGCTGAAGGGGCAGTGTTTGCATAGTGTAGAGGAGCTTAGGAAGGAGTGTCATTTTAATTGCTGCAAGGCGTCCCAGCCATGAGAGCTTATGCGTCTTCCATTTGGCGTAATTGTGCCTCACAAGTGCTAGGAGGGCCCCATAGTTGTGGGCGGCAGTGGCTGTTGTTGTGGAGTGCACCCGTAGACTGAGGTACGGTATGCTGTCCTCTGCCCATTGGTATGGATATTTGCCCTGCAGCCGAGTGCGCTCTATCTCTGGGAAAGTCAGGCCAAGGAGCAGGGACTTCTGAGGGTTGATCTTAAATCCTGAGGCAGCTCGGAACGCATCCATCTCGACGGAGACAGCATCCAGCGAGGTGTCTGGGTCCATGAGCGTGAGAAGCACGTCATCCGCATATAACATTATCTTATTCTCCCTGCCTCCCATTCTGACCCCGGAGATAAGTCAATTAAACCTTATTTTTTTGGCAAATGGCTCCATGTAGAGCATGTAGGAAAGTAGGATCTGCTTCTTATAGTTACCTTCACATTTAGCTAAATGTGATACTGTTTTTGACTAGTCTGACTGGGACCCTGCTAATCAGGACCCCAGTCTATCTGCTTTCTCCTTAAAATGTTATGCTAAGGACTTAGGTACACTCCATATTGGATAAAGGGGTACCCTTGTCAGTCCCTAGTATATGGTACCCATGTACCCAGGGCATAGGTACCCCAGAGGCCTCCCATGGGCTGAGGCATGTATTATGCCACCCATGAGAGGCCATGCAAAATGGAACTACAGGCCTGCCATTGCAGCCTGTGTAAGATGGTGCATGCACCACTTACTTAAGATATAGGTTTACTATATCTAAGGGTCAATGCACTTAAAACCTATAAGTCACCCCTCTAGCAGGCCTTTACAATCCTGAGGGCAGGGTGCTTGGTTCTAAGTGAGAGGGTGCTGCTGCATGAGCAGAAAACCCCTGCAGTCTACGGAGTCCATTCTCCCGGGTTGTCAGTGAAGCAGCCATTTACGACATATAGAGTGGCATTATGCGACCGCGTGATGACCAACTCTAAAACGGCTGAAAGTATCCCTATCGTGTTTGGTGTCAAACATGTTGGAATCATACCCCCACACTGGTAACCGGTGTGGGAGGTATGATTCCACCCCTCAGAAGCGAGCTTTGTTGGGTCCCTGGTGTTCCCGGTACCAGCCTTCTAGTCCCGGACAGCACAAAATGGTTGCTGCCGACCAGAGAGATTTCTGCCCTCCTGCTGCTCAGCCAAGCTCGAGCAGGGGAAGGCAGAACAATAGGCATCCTGTCACAGGGAGGTGTGACCACCTCCCAAACAGGATTTAGTATATTAGGGCTGGGTGGGTGTGCTTGCCAGCGACCGAAAGTCTGCATGAGGGGCACATTTGGTGTCCCTGTGCATAGTCCAGTTCAAACCAGTCCTGGGAGCCGTTAGCTCCTACTCTGGCGCGAAACTGGACAAAGGACATGGGAGTAACCTCCCCACTGTCCAGACCCTCCCCTGGGAGGGTCCCCTGAATCTTGCCAACCCTCTTCCGTGGGTACATAAGGGCTTAACTGGCTGTAGGATCTTAGATTCAACGTGGACAAGATTCGGAACCAGAAACCACTGAGCTTCGACCGTCTGGACTCTCTGGACTTCGCTGGACTTCGTTTGGGCCCGACTTCGTCTCCCACTCAGTCTGCTGCATCGTCTGTGCCCATGCACCATACAGGATCCGTGCAGGACCTGTGGAGCATCAAGAACAACTGAAAATATCTCCCTTGGAGTGAAGGAGTCACTCCCCTGCATTTGCAGGCACCGCAACACTGCGGTGCAGTCTGCTGACCCTGAGCTCCTACGGACTCTGAAGGCTTCAGCAACACAAGAGGTGGGTTTCTACGTCCCTCGAGGTCCGAGCTGCCCTCTCACCAAGTTTGAGGTCAGAATCCCTCGTGGGAGCTGCAATACCCGAACCCCTGTGCATCGTGTACATTTGCAAGTGCATATGCTTGTTGGCGTTTCCCGAACAGGTGCATTGGGCTCCGAGTAGTTCCAACCTCTGGCACCATTTCCTACCAAGATCTTCGACCTCCTCGCACCAAGTGCTCCGTGGGCTGTTGTTTGGTGAAATCGCTCGAGGTCCTCTCGCGACTCCTGTGCCTACAGCCTGTGGGTCCAATTGAGGGTCAACTTTGCTTTACTTTGGCTTTCTGGTTGCTCCAGACTTGCCCTGACTCCCCTGCGTTTGGTGAGTCTCCTGGACCTTGCTGGTCATGACCGTACACATCCTTGACCTTCTGCGTGGGTTGCCGTTGCCAAGGCTTGTTGGTGCTCCCGCCAGACACAGACCCCTCAGTACTCGACATCCTTTGTGGGACAGCTCGTATCCAGCTCCTGGTTGTCCTCGACATCTCCTCGTCCCCGTAGCTGCAGAGTCAAGAACTCCATCAACCAACCTGAAGCACCCGACATCGGTGGGGATTCGCCTACCGAGCCCCTGGTCACTCTGAAGTGGCCCAGACTCTTTCCCCTCTGCTTTCAGGTACTCTTCGACAAGAATCCACCTTTGGATTCCAACGGACACTTTTCTTCCTTCCAGCAGCGGCTTTTCTTCAAAGTCCTCCATTGAGTTCGACAGCGGTTTCCGACGCCACTTCAGACCTATGCACCCGGCTTCCCTGGGATAGGTAACTTGGGTACCTCAGTATCCAGGGGTGGGGTGGCTCTCCAACCTTCTGTCTTCCACAGGGTTTGTTCGAAGTCCACTGGGAAGGGTCCTTAAACTTTAAAACTTCAACCGCGACTTTCCCATAGAATTGTCGGATCACGCGTTTGTGTTCCCACACTGCACCCGTCCTCCGTGGGGTCCCTACTTACTCACCTGGGGTGGTTCCTTGGGGTCCCAGCAATTCTACGTCCTCTCAACACTGTCTTGACTCGAGTCGTGGTTCTTATACCACTATTTTAGTATATGGTTTGGTCCCCCCGGGGCCCACTGTGTATTAGTGCTATTTACTGTCATTTCTGTGCTTAAGTATTGTGTGCTTTGTGATTATCTCCGTGTAGGAGATACTGTGTCTTACTAAGTAGTATTATATTAATAAATTCATATTTTTATAACTATGGTGTCATTCTCCTTTCATTTAACCAATACGATAAGATTGCATTCTGGTAAACCAAGCTGCTTAACATTCCTTCAAGACTAAGCCTGAAGGCTGCTCTCCACAGCTACCACTTGGATAGCTTTCTAAGGTTATCTTAGACCTCTTAAATCACCATAAGGGTTGTTTGGACTGGTGCAAGGTGCCCACTTTAATTAGTGGACAGCATTTACCAGGCCAACTTCTCACAGAGCGCAAAAAGTAGTGGCGACAGAGGGCAGCCCTGTCTGGTCCCTCTCTTAATGAGGAAGGTGGATGACTTTATGCCATTTACTTGTACATTCGCCTGGGGGGCAGAGTAGCGGGAATGGATCCAGCCACGAAGTCTGGGCCCAAATCCGAATCGCTCCAACACCCGGTATAGGTAAGTTCAATGGACGCGGTCAAATGGTTAACGCTAGGGCTGGGGACTGTGTACGTTGTATTTTGTCCAGGAGATGGCACAATCTTTTAGTGTTGTCGCTACAACCTCTTTCCTGGATAAAACCGGCCTGATCCGAGTCCACCAATCCCTGTACATAGAGGGCCAGCCTATGTGCTAGGATGCTAGTGAAAAGTTTTGTGTCAATGTTCAAAAGGGAGATTGGGCGGTAGGATGCGCAGTCCCTAGGGTCTTTCCCTGGTTTCAGGATCACTATGATAGTTGCTTGGAGCATCGACTCCGGCAGCCTTGCCAAAATTGGGGCTATCTGTACGCCGAAGAGCTTATAGAACTCCTCCCTGTACCCATCGGGGCCTGGAGCCTTGTTAGGCTTTAGTTTCTGGATTGCGAGGAGGACCTCCTGGACGCTTATGTCCTTCTCTAGCGCTTCAAAGGTGGACCCGTTCAGCGCCGGCGGAGACACCGGGGCCATGTAAGCCTCAATGTCCACTTCGCGGAGCTGCTCGGCCTGATAGAGATTCTGATAAAAATCTCAGAAGGCATTGGCTACATCTACCTCCGAGGTGCAAAGGGAGCCATCCATAGACCGTATCTCAGGGACCCGCTGATCTGTTGTTTGTGCTCGAAGGCGGTGAGCCAGCATGCACCCTGCCTTGTTTCCCCCTGCATAATATGTCTAGCGTATTCTAAGAAGGGCATACTCTGCACGTCCCATATCTAGCGCCTACTGCTGTTTCCTTGTCGCGTTCAATTGGCGGCGGATTGCCACTGATCCTGACCGGACATGGGCCGATTCCATGTCTGTGCTTCCAGCTTGTCTCTTTTCTCCCTTCGCTCTCTATTAAAACCTGCTGATATACCTAATAAGTGCCCTCGCAATACCACCTTCAAATTTTTCCCAGAGGGTATATATGGACGTCTCGGGGAGATCATTAAGTTCTAAGAAGGAGTGGAGCACCGTTTGCGTATCAGCTCTTATTTTTATCATATGTTAAAAGTTTAGCGTTTAGTCGCCAGTGAAGAGGGGCGGGCGTCTGTCCCCCGTATTTAAATCGCAGATTTAGGGGGGAATGATCCGAAAGTGAGGTTGCCCCAATTCCCACCGAGAGCGTGTCCCGGGTGACCCGGGGTGTAGTGAGAAAGTAGTCTATGCGGGCATACATCTGATGTGATGCCGAAAAGAAAGTATAGTCTATTGCCGTGGGGTGCATGTGTCTCCAGATATCCGTGAGGCCTGCTTCACTCAACCACTGCCGGGTACCCTTTGTCAGCCCCCCAACCTGTCCTGCCCTTGGAGCTGATCTATCCTGGTGGGTGTCCATTGCTATGTTTTTTCTTTTTTAAATTCTTTTTATTAATTTTGACAGGGCAGAATACACTTTACATATTACATAAAACCCGTTAAGATTTTTCCTTTTCTTTTTGTACATATCCCACATTCATGGGTAAACCCCTTTTCCCATCCAGTCTCCCACCTTTTGCCTTTGTCACCAATGCTGCGGGGAATCTTCCATCTGGTGTACTCTTCGGTGTATCCCCCCACCCGGGTTCGCGCACAGATTCCCACGGTATACGTTCCACATATTCCAGATTTGTTCCCACTTCCCGGGGCATCCCCTGCCCGTATATACAGTTTTTTCAGCAACCATGCACCAGTCGAGAACCCTCTCCCAATCCTGCAAGCTTGGTATTTCTGGCACTCCCCAGTGTTGAGCGATGTTGCGCTTTGCAATTGTGAGCCCCAGTGTTACCCAGATCCTCCCTTTCTCGCTAAGATCTGTGGGTTTCCATATGTTGAGGAGACACCAGCTTGGGTCCGGGGTCAATTCTATCCCTGTGACTTCAGACATCTTCCGTATTATGGCCGCCCAGTAGTGTTGTATCTGAGGGAAATCCCACATTGTGTGGTAGTAGTCCATTGCTATGTTGAAGTCCCCACCCACAACTGCACAACTGTTTCCTTATCAGGAGAGGTGAGCAGCAGGCCCAGTGTTTCCCTAAAACAAACCTCCTGCTGCTCGTTCGTGGCATAAGTGGTGGTAACTGTCAGCCTGGCACGCTGTACAGTGACCTGTAATGCCAACAACCTACCGGGAATCTCCATAAGTACCCGCTCCACCCTTCCCGCAAAGTGAGTCGCAAGCAAGATCACAACCCCCCTTTTTTGGAAATTCCTGAGGAGAAGTATTGCCTGTCGAACCAGCGGGAACGCAGTCTCCGCCAGTCATCCTGGAGGAGGTGGGTTTCCTGTAGTAGGCAAATATCGCATATTGAGTCCCTAAACAGGGCCAGAACAGCTAGCCACTTGGCAGGGGCATTAAGGCCTCGGACATTGAGGCTAATCAGGGACACTACCATGAGGAGATATTCGGGGAAGCCTTTGCACCTTTCGCTGCTACCCGCAAGAGTCGGGCCTCCTCCTTACAAGGATTAGGGCCAAGGAACAACCTCCAGGTACGGAGAAAGTGGGGTAATGAAAGAGAGATATAGAGTTGAAACAGTGATAACAACACAAAGAACTTCCCCCTCCGGGGGGCACTCGAAGAACCGTAATGAGTTGGTCCATGTCTCCAGCGAGCACAGTCCCCAGTGGATGTCCAGCAGGTTGGAGCTCTGCCAGACGCATCCCTCATTGCCTGGCGGGGGAGGCATGCGCTCAAGCCAGACAGGGGCCGCATCCGCTGAACCAGTGGAGCGAGCCTCATCAACTTTCCTTCTGCTGAAGATGGTGGAGTAGCCTTGTACGTTCCTCTCTGCTATCCGCTTCCGTAGGTTTGCCCACGATCTTCTTCCCATATCTTGTGCAGTGGCGGGAGCCCTGTTTACCCCTCTCAGCACCCCACACAGGCGATCCAGACGGTCCCGTGTCACCCAGCTTCAGGATGTCTGGCAGGTTACAGGCCTCGTCCAAAGTGCGGATCACCCGGACCTCATCTCGCCAGACGAACTGGAGGCGGAAGGGATGGCCCCATTTGTATCTGATCTTCTGAAGCTGCAGGAAGTCCGTGAGGGGTTTGAGGGACCTGCGTAACTGGAGTGTGATTGAGGAAAGGTCCTGATACAGCCAGGCCCTCGAATTCAATATCTTTCAAATCTCATGCAGCCATCATTATGGCCTCCTTCTGTTGGTAATAATGGAGACAGGTAAGTATGTCTTGTGTCTGGCCCGGTCCGAGTAGCTGGCTTTCCCGCGCGATGAGTGCGGTCAAGGATAATGTCCTGTTCCTGCAGAGATGGTGCGATGTGTTTGAAGAGGCAAACCACAAAGTCCTCCAGGTTGCCCGTGACTGCCTGCTGAAGAACTCCCTTAATACGAATATTGGAGGGCCGAGATCTGTTCTCCAAATCTTCCAGCTGATACCAGAGCTCCGTATTCTGAACACGCAGCTTCAACAGTTCCTGGTAGTGACCCTCCAGCTCCTCCTCTCTGGCATCTTGATTCTGCTCCAGTGAAGTCACCCACTGATCCAGCACCTCGACATCTTGACGGATCCCTTTTATATCAGCGGCTATGTCCTGTTTAAGTTCAGCAAAGTCTCTGCGGAGGGATTCGAAGAGCCGCTCAAGGAATGATTTAGTGATAGGGGAGTCATCCCCCCAGGACGCCTCACCCCTGGCCGCTTCCCCTGTTTTCTCCGGGTAGCCCATCTCCAGGGCCGCCTCCGATCGTTTTGTGGAAGACTTGGTGAACATCTCCTTGACCGACATGTCCCTCCTAGCGGTCCGGTGGGTCGACATGTCTGCTCACCGGTCAAAAATAGTTTCACTCAGGGCCACCGGGCACTATCACCGGGGTCCCGCACTCCACTGCATTGGTTGGTGATGGGTTCTCTCCGTGGGGAGGATGCCAAGCAAAGCAAGAGCTCAGATCTCTTCCGCTCCACTGCCTTGCAGCTCAACCGTGCGTGGCGCCTCCACCTAGATACAGCGTCTACTCCCTCCTTGAAATTAATTGGAGAAGCCCGGTGGTTCACACCCAGTGCTGGGAACAGCATCAAGCCTCCTGGGCACGGGACGGTCCGCCTCTCTCCGGACCGCAGAAGGCCGCTGCCGCGAGCCCTCGTCCCCTGCAGGGCACACCACCAGCAGTGGCCATAGCTAAGTACCCCAGCAAGCACATCCGGGGCCGCAGCCGCTATCGCCAAAGACCTCCACCGGCCCACCGACAGGCCCAGAAAGCAACAGGGCGGCAATTCAGACTTCAGCGCAGGGGGCGACCCCCACCCAGACATCCAACTGTAGTGCTGGTATCACCCGGGCTCACCGCCACCCCCTATAGGGCAGTCCAACCAGGGGCAGGGCTCAGCACGCAACTTCCCGGGGATGGGCCGGTCCGCTCCCACTGGACCGCAGAAGGCACGCCGCCGCGCACCCTCGTCCCCTCCAGGCCACTCCACCCGATGTGGGGAGACTGTAGGAGCCCCCGCTAAGCACCCCAGGTCACCGTCTCGGCGGCGAGAGGACCCACCTGGCTCGTCCACCGGGTTTGAGGGCAGGCGCCACGGCGCCGCGTTTGGCAGCACGAGGGGTAGCCCACGGGGCCACCAAATAGTATGAGGGCCCTGTGCCCTCAACAGCCCGTAAGAGGCAACCAAACTGGTTCTTCAAGGTGGGCCCAGCCCCGGCCGGAGGTTAAACTGCCCAGCACCGGCCCCCCCCCACCCCACGTCAGGGACCGGGCCTCAATTTGCCCGCGTAGTCGGCTGCAAGTCCGGGAAGCCAGAGCCTGCTCCAGCCCAGTGTCCAGCGTAGCGACCAAAGGCCCCCACTCCCCACTTATCCCGCTCCCGGGGAGGCAGACTCACTCACAGTTTGTCGCCGGGGGAGCGGTCCGATCATCGCATGCCCCCGTCTTTGTGCGGGGAGGCCACGAGTACACTCCCAAATGGGGCCCATGCTCGAGGTCCAGCCCTGCAACTCCGCACTGCTCAATTCATCCTGCCGGGGGTCCGCAACTGTCGCTGCCGAATCCACCAAGGCCAGGGGCCGCAGGACACCTCGGGGTACAGGGCTGACGCGCCTCTGACGCCTCCCATGCAGCTCCCGGGCTTCTTGGCCTGCTCGCCTGGCGGAACTCCGATGGCTGCGACCTACTCCGCCGCCATCTTGGACACACCCCGACAGGCATTTTAACGGCTGTCTCATTCCGTGGATCAGAGGCATACTAGAGGTGAGGTCTTGGCTAGAGCGTTGCCTCGGACAGCAAACCCTCCATCACACTTGGTGGTTGCCTTCGGCTGATGTGCTATGAGCAGAGGCCAACCAGCACTGCCGGTTTGAGTCAAGCAAGTGCAAGCAATTGTTAGTGGTTTGGGATCTGGGTTGGCCGGGCCGAATAACATCATCAGGCGCATGACTACGGCGGCCAGCTTTAATTGGGAACCTGTACATTTAAGCCAATGAAGTTGTTTTCGTTACGCACATTATCGAGCCTGCACCATCAGTGACAGGCACACCTGCACTGTGTCACTTTGACAGGCACACCTGTGCAGGTTATATTTCCTTTATAACCTTGGAGAATTGTGTAACCATCGGTGACAGGCACACCATTCTTTCCTGCACTTTGGTGACAGGCACATCTTCTCTCATCACTTTTAGGTACTGTTGCCTGCATAGTGGGATCTATTGTTGGAAATATCTAGCTATTAGAATTTCAACTGTATTATATATAATTATGGTACTTACCTGCTTATTTATTGTATTGACATTCTATTACACACCATTTGTTTAGTTTGTGCTCTCCATTAAACAATACAGCTTCTAATCAATATTTGATTCAAATAACACCACTTTTACAGCAACCAGGAAAACCACCTATAAAATGGAAGAATTGGTTGTGCAATTTTTAAGAATTATTTAGAGGCTGTGGACGCAACTAAATTTGAGCCCAGGAGAAAAATAGCATTACTCTACAGTCATCTTGGCCAGGAAGGCCAACAGATTTTTGATAACTTACCAGAATTGGATGCTCCACGGGATTAATTTGGTCAGTGGGGTGAGGACACAGAAGCGGTGGCAAGGCTATCAAAAAAATTCTCTGAAGAATCCAGTGTTCTTTTAGAAAAGTTTAATTTCTTCAAAAGAAAACAAACAGCTGATGAAAGCATAGAATAATTTGTGTCTGCCTGAGGCTGTTACCTTCGACATGTAATTTTGGAGACATATTGGATATGTATATAAGAGATCAATTGGTGTATGGTTGTTTTGCGAGAAAGATCTGAGAACGACCTTAGTGGAGGTTGTTGACATTGCAAAAGGAATTGCGTGCTCATTAGTTTCTAGCAGACTCGTATCTCAAGACCAAACTGTTGTGGGAGTCAAAAGAATGGAGGAATCTGACACCTTGGGTTTTGTATCAGTAAAAGAGAAAAACCAGGGTCTTAGCACAAGAAAAGTCAATTATCTTGTTTTCGTTGTGGGTCAAGATCCCATTTGGGCAAAAATGAAAACTGTCCAGCTGTTGGAAAACAATACAATAAATGCAAAGAAATTGGACATTTTCAAGGAGTTTGCAAAGGTGAAAGGAAACAATATATATATGATATGGAAGATACTGTGCAAGATATGTCAACTGATTTGTTCAAAGTTGTCCTTAGAGTGAAATTGCAAACTGGGAACGTTTCCAAGGTCAAGGTACCATTATGCAATGTCTTAGTTTGCGACATTCCACTCAAAATGTTGGCTGACACTGTGTTCTTCAATTTATGAGGCCATAGTAAGACATTGCTACCTCCTGATGTGAACCCCAAGGCATTGGGTAACAGGAAATTAATATGCTGGGTTATTTTGTGGATATCTTGACATGTCTTGGTAGGAAAACTACTGCCAAGATTTATGAAGCAATGAAAGGAAGAAATCTTGTGGGTTAGCAAGATTTAGCTAAGCTTGGGTTAATGTTGGTTCCTGGATCTGATACACCTGTTATTGTTGCGCCAATGCAAATTTCTTTATTAGAACATGTTTCAGAATATGGTACAAATCCATTTTTGAAAGATTTTGCAGAAGTGTTTACTGAAAAAGTTGGCAATATCACTAAGTTTGAGCACCACATCAGACTGAAACGTGACACATTTCCCCTTGCACACAAAGGTGAGGCCTATTCCATTAAGTGTAAGAGATGAACTTAAAGTTATGCTACAGAAGTTAGTGGATGAAGGTATAATTATGGAAACCAACACTTCTGAATGGGCTAGTCCCATTGTTATTGTCAGGAAGAAATCAGGAGAAATTTGCTTGTGTGCAGATTTGCGCACCCTAAATAAAAATATTAAAATTGACTGCTATCCACTACCTAAGATTCATACATTGTTAGCAAATTTGGGACGAGCTAAATTTGTTACCATCCTTGACTTCCGGTCAGCGTATCATCAAATCCCAGTCGATACAGCTTCACAAGAGTTAGCTACTTTCATCACACCATTTGGTGCCTTTAAGTTTCTGAGAACGCCGTTTGGTCTGCCTTCAAATGCAAGTGTATTGCAGAACCTTATGCACACCATTTTGAGGAGTATTAATGGAGTACAAGTAATCCAATATGCTGTTTTGATTTTTGCAGATAACATGCATGAACACAACAGTATCATGACCATCTTTAGGGAACATGGTATTACTTTAAGGTTGGATAAGTGTAAACGTTTAATAAAAGAATTGACTATTTGGGCAATAGAATAACATCTGAAGGAATCAAACCCCAAATTTGTCTAATTAAAGCCATCAAAGAGGCACCTTTTCCAAAAAACAATGATTCTCTCAAGTCCTTTCTGGGACAGAGTGAAAATTACTCAAGATTTGTCAAGGGATATGCCTTTGCAGAGCAACTACTTAAATCCTTGCTCACGTCAGGTGTGAAGTTTGTTTGGGGTGCAGAAGAGACTGAAGCTTTTGAGAAGGTTAAGGAATTAATTGTGTTGGCCACAGCATTAACTCCATTTACTTCTGGTAAGAAATGTATGTTGATTGTGGATGATACAACAAAAAAAGGGGAGGAAGAGGATTTCTGGGTTCGTCCTCCTCAATGCTACACCTATTAATACAAAAAAGAGAGAACCCAGCGGGGAGACACTTCAAAGAACTCCCCATGGGAAAGAAAAACCTTGTTTTCCTTATAAGACCCTCACTCACCAGGGTTGCCCCTTGGTGGCATGCTTCATCATTTGGGTCCTTCCCGATCCGCTGCGGATCGGGGTGTGCTGCGACCTACGATTACGTGGGAGCACTTAATAGTATTATATATTTTTTTTTTGTTTAAATTTGTTTTTTGGGATTTGGCATTGCATTTTACATATTGACGTTGGTTCATCATGACATGTTATCACACATCTTTAAACAGAAGGAAAAATGACTGGAACATTCAGACTGCACAACCTTATTACATATACATCTCAATAGCCGAGGTACAGTAGAATGTTCTGGGAGGTTCCCTCTGGCCCCGCTCAGGGATCTGTGATAGTGTGTTTACTGGAGCCTGGCTGGGTGGGCTTCCCTGAGTGGTGGTTTGTTGGTTAATCCCCTGCTGTACCTTTTGTGTTATCCCAGCTATCGGTTAGTGAATGCGTACCCCTTTTGAGAGAAGAAAGAAAAAAAGAAAAGAAAAGAAAAATAGAAAGTCGCCGGCTTCGGAACCGCCGTCGCAAATGTAAGAAGAAACTATTAACCTTGGAGGTAAACTGGGGAAGTGGATGGGGAGCTGACAGCGTACATATTCGCAGGGAAGGGGAAGAAGAAAGGCCCTTCCTTCCCCTTCTCTCGGTTTGTGTGGTGGGCTATACTACCAGGAAAACTGCGGGGGGCGTGCGGTCGGGAGGGGCCGGGGCGGGCGTTTCAGCCGAGGCGGACGGGAGCACCTAGTGTGGCCTATCTTATCTCCTGCTTCAGGTGGCCGGACATGGCCCTGTATCATCCTCGACCAGAACCACGGGGAGGTTGGGAGGCTATCGGTGATGCTACTTGCGTGGTATCGTGCCCCACTTTTTGACTGCGCCTATCCAGGCTGCTTCAGGGGGTCCCGCGGGGGCCCGCCAGTGCATGGCTATCCCTCGTTTAGCCAGGAGGATGGCTAGGGAGACAAAACGGCACTGCACCTGTTCGGTCTTCCGCCTGCGGAAGATACCGAGGGCACACGCTTCCCAAGTGGATGTGGACCTAATGCCGGTTGTCGTTCGGAGCGTCCGATGTACCCTATCCCAGTATGGTTGGATAGTGGGACAGTCCCAAAACATGTGTTTGAAATCCGCCTCTGGGGCCTGGCATCGAGGGCACGAGAAGTGTGTGTCAGGGTAGAAGCGGTGGAGGCGGTGAGGGGTCAAGTACGCTCTATGGAGGATATTGAATTGAATGTTCCTGAAACGTGCGTTTCTGGAGACCTTTTTGGGGTATTCCAGGGCCATTCCCATTCTTTGTCGTTGAACACCCGTCCCACCTCACTTAATGGTATTATATAAAATGATAAAGAAGATGTTATAGGAGGGGGAGTGGAGAAAAGTGCTAAACTAAATTAAAAATACCTGACTAGTAGGTCTATCTACTTTATTCCTGCCTCTAGTCGGTATGGTTAAAAATCAGGGGTTGGTTTGAAAAAAGTAGGTTAGATTCTGCTTACGTTTTTCAGGGTCAACATGTTTCGAGCCTTGCCCCTATTGGCTTTTCATCAAGACCATAGGAACCTAGTTCCCTTGGCACTACTTTCATGAGTTCCTTAATAGGAACGCGTTAAATTGCATGCCATGCGATTAACAAAACATACATACATATATCACCAAATGGTGTTCTTTCACTGCTTGTATATATGACGTTGTAATATTACGTCATGATCATAGTCTCTCCCGGGGGTAGGGTGGCCTGTAGTCACACCTTCGTCAAGGCCAACCCTCGGCCGGTGTACCTGTGCTGCTCTCCCGGGGAGCGCATCTTGTGGATGATAGTCGGGTTGGCCTAGGTGCTGTATTATCACAATGGGTAAATGGCAAGGAAGTCACAATTGCCTTTGCATCAAGGTGCTTGAAAATACCTGAAATTAATTACAGTACCATTGAGAGGGAGGCATTAGCTTGCACATGGGCTGTGAAAATGTAAATATCACAATTTCAGGAATATGCATTTGACATCAAGTACATTTCAGGAGAAGAAAAATCTGAGAGTTGACTTTGTCTAGAATGCCACTTGTCTCTGGTGATGATGAGAGTTGTCAGGAGGATGTGGTGTGTGTAGTTGCAATGGTGGGAGTTTTGGTGAAAAGGAAGACTAGTGTCACATACCAGGAATGTTGGTAAGTGCTGCAGAAAGTTATACAGTTTTGATGATGCAGTTAAAACATTTGCTCAAGTTTCATAGAAGCCTTCAGTTCTTAATGGTGTACTCAGTCGTAATTATAGGTATGTTCCACCTACTGAGTTTAGAAAAACACTTATCAAATTAGCTCATGAGGGTAATTTAGGTGTGAACGGCATAGTCAAATGTTTAAAACAATACTATTGGTGGCCGTCTATGGACTCTCAAGTTGTTGACTGGGTTAATAATTGTACTACCTGCTTAATATCAAACAAACATTGGAAACTTTCTGAGAACCCTTTGCACACAGTTCCTATGCCTGAAAATGTTTGGGATAAAGTTGCTCTAGATTTTGCAGGTCCCTTTGAGCTTTTACTAGTAGAGAAAAGATGTATGGGGGCTTTAGTAGACAATTTTTGAAGTGGGTGTATATGGACTGCGCACCATCTCCAAGTACTGATTATGTGATCAAGTTTTTGGAAATAATTTTTTCTATTGAGGGAACTCCCAAAAATTTGGTCACTGACAACGAAATGCACTTCACGTCGAATCGCATAGCACATTTCATTGATTTTTTTTTTTACATCAAACATCTACAGGTAGCTTTGTATTCCCTTACTTCGAATGGTTTGGTGGAAAGAATCAACAGATTTCTGAAAGAAGAGGTACAAACTGCTATTGTTTCTGAAGTAGATGTGGAAACATTTTTGAGGCAGAGATGTTTTAAGGCGTGGGCAAAGTGGGCTCTGGCCCAGTACCCCAGCCTTTCGAGGGGGTCCCCTGATGGAGACAGCTCTGTTCTGCAGAGAGGCTTGTGCTAATTCTGACCTTGCATAATTCTTAAATTGATTGTTTTAAATTCCATTTTCCATTAATTTATTTTTAATGTGGGTGTTATGTGAAAATCTATTACAGACATTTTGCAGAGAAATGTTGTGCTTATGTTTCATGCAACATCCATTAAAATGGTTTCTTTTAGATCAAGACAGAACCTCCTACATGAGAAGTGGGAGAGTGTCACAGTGATTATTTTCAGTAATATCAGTGAGCTGCTGCTGTGTTACAATATTGAAAACACATGTCACTATCCCTGAATATTAGATGTGAACACATTTAGAATTTGGACGAGTGTGTTTGTGCACTGTCAATGACCTGGCCAAAGTGGGCATGAAAGAGCTGGAACTAGATCATAAATTCAAAGATGTTCCAAACAGAGGCCCCTAACATCCTTAAAATGTCCCTGTTTTGCAGCAGAAACTGTGGGCTCACCTCCTTACTCCACATACCACTAAAGGTGTTTCTCCTTTTGAACTTACAACGTAGAAGAGTACCAACTTCTTTGGTGAGTCCAGATTGGGTGATGGCATTGAAATTTCAAAAGGACAAATCTGGGAACAGTCTTGAGGCAATGCTAAATAGAGTTTTGAGAAACCAGGCTTTAACGAAGGAAAGATTTGATAAAAATCACAATGTAAAAGAAATTGCATTTTCAGGAGGTGATTGGGTTTTAGCTAGAAAACCATTTCGAATCAGAAAAGGAGAATTTAGATTTTTCACAGCCTGGTGGGCAGAAAATCTGGATTTTATTAAAGACAAAAAGGCTAAGATTATGCAAATCTCCTTTATTGCCAGCTCACAGCAGCAACAACTGAAGAACATAGAACTTTGATAACATTCTAGTAGGCTATAAGATCCCCCCACACGTAGTATTCTTCCTTCTTTGTATTGCGAACAAGATAACCTCTCTTATTGTTAACTTTCAAACGATAACTTTATTTCCACAGATGGAGGAAAGGTTTCTTACTCTGAAAGAGAGAAAAAAGAAATCAATACATTTATATGATCATCTCCACTGGGGGGGGGTTCATGATGTGGAGGGATAATCTTAGCCTCCGTGTCTTTAAAAAAAATCCAGGCTGTGAAAAATCGAAATTTTATGGCATGGAACGGAGGCTAACATTATGCAAGTTTAAAGTGCATTTAATACATTGTCAATTGCACTTGTGTCAGGTCTAAAGTAGCAAGTTTTGAACATACTTTCGTTAGACCAATCTGCGGCCCTAAGGATATCCTGTAAACCTCCTCCCAGGAAAAAGGCTTTTGAGGCTGAAGCACCCCTAAGGGAATGTGCCCCAAAGATAGAGATATCTACACCTGCTTCTTTCATCACTTCTTTCACCCATCTTGCTAAGGTGGGAGAAGAGACTGCGTTATGAGGGGCTCTATGAGATATTAGCACTTGTTCAGTGTTTCCTCTCAGGTTTGCAGTTCTCCTCTCATACTCCATCAGGCATCTCATCACATACAGTCTTTCATTCTGTGAAAAAAAGGGTAGAAAATGGAGCTTGACATGGTTTTGATGCATCTTTTAAGGTAGGAGCAAACCCCTTCAGGCTGGTAGGCTCTGTTGGTGATGTCTAGTGCTCTCACATCTGAGGTCCTTCTAAATGATACTCGGCAAAGCAGGACAGTTAACTTATAGGTGATACGTTTAAGTGATAATCCAACATTCTCTACCCAAGTTAATAGGACCTGTAGGACGTCTCTAACGTCCCATAAGGCTGCATATTTCGCGGAAGATGGGTTTAGTACCCACATGCTTCGCATGATTTCTTTAGTCAGTAAATTTTGTCCTACGGATATTTCGTCTAAGAGGTCGTGACCTGCTGCAATAGCCGATCTGTAAACATTAACAGTTTTATAGGATAGTCCTGAGGTGATTAGTTTGGATAAGTAGTCAATTACATTTACTAAATCAGTTGTAACGGGATTGTAATCCCGTTGAAGACACCAGCGAACCCATTTCTCCCAGGCCAGTCTATATGCTTTCCTTGTGCCAGGTGCCCATGACTCTGATACAAGTCTGAAAGCGTCTGCCGAAAGGCCTGGGAGTTGCCATTGTTTTTTTTTTTTTAAACATTTTTATTGAAGGCGAGACTTGCAGTGATGACATTGCAACATGACCGATCCATTCAACAGTATTTCTCTTTTACACAATATTGAAAACATAATTTAGCAATTTGCTGTATATAGATCTTGTGGCATGTTAATAAATGGACAATGTTTCTTGTTAATCATCCTCTTCGGAAACTGGGTCTATAGTAGGTGGAGTACAGATACCTCCCCTATACGTATTCCATTTACCCCAAACCCGCTCCCACTTTCGAGGGCAACCTCTATGAACATAGGTAGCTTTCTCAGCCGCCATGGCAATATCCATATCTTTGCACCAGTCTCCTAGGACTGGGGCGGTGCAAGCCCCCCAAAGCCTGGCGATATTCCGTTTTGCCATTATCATGCCCAGGGTTGCCCAAGTTTGGGCAGCGTGACTCAGGTCTGTTGGTTCCCAGATGTTTAGGAGACATCGTTTAGGCTCTGGCGGTACCGGACTTGCGCTGACCAGTGTGATTGTGTTCATCACTGCTTCCCAGTATAGTTTAATTACAGGGCACTCCCATAGTGTGTGGTAAAAGGTACCTATGTCACCGCATTGTCGCAGGTAGAATTGGTCATTGATTCTCCCTATCTTGTGTAGTGTTGTTCTGATAAAATATGTCCTGTGGAGCACTTTGAGTTGGAGTAGACGTAACCTAGAGGATACTGCCACTACCCTCGGGGATTCTATCGCTTCTTGCCAGTCGGATTCGTCTAATTCGCCTACGTCAGCCTGCCACTTGTCCTGCAGCGGTTGTGTAGGGTCTAACTGATTATTGACAATTTTCCGGTATGTGAGTGATATGGCCCTCTTGTCCATGTACTCCGTGAGAAGTCTATCCTCTAATGGGGATGCTTCTGGTAGGTTCGTATCAGGCGGGATAACCGCCTCCAGTGCGTGTTTGACCTGCAAGTATCGAAATAGTTCAGTGGGTACCATTTCATATTGCTCCTGCAATTGAGCAAAAGGGATAGTTTTTCCTGTCTTCCAAAGGTCCCCCACTTGTGAAATCCCTATTGCGTCCCATTGCCTGAATTCCTTACTCTTGCCCAATTTGCCTAGTTTACCCGTGTCCCGTAGTGGGGTATGTTGTGTCAACTTGTCGCTCCAGCCCAAATGTCGTGTCACCGTATGCCATATGTGGATGGTGTGCGCGGTGGGTCCCAGAAGGCTCGAGTTCTGCTTTTGGTTATAGAGTGCTCGATTGATTCCGCCCACTCCCAGGGTGTGCCTATCTAGTCGATAAGCAGGGTCAGTTTGGGGCAAGTGGAGCCATTGATTAAGTACAGCCAATTGCGAGGCCCAGTAGTATAGCCGGATATTTGGAAGTGCAATACCACCGTCATACCAACTCCTGACCAGTTTAGCCATGGCTATTCTAGCAGGTCTACCGTCCCATAAAAGCTTGGTTACCTCTGCGTCTATTGCTTTGAAATATGACTCAGGTACGCAAAAAGGGGTGTTGTGAAGTTTATAAAGAAATCTAGGGATCGTCATCATTTTAAAAAGTGCTGCTCTACCTAGCAGAGTGAGGGGCAATGATTGCCAGTGCTTGGCATCCCATCGCAGTCTTTGCAGCGGCCCCTGGAGATTCCTTACCATAAAGTCTTCCAGATTAGACGTGACATGTATCCCCAAGTATCTAAAACTATCTGTCACTATTTTCACTTCGCAGCCTCTAGGCAATATTGGAGGGGGCCCATGCAGGACATATAATACTGATTTACCCCAATTAATGGTGTATCCGGAACATTTCCCGTATATTTCGCATATGTTTAAGAGTCTATGTAGGAAGCGTTTAGGGGATGCCATATAAATAAGTGATAGAGCGCTGATAGCACTCTATTTTGTATGAGTGCACTATACTCATGGTTTAAACGCACTCTCATGTATTCGTATTGTTTGCAGTGTTTTATGATTATTAAGAAACATTTATTTGAACCATTTGATGTTGAAAACTAGTGAACGCATTGAATTTTGTATGTATTACGATTCCTTCATGCATAATGTGCAGGACGATATTATTTCTATATACCGTATTTGTGGTTAGTTTAAGTTGCCTGAATTATAGGCCCAAAGTCTTAAAGTTTCGATTTTCCTTGCTCTCGAGAAATAAATAATTAAATGTTGTTGTGTTCGAAATGAGAATGTTCTCATCCAACTGCAGGTGCAAGAATACACATCGTTATTTTCAGAGTTAAGGAGAGACCCGGAATGTCTTTGAAGATGGCTGGGAAGCGAGAAGTGAGGATGCCTTGCGTATCTGGTCTGTCTGAAAGCCAAGGCTACTGGAAAGAAGATATCACTAATTAAATTTGTGCCATGAAAAGAAAAAAGCTACTGCATAGAGGTGCAATGGAAAGTTTTAAGAAGAATGACGTATTGTGGGTTGAATCCCATCTTTTGTATGATGCGCAGGGACAGCGAGTCCAGTCTTCTGCTAGCTTTCGGAGGAGAAGGAGCATTTTAGAGCGAGCTCCATAGCCATAAGCTAATACAACCCATTTGACGTGAGTACTTCTTAGGAAGTCAACACGTGCTGACACCGTTGGGGAATGATAGAAGAGAGACAGGAAGGGCCCTCAATGTAGAGCAGTGTAGGGAAAGATTTTGATTTCTTTCAATGAGTCGAGAGATGAATATCGCATCAATTCTGTGTTGCGTTGTGATTTTGGAATTTATAATCATCTGTCTTTTGGGCCGAATTACTTATATTCGTAAACTTGGCTCTGTATTAATTTTTCTGTACCTCTATACTTTGCTACTGAGATGTATTTACATCCAATTGTTTTTGGCCTTATAATAAATATTCAAACTGCACTTTGGAGTTGGTGGTCTTTCCAGGCATGACAACTTTGCTGATATTTATCTGAGTTGTTTCTTCCCCTCAACCACTTTAGGTAAATAAAGATCGATCGCTACGCTATATTTAGTAGGGAACATCAGGTGTGCAATATAGCGTAATCAAATGGTAGCAGAGGATGGTTTACCTTTAAAGTGGTTTACCTCTAAGGTGAGGGGAGTAATCAGGAGTAGGGTTGAAGGTTGAAGAGCCCTGAAGTGGAGTGGAAGACGGCAGAGACCGGAGACTGGCGGACGTTGATGGTGCGGCGAAACAGTGGTGGCGTGAGTATGAAAGGAATTGTGGTGTTAGATTGTGGTAATGAGTAAGTGGGTGATGTCTTGCGGAGTTGGGATGTATGTTGAGAGAATGTGGTTTTTGGTTTACTGGTCCGGACACGTGCGGAGCAGGAAGTTTTGGTGAGCGGACTCAAGAGAAGTCCAAGATCCCGGGATAGTTTTGTATTGTAATTGTCTGATCAAATGTGGGTGTTGTGAAGCGCTATCGACGATCCACTTGTGTTAGAGAACTTTGTGTGAATGAGGAATAGGTCGCGGTAGAAAGCCTCAGGTACCGGGGGTGGACTATGGCGATTGAGTGACCAACGCAGGTCGGGGGTCACAACGGCTGAATGTTCTTGTGAGAATGTTCTATCGATCTTTAGAGACAGACAATTACTTGTTTTATGTGACTGTAAGTTATTGTAATTGTGTAGGAACAGTTACTTGGTTTAATAACTTTTGGATATACAGTTACTTGTGGTACGAATGTGTGTAAGCGAGTTTGTGGTGAAATTGTAAAGGCGGGTGAGCCGCTGCAAGGAGTGAGAAGTGACGTCAGGGTGCGCCGCGCTGTGATAGGTTGGTTGGTGTAACGCCGCGCTGGGATTGGTGGAAGTTCGTTTGCAGTGGAACAGCGTATTTTGGGCTTGCAATTGATCGATTTTACAATGAGTATTGCGAGATTTGTGTAGAGGCGACACAGGGGTAGTGACTCGGGTAGGAGAAGAAGCTCCACCAGAAGACACACCGGCACATTACATGGCAACGAATGTAGGACTTCATACTATAGTGTGGCTTCAGAATTGGCATAAACTTACAGAGAAAGAGGGTGAATTGGCTTTCCCTCGTTATGGGTCTGTTCGTATGGAAGTGCTGACCCAGCTGAGGGAGGTGATGAATGCACTGAAACCTCCCCCTAGACCCACACAATTTGAGGCATTAGATGCATGGATGAGAGCTGCTCTAGTAAAAGGAGAGAGGCTTCACAAGGAAGAATGAGGAAAGCAATGAAGGCATATCATGATGGTAGATGGGATGCCCAGTTGAAAAGATGGAGAGTAGACACCATAGAGGGAGAACGCTTGTACCCATTTCGTACGTTAAGAGAGGGGGCTGAAGGGAAAAAGACGACAGAGGAGGATAGTGATACAGATGACAGCTTCCTCGATAGGTTGGTAGCGGACCGTCCTCCACCGTGCGACTCTAGATCAGAGACAGAGAGGTGGTGCCCATCAGAAGAGCGTTTAGGTGTGGGACAACTGGGTTCAGAGGAAAAATCGGCAGGAGTAAGAGGCAAGATTACAATGGTACGCATTCCGGGAGGATCTGGAGGAATGAGGTATCCAAACCCTGAGCCAGTAGAACCTGCAGGAAACATGCAGTTACCAGATGCTTTGTCGGTACCAGTCACAATAGGGCCGGTGGTTCCGATATATACTCCTAGAGAAAGAACCGATGACAGTCAACAGCAAATAAGTGAAGGGGAAGAGACAATGTCTGGAGGGAGCCTTGCAATGAGTGGGACTGGGTTAAGTCGGATAACTACTGTTCGTAGCAAAGGACATGACAAGAAAGGCCAAACGAGCTTATGATGCATTGTTGCTCTTGGCACAAAGGTATGAGGTTGATTTGTCAAAGACAAAGCTGACACAGGGTTCTTGCAGATTAAATTACACAGATAAGGATTTGGAAGAGAAGCGAACGATTGGATTGAAAGCACAAATTAGAGAACTAGTGATAGGGATGCGGACATGGAAAGAATTAGACAGATGGAAAGAAAGATGGGCCAAAAAGAAAAGCTTCCAGACTGGAATAGGAAATACTCCGCCTCCGGGTGGAAGGACGGGAGCTGCAAGAAATTTCCCCCTCAGGGAGGTACAGAATGGAGGGTATGTACATGTGCCATGGAGCAGGGGTGAATTAGCAGCATTTACGAATGATTTTCCTCGGCTGAGGGAAAAACCTGCTGAGTGGTACAAGCAAATAGATCAGTTTGTAAAGATTTCGAAAGTATTGTGGATTGATTTAAACACCTTGTTTGATATAGTAGTGCCGGCGGATTTGTGGGCGGCATGTAAGATTGCCATTGAGTGGCCTACTGCAGAGCCACCTAGAGATTCATTGACTCATGGTCCTTCACCTGATGTAATGAGAAAATACGAGCAAGTGATTACATGGTTGCAATCGAAGGTAGCTCCTCAGATTGTTGATTGGTTGAAGATTGATAGCACCACTCAAGATTCTAAGGAATCAGTACATGATTATTACGAAAGATTGTTGTTAGCTTTTAAGCAGCATAGTGGATTGGATACAATTGAACAGAAAGATATGGGACAATTTGTCTCGAAGTTTGTGTTGGGACTGAAATCTAATAATAGTTTGATGATACAGCATCACTTGATATGTTGGCAGAATAAGTCGGTGGACGAGATTCTGCGTTATGCTAAATATTGCAGTGATGGGGGCGTGGCTTGGTGAGCCAACATGGCGGACGCAAGTTAATCGCGCTCCGCGTCGCCACGCCAAACCTGTGCCACTATCCGCATTAAAATCCTCGCGGAGGATAATCAGACCAGCCGGCCCTGCGGCGGACCGTCCCAGGTCCCGCTGGACCGTGCCTGAGCGACCATCGAGCTCTCCCGGCTTCGTCGCATCGCCGGGGATTGAGCGGCACCGCCGGGTGCTGCGGCCGGAGCGGCCGCCCCTTGCCCGTGGGCGGGCAGCGCGCCAGGAGACACCGGGGCTTGAGGCCTGTGCGGGATCTTGCCGGAGAGACCCGAGGGACACTGCACTGCCGGGTCGCCGAGGTGCGGAGCGGCTGACCGGCTGACTGGGCGGCGGCCCGGTCGGGGCTGCGGACCTGCTCCCCCTGGTCGGTGGCTTCGCCCTGCTGGGAGATCGGATCGCCGCTGCGGCGCAGGGACCCGTCCAGACTCGACTGGGGCATCGGGTGAGTGAGGCCGGGGGGGCGCTTCTGCGCTCTTGGCCCCTGAGGACTGGCCTAGTGGGGGACAGCTGTCATCTTCCCCCCCCCCCCTCCTCTTGGTGCCTCCTCCCCGTGGCCCGGGACCTCGGCCTCCCCTTTGTTGGCCCCCCGGCTGTTGTGGGGCGGTCTGCTGCCCCCAGGTGATCGGTGGGGTGGCCTGCCGGGCCCTTCACCTCTACTTCTGCCTGGACGGCCTCCTCTTGTGTGTCGCGTTGGAGGGACGCGCTGAGCCGGCAGGACTCTTGGAGCTTTCGGCGCACCGGTGACCTGTGGCTGCGGGGCTTGGTGTGCTGCGCCGTGAGGCCTGGCGCCGAGCTCGGCGGATTGTGTGCAGAGGAGTGGTGACCCCAACACCGCCTGCGCCGCCGGTCTGGGGCGCGGACCACGCGGCAGGCCGGACCGGATCCTGGTTGCAGGGCCACCGGGTCCCCCCTGGGTGAGGGGCTGCCTCCGTCCCTTAGTCACACAATGGGCAGGGACAAACCAGGTGGAGCCGGCCCAAAGCAGGCTACGCTGGATCAGTACACTGCACCGGCTGGTGGCGGCCCCCTGGCGAGTGGTGGGGCGAGCCCGCCGCCCGACAATGCGGCCCTCCTGGTGGCGATCAATGGCGCCAGGGACACATTGGAGGCCAAGATAGGAGCTGTGGGCTCGGAGGTGTCATTCCTCCGTCAAGACCTCCGCAAGGCTGTCGACCGCATTACGGAGGCTGAGACTCGGGTCTCCACGGTCGAGGACACGGTCTCCACCCTACAAAAGCAGGTAAACAAGCTTACTGTGGTGTCCAGGGAACTCGCCTCCAGGGTCGAAGATGCGGAAGGCCGGGCACGCCGAAATAACCTGCGATTTGTGGGCCTGCCGGAGGGGTGCGAAGGGGCCTCCATGACTTGCTTCATTACAAAATGGCTGACCGACCTCATGCCTGCTGATCAGCTCTCCCCCTGCTTCATAATTGAGCGCGCCCACCGGGCCCTGACCCAAAAACCACCTCCGGGTGAAAGCCCTAGGCCAGTCATCGCTAGGGTAATGAACTACACAGACCGTGATGCGATCCTCCGATGTGCCCGGCAGCATAAGGATCTGTTCCAACACGCTTCCCGACCTGTCATGGTGTTCCCGGACTACACCCGGCTGGTTCAACAGCAGCGCCAATCTTTCACGGCGGCCAAGCGCAAGCTACGCGACATGAACCTGCAGTACATGCTGCTATACCCGGCCCGGATGCGTATTATTTTCAACTCCAAATCCTTCTTCTTCGATACCCCGGAGGCTGTCCTTGCATGGGCCGAGGAGCGTCCTCCGATACGGCCGGCCTCGCCATGTTCCCGTGATTCGGACTCTTCCCGGGGGTCGCGGCGTAGCTGATCCCGGCGCACAAAGTCCAAGAAACGTCTCGGCTCAGGATCTGACAGACTCTCTGCAAGCCCACCACGACTCTCCTGATCATCCGGTCGTGGTACTGCCCGTACCTGCAGGGACACATCTGATTCTCGGGCGGGGAGGGCCTACAGCAGCATGCTCCTTCTCCGCGTAGCGTGGCGGGCATGCCATGGGACTTCCAAGCCACAGACTCTTCTTGAGCACCCCCAAGTTTGACATGTTTGGTGGGAGGGTTGGGTATTGTTGGCGCCGGGGCCCAGGTTTCCACTGTTGGGGTCCTGGTCTCCCCTGCACCGCCACAGATGCTCCTTGTTTTTGGCAGCGTAGGGTGGGGGGCGGGGTGTCCGAGGGAAGTTTTTCAGTTCATTTGTTCTATTTGTTTTCTGCAGACACACATAGATCATCACGTTTCTCCTCCCACAGCTTCCGAGACACAGGCTAAATGGCACCTAATGATACAATCTCCCCGGGGACCTTACAGTGGTCTCGTGGAATGTACGAGGCCTCCAGAATAAAGTAAAACGGGCGCAGTCTTGCGCCAGGCGAAGAGATACGGGGCAGACCTCCTTCTTCTCCAAGAGACGCATCTCCTGGGTACCAAGGCCCCTGTTTAGCCCGATTCGGTTTCTTTCATATTTATCATGCTGGGTTCACCAGGGGCTCCAGGGGGTGGCAATTCTGATTCATCGTCGAGTCCAGTTCCAATACTTAGCACATCGGGCGGACCTGGGAGGCAGATACCTTTTCCTGACCTGCATGCTTGGTGGCGAGAGGGTGACCATAGGCAGTGTTTATGCCCCCCCCCCGTTGGGCTCGACCTTCATCGCCAAGATCACGGCGGAATGGGGCGCCATACACAATGACCTTACGCTCCTGGGTGGAGACTGGAATGACACAATGGGCCCTTTGGACCGGCTGCGATCCACAGACTCCCAACAGTCCGCTGGCACATCTAAACTCTATTCCCTTGCGCACACACTGGGTTGGGCGGACGTTTGGAGGGAGTATCATCCCTCGGAACGGGGCTATACATTCCTTTCCACAGTGCACGGGACCCAATCCCGTCTTGACTACTTTTTTGCTCCTCAGGCCTCACTGCATCGTTTTTCGCGGGTAATACATCATCCTCGTGGATTGTCAGATCATTCCCCAGTGGCGCTGCAGTTCCACACACGATCCCGTAGACCTCCCTTCAGATGGCGCATGTCTCCCTGGCGCATGCAATGCCCCAAATACCAGGAAATGCTCCAAATAGCTGTCTCCACCTACATAGACTTAAATGCCCCTACCGCCCCCTCGGGTAGTATTTTATGGGAGGCCCTAAAACCCACCCTCCGCGGCGCGGATATAAGTTACTGCACCAATGAAAAGCGCTTGCGACGTGAGCGGCTAGCGGTTCTCGAAACGCATCAACTGACCCTTGCACAGCAACTGACTATAGACCCGAGCCCCGGTCTCAGGCGCAACTTACTTCTCGCACAACAAGAATTACGGCAATATCTATTGGGGGAAGCCAGGGAAATATGGGAGGCTTCCCAACATCGGGTATACCAATGGGGAGACAAGTCGAGTAAGATGCTCCATAGGCTTTGTCAGGCTGACAAATCCCCGGCGGTCGTTCCCACAATCCAGGGTGCGGACGGGTCGTTAGTTTCGGCGCCAGCGGAGGTGGCCGGGGAGTTTGCGCGCTACTTCACAGCCCTATATGCCGAGCGGGAAGTAATCTCAGCTGAACTCATCGCTGAGTTTCTGCGAGACATTCCGCCGAAGAGGCTCTCTGACCAATTGCAGGATCAGCTCGAGGCACAGATCACGGTGGAGGAACTGACGGGTGCGCTGGGCGCGCTCCGCTCGGGGAAGGCTCTAGGCCCTAATGGGTTTCCGCTGGATTTCTTATGCCCACATGCACAAAGACTGGGGCCCCACCTTCTGGCGACGATCCGGGAGGCCAGGGACTCCGCTATCCTGCCCCGCGAATGGCGGCATGCTGAAATCGTGCTCTTCCACAAGCCTTACAAAAGGGGATGATGGACGGAACGTTTGAGCCAATCAAACACTCACCCCCAGTCAACTGATCTGGGTTTAATCCATCATCATTCTTTAGCTCACTCCACCACCCCAGTTCAGACATGGCCATATGCAAATCAGTCTGACCCTGTGCCTCATGGGAACAGTCCAGCACGAACTGCCAAGCCATGTCTTCCCTGGACCGGAAACAAGCATCCTAGGACCGGTTTCTGGCATTCCAGCCGTCATCAGCCAGGCTTGCTTGAATCCAGTGGCAAAGTGAGCAAGGAACCCACGTCTGGGCATACCCCCGCCAACTTAGGGCGAACAAAGCGATACAAAAGGGGATGATGGACGGAACGTTTGAGCCAATCAAACACTCACCCCCAGCCACTGGATTCAAGCAAGCCTGGCTGATGACGGCTGGAATGCCAGAAACCGGTCCTAGGATGCTTGTTTCCGGTCCAGGGAAGACATGGCTTGGCAGTTCGGGCTGGACTGTTCCCATGAGGCACAGGGTCAGACTGATTTGCATATGGCCATGTCTGAACTGGGGTGGTGGAGTGAGCTAAAGAATGATGATGGATTAAACCCAGATCAGTTGACTGGGGGTGAGTGTTTGATTGGCTCAAACGTTCCGTCCATCATCCCCTTTGTATCGCTTTGTTCGCCCTAAGTTGGCGGGGGTATACCCAGACGTGGGTCCCTTGCTCACTTTGCCACTGGATTCAAGCAAGCCTGGCTGATGACGGCTGGAATGCCAGAAACCGGTCCTAGGATGCTTGTTTCCGGTCCAGGGAAGACATGGCTTGGCAGTTCGGGCTGGACTGTTCCCATGAGGCACAGGGTCAGACTGATTTGCATATGGCCATGTCTGAACTGGGGTGGTGGAGTGAGCTAAAGAATGATGATGGATTAAACCCAGATCAGTTGACTGGGGGTGAGTGTTTGATTGGCTCAAACGCTCCGTCCATCATCCCCTTTGTATCGCTTTGTTCGCCCTAAGTTGGCGGGGGTATACCCAGACGTGGGTCCCTTGCTCACTTTGCCACTGGATTCAAGCAAGCCTGGCTGATGACGGCTGGAATGCCAGAAACCGGTCCTAGGATGCTTGTTTCCGGTCCAGGGAAGACATGGCTTGGCAGTTCGGGCTGGACTGTTCCCATGAGGCACAGGGTCAGACTGATTTGCATATGGCCATGTCTGAACTGGGGTGGTGGAGTGAGCTAAAGAATGATGATGGATTAAACCCAGATCAGTTGACTGGGGGTGAGTGTTTGATTGGCTCAAACGCTCCGTCCATCATCCCCTTTTGTATCGCTTTGTTCGCCCTAAGTTGGCGGGGGTATACCCAGACGTGGGTCCCTTGCTCACTTTGCCACTGGATTCAAGCAAGCCTGGCTGATGACGGCTGGAATGCCAGAAACCGGTCCTAGGATGCTTGTTTCCGGTCCAGGGAAGACATGGCTTGGCAGTTCGGGCTGGACTGTTCCCATGAGGCACAGGGTCAGACTGATTTGCATATGGCCATGTCTGAACTGGGGTGGTGGAGTGAGCTAAAGAATGATGATGGATTAAACCCAGATCAGTTGACTGGGGGTGAGTGTTTGATTGGCTCAAACGTTCCGTCCATCATCCCCTTTGTATCGCTTTGTTCGCCCTAAGTTGGCGGGGGTATACCCAGACGTGGGTCCCTTGCTCACTTTGCCACTGGATTCAAGCAAGCCTGGCTGATGACGGCTGGAATGCCAGAAACCGGTCCTAGGATGCTTGTTTCCGGTCCAGGGAAGACATGGCTAGGCAGTTCGGGCTGGACTGTTCCCATGAGGCACAGGGTCAGACTGATTTGCATATGGCCATGTCTGAACTGGGGTGGTGGAGTGAGCTAAAGAATGATGATGGATTAAACCCAGATCAGTTGACTGGGGGTGAGTGTTTGATTGGCTCAAACGTTCCGTCCATCATCCCCTTTTGTATCGCTTTGTTCGCCCTAAGTTGGCGGGGGTATACCCAGACGTGGGTCCCTTGCTCACTTTGCCACTGGATTCAAGCAAGCCTGGCTGATGACGGCTGGAATGCCAGAAACCGGTCCTAGGATGCTTGTTTCCGGTCCAGGGAAGACATGGCTTGGCAGTTCGGGCTGGACTGTTCCCATGAGGCACAGGGTCAGACTGATTTGCATATGGCCATGTCTGAACTGGGGTGGTGGAGTGAGCTAAAGAATGATGATGGATTAAACCCAGATCAGTTGACTGGGGGTGAGTGTTTGATTGGCTCAAACGTTCCGTCCATCATCCCCTTTGTATCGCTTTGTTCGCCCTAAGTTGGTGGGGGTATACCCAGACGTGGGTCCCTTGCTCACTTTGCCACTGGATTCAAGCAAGCCTGGCTGATGACGGCTGGAATGCCAGAAACCGGTCCTAGGATGCTTGTTTCCGGTCCAGGGAAGACATGGCTTGGCAGTTCGGGCTGGACTGTTCCCATGAGGCACAGGGTCAGACTGATTTGCATATGGCCATGTCTGAACTGGGGTGGTGGAGTGAGCTAAAGAATGATGATGGATTAAACCCAGATCAGTTGACTGGGGGTGAGTGTTTGATTGGCTCAAACGTTCCGTCCATCATCCCCTTTTGTATCGCTTCCACAAGCCTGGGCGCCCCCCGGAATTACCCTCTTCTTATCGCCCCATATCCCTCATAAATTTTGAACCCAAATTATTGGGGAAAGTTCTCGCCGACCGGCTACGGTCCTGCGTCCCGGACTTAATCCATCCCGATCAGGCAGGATTTATGCCGCAGAGAGCCACACGCCATAACATCCGGCGGGTACATAATGCGCTGGCTGCAGCCCCAGCTCTCGGTAGGCCGGCGGCAATTCTATTGGCCGACATAGATAAGGCCTTCGACTCTCTGAGCTGGACTTATCTGTTCCAACTGCTAGAGGCATGTAATTTTGGACCCCAATTCCTTGCGTACGTGCGCCTGTTGTATACGGACTTGACGGCCTCGGTGCGCATAGCTGGTCACCGCTCGACCCCCTTTCCTATCCGGAGGGGCACTCGACAGGGTTGTCCCTTGTCTCCCCTTCTATTTGCCTTGGCAATCGAGCCCCTAGCTGCATGGGTTCGGTGGGACCCGGTCCTTCGGGGCTTTGACTGGTCGACTCCGCGCTCCGATCGCATTGCACTATATGCGGACGATGCACTATTTTTCATCACAGACCCATGGTTTACTGGACCGCGCGTGCTCCAGATACTCAGAATCTTTGGGGAAACCACGGGGCTGCATACGAACCCGGCTAAATCTATCCTATTCCCGGTCTGCGGCCCTCAGGGCAGAGACGCCTGGGCGTCACGGCTCACCCGTGCGACCGATGGTTTTAAATATCTCGGGATATATATCTCAGCATGCCCCAAGATCTCATGGCTGCACAACATCACCCCTCTATTGGTCGGCCTCCAGACCGAGACCGTGGTCTGGGCCTCTCTACCGCTGTCTCTTTACGGCCGCTCGGCAATTTTTAAAATGGTCTCTTTACCGCGCCTTCTCTACCGTCTCCAAAACTTCCCATACCTGATTCCGCGCTCCTGGTTTGCGCAAGTTAATGCCGTACAGAACAGATTCCTTTGGAATAATGGTGTGATCAGAGTCGCCCTTCGCACCTGTGTGCAATCCACATATTGTGGGGGCATCGCGGCAGCAGATATATATGCGTATTATGTGGCATCCCACATTCTAGTAATAAACGAGTGGTGGTATGGCTCCCCTGTCGACCCGGCATATGCTGCCGAGCAGGTCGTTCTGGCGCGTACCCCCCTCCTACATCTCCTATATAGCGCAACGCGCTTGGATGCACTACCTCCGGCGGGCAGAGTGGTGATCTCACTGTGGCGGGCGACGGTGAAGCGGATGGGTTGGGGTGGTAGGCTTACCCAGGCGACCCCACTATGGCAGGGAACATACCTTCGCCCGGTGGCGGCCCTACAGGGTTTTCGGGGCTGGGACACGGTGGGGATATCAACCCTGGGCGATGTGATGCTGGGCACTACCCTAAAATCGTATCAGCAGCTGCAGACCGAGTACCGGCTTCACAAATCACAATTTTTTAGATTCCTTCAACTTCGCCATGCACTCACCCCCCTCGTTCGCTCACTGGACGCCCTCCCGGAGTTCCACCCTCTAGAGGGACGTCTACTGATGGGAGACCTAGGCCAACATAAAATCAGGCAAATCTACCAGACCCTCATTACTCACGCCACGACGACGCTCAACAAGACACGTGCGGCCTGGGTGGCCGACATCCCTGAGTTGACGGACGATGACTGGGCCGAAGCCATGGGTAGCCCACGGGGGGCGGCGGTCTCTACCAGATATCGCCTGATACAGTTTAAGTACCTACACCGGGCCTATTTTACGCGTGTCCGGCTGTGGAAGATGGGTGTCATTCAGTCCCCTTTGTGTCTACGGTGCGATCGCGCCGAAGGGACCTTCATACATACAGTGTGGAGCTGCGTTGCGCTGCAGCCCTACTGGCGCAGGGTTAGGTCTTGCCTTCAGGAGGTATTGGCGTGGGAACTCCCCTTAGACCCGCGACTCTTTCTCTTACATGCCACAGAGGACATAGGGGGAAATAAATATAAGCAACATTTGCTATTCTTGGCACTGGCGGTCGCTAAACGGGACATAGCGCAGTGTTGGAAGAGCACATCACCCCCGCCGATTGGTAAATGGAAACGGGAACTCGACACTTGTATGGGGGCAGAGATGGCGGTCTTTGTAGCCCGAGGTTGCCCCAAGAAACACAGGAAGATTTGGACCCGATGGGCCACGTACCGTGGCATGGAGCTTCCCCGTTGCCACCCGAAGACCCGTAAATGAGCTCATGCTTGCTTTTTGCAGTTATGGGATGCCCCCCCTACAGGATTGAAATAGATGCCCTGCCAAATGGTGTATGTGAACCAACCGTGAGATACTGTGATGTCTGCTATGTTGTATTGTTGATGGTCCTGCATGTTCCGCAGGCGTTTATATATGCACAAAATGAGGATTCAAAGAGCATATGTATACCTTTTTCATTTATTGGTACTATGGGGCTGATCGCCCAGATTTCTCTGGAAAATCAAATAAAATTTGTTATTAAAAAAAAATAAAAAATAAAAAAAATATTGCAGTGATCAAGTGGAGTCGACACAGAAGAAATTGAAGGACAAGTTGATGTTGGTGCAGTTGAGAAACGCTGATATGACGCAAGGGATTGGAGGAGCGATAGGTAGAGGTAGATGAGGTGGAAGAGGAATGGGACAACAGATGGTGACCCAACCTGGTCAGGGGAGAGGAAGAGGAATGGATCCAGGTGCAAGTGAATTGGGTGGCCCAACAGAAAAGGGTCACTGCCTGCCACTATTGTCACAAAATCGGGCATTGGAAGCGCAAGTGTAGATTGAATCAAGCAAATCAGATACAGATGGAAGGAGAGGGACAGCTGTCCGAGACTGTCAATACTGTGACAAGACCCAGGTCTATGTATGGAGGAGGATATGAGCCGCAAGTGCAAGTACCTCAACCTCCTAGGATACCCATGCATAATCAGTTATACCATCAGATGCCTTATTTTGAAATACAAGATAGATTTGATCAAAATCAAGATTTACAAGAGTGTCAGAGGGGGGTGCACGAGGAATGCACCTTAGATGCGATCCTAGAAGTAGATCAGAGTGGGCCGTTTGTAGATGCAGATGTGAATGTATATCCTGTTACCGTCTTATTAGACACTGGAGCTGCTCGCTTCACGGTGAGAACTGAAGTAGTTCCAAATTTAACTCTTTCGGGACAATCGATTCAAGTAGTGGGGTTTAGTAATCAGAAAATGACTACTCCGTTGACAAACAAATTACCCGTGAGAATAGGACCATTTCGGGATAAACACCAATTTGTAGTGTGCAATTCAAGTCCGGTCTGTCTTTTGGGACGAGACCTTCTGTGCAAGCTCAATTGTACTATATCGTGCACTCCGAGAGGTGTGGAATTGCAAACATATGATGACGATGCTGATTTTAAAATGGCTAACATGAGTCTGTGTGCAGAAATGTTTGTGGTGCTCACAATAGCAGAATTGCCACATGATTTGAGAGACTCAGTTGACCCGAAAGTGTGGGATTTTACAGGCGAGGATGTAGGTTTGATGAGAGGGGTTGAGCCAGTTAAGATACAGGTCAAACCCAATGCTGAATTCCCACGAACGCCACAATATAAATTGACTCCAGAAACTGTGGCCGGAATAAGACATGTGATTGAGACTATGATTGCCCAAGGTATTCTTAAGGAGATAAGAGGAAGTCCCTGCAACTCACCTATCATAGGACTGCAGAAGCCAAGTGGCAAGTACAGAATAGTGCAGGATCTGCGTCGGGTTAATGAAATTGTGATCCCATGTTGTCCTGTGGTACCGAATCCAGCTGTTATTCTATTCCAGATACCATGCAAAGCAGAATTGTTTACAGTGATAGATTTGTGTCATGCATTTTTCTCCATACCATTGCATGAAGAAAGTCAGTTTATATTTGCGTTTAGGATGGACGATCGTGTATTAACATGGGAAAGAATTCCTCAGGGGTATACAGAAAGCCCCTCCATTTTTAGTCAATGTCTGAAAAAGAATCTTGAAGGACTGGTGATGGCCCAAAACTCAGTCTTAGTGCAATATATAGATGACCTTTTGGTCGCCTCAGAGACTGAGGATGCTTGCAGAATTGACACTGTGGCGTTGCTGAATCATTTGGCAAGGAATGGACACAAAGTGTCTCCAAACAAATTGCAGTATTGTTTGTCTGAAGTTCAGTACCTAGGTCACTTGATTGAGAAAGGAAAACGAAGGGTGTCTCCAGATCGCATAGAGACGATTCTGCAAATGGGAACTCCGAAAACACAAAAAGAAGGCCGCATGTTTTTGGGAATGGTCGGCTATTGTCGACAGTGGATTCCAAATTTTCCTTGCAAGCAAAGCCTCTGTTAAAACTGACTCGAAAGGATGTTAGTGATCCAGTACCATGGGATGACGAGTGCTTGAAAGCCTTCCGTGAGCTGAAGGAAAGTATCTGTCATGCTCCAGCTCTCGGAATGCCGGATTATAACAAAGCGTTTTCGCTCTTTTGCTGTGAAAAGGAGGGATGTGCGTTAGCAGTCCTAGTGCAGACACATGGGGGTGCCCGTAGACCAGTAGCTTACTTCTCAGCTACATTAGATCCTGTAGCTTCTGCGTTGCCCGGATGTCTGAAATCCGTTGCTGCAACCGGTGTCAGCATTGAAAGATGTGAAAGCATAGTGATGGGTTATCCGCTCATTGTTTATGTGCCCCATTCAGTAGAATTATTGATGACCCGAACGAAGACACAGTATCTGACCAACAACAGACTTACCAAGTATGAGCAGGTTATCTTGGCCGCTGAAAATGTTACCCTGAGACGTTGTACCACCCTGAACCCTGCTACATTGTTACCTGTTCCGGAAGAGGAAGGAGATGAGGATTGTGAAGAGCATGACTGCCTAGATGTTACTGACCTATCTACCAAACCCAGACCTGACATTGTCGATGAACCTTTGCCCCAATCTGATTTGATCCTTTTGTTGATGGTTCATGTTTAAGAGACAATGAAGGGTATTTGAGAGCAGCGTTTGCTGTGTGCACCATCATGGGAGTAGTGGAAGCTGCCTGTTTAAATAGAGTATTCTCTGCTCAGGTGGCCGAAATTGTCGCTTTGACACATGCCTGTATCATTGCAGCTGATATTCGAGTGACTGTGTATATTGACAGTCAATACGGATTTGGTGTGGTTCATGACTTTGGCAGTTATGGTCACAAAGGGGGTTTCTGACGTCCTCAGGGTCACCTATACGTAACGGCGAGTATGTGCGCCAACTATTGGAAGGTTTGCAGAAGCCCAAAGAGATAGCAGTTGTTAAATGTGCAGCTCATGGAAAAGGAGAAGACTTTGTCACTAAGGGCAACAATTATGCAGATGAAGTAGCACGATTTTGCGCTGAACATGCTTGTATTTTCAATGGAGAATATATAGGCGAGAGCACAGAAGAGACCGAGCTCAGCATGATGTTAGCTATAGCCGATTCTTGGGATGAGGTGAAGCAGTTGCAGGATGAAGTCCCAGAAGAGGAAGCTGCTTCATGGGTCAGAGCAGGTTGAACAAAAAGAGACGATGGCATTTGGGTGTCCACAGATGAGAGAGCAGTATTACCCAATTGTCTACTGAGCCCAATGGCAAGGCAAATTCACGGAGCAGTTCATCTGGGAAGAGATGCTATGGTGCGAGTGTTTAGGCAGACGTGGTTTAATCCACGCTTTCGTGTGTGGGCTGAAACGGTATGTCACAGGTGTGTTACTTGTTAACAAATGAATGTTGGAAAGAGAACTGTGGTTGCATTGAGTCACATTGGAAGATCTGGAGGTCCCTTCAATAGGATACAATTAGACTTTATTGAAATGCCGAGGTGCAATAGGTTGAGATACGTTTTGGTGGTGGTGTGTATCTTTTCGCGTTGGGTGGAAGCATATCCAACTAGACGATGTGACAGTCTCACAGTAGCCAAGTTGTTGTTGAGAGAAGTGATCGCCAGGTTTTGGATTTCCGACAGAAGTGGAGACAGATAGAGAAACTCATTTCCACAGTGAAATCATGAAATTGTTGTGCTCTGCTTTGAACATAGATCAGAGGCTGCATTGTAGCTACAGGCCGGAGGCTTCAGGTCTTGTAGAGCAGGTTAATGGCACCATCAAGTCGAGAGTGGCAAAGGTGTGTTCGTCAACTTCATTGAAATGGCCAGATGCGCTGCCTCTGGTGCTTATGAGCCTGCGTAGCACCCCTGATAGGAGAACAGGGCTTTCTCCCCACGAAATTTTGACCGGAAGAGCTATGCGTTTGCCTATGGTGCCAGCTACAGCATTGATAAACATCACAGATGATTTAGTGTTGGATTATTGTAAGGGATTGGCTGATGTGGTTACTTCTGTATCCCACCAGGTCGAGGCTGCGACTGCATCCACCTCGAGAGACCTGCTGCATGATCTTAATCCAGGTGATTGGGTACTAGTTTGCAAGCACAGGGGAAGAGTTGTCTTGAAGCTCGCTGGTGAGGATCATATCAGGTGATATTGGTCACAAGTACCGCTGTGAAGTGTGGAGGATTGCCGAACTGGATACACGCTTCCCACACTCGCCGGGTTCAAGCGCCTGCAGAGGAAGAGAGTCCCCTGGTTCCGAGGAGCGTGTGTGGACCTGACACAGACAACGACGAAGGCACAGACCCAGCTGTAAGAGTTTTGGATGAAACGGAACAGCCGAGTGAGCACGAGAGACGAGAGCTGAGTGCTCCTGAACTGAGCCCAGATCCTGAAATAGATGATATTGCAGAAGTGAACTGTGCACCAGATCAAGGTGAGAGGTCTATTTCAGAAGGATCAGATCAAGAGGAAGAGAGGAGAACAGATGCCAGAGCGGAGAAGTGGCCAGCAAGAAAAGAAAGGCTGAATATAAGGCTCGCATCCGAGAAAAATCTCACTCCGATTCCTGAAACATCTGAATCAGATCAAAGTGACGCTGAAGAAAGACCGGATGGTCTGAGACGCTCCAGAAGAGAAAGAATAGTGTCTTGAAGATACGCATCTCCTGAGTGGACGTACCTGGCTGCAGATGCAGAGCCCAGCAAAGTCCAGGAGGTTGGGAGCTGGTACGGTGAGCTACGGAGGGGACACCCTCTCGATTGAAATACAGTTGCTGGTCCCAGGCGTAGAAGCATTTGGAAAGCTAACTCTGCAAGTTCCAAATCCTCCAAAGCTGAGTGGATTGCGTTTCCTGATCCTCAATCAGGTTATCTTCCCTTCATTTGGCCGACAGCTCACCGCGCAAGAATTAGGAGAACTTCGTGCGGAGATTTTGCAATTTGTCCTCGAAATACTTGGATCAAATATCATTAACGATGAAGCTTGAATCAGAACCAAAGAAAGCATTAGGCCTTAGAAAGAAGATAACTTACAGGCACATGCATCAACCATTTTTTGAGCGCAAACGGTGCGATTCGCAAAAATCAGCCGTTTGCGCCCGCAAAAATGGCATTTGGGATGCATCAAGGTTCAAGGCACTCGCAATTTGAGAATTCACAATTAACAATTAATTGCGAGTTCTCAAATTGCGATAGCATTTAAGGAATCGCATTTTGCGATTCCTTAAATGCAATGCAAGAACCACTTTGAAGTAGCGATTTCGCTACTAGGGGGCGCAAATTACCATGAAGTTGAACTTGATGGTAATTTGCAAAAACTTTGAAAAATGCACACACACATGTCCTTGGGACATGTGGGTGCGCAACATTTGTGCACAGATCAATTTCAGGGGTGCAACAGGGTGTCCTTTTGACACCCTTGCACTCCTTGAAATGACATGCGAATTTGCGAGTACCAATTGGTACTCGCAAATTGCGCATGTACTCTCCCATTCATTCCTATGGGCCTGTAGGCCCATAGGAATGAATGGGAAGCCATTCCTTATTTGCGACTCGCAATTTGCGAGTCGCAAATAAGGAATGTGTAGGAATCGCTATTTTTATAGCGATTCCTACATGCATAGGCTTTTGCGAGTCCTTAATTGCGATTCCTTAATATTCGCAATTAAGGACTCGCAAAATCCTACCTTGATGCATGTGCCTGTTAGACCCCAGTTTAAGAAGATTTAAAATTAGGGACTTTCTAGTAGATGATGGAGTGAGGAGTAGGGCTGACTACATCTCTTCAATAGGTTTAGTATCAATTGAAGGAACTTTGACATTAATTGCATGGGAGGAGAGAAGTGAGAAAGACATTGTTAAAAAAGAAAACAGAAAGAGACTGTGTTTTCCCTTTTGTGCTTCGGAACGAATCAGTAGAAACCATGGTGTCCAAAAAATCAACACGCAAACAGAAGTGCATCATTGGCACTCTCATTGTAGTGGTGCTTATTGTTATAACTGTAGTGATCGTTACATCTCTAGTTGGATCTCAGGATGTCGGACAGAATAGGGTACAGGCAACACTCACTACACCAATCTCTGAGATAGATGAGGATGCATCCGCAAGGGATCTAGAAATGATTAAGGAAACTAGTCGTAGATTACATGTTGATTTGTCAAAGGGTGATTTTACTTTGAATGCGTATGCTCGATTATTTTATGAGTATGTGGATACCATGGAAGCAAAGGATTGCTATGTGTGTATGCAATTACCAGCCTCAGTAGAAGAAGGCATTCGATACCATCATTTGCCTTTGACCTATGGCATTACATGTAGTGTGTTGTTGAGCATGTTTTATAGCAAGGCACACTTCGAGTACTATTTCTCAAATTATGATGTGGTACTCTCAGAAGTCCCAGTTCTTAAATACATGAATAAATATGATTATTATAAGGAAGTAGAGCGAATGTCAAAGTATTTCGTGCCTACCATTACTTTAGATACGTCTATTGCCCATAGACACAATTTAACCTGTATATTAACTGACATTGAAAAGAAGTTTATAGATCAGATAGAAGATCGGCATAGACAGACTCTATTTAGACCAGATCCAAAGCACAAGGTTACCCCATGGACTAAAGAAGAATTAGATCATAAAGCTAAGGGGAGTTTTGGACCCATAGCATTAGATTTCCAGCAGAAGGGGAAGTTGTGTATTAGACACCCGACCACATACTACGATAAGATATTTGTGGGTGAGAGTGATTGTGAGCACGTCTTCTTGATCGAAGAATCAATTAGAAAAGCATTTATTGGACAAAATAACAATAGTGCCCAATGTGTATTTTGTGTGTGGAAAGAATGCCTATGTGAAGTTGCCCAAAAATTGGTATGGCACTTGTTATTTGGCTGTGGTATTTCCCAAGATTTTTCATGTGAATGACTTATGGCCCCTAGAAAGGAAAAGACCTCACAGTGGAAAACGTGGTGTGAGTGCAGGAGAAGTGATTGGAGCCATATTTGGGGCTATGATACCGAGTATGGGTGTGATTCTGAATGATTTGAAAATTAGAAAGCTGGCACAACACTAGTGGATAAGCTCTCCATAAATACAGCTCAGATTTTATTACTTGTAGATGGGGAGATGGTTTCGATAAGGGCTATGGTTTTGCAAAACCGTCTTGCCCTAGATGTGCTGCTAGCAAAAGCCGGAGGGCTCTGCAAATTATTGAAAGTTCAACAGTGCTGTACTTATATTCCTGACAACAGTCGGGATATAAGGAAATACATCAACAATATTTCAGATATACACCAAGAGTTACGTGAGATGGCTGCTGAAGGACTCTGGGAGCAAGTGGGGAAGGGATTTGGCAAGATAGGCAGTTGGTTTGGAAGTTTGGGACAAGGAATAATGGGATATATCTTGAAGCCTATTATAATAGCTGTCATTTGTATAATTGTCCTACTAGGAGCCATCAAGGCTTACAAATGGCAAAGGGCACGACATCAGGAGACTGTTTCGAGAAAGCGAGCGCGCCAACTTGAACGATTGCAGGACAGTCATTACCAGCACCTTAAGGGGTTAGAACGATTCAGACAGGGACGGCAAGCTACAGCTTCTGTTTAGGTTGGTCTCTTCTACAAGGAGAAACTGCAGGAGAATAGAAAGTTGGTGTTATGACACTAGTCATAAGAGGGGGGAACTGATAGAGCGCTGATAGCACTCTATTTTGTATGAGTGCACTATACTCATGGTTTAAACGCACTCTCATGTATTCGTATTGTTTGCAGTGTTTTATGATTATTAAGAAACATTTATTTGAACCATTTGATGTTGAAAACTAGTGAACGCATTGAATTTTGTATGTATTACGATTCCTTCATGCATAATGTGCAGGACGATATTATTTCTATATACCGTAATTGTGGTTAGTTTAAGTTGCCTGAATTATAGGCCCAAAGTCTTAAAGTTTCGATTTTCCTTGCTCTCGAGAAATAAATAATTAAATGTTGTTGTGTTCGAAATGAGAATGTTCTCATCCAACTGCAGGTGCAAGAATACACATCGTTATTTTCAGAGTTAAGGAGAGACCCGGAATGTCTTTGAAGATGGCTGGGAAGCGAGAAGGGAGGATGCCTGGTCTGTCTGAAAGCCAAGGCTACTGGAAAGAAGATATTACTAATTAAATTTGTGCCATGAAAAGAAAAAAGCTACTGCATAGAGGTGCAATGGAAAGTTTTAAGAAGAATGACGTATTGTGGGTTGAATCCCATCTTTTGTATGATGCTCAGGGACAGCGAGTCCAGACTTCTGCTAGCTTTCGGAGGAGAAGGAGCATTTTAGAGCGAGCTCCATAGCCATAAGCTAATACGACCCATTTGACGTGAGTACTTCTTAGGAAGTCAACACGTGCTGACACCGTTGGGGAATGATAGAAGAGAGACAGGAAGGGCCCTCAATGTAGAGCAGTGTAGGGAAAGATTTTGATTTCTTTCAATGAGTCGAGAGCTGAATATCGCATCAATTCTGTGTTGCGTTGTGATTTTGGAATTTATAATCATCTGTCTTTTGGGCCGAATTACTTATATTCGTAAACTTGGCTCTGTATTAATTTTCCTGTACCTCTATACTTTGCTACTGAGATGTATTTACATCCAATTGTTTTTGGCCTTATAATAAATATTCAAACTGCACTTTGGAGTTGGTGGTCTTTCCAGGCATGACAGCTTTGCTGATATTTATCTGAGTTGTTTCCTCCCCTCAACCACTTTAGGTAAATAAAAGATCGATCGCTTACGCTATATTTAGTAGGGAACATCAGGTGTGCAATTTAGCGTAATCATAAGGATATCATCCGCATACAGGGATATGCGGTCCTCCCATCCCTCTGTCCACCGGAGTCCACGTAGAATTGGGTCTACTCTTATCCAGGCTGCCAATGGCTCCAGCACCAGGGCGAAAAGAAGTGGGGACAGAGGGCAATCTTGTCTCGTTCCGCGCCCCAGGGGAAATTCACTGGATGTATGCCCGTTGGGGGATTTGCCATTGTTGCCTGAAATCTTCCAGGCCATCAGTGGCAGGAGGCCCTGCTCTACAAGAGGATGTGGTTCTCCTTCTGGGTCTGTAAGAATTTCCATGAAGGTTGGGATTAGTATTTGTAGATCTATGCTCATTTCCAGAAGGACTGGGAACCATGCCTGTGACCTCCAGAGGGGGGTTATTACCACCAAGTTCTCTTTGCTCCTGCGTGCATGGAGGAGGAGCTGAAAAATTTCGGTAATTGGGTGTTCAGTCTGTCTGCGAAGAGGTCCCCCCCCAAAGGTACCCCATATCATTTGGATCTTGAGGAAGATTCTCCTGTTCAATCTCCAATTGCTAGAGTCTTTGAAGTTTCGGGAGAACTAATCCGCAACACCATTGTTTAATCCCGGGATATGTTATGCCACTACAGAGATCCCCTTTCTTAGGCAGTATCCCCAAAAGTTCTTGGCTAGGTCTGTTAGTCCCTTGGAGTGTGGGCCTCCCATCTTGTTCACATATCTGACCGCAGAGACGTTGTCCAGCGTAGCATCACAGAACACTTCATAGTATTCTTGGTAAAACACCGAATTGCAAAAGACCCCGCTTGTAATTCTAAGCAATTGATGTGAAGTTCCTTCTCCTGATCTGTCCAGCGTCCTCCTGTTGAGGAGTCGCCACACCTCGCACCCCATCCTTCTAAACACGCGTCCGGTTCTATCACCATCCCTGGCTCTTCCCCAAAAATTGTTCTCCCATTCCATGCTTCTGCATTCTTTAGCCACCATATCAGTTCCCTCTTTGAGTCTAAACACACTGTTTGAGAGTAGGATTGGTTCGTTCTCAAGGCTTTTGCTTTGAGTCTTTGTAGTGCTCGGTAGTAGAGGGGACCTGGGTAGATAGCTTGTATTGTTGAGGATAGTAGACCTAGGATCCTTGCTAGGGCCCTTAGGGGGAATTCCTTTCTTGTTAACATTTTTCTCACTCAATTCTTTGCAGAGTTTTTTCAATTTTTCCCCTGGTAATTTTAATTCTGTCTGTATGGCGTTTACCATGAATCCCAACAATTGTATTTCCTGACATGAAATTATACAGGATTTTTTCTTGTTTTTGACAAAACCCAGGGGTTCTAAGATGTTTATGGTAAGTTCTGTGTGACGTGAAACCATCTCCCTTATTTGGGCCATAATCAGAATGTCTTCTAGATATAGGATATCTTACCCCTCTTGCTCTTAGCCAACCCGCTACGGGTCGTAGTACTTTTGTAAAGCACCATAGGGCTGAGGAGAGACCAAAGGGGAGGCTGCAGAATTGCCACAGTTTGCCCTTCCAAGTGAATTGGATGTTTTTTTGATGGGGTTGCCAGATTGGTATAGTTAAGTATGCGTATTTTAGGTCTTGGCGGGTTAGCTAGTCCCCCTTCCGTAATATATCTCTTAGGAGGTGTATTCCTTCCAGTTTGAAGTGGTGGTAAATAGCCCATTGATTCAGCTTTATTACTGGTCTCATACCTTTGTCCTTTTTTTCCACTAAAAAGATGTTACTGATGAAACCTAGTTCTGTCCCCTCTCAAATTGCCCCTTTGGTCAATAAGTCCTCATATTCTTGTGAAACTAGGGCTGAGTCTTTCTGAGAGAAAATTATTTCCGAAGGGACTTTCCTTTGTATTGGTATACCTATAAATTCTATCTTGTACCCCTTCACTGTCTCTATAACCCATGGATCTTGACTCACCAAGTTCCAATTCCCAGAGAATTGGGCTAGTCTGCCTCCCATCTTTATAGGGGTATCTAAAGGGTCTTTCGTAACTCCTACCTGCTGCAAAGGTTCTTTGCCTCTGCTCTCCTCTGAAGCCTCTCCCACGGAACCTCTGTTTCTGAGGGTAGAATGTTGGAGTAAAGTTGAGGTTTGAGAATCTTGCTCCTGGTCCCAGGTAGGGTCTTGAATAGCTTTGGCCATGGCAGAGGAACCGACCCATGTTCTCCCGGCCCTGCCAAAAACTCTATTGTGGGAAACTTTTTAAATGTCTTTCTGCGACTTCTTGATGGAGCTGAATTCTCCCACGTATTTGGCCATGTCTCTTAAGAAGTCGTCCCGAAGAGTAGCCCCTGGTAGGTAGCTTCTCCTTCTTTAGTGGCCAGTTCCACTAGCTTGGGGTCAATTTTGAGAAGTATGCTTTTCCTTCTCTCGTTGGACAATGCCGTGTTAGCGTTCCCTAGGAGGCAAATCGCTCTTTGTGCTCATGGCATAATTCTTTGGGGTCTATAAGTTTATCTTCGAGGTAGGCTGCCATCTCAAACATTTTGGTTAATGGTCCAGTAATATCTAGTAGCCGGTCCTGGCAGGACTTTAATTCTTTGTCCAAACCCTTTCTGGGGTCTTTCACTCCTTTTGCGATGAATGCCATTACTTTAGCGTCTAGGTCTGATGTTGGCGCAACTTTATCTGGGAGTGAGGGGCGTGGGCATTCAGATCTCAGGCAGGAACTGACTACTTTGGGTATTTCTTTTCTCAGCCAAAATGATAGGTATTCTCCAATATGTTGAGAAGGGGTCCACTCTGGGGATAGGGGGTGTTTGATAAGAAGTGGGTCAAACGTGCTTTCTCCGAATGGGTCAGTGATACCCATTTTTGACCCAGAGGCCTTGGATGCCTCATCAGTTGTACCCATGTTTCATGCCTCTATCTGTTCAACATCAGTGTCGAAATCGGAGGAGTAGGAGAGGTTTATTTAATCCTCTAGGTCATCATCCCTATCGATGGGAATGGGTAATTCTGGGCCTCCCTCTTGCCCACCTGGGGTGCCTGAGGCACCATCCGTGTCAGCTCCAGAGCGTGAAGCCCCTTTTGGCTCATTATCTCCTCCAGCTCGTTTCCACTGGGCCTTGACTGCCCTATCTCCCCCCTCAGGGTGTCTGGTGCCAGCAACTGGCCAACCTTGCTTGGAGAGTATCTCCAATTTTTTATTAATCGTATTGTCTAGTGACCCCATTACCTTGTCCAGGGCTTTATTAATGAGGCCCTCCAGTTTGTCTTCCATGGTGTTCCCAGTGGGCTCAAGTGACATGATGAGGGGTAAATATATTGAAGCTCCTTGGGCAGATGAGCAGTTGCTCTCTCAGTCAGTCAAACTACAACTGCCAGAATGCACTGACAAAGCTCAGTAGCATAAGATGGCCGCTCTAGACAGGGAGTGTTCTTTCCCAAACTATTAAAATGACTGCCGGCTTAGGAGTAGTGTTGTGGCCCATTCCTAAGGGTCTTTCCTCAAATGGTGTTGTCCTTTCTTGTTTTCTTACGCCTGGGTCAGGGCATACAGTCCTGTCTTTTTTTTTAATAGCTATATTTATGCCTCTTTGGGCCGAGGTTTAGTTTCCTTCCCATGTATTTATTTATTTATTTGCGTGCACTCCGGCAGCCACTGTGAAGGCCGAGGGCTGCCGGAGTTTGTGGTATCGCTTTTTATTCCTCTGAGGCCGTGCGCGACGTAAGTCGCCCTCGCAGAGAAGGGGAGAGGTTCGGAAGCGTGTGTATTGCTGACCTGCGCTGTTACTTGGCACAACGTGGCTCCGGTTACCATGCGAGCGTAATGTCGGGCCGCGCTGTTGAGTCAGTACAGTGCGGCTCTGGTTACCTGGATCCCGGCTTGCCATTGTTATGGCCTTGCCATGGGAGCCAGTGCGCGTTGCCCTCGGCTTAGGTTTCAAAGAATGCCGACCTCAAACTGCGGTGACAAGCACGCGGGGAATCGCGATTGGGAAAAAAGCAGAACAATTGTATTTATCGGCCTTATGAAGCCGAGGGTGGCATTAACAGTGTATCAGGTGTGGAGGGAAGAAACCTCCGGCCTGACAAAACCTTAAAAATCATTAAAACCTACACCAACCACCCTACATTCCCCAATAAAAATATTCTTTACAACTATGGTAGATAATTGTTAATAATTAAAGTAGTAACAGGGTGACAAATTATCTAGGGGGGTAGGGTAGGGTGAACAGTATAGTAAAAGGTTAAATAAGTCGTAATTAATAGAGACTGTACTTATCTTGTGTGCAGCAGCAACAAAGAAGGAAGAATACTACCTGTAGGCAATCTTATAGCCTACTAGAATGTTATCAAAGTTCTATGTTCTTCAATTGTTGCTGCTGTGAGCTGGCAATAAAGGAGATTTGAATAATGTTAACCTCCGTGTCAAGCTATAAAATCAAAATACATGTCTCGTGTAAAAATTTTGAAACTCTCAAAAGGTTTGGCTTTTCTTCTGGAAAAGGTTGGTGGAGTAAGAGATGTTCAATAAGGTTAACGGAACTACAAGCAATGAAAATTCTTAAAGTAAAAGAAAGTGTTAAGAATGATGATTGGTTAGATTTTCAAGAAATACAAGTAGTGGGATTGGTACTATGTATCCTGTGCATATGTTACCCGCCGGTGATAATTCCGACCCGGCTGGCCAATTTGAGAAGTAAATTGTAGAACCGCAAATGTCTTAGGAGGTGAGTATCGGCGGCATCGGCAGGGTTCTCCATATCCGGAACGGAGAACCCTGCCGATGCCGCCGTCCTTTTCAGCGCACTCGCTATCGCTTAAACGAACAGAGCGGTTTACTCACCGCCCTCGTTTCTATCGGCACGGCCCCAAACATAATCACCATAAGTAAGGTGATTTTTACCGATACTCACCTCCTAAGCCATTTGCGAGCCGGGTCGGAATTATCACCGGCGGAGCGATCTCAAAGAAACCACTCACATGAAGTACAGCCCTGAAGAAGTCGCGGGATACATTCCCTTTGTGACGAAACACGTGTTGGCTGGTTGCTTTTTCATGTTACAAAGAATAAAGACAAAGAACAGACCTACTTGAACTTTAATGATAATCCTTTTGGAATGCGCATGATCAGATGAACTTTCATCAAAGAACTGTAACGTGTGCACAGGACTTTTGTTTATACCTTTGTGTAGGATCCGTCCTACACACACTTAGGGGTTATTGGGTATTTCCCCGTACCTGTCTGCACCGTTTGTAATAGATATCCAACATACTACACGCATACTTGGCAGAGCACCATACTTCCTAGTTCATAAAAACCCTATCTTTCAGAATAACCTTACTATTGCTTGTATGAGAAGTTAAGAGTTATATGCCTCAAGCTGTGAGATAACAATTGTTGATAACACAAGTTTCCTGGGCTGGGACTGTCCTGCTGTGGCCAGTGTGACATGGATGCTTCATGGTGCAACTTGGGGAGGTAGGGGGAATTGTTCAGGGAGGGAAGTTAGGGGCTGGGTAGCTGATTGATATGATTGCAAGGAAATCCACTGTTATAGTATGACCTGTCTATTGACAATGTTATGAAAACTCAATAAAATTCTGTTTAAAAAAAAAAAAATGTTTAGGCTGTGTAAGTATGAACTTCGGCAGCTAAGGACCTATGGCCCAATTTAAAGTTTGGGGAGAGGGTACTCAATCGCAACAGTGGCAGATTACCCTCACTACCAAACTGAACCTCATTTAGAGGAGGACCTTTATTATATTGATGGCGGACACTCCTTCATCTTGCCTCGACATAATCCTCCGATGGCCCCACAAAGTAAGGGCCATCGGAGGGTTGGCCATGTGTCCTTCCATCCGATTTAGTGTGGGTGAACACATAACCAGTTTTCACTGGCTTTAAGGTAAGGGGCAGTGAAAACTGCAAAATGCCGCCTCACAATGGGAGAAAACTCCCATGGCGAGTGGGGCATTGTTTTTTATTTTCCAAAACAAAATCCCACTCTGGGTGTTTGTTTTGGAAAATAAAAAAAAAACATTGAAAGTTTGCCGTGCGGCTCCGTCATGTTGACGGAGCCTTCTGTCAAACTTACAATGCACTGACAAAAGAAGAGATGTCTGCTGGGCCAGCAGACATCTAGGAATTTGGCAGGCAGGACCTTTGTCAGAGCGACCAAGTACTTTACTCTCTAGCCCTGATGGAGTTAACACCTGTCCGCAAAACTCTAAATCAAGTCACAAGTTTTTTGGACACAGGGCTCCAGCAAAATGCCTCTATACTGCGCCCAATCTCTCAGGATTTTCCACAAATACAGGCCTCCCTAGACTCATGAATTGATCCAGCCCTGACCTCCAACCCTCTAATAGGGGAGGAGGGCTAGGTATGGATCCTTCCAGAGTTGGGCAAGGTCTTGTTTGGGGAACAAGAGGCCGATCCACAAAAACACTAGTTTATACCGATTGGTGTCTAAATCAATGGTGATACATTTTGGGGTCTCACATTATCTGCCAACCCATCACTTCCCCCAGCATGGAGAGCGCTCCTTTCCAAAAATTAGCAACCATGTCAAAACACAAAATTGTGTGGAAAAAGTCTGCATCATGTCTCCCACATCTTAGACAGAGCAGAGAGATGAATCCACCAACCCCATCCTCCACAGTCTATATTGTGTTCTGTATGTGCAATGTAAATATTTCCCTTGAATCAGACTACATTGCGAGGCAATAACTGCTTCTTGGAAGGAAGCTTGTGCCTCTCTCCAGTCATCTTCTGTCATGGCCCCTAGCTCCCTCTCCCACACCTCACACAGACGGGAAAAGGAGTCTGGAGAAGTATGCTCTAGTAACCTAGATCTGCGAGATTTTATGCTCCTTCAACTCCTCTGTTAGGATCTTGGCCTCTATAATCTATGAGTTCCTCAATCCCACTAATATAATGCTCAAGGGCATGACAGAGCTGTCCATATCTATAAAATTGACTTGTGATGTAATATGTGAGGTCATAAGCAGTGCATTGCGGCGGCGCAAGTTATAGTTAGCCCCTGGGGGGATGAGAAAGACTTCATCAACACAACAAGCAGTTTAAATTATTAGAGAATGTGCAGGGCAAAATTCTGTGCTGTAGTGGGCTGTAGGGAGTTCTCCTCTATTTTTAGAGAGGGGGACTTTTTTTCTAGTCCCAGGCCGCCGAAGAATGATGAGGAGCTTTTTGTGGTGTCACTTTGCACCAACACTTTCTAAGCTCATCTGATCTCGGTTTCGAACACTGAATGGCACCACATAGACTTGTAATGTGTCCCCAGGATGATTTCAACACAGCTATGCCAAAACCATGCATCTGGGGTTAGTCTAATGCATTTTAGGGGGTAGCCCCAAATTACCGCACTAAAATGCAATCATGCATATTTTTTAGGTCGAGCCTAGAGCAGCGCATGCGCTGCTCTAGTAAAACGACCTCTTGGAATCGCTCTGGACTTTTCACACGCTCGTGCGTGTGAAAAGGCCTACGGCTTGCGGTTCCGAGCAGCAGCGCGCAGTGTGCAATCTGTCAGACTTCACACGCACGCGCAGCTGCTTTCACTTCACGGTCGCTTTAACTTTTCTACAATTTGCATTTGGTTGTAAGCTGCAGTGAATCCAATGCTTGCCATCCATATCTAGTGTCAGTTGTAGCTCTTGCTTCGTAGTACTACATGCAGATCTAAGGGGATATATATATTATATTATGAGACTCGTATACTCTCTTTTTTTGTTTTTTCCACCAACGCTTCTGGGAATTGTGGTGAGTATTTAAAAGCTTTTATTGACGAGATGGGCTTTTTGTATTCAAATTGACGTGAAAAAGGGTCTCCCCTACCGTGAGCAATACCGTCTCGTCGAAACGCGTGGGTGGTTTAATATTCTGTCCGAATAAAACTGCCACAACTAAGTTCATCGAGTGCAGCGATTTATTTTGTTTTGGAAGAAATATTGGGGAATTACGGTCCTCCTCCCACTTCTGCACTAGCTGTTAGGTGCGCCCCTATCTAACTATCTATCAATCTACCTATCAATGTATAAATGTGTGTACTTAAACCTCGACCTACCACTGACCCCTTAATATCACTTTCCTTAACCCTTAAACCGCATTTTCTAAATGACATAAATATTGAAACAAAAAGCTCTTAAAAAGGACTCTCGGTGTACTTAATGGCCATGTAAGACTTGTATTGTAATCGCCATCATGTAAAACGCCGCGGTGTAAGTTACATACCCCGTGGGGCCAGTGTCAGTTTCCCCCGTGTGTTGCCATTTCTTGCTTTCCCCGTGTGCTGCCACTTCTCATTTTCACATTGTGAGGCCAGGACTGGCTTTCCCTGTGTGGTACCTACTTGTAGAGGCTTTCCCTGTGCCCTGTCATCGATAGCTTTTGCCGTGTGGTTCCGGCCCTGTGTGTGGTGATGTTTATTGCCGTCCCGTGAGGTGCCAGTTCCCGCCTTGACATGTGGTGCCAGTGGTAGCTATATCTCCGCGTGGTGCACATGGCTGCTGTCCCCGTGTGCTGCCAGTGGTTCTGTCCCCGTGTGGTGCCAGTGGTTGCTGTCCCCCGTGGTGCCAGTGGTTGCTGTCCCCCCGTGGTGCCAGAGATAACTTTCTCGTGTGATGCCAGTGGTAGCTGCCCACGTGCACTCTACTCAATGCAACATAAATACACTCCACATAATACCACTCAGTACCACATAATTATATGCCACATAAATACACTGCACTCAATGCAACATGCACTCCACATAATACCAATCAGTGCCACATAATTACAAGCCACATAATTACACTCTACTAAATGCAACATAAATACATTCCACATAATACCACCCCGTGCCACATAAATACACGCCACATAATTACGCTCTACTCAATGCAACATAAATACACTCCACAAAATACCACTCAGTGCCACATAATTATATGCTACATAATTATACTGCACTCAATGCAACATACATTCCAAAAAATACCACTCAGTGCCACATAATTACACGCCATATATTACACTCTACTGAATGCAACATACACTCCACATAATACCACTCAGTGCCACATAATTACACGCCACATAATTACACTCTACTCAATGCAACATAAATACACTCCACATAATACCACTCAGTGCCACATAATAACACGCCACATAATTACACTCTACTCAATGCAATATAAATACACTCCACATAATACCACTCAGTACCACATAATTACACACCATGTAATTACACTCTACTCAATGCAACATAAATACACTCCACATAATACCACTCAGTGCCACATAATTACACACCACATAATTACACTCTACTCAATGCAACATAAATACACTCCACATAATGCCACTCAGTACCACATAATTACATGTCACATAATTACACTATTCAATGCAACATAAATACACTCAACATAATACCACTCAATACCACATAATTACACGTCACATAATTACACTCTATTCAATGCAACATAAATACAGTCCACATAATACCACTGTGCCACATAATTACACGCCACATCATTACACTCTACTCAATGCAACATAAACACACTCCACAAAATACCACTCAGTACGACATAGTTACATGCCACATAATTACACTCTACTCAATGCAACATAAATACACTCCACATACCACTCAGTACCACATAATTACACGCAACATAATTACACTCTACTCAATGCAACATAAATACACTCCACATAATACCACTCAGTGCTACATAATTACACGCCACATAATTACACTCTACTCAATGCAACATAAATACACTCAACATAATACCACTCAATACCACATAATTACACGTCACATAATTACACTCTATTCAATACAACATAAATACAGTCCACATAATACCACTGTGCCACATAATTACACGCCACATCATTACACTCTACTCAATGCAACATAAACACACTCCACAAAATACCACTCAGTAGACATAGTTACATGCCACATAATTACACTCTACTCAATGCAACATAAATACACTCCACATACCACTCAGTACCACATAATTACACGCACCATAATTACACTCTACGCAATGCAACATAAATACACTCCACATAATACCACTCAGTGCCACATAATTACACGCCACATAATTGCACTCTACTCAATGCAACATAAATACACTCCCCATAAATGCACTCTATGCCACATACCACTAATCAACATAAATGCACTCCACACCATGACACAATTTCACTAAGCATAATTTCACTCAACACCACAGTTCCAGGCCACACAATTCAACTCCACACATTTCCAATACACACCACATAATTACACACCAAACAACATATTTCAACTCCACAATCCACAACGTACCTCCAATCCACAACATATAGTGGCACCACCTGAGCACCAAACATCACTCACCACTACCATTTTGCATCAGCGCACCACCTAAGCATCACCTAAGCATCACGTCAGTCTGCCTTTGGAATCTGGCATCTGTTGATTCTCCCCTAGTGTCCGTCCGCTGCTCGTGTTCTAATTAAATTACTGTTTTACAACCTCCACTCCCCCTTTATTTATGTCCCGCTCCCCATAACAAAAAAAATTATAACAAACAAGCATGACAACAGGCAGGAAGAAGTTGCCAGCAGTGCAAGTACAAAAAACTAGAAGACATTTTTTATGTTAAAATCTTTTTAATCAGGTTGTTCAGTTGTATATAATGTCGTCTTGGTTTGTATAAAGGTAACAAAAATGCTTAACACTTTTTGTTATAACTTTTCAACATGATGCACAGCAGCCACAATGCTCTACAACATAGCCAAAAGTTCTGGCTAAACACGTAAGGTCCCAAAAGCGAGACCTATTGGCTATGCCAATGCAAGTTTCTTCTTCTTTGCTCTTGGTGCTTTTCTTTGATCTCTGCACAGAATGTGTAAAACCTTCACTTGTCCAGTTGACAATAGCTCTTTTAATGTGCCCCAGGCAGTGTGAGCTGGGCAAAGGGAAGAAGCAACTGTGCTTGTCATTAAAATCAGCTCTGGGCCCAGCTCAGCCCTCTCTCCAGGTCGGAGGAAACCTACTGACTGTAAGAGCAGTGAGACAGTGGAAACGCAGCCAGTGTCCCCAGACTGCAACACAGCCTCAGCAATCGCAGCCCAGATCAAATTCTCAACAATGATTGTAAACCCCTAAGGTAATTCATATTAGTGATGCAGTCCGAGTCCCTGTTTACTTTCCATTTTTTATGTTGTGTTTTTGTAGTTTTTTTGCATGTAAAATGTGCATCAACGCTTCAACTAAAAAGTGAAAAGGGTTGATTCACAGGATCGGATCCATGTGAGTCCCAAGTGACTGTGGCCATAGAATTAAAATAGAAACCTTCCCTGAATACGATTTAAAGTCAATACCATTAAGGTTTATTAAAATTTAGGAATCATTACAGAAAGCAAACATGGTTAGTTAATCAAATTCATAATCAGAATCAATAATCAATCAATGCAAATTCAAGAGGATCAACATGCGGTCTACCACCAATCAAGTGAATAATCAACTACATTCTAAATCAAAGAAAAGTCTGTGTGCAAAGGAAAATAACAGTTTGACATAGAGACTGCTAGGTTTGAAAGGCAAAAAAGTTTAAGTATAAACTCAATTGACAGACTAGTGTGGAGTCTGCCTTTGAGAAAGTAGCTAAAAGGTCTGGCATACATCCCAAAAAAGGCCACATTTTTCAAGGTTTTCAGACAGTGAAAGTCACACTCTCAACATGGCGTGAAGCGAGATCATAGGGCTGACAATAAATAATTATTCCTATAAACATGATACATGAGACAAAACATTTAGGAACACATACTTTGCATGCATGATTAAACATTATGTCATAAGGAAATAACCTTCAACACCAAACAAGAAGAGACTCACAAAATAACTAGACCAATGAACAGGCTTGAGCGAAAGACTTTGAGTTGTAACTGTATTAATTCATCCTAACATGGATTCCTTCGAAGGCACACAAGTAAATACATTTTATACAACACAAGGAAAACATCACCATGAAAAGTAATTCTATTTTGCTTATTTTCTGAAATGGAAGAACACAGGAGAGAAAATATGCCTCTACGAAAGCTCTTTCTCAAAACAATGAATGTGCAATTCTATTCAGCAGCTTTAAAATGGATGTCAGTGTGAGCAAGTTGAGGCCTACTAATGCTAACTTGAGGCCTAGTTAGATGTTGATCTCAACACATTGAAATAAACATTATTTTCGAATCATTTAAAAACGCTTCTTCGCTTTACCAGTCTGATGATTTTTAATCATCACAAACTACCTACAATACGCTATAACACTTCTTCAACCATTCTTGGTTTCTTCAACTTCTTCTATCAGGTTTTCAGCTCATTCAAACACCTTCAATTTGAGGTTGTCAAATTCAATCTTATCTCTTTTCCTTTTCTGGTAGTTCATTTTCTGTCTTTCACATCTATATTTCAGATCTCTTTTTAAAACAATTAGCTTCTAAACATTTTAAAAAATAAAATAAATTGTGCTTTATTCGTTTCTGAAAATAAACACAAAGAAACTTACAGTGCAAGAGTACAGCTTCACAAATAATATCCAAGCGAGTACAAGAGAAGATGGTTACAGACATGGAATTACATAACCCACAGGGGCCACAACTGTAAAGAATTACATTCAATATATAGAGCAAAATGAGAAATAAACCAAGTCATCGAGCAAACACATACAAGAGGAAATACCATAATTTCTCACCCGGTTGTCATAAACTCAGCAAAGGGAACATCGATCAGTACATTTATCCCTTAGTATCAGGGCTGTTATAAGTGCTCGAGTACCCATTGTAGGAAAGTGGCTCTATATATACTGCACCAAAGTAAGGTACAGTGTGTATAGGGTCCACAGTTACCCAATGGTAAGGCAGAGGCTAAAGTTAGATATAACCTTACTCTCTAAAGTGGTAGCTTGGTCGAGCAGTAAGGCAGTATCAGAGGACAGTGTAAAGCATTTGTTGTACACACTCAGTCAGCAAATGGTCTCACACACTCAAGAACTGAACTCTAGGCCAATTGTTTGTATAAAAATATAGTTGTTTTATTTTAGAAGCACAATATGTATCAAAATATACTTTCTCAGAATGGGTTACCTTAGTTAAACACTTTTCAAATAGGCAATAGACTTTTTGATTACAGTAGTCACAGTTGTTGCAAAAGGCAACACAATGTCAAACACAATGCAACATTGAGCTCAATGGAAAGTTTTAGTTAAATGCAATTAATTACTTTGTGGATTACTTTTCTAACCACAGGACTGGATCTTGGATTCAGTCCCGGGACACTTCCTGTAAACAGTTAAGTAAAAGCGTTTTGGTTACAGTAGTGATTTTTAAGGAATATTATTGTATTTTAAAAGTTGACACTTAGAAACTTTTCTAGGTAAAATTACCAATGTTATCCTATGGAAGGAAATTCAGTGTACAGGTAAAGTATGTTTACGTTACTTTTGTAATCAAGTGCAGCACATGGATATCTATCTAAAACAGGCAAGTAATTACGTTTGTATCGTTGGCACGATTTTTAAAGAATATTTGTAAGATTCAGAAATCGACACTTGGAAACTTTTTCAGCAAAAAGCAGGCAATGATATCCTATGGAAGGAATTTCAAGTTACTGGTAAGTACGGTTAAAATTACTTTTCAGGGTCAGTACTGGACTAAAAGATGCAGCACTGAGGTCTCCTGATAACAGGTGAGTAAATCGGAATGCGTTACTGTTGTGATTTTTAAGCAATATTTTGGTATTTCAAAAGTGGACACTTAGAAGAAATTTCACAGAAAATCAGTCAATGGATCCCTATGGAAGAAAATTGAGTTAGCGGTAAGTAACGTTGTGATTACTTTTCAGGGTCAGTGCTGGGCACCAAGATCCAGCACTGGGATCTCTCCTAATAGCAGGTGAGTATTTCCGTTTTCGTTACTCGGTTGATTTTAGGTGAATATTTTAAAGTTGAGAAACTCCACACTTAGAAGACTTTTCCGGTGATGTCAGCCAATGTTACCCTATGGAAGAAAAGTGAGTTATCGGCTTTTGGGTAAGTACTTGACTGGCAAAGTTAAGATTTTGGGCATATACTCAGGGGTCTCTCAAGGTCAGGTAAGTACAGTTGTTTCACCCCCAGCGGCACATGGGCGGCTGGGTGCAGAGCGAGTTAGGCCCAATGTTATCCTATGGCAGGCAGGGGGCCCTTGGTTGGTGGCTGCTGGCTAGCAGGCCACGCGGCTGTGGGAGCTGGGCTCCGGGTCACTTGCTCAGGGTAAATGGGGAAGTAGATTAGGACAAAGGTTGCACTGCCATGGGCACTCGGGCGGCTGGGTGCAGGGTGCTTTTGAGCCTTCGGGCGCTCAATGGATTGCAATGGAGAAGCTCAAGAACAAACACAGGCTGCAAGCTCGGGGACGAAGATTCTTCAGGTGCCCCCACCACTTCGAGAGGTAAGTTGGGTAGTTGGAGGATAGGTAGGTACCCCGGAATTGGGCACAGTGGGCCGCAGGGCGCCGGGTGCAGGGGTGCCTTTTGGTGTCGGGAAATCTTACCCTCTGTTGATCACGGTTGGGGGGGTCCCTGGTTCCGAGGCTGCAGGCTTCGTCAGGAGCGTCGAGGTGGGTCCTTGGGGGCCGGATTCCGGATCACAGTCGCCGGGGGGACGTCCTCAGGGTCTTTGTCCACTCCCACACAGGCCAGGCTTTGCGGGTGCAGAGTGTGCAAGGTTCGCGGTTCCTGGCTGCTGCCAGGGGTCAGTTACTTGCTTTGAGCAGAGCCACTGCTCGTGGGAGTCCCAGATGCTCAGAGTCACAAGGTAGCCAGGTCCTCCGGGGTTGGTGAGGTTGCTGGCCACAGGAGGTGCCGAGATTCAGCAGGAGCAGGGTCGAGGGTCGACAGGCCGGTAGGGCTGGGGCCAAAGCAGTTGGTGTCTTCCTCTTCTTAGCAGCTGCGCGGCAGGTCTTCTTTCTTCTTGATCTTCTTTGCTGTTTCGGAATCTGGAATCTGAGGAAGGAAGGTTCAGGGAGCCCCTAAATACTGAATTTAGGGGTGGTTACAGGTAGGTAAGGGCAGGGACCAACGGGTCCCTTCCCTGGGGTGGGTACACCCCCTATTCTGCCACTCTCCAGTGGGAGGGGGGCAGGAGCCTGTCCCTGGTTGGCTGGGTCCCCCCATCCTCAAGATGGCGGGGACTCGAGTTTGTGCTTCACCTCGCCTCCCCCACCTGAGGGGTGGAGTTGGCAGAGGTGGGCACAACCCATTTCCTGCCTCTGGTTTTCCCGCCGGTTCTCCCGCCAGAAGTGGGGGTAGAACCAGTGGGGACCAGTTTGCTGGGAGCAGCAAATGGTCTGGGGAAGCTCAAAAGGCGGCAGGCCTTTGAAGCTTCCCTGCCCATCCTGGGGGAGGAGGCTTTGGCACCTCGCCCCAGGATGCGCATTGTTTCAGGCCCCTGAGAGCAGAGGCTCTCGACCCAGGGGTCCAGAAACATGTCTGGTGGTGGCAGCCTGGGCAGCCACTCAGTCCGGACACTGGAGGTCGGGTTGGTTTCAGGGGCATCTCTAAGATGCCCTCTGGAGTGCGTTTTACATTAAATCCCACACTGGCATCAGTGTGGGTTTAATGTGCTGAGGAGTTTGATACCAAACTTCTCAGTTTTAAGTGGGGCCATTATGGTGCTGTGGAGTTCGTAATGACAGACTCCCAGCACCATATACTCTTAATGGCAGCACTGCACTTACAATGCCCAAGAATGGACTTGGGCACTGTAGGGGCACAGGGCTCATGCCTCTGTGCCCTCACCACTGGCATAGTGCACCCAGCTAGAGGGGTGGCTGACCTAGGCCAGGGCAGTGGTTTGTAGGCATGGCACACAGGGATGTGTGCCATGTCGACCCTTCACTTTTGTTCTGCACCAAGACACGCAGCCTGCAAAGGCAGTGTGTGTGTGTAAAGGTACAGGGTCCCTAAGGGTGGCACAACAAGTGCTGCAGCCCTTAGGGGCCTTCCCTGGTCACAGTGCCCTGGGTACTCATGGTACCATTTACCAGGGGCTGACCTGTGGCCAGGGATGCCAATTGGGTGTAGGCATCAATGCAGTTTTAGGGAAGGAACACAGGCCCTGGGACCTGGTTGGCAGGAGCCAAGGGCACACTCAGTCAAAGCACATCAGCAATTCAGCAAAAAGTGGGGGCATACCATGCAAGAAAGATGGCACTTTCTCACACCCATCCTCACTGAATCTCCAAGCAATTGGGCCCACATCAGTACCTTCTCCTTTGCCCTCTTGTCAGTGCGTGACTGTCTCATATGTTGTTCCTCCTCCACCCCCTATTCCAACTGGTCCCTTAGCTACTGAGCTAGCAGCTGAACTTTAGTGCTCAGCCACCTGATGGCCACTGTTGTATAGTTCCTACAAATCCATAGGATCTGCTCGTTTGTTGGACAACATAAGCTTTGGGTGAGGTGCCTAGACTGATTCCGGGCACCCCCGCAGGATATGTTGGCCTAGAGACCAACTAATCCCAGTGCCATCATAAGCCCCCAGCCCCAACCTTACTAGGGAACAAATAGTTTCTGGCAACCACTGAACATGGCAACCCTATCCCTACAGGGATCATGGAAACGGAACAGAACCTTTTGCTCAGTCACTTGTGCTTACTTGTGCACAGAGAAATATACAAAGAATACACAGTGGGACGCTTTCAATATATTTATTGAAACAACGTTATTCTTGTATAGAATACAGGTGCTGTGATGAACAGTATACAGAAGCAGATGAAAGTGATTACAAGCACCAAAAGAGTAAATAGTAGATACAGTTCTACCTTGGTGCTAAAACAGTGTATATATGCAGGCATATAAATAAGGCAGTAATCAGGTGTACTCTTACTATGCAAGCCCTAATCTGTGTGTACCTAGAGTGTGTGTAGATGTGAAGCCAAGAATCCCCCCCAAGGGACGATCCAACCCCATTACCTGGTTGGAGAGAATGTATGACCCTGTCTTGGTCACGAACTGGACACCTCTCATGAGATGTCAGACCGCTGCGTGGTGAAGTCTCAGTACCCAGGGACCCTCAGTGTCAGCTGAAGTGCCTCCTCTGCTCATCTTTTGGGATGCTCATTATTCATAATAGAAAGCATCTGTGTGATGTGCGTATAGATTAGCGAAATTATGGATATATAGATAGCCCTGTTGCCTGTGGATGAAGATAGAATGAGTTTTGCACATAGCATGTCAAGAGGCCTTGCACATGGTGTTCGAGGCATTGTGATATTGTTATGGAAAGCTAGATGTGAAAACAAATTAGTTTCAGAGAAACTAATCCAACATCGTCACACACTCAAATATGTGCTAAAGGACACACAGCAGAAATGTTATTGTGCAAAATTAGAACAATGTAAGAAAACATGTAGCTCTGCTACTTGGGCCTAACTTGGGCACATAACACCCACTCCTCATACTAAGGGTCGATATATAAAAGCTATCTAAAAGCCAGTAGGCCATAATTAAACCAAAAAGGTCTACAACCACTTTTAAAATCATCTAAAAGCAAGATTCCCTTTAAAATATTCATGAAAGACTTTAAAAGTCATTATACTGTTTAAAACTCCAAGCACTCAGAAAGTCATGGTGCCTAGACAAGTAGAAAAAAATTGTTTTTAATCATTTTGTTTAAGAACGGGCCACATTGGTCCCATCACACGGGCAAGCCAGTTGCTTATGTGTTCCAAGTGGTAGACGCAACATTGCTGTTGGCCACAGCCGCAGACGATGTTCCGGGGGCACACCTCGAAGCAGGTTTATGGAGCAAAGGTGATTCCATCCAGTTCCCACAGCAGCCGCTGAGGGAGGTACTGCATCCTCTAAGCGTATTGCACAGCGAGTATCCATTTCACTAGGAGCCAAAGCATCCCAGGGTGGCTCGAAGAATGCATTCATCAGCAATGGAATACACTGGGGACAACAATACCAATGGGCCTTTAAGGGGTCCATCAGTACTTCAGTGTCCAGTGGCGCAACCGATTGTGATCCGAGGCATAGATCCAATTCACATTCATGTTACAAAGAAGGCTATGGAATACAGGTTGTATGCAGTGAAGCCAAAGATGCCTGAAGGACAAGAACCAGTGCTCGTTCAGTTCTCGAAGCCGAGGTGTGTCGAAGCAGTGTATCATGCGCTCATGGCATCGTAGCACATTCTGGGTTGAACTTGGACGTCCATTGCGGAGCACAAAAATTTAAATCAGGATGCCTTCCACAAGTAGCAGGACAAGAGGGAGACCTCCAAAAACACTTCTCAACACGGAGTGTATGAAAGATGGTTTAACTCCGAAAATCGTCTGAAAGGTGCTAACCAGTCCAGAGACAATGCATTTTAAAAAGTGCACTATTCCCTTCGTATCAGACATATTAAAGATACGGTGGACGAGCTCCCCAAAATGCAATGGGAAGTTAGTAGAGAGTAGTGTCCATATCTCGGACGAGGACCTTGCAACCTGGAGATCTAAGGTCTCTCTGGCTGATGTTAAGGCTACATCTTTTTGAAAAAGCATGGCTTTCAGTTTGCTCAGAGAATCAAAGCGTATGTTAAAAACATTTATTGAAGGCCATAGAGTTGCCTACCTAACTGTGCAGGCAGGTGGAAACAGTACTTGTGTGCAACAAGGGACTATGGAATTAACCGTTACCAGATAAGCTATGCCCTATTAGAGAGCAGCTTGAAAACTGGATGAATAATGGCAGCCGGAGAACCCTTCAGATAACAGGACAAGTTTGCAACTGAAGCATTGCATGTCCCATGAAGTGAAATTAAGGATCCGCTCAAAGCATCCCCACATTTGGAACCGCTAAGGAAAACATCTGTGTCCACATTCCTGCACCTAAACCTGAATGGTAATTCCCAGTATTCATGCACATAACCTTCCCCTAGCACTTCATATCTGCCTACTTGGTGGTATTGCAGACAATATTGGAATTGGAAAGTCGTGACCGGTAGGGTGATGTAACCATTGATTATCCAGTCTATGGATGGTGTCTCAGCCACGGTGAAAGGTAATTGGTCTAACTTTTCAATGTGCAACATGGTATAGTTTGCATCTCTTCGTGCCATCAATATCTGTCTTTCAGTCAGCTTGTATGCTGAAAACAAACTTGTGCTGTTGATGTAACGCCACGGCACGTGGCCAGAGCGTAATGTTTGAAGCGTCCAGCTTAATAACACAATGGACTGTAGTTGTGATGGTCCATGTTGTAAAATAGACATATCTTGCTGTATTATGTCAATTGCAGAAGATACTATGTTGCCCAGTGAATAGAATCTGGGTGATAATGTGGTCATACCGTTGTCAACCATATCCAAAGCCTTTTCTAAGTTAACCCTATCAATCTTGCGCAGTCTCTCAGCCGCGTTCCTGTTGAGAAACTTTCCAGAGCTCGTTATATATTGCATACAAGAAGCGCTTTTGACATGGGTTCCGGGGACCTAACAAAAAAATCCCTAAGATCCACGTTATCAGAAAGAAGGGACAAGTGTTTCTTCACCTGAGAAAGTGCTGAGGTTTTTAGCCAATCAGGGCACAGCTTCCCAACACTGTATGATGTCACCACCTGAGTGTTCTGAATGTACAAATCGCTGATCAGGCCTATTGATCCTAAATCCTTCTGTGTTCCCCAGGGATCTAGAGTAACACCCATTTGTGTCCATGGGCCAAACCAACCATCCCTTCCAATTGGGGTCTGATGAATTGTAAGAACCATTTTGTATCACGGAATCTAGTGTATCCTCACTGTATTGTGTGAAATGCTGCCAGTTCTCAAAGCATGAGAACGCGGTAATACGAGGTGTGTTCAAATCCTTTATCTTGGTGATTCCAAGACAGGATTTATTCAGGAAAATTATCTGATGTGGTATGAGGCACAGTGGCGGCTGCCACCGAGTAGCATAAATGGGGCGGGGTGGGGAAGATTGAAAAATAAATTAAATTGTGACTTACATTGCTGCCAGATAGCCGGACCACCGCCACGCGTCGTCCGCTGAAGCAGGAAGCACCCGGGCACACAGACTCCCCTGAGCCAATCACAATACTGAAAAGCAGCGTTGTGATTGGCCTGAGCACTGTGGATCAGCACTCAGATGGGGACAGGGAGCCTGTGCATGTTCCTCACCAGGCTGCGTAATGCAGCCTGGTGGGGAACATGCAGCGTGCGCAGGACTGTTTGGCCGGCCCAAGAGGGCTGGCCAACCTGTCATGGTCACTTAAGTGCCTACAATTCCTTCCCTTGCTGGCTGTGAAAACAGCCAAGCCCTGCCCTGTCCCGCAAAGCTGCATGACAAAAGGAAAATAAAATGATATTAAGGTAGTGTTATTATCATTTTATTTTTTTATTTTTCCACTGCAAAAAATGCAGTGGGGTGGCGCTCCTCTGCATTAGTGGAGGAGCTACCACTGATGAGGCATGCTCTGAATAAGACCTCAGTTCCCTGAACCTGCCAATCTTTTTCCCCCAGACAGATTTTGTGTCTATGGTGTCTTTCGAACAAGTCAAAACCCTGTACAGATAGTTGGTAAATAAAGGAAGCAGAGTATATCAGCTTGGTGTTTGTTAGCATATTTTTCTTTGCAGGTGTAGGTGCAAGCCTATAGTAGTAAGAAGCTGGGTCTGACGTGTCAAAAACCAGAAAAATAAGCAAACTTTTGTGCAAATGTTTTTTAACTACATTTTGGTGGTGTTGGACAATGTTCCCATTGGGTGGAATTATAAACAGCACGTGGGATACTTGCTTTGTTTAAAAAATGGTGACCATAATGTTGCTAGCAAAACATATCGCCAAAATTAGATATACCATCATACAAATCATCAGAAGAAAATGCAGCTGATTGCTCTAAATCTGCAAGCAAATTGTGCACAGTTTCAATGTCCTAATCATCAGAGAAAGTACTAGAGGTGATGATATCATTTAAGGAAATTTGAAACAAATATGGTATTTGTAAAAGTTCAGCACATACACAACATACGATACCCTGCCCCGTACTATTTCTTCTGGAACTGCTGTAATGTTCACCAATCACAGGTCCCTTAGTTCACAGTGCGATGATGCATGTGGTATCAGAACCAAGTTCACAAGTTGAGCTGCAGAGCATTCTGGAAGATAGTGTCTATTCAGAAGTAGAAAAAAGACAGTCATCAAACCAATCCAGAGGACCAGGAATAGTAATCCGAGTGTAATCCAGATATATAACCAAGGAGTAACAAAGTTTGTCTTTTTCAGCCAAAGATAGAGAGCACACATTTGTAGCTTGAAAGGAAGAGAGGGTGGTATCTCAGGTTCACTTGAATCCGATGAGAAGTCGTCAGAATGCTCCAAGTATCCAGACGACGTCCGGTCTATTTTTGACAACTCAGCAGGCTTTGTAGAACTAGAAGAGGATTCGATCTGTGGCATATACACATATACGTCGTAAATTTTCCTGATTCATATTTGTGTTTCTGCACTCACTGACTGTTCAGTTGTAGTTGTTTGAACAGGAAGAAGAAAAACTTCATTGTTCTTTGCTGTTTCTCTTTGGAGAGGGGAATTTTCTTTAGTTATTAAACCTTCCATCTGAACTTCCTGAACAGTAGCGAGAGGAGTGCGGCAGCTACCGAGGAGCTCACGCGACCCACTGTTGAGAATCGGCACATAGTGTGGTTTGATCAGATCAATGGAGACAAACCGTTTGTCTCGGCGGCTGGCAAGAGGAGGAAGAAGTCAGTTCTGGTACCTTCAACAGCCAGGCCAGGTACGGGCGCTCTGTAAGATGGCCCAAATTCTTTCTTGTCCACAATTTTTCTCTAACCAAGTCCCTAATCTTCGGGACCCCTGCTGGTCTGGCCGGTATGACCTTCACTTCTCCAGTGGCAGTGCATTTTACTTTGTGCGCCCAGGAATTCATTGAGTGGACCAAGGCCACTCCGCAGCCCTCATCCTACTTGACCTATCAGCGGCCTTCGACACCGTCTCCCATCGCACACTAGTCGTCAGACTACACAACGCAGGAATACAAGGAACAGCCCTGGACTGGATCCGATCATTCCTCACCGGAAGAAGCCAAAGGATCAGACCCCCACCCTTCCTCTCCGACCCCACGAAAATCACAAGCGGAGTCCCACAGGGTTCATCACTGAGCCCCACCCTCTTCAACATTTACATGGCCCCCCTCGCAGCCATCGTCCGACAACACGGCCTCAACATCGTATCCTACGCTGACGACACCCAGCTCATCCTCTCCCTCACCAAAGACCCCACCACTGCCAAACTCAACTTCCAGAAAGGAATGCAAGACGTCGCAGTCTGGATGACCAACAGCTGCCTGAAGCTCAACGCCGAGAAGACAGAAGTCCTCATCCTCGGTACCACCCCTTCTGCATGGGACAGCACCTGGTGGCCGACCGCCCTCGGAAGCCCACCTACCCCTCAGACCACGCCAAGAACCTCGGCATCGTACTCGACTCATCACTCTCCATGAACCGACAGGTCAACGCCGTCACCTCCAGCTGCTTCAACACCCTCCCCATCCTCCGCAAGACCTTCAAGTGGATCCCCCCTGAGTCAAGGAAGACAGTCACCCACGCACTCATCACCAGCAGACTGGATTATGGAAACGCACTCTACGCCGGCATCAACAAGTCCCTACTCCGCAAACTCCAGACAGTACAGAACACCGCCGCCAGACTCGTCCTCGGCATCCCCCGACACGAACACATCAGCCAACACCTACGAAGTCTCCACTGGCTCCCCGTGGAGAAAAGAGTCACTTTCAAAATCCTCACTCACGCCTACAAATGCCTGCACAACAACGGACCCAAATACCTCAACGACAGAATCAACTTCCACGTACCCAAAAGAAACCTCCGATCTTCCAACCTCGCATTGGCCGAAACCCCACGCATCCACAGAGCCAGAGCAGGCGGAAGATCCTTCTCTCACATTGCAGCCAAGACCTGGAACGAGCTACCGGCAGACATCAGACGCGCCCTCTCCCTGAACACCTTCAGGAAGACCCTCAAGACCTGGCTCTTCGGCTAAACAGATCTGCGGACCCCCCCTCAGCGCCTTGAGACCCTCACGGGTGAGTAGCGCGCTTACAATTCCCTGATTGATTGATTGATTGAGTTCCTGTGGAACAGCCAAACGTTAATTGATGTCAAATGGTGTTTCCGCTGCCACTGTGCTGACATTATCGAGGACTGGTATCCAAATTCTCACAACAAACAGGTTTTCGTATGGAGTACCCCCCAGGGATTTTCTTGGCATGTTATTGAGTTCCCTCTGGACCCCATATCGGTGAATGCCCCAACTGCGACCCAAGTCTAATACTTTTGCTGTTAAGGACTGCTTTCAGTCCCGGTTTTTCCTCTCAACTATCGAATTTCCCTCTGGATGATGGGGGAGGAGTACTGCAAGGCCACACCCAAACTTCCCATGGCTTCTTTGTAAGCCTGAGAGCTAAACATCGAGCCCTGGTTGGAATGTAGTGTGCCAATTGCGTATGTCCCGATGAAAACTCGCAAATCCTTTATAACAGTTTGAGCGTCAGCCAAGCGCTGCGGCCAAACCCAAAGGAATCTGGAGGATGAATCCACTGCCACCAAGAAGTAGTTGTAAGCCCTATCTGACTGTAAGGGATCGCAGTGATCCACATAAACACAAGCCAAGGCTTGTCCGAGATCAAAAGAAGTGTCTGAGGTGGAAGTGCTACGGTTGAGCCCTTCATCTGCTGGCAGGTGTCACATTTGAGGAAAAAGTCCTTGGTCTGTTTAGTTAGACAGGCCACCAATAGTGTTGCTTCTGTAGCGAGACTGTAGCAGTAACTCTTGTGTGTGCTGAATCCAGACCCTCATGTGCAGATAGTATTAATTCCAGTCTGCGATGAGTGTTTGGTATTACTCTATCCCCCACTCCTGGAATCTGAGCATACGGAATATTTTGTGCATCTAACTTGTAGAAGTACTTGAGTTGAAAGCCTATCGGCAGGTGTGTGTAATTGCGCACGGCATTGACAGCCACCATGATGTCTCTGTCTAATCTCGTGCTAGAACGAGTGATTGCATTAACAGTAGCAGTGCAAACTGTTGCCTTAGCGGCTTCATCAGCCACTGAATTCCCTGCAACGTGAACGCCAACACATTGATGACTCAATGAGTGGATAACATGAGCCAGTGGCAAACATTCTTTCAGCTTTGCCACCTGTTCCCAAAGCAGCTTGTGCTTGAATGTGCAACCCTTGGAATCTCAAAATCCATTCTGGCCCCAATAGTGAAGGTAATATGAATCACACACTATAAGTGTGGAGAATCCATGATCCGTTATGCATGCGCCCCTTTAGAATTGAACATGCCATGGAATATTGGTGTCTTGTCCCTATGGCAGGCTGAGCAGATCCATCAGTGTAGATGATATAATCATATCGATCTAGAAGCATTATTTCATTCGGAAGAGGATATTCTTGTTCGTACTGCAGGAATGCTTGTGTGTGTAATGTAGAATCGAATCTGTAATCTACAACTGTTGTGGTGAGAGAATTAGCCCATTGGATCCATCGTGGATGTAAAGCTTTAGCATTTGTAACACTAGCTTTGTCGTGTAGTTCCTAGGAATCCCCCAGGACCTGCGTGTTTTGGATGACCTAAACTGAGGGCTTGGTGTCCCAACCGCTTCCGGACACCCCCACAGGATATGTCAGCCGTTAGACCAGCTAGCTCTACAGTGCCACTACCACACCCCTGTATTCTACAGTGGCGTAGGTAGTTTCTGGCAACCACTGAACATGACAACCCTGATTCCTCAGGGATCGTGGAAAACAGTACAGTACGTTTCGCTCAGACACTAGTGCTTGCTTTCTCTCAGAAAATACACAGGATGGCAATTAGAACATTTCAATAAGTATTTATTGGTCCAGCGGCAGCCTTGTGTAAAACATATCTGCTGTGACAATCAGGAGACAGAAGCATACAAAAGAGATTGCTAGTACCAATATAGTGAATAGCAGATACATTTCTACCATAGTGCTAATAAGATGAACATAAGCAGTTCAGATAAAAACAGTAGCACTTGTATATTCCTAAAATGCGCTCCCTAAGTAATTTGCCTAAATGTACCTAGCCTAGATCTGTAGCATGTATATGTATATATGTGTGTAGCCAAGAAACCCCTAGGGATGAACCAGCCCCCTCACCTGATGGACCCTGTCTCTGCTTCGAGGATGACAGCCCGCAAGGTATGTCAGACCGCTGCGTGTCGAAGATTCAGCATGCAGGACCCTGTGTCAGCTTGGAAGGAATTCTCCTCTAATTTGTATGGGGGAGTGAGGGTCTTTTATACTAAAGTGGTCCCTCCAGGGTTTTTTCTAGAATCTATATGTTTTTAAAACAATAATGGATGTTTTGAAAACTATCATAAATGTTTAGAAAACAATCACCAATGCTTTTCTAAACAAGTGCGATCATGCACAGCTGGATGTTGGCCAAGGATGAAAAAAGTGGTGACCCTTATACAGAATAATTCTGCCGTGCCGGAGGACATGTTTATGTACGTCAGGTACAGGGATTATGATAGAGTACCGAGAGCCTGGTGTCGAAGAGACAGGAGCAAGCTACTAGGTAAAAGGTCTCCTGTTTAGAATCGTTCTTGTCGTATGGATGGGACAAATGTCTATAATAGGGGTATACATGACAGGACTAGCCTAAAGGACATGACACCCACTCCTCATCAAAAGGTCAAAAAGGTCAGCTAGATAATGATAAAGCTTAAGGCCATTAAAAAGCATAAAAATTGTTTACAATAAAAAATACTAAAAAGCACTTTTAAAAGCCTGAAAGTCATTATTCCCTAAAAAAGCGTCCAAAAGGTCCTCTAAACTTGTATATGTTGTGATTATTGCACTGAGCACCTTGAAAGCCATGAAGCTCAGTTAGAGCCGAGAAGAAAAATAAAACAAAGTCGCACTTGACCTTCAGTTTGGTAAATGTTTAAAATGGCAAACGGTTCCCAGCACAGGAGAGACCAAATTGTTTTTGAATCCTGCGCTGAAGACTCAACATCGCTGAACATCGTATCCGCAGGTGGCAGTTCCTCCAGAACTTCCAGTATCATGTCGAGTGTGCAAAGATGTTCATCTCTGGTTCCCGTAGCAGCCGCCGGGGAAGAATAAGATGCCGGCATGCCTGATACCGATGCCTGTACCTCTGGAGCAGAGCCGATTTCCCTTCCAACAGGAGCGTAAGCATCCCATGGAGGCTCCAAGAATGCCCTCATCAGCATGGGAATACGCTAGGAACAACTGCGCACGTGGGCCAGCAAAGGCGTCAGTAGCACTTCTATGTCCGGCTGTGCAACCGATGGAAGTGTCAGACACAGGTCCAACACGCAGCCGAATCCGCAGAAGAGGCAACGGAACACAGGCAGGACACAGTCTAGCCAGACTGGTCTGAAAGACAGGAACCAATGCTCACTCAGCTCTTGAAGCTGAGGGGTAGTCAGGTAGCACACCATACGCTCATGACAACGTCATTCCAGCAGTGTTCTCTCCATGTCTTGAGGGATTGAGACGTCCATTGCGAAGCAATAGTATTAAAATCAGGCTGCCCGCTACTGATAGCAGGACCAAAGGAAGCCCTCCAAAAACGCTTCCAAGTACGCAGTGAATGAAGGCTGGAATTACTCCAAAGATGGTCTGAAAGGTGGTTAAGAGACCTGTTCCAAGTCGCTTAAATAAGTGTACAATCCCACTCGTATCAGACATGTTAAAGATACGATGAAACATTTCTCTAAAATGGATGGGGAAGTTTGTACGGACCAGGGCCTGTATCTCTGCTGAAGACCTTGAAACCTGGAGATCAAAAGTCTCTCGGGCTGAAGTTAAGGCCACATTTTGTTGAAACAACATGGCTTTTAGTCTGTTCAGCGAATCAAACCTTATACTGGAAACATTCAATGAAGGCCACAGTGGTGTCTCCCTAACTGTGCGAGCCGGGGGAAACAATACTTGCTTACAGCAAACAACCCTGAAGTTTACTGTGACTAGATATGCGATGCCTGGCGCCATTCCATAACAGCCTTGATCATTCAGCACTAAATAACTTCCATTCGGAAGCAATTAAAAAACCAGATGAATCACGGCAGCTGGGGAGCCTTTCAAGTAGCAAGATATGTTTGCTTTTGACGCATTGCACGGTCCATAAAGCGATACTTCTTTGCACACTAAAGACCCACTTAAAGCCTTGCCCTAGTCAGTACCACTTAAGAAAAATTCAGTGTCCTTATTTCTGCACCTATATCTATACTGTAACTCCCAGGTTTCCTGTATATACCCTTCACCTAACCCTTCATACCTGCCTGCTTCGATGTATCTAAGACATGGTGAAGGTGCCTACAACAGACTAATACAAAGAGATTAGCTCGTAGGAGGAGGAAGGTGCACCAGAAATAAGTCAATGAGCTTCAAATGTATCCAAATATTGTTATCTCTTTATTGTAGTTATTGTAAATTGGACATCAGCCAACGCATTTCGTTCCAAATGGAACTTCGTCAGGGCATCATGAGATCTCGACCCTGGTGCCGGTGTTGCAGCTGAGTGTGGTCATAACGGAGCAAAAAAGGTCCGTCCGAGGGTTACGCTGGTGAGCACAGCGTGCTAACTCTCCCGGTGTTTTAAGCGAAGAACACACTTCGCTTAAAACACCGGGAGAGTTAGCACGCTGTGCTCACCAGCGTAACCCTCGGAAGGACCTTTTTTGCTCCGTTATGACCACACTCAGCTGCAACACCGGCACCAGGGTCGAGATCTCATGATGCCCTGACGAAGTTCCATTTGGAACGAAACGCGTTGGCTGATGTCCAATTTTAACAACAACTACAATAAAGGATAACAATTATTTGGATACATTTGAAGCTCATTGACTTTGTTTCTGGTGCACCTTCCTCCTCCTTACGAATTATTTATCTGGTTTCCAGTGGAGTGAAAGTGCGGCAAACTCCGGAAGTTGATGCACAGATTATTTTATTTTTTTCAATTTAGGAACTGAGGTGCTGAACCGTGGTCAGCCGCATTTGCTTGCTTATTTCACAAAGAGATTAGCTAGGAAGCCATACATATGACACCAATCACAATCCACTTCTGGAGTACACAGTACATGGGCAAATGTCACTTACACAAAGCAACATCAACAACATGTGCATGTGTCAAGACCTTCCTCCCCAAACAGCCGTGAACAGAGTTCCACACAGCTGTACATACCTAACATGTAACCATGAACGTCCTCCTCACAACATCACATTAACATTCACTGTAACAGTCAAAGTCATGACATCTCACAGCATACTTACGTTCATGAGAAGAAATTGTTTATGAGGTCTTGATGCATGTCAACTCCTTCCTCTTTGCCACTATCATCATCATTTGGCATTTCAGGATCCTCACCTGGTGGCTCCTGCTCGTCTCCATCCTCTGCGATGAGAGGCCTGTTCTGTCGCAGTGCGAGGTTATGGAGCATGCAGCAGGCTATAGTAATCTGACACACCTTCCTGGGTGAGTAGAGGAGGGTTTCCCCAGTCCTGTCCAGACATCTGAATCTGGCCTTGAGGAGCCCAAAAGCCCACTCCACTGACCGCCGTGTTTTTCCATGGGCCTCAATGAAGCTGACTCTCCCCGGCATTGTTGGATTCTTCAGCGCTGTCAACAACCATGGGTGGTTGAAATTCACTGAGTCTCCTAAATGGAAGACAGACAGAAGTGCAATATTGAGTCAGACACTTTCAGAAGATACGACCTGACATCACACACACAAAGGTTGGACAACATACAATAAACCAGGCCCTCTCCAGTAGTAGTTGTGACATCAGCTGGGGTATGGTGCTGTTCAGCAGTATGCATGAGTCATTTGCAGATCCTAGGAATCTGGCACAGATGTGTGAGATGTATAAATCCGATAAACAAACTACTTGCACGTTGATAGAATGGAAGTGTTTCCTGTTCCTATAAACCTGTTCTCTGACTTGCGGTGGTACTAAGGCAATATGTGTGCCATCAATAGCTTCAACCACATGTGGGATGCAACCAAATCCATAGGAGTCACCCTTCACATTGGCCAAATCTTCACATCTGGGGAACTGGATGTAGCTGTCCATGTGTCTCATCATTGCTGTAAGCACATCACGAAGTACGCCACTAAACATAAGTTGTGACATTACACCAGATATAGCCACAGTGTACTGAAAGGAACCTGTGGCTAGGAAATGCAGTGCTGCCATGAGTTTCACCATTGGTGTTAGAGATGTGGGATAGTTTCTTTGAGGGCATAAATGAGGCTCCAACTAGTCACATAAATCTTGTATTGTCTGACTATTAAGACAAAACTTCCTGATTACGTCTCTTTCTTCCCTAGTTTGAAGGTCTGGAAATGGCCAGTATACTGGAGGCTGTTGTCTCCTCCCTCTGCCAGGGTACCTATGTGTGGAGTGTACAGACATATGGATATTGGTCACAGTATCCACAATAACATTTACCAAGAAACACCCAAAAGTCATGTGACCACACATACCAGCATATGTTAGCACTACACAGCAATTCCCATCATGCTTGCATAAGATACAAGTGCATACATATCAACATTTGGGATGAGGAAAGTCGGATAGATGCCGGACAATGATCTGGAGGAGGAGTTTCACCCATTGACCACTATTGTGGGAGAGGCCAAGCCAAGCGGAAGACATCCTCAAATAAGACATCGATTGTCTTGAGAAATACGTGAGTCACCTGCATGAATTGGATCGATTGCCAGTACTGCAGGTTCCACCTATCATCCCCGATCTGGATTCCACACGTGTCTGTAACAGCACTGTGAACATCATTCAAACTTCTATTGTATGGTGGACATCGTCATGTTGTGGAGTCTGCACTGCACACATAACTACTGTCACCGTTGGTGTACAGTGCACCGCCGTAAGCGTGTGTTCATGCACAGTAATGTACTGACGTTTGTAGGAAGCTGGCTCTGTATATACTATACCAAAGTGAGGTATAGTGTGCACAGAGTCCAGTGGATCCCCAAAGGTAGCCAGAGGAAAAGTTAGATAGCACCTCACTCTCTATTTGTGGTAGTGTGGTCGAGCAGTAAGGCAGTATCAGAGGACAGTGTTAAGCATTTGTTGTACACACTCAGTCAGCAAATGAATTCACACACTCAAAGACTGAACTTCAGACCAATTGTTTTGGTATAAAAATATTTTTTTAGTTATTTTATTTCCTAGAACCGAGCAAGCCTGGGACAGGTAAGTGATAAGTACTTTGCAGTAAATATACAGATTGTAACACAGTTTGGATTGCAATTGTAAATGTACTTTGATTTGATTACAGTAGTGCTACTGATAATGCAAAGCTTTTCAGAATACAGTACATATACTTTGAATGGGATTTTCAGTAAGATTACAATTAAATACTTTTGAGATTACTTTTCTTACAGAGAGTATTATACCTGGATACTACTCTGGGACATTTCATGTAAGTAAAATCATTTTCTTTAGGTTTTCAAACTCCACACTCAGAAACTTTTCCAAGAAAAACAGTCAATGTTATCCTAAGAGGAAAATAGTGTTATCGTTTTTTTTTTTTACCAAAAAGATTTTATTGAATTTTCAGTGTACCAGATGGGCAGAACCCAACAAGAGAAATACAAAGGAAGAGAGTCAAATGATATCTTTGGATACATTATACAAAACCCCAATAGCCTGCCGAACATCAGACCAAGGAAACATGAAACCCCCACCCCCCAAAGCGCACCATACATACTTAAGAAACATTGCAAGTAGATGCCAAGAATTTCCCCACCACTTTTCATTAACACTAGACACTAAACAGGTAGGTTGTTTACCACTAATTGTTCAATGGGGTCACGAGTGGCAGACTGCGACATTGGGGGTAATTCGATACCTCTGTAGGTGGCCCACCGGGACCAAATCTTTCCGTGCTTCTGTGGACATCCCCTTGCCTGAAACACTACAGCCTCTGCAGACATGCATCTGTCTAGTGCCTTTTTCCATGTGGTGACAGACACTGGGTGGGGACGAGTCTTTCCAATGTTGTGCTATGTCGCGCTTGGCTAAAGTGAGGCCCAAGAATAAGAGATGTCTCTTGTAGCGATTCCCCCCAATGTCCTCTGTGCTGTGTAAAAGCACCAGTCTGGGATCCAACGGGATATCCCACGCCAGGACACGACACATGCAGGACACCACGCCAGACCAGAACGACTGAATCACCACGCAACCCCACACCGTGTGTAAAAATGATCCATCGTCCGCGTGGCAGCGGAGACACATTGGAGACGGGATTACACCCATTCTCCAGAGCCTATGGCGAGTGTAATACACCCTATGGAGGTATTTGAACTGGATTAATCGGTATCTGGTGGACACGGCTGCATATCGAGGACTGGCCAAAGCTTCGGCCCAATCATCCTCTGTAAGAGCAGGCAAGTCGGCGGCCCACGCCTCCCGGGTTTTGTGGATAGTGGTCTTGGTATGCGTGATAAGTGTCTGGTAGATTTGCCGGATTTTGTGAGCCCCAATATCCCCCATCAGTAAGCGGCCCTCCAGCGGGTGGAACTCAGGTAAAGCCTCCAGCTGCCAGATCAGGGGGGTCAGGACATGGCGGAGCTGCAAGTAGCGATGGAACTGCGACTTGTGGAGATCAAAATCCGACTGCAGCCTCTGAAAGGATTTAAGAGTGGTGCCCTGCATAATATCGCCAAGCGTGGAAATACCAATAAGGTCCCACCTGCGGAAGCCCACGAGTGTCGAAACCGGCCGTAAGTGGGAACCCTGCCAGAGAGGGGTGGCGCCCGTCAGCCTGCCCCACCAACCCATGGACCGAACCACCCGCCGCCATGTCTGGATGACTATTTGACAAGCCGGAGGGAGCGCATCTAGTGATGCACTGCTATATAAAAGATGAAGCACAGGGGTGCCCGCCATGGCGATCCGCTCCACGGCATAGGCCGGATCCGTCTGGGATCCATACCACCATTCATTAATCACCAAAAGGTGCGAGGCGGAGTAGTACGCCCGAACGTCCGCGGCAGCAATACCCCCACAGTACGTGGATTGCGTACACGTTGAAAGCGCCACGCAAATCGCGCCCCCCTGCCAGAGGAATCTATTCAAAAGTGCATTGAGCTGGGTAAACCACGACGGGGGATAGGGTGAGGATAATTCTGGAGCCTATAGAGTAAACGCGGCAGTGACACCATTTTAAATATCGCAGACCTACCGTACAATGACAGGGGTAGTTGGGACCAAATCGTCGTCTCGTTGCGGACGGCCGGGAGTAGAGGAGCGATATTGTGAGTCCAGGCAATGGTGGGACACTGTGAAATATAGACCCCGAGATACTTAAAGCCCGTTTCTGCAATGATCAACTCTGAAGCCCAGGCCAGGCTCCTTGGATCCCCGTGAATAGGGAAAAGCGTAGACTTGGACGGGTTGGCGAAAAGACCAGAAGTCTCGCCAAAGATGTGGAGGATTTGAAGGACGCGGGGCCCCGAGGACCACGGGTCAGACATAAAGAACAGAGTGTCATCCGCATACAGCGCAATTCTATCGGAGTGCTCCTGTGACCAGTCCAGTCCTCTGATTAGGGGGTCTTGGCGCACCCACGCGGCCAGAGGCTCTATCACCAGGGCGAAAAGGAGCTGGGACAGGGGGCATTCCTGACGCGTACCCCTGCGGATGGGGGCCGAGCAGCAACCGGCCACACGCACCGAGGCCGTAAGATCCATGTACAGCAGCTTCACATATGCTATAAACCGTGGGCCCAAGTTGACGGCTTCAAGGAGCTTAAAAAGATAGGTCCAGCTCAACGAGTCGAACGCTTTGTCAATATCAACCAGTAAAATCGCCGCCGGGCGACCAAGCCCGGAGGCTCCCGCAATGGCATTATAGGCTCGCCTAATATTATGCCTAGTGGAGCGCTGTGGCATAAAGCCCGCCTGGTCCAGGTGGACAAGGTCTTGAATACAGGTGCGAAGGCGGTCGGCCGGAACCTTCCCCAGAAGCTTGGGTTCGAAATTCAACAGTGAAATGGAGCGATAGGAGCCTGGATCTTCCGGGGGGCGACCTGGTTTGAGGAAGACGACTATTTCAGCATGTCGCCAGTCTGGTGGCAAGATGTGCTGTTCCAGGGCTTCATGTAGCGCCCCGAGCAGATGAGGGCCCAAGGTTGCCATATGAGGGCGCAGAAAGTCGCTGGGAAACCCATTCGGGCCCGGAGCCCGGCCTGGGTGAATATTAGCCAATGCCGCTTGTAAGTCATCCGTCGTGATAGGGGCGTCCAGCAAATCACGCGCTTCGTCAGACAGCCGGCAGGGAAGGGATATCTAAAAGAAATTCATCTATAAGGGGCGCAGCTATTACCTCACGCTCAACAAGTGTTATCGGTTTTGAGGTAAGTATTTGGTAGTGGGAGTTGAGGTTCTGGGGGTAGACTCAGGGGTCCCCCAGGATCAAGGATGCACTCTAGTTACACCCTCATCGGCACTAGGGCGGCCGGGTGCTGAGGCCCAATGTTATCCAATGGGGGATAGAGGGCCTCCGGTTGGTGGCTGCTGACGAGCAGGCCACTTGGTTGTGGGAGCAAAGCTCCTGGACTTTAGCTCAGGGCAAATGGGGAAACAAAGTAGCACCAAAGGTGCACCCTCAGCGGCACTAGGGCGGCCAGGTGCAGGGTGCTGTTTCGACGTCGGGCGCCCTGTTGTTTGCAATGGGGAACCTCCAGTTTGCAAAGGCACTGCAGGCTTGGGGACGAAGGTCTTCTGGGTGCGACCACCACTTCGAGAGGTAAGTTGGGAAGTTAGGGGTTGGTTAGGCACCGTCGGTTTGGCCACCCAAGGCCGTGGGGCGTCGGGTGCAGGGGTGCCTTCTGGGGTCGGATCTTCTTACCAGCTCCTGGTCGCGGTTGGGTGACCTTCCGGATTTAGGCTGCAGGTGTCGGCTGGAGGCTTGAGGCAGGTCAGGGGTCCCCGGATCTCGGGTTAGGATTGCCGGGGGGACCTCCTCGTGGTGTTTGCCCACTTGAGCTCGGGCTGTGGACGGCGGGTGCAGAGTGGGGTGGATCCGCGGTGTCCGGCCGGAACCAGAGGTTGCGGATGAACAAATCCGGTGTTCACGGGAGACACAGTCTTTGAGGTTTAAAGTAGGCAGGTCCTCCGGGGTTTTTGAGGTTGCTGGCTGCAGGACACCCAGGGATTTCACAGGAGCAGGTTCGAGGTGGAGACAGGCTGGTAGGGCTGGGGCCAAGTCAGTGGGCGTCTTCCTCTTGTTAGCTTCTGCACGGCTGTTCGGTCCTTCTTCTTCTTCTCTTGTAGTTTCTTCTTGTCTGAGGAAGCAAGGTCCAGGGGTGCACCTAAATACTAGATTTAGGGGCGTTACAGGTAGGTAAAAAGGTTGGGACCAATGGGTCCCTTCCCTGGGGTGGGTACACCCCCTATTATGCCACCCTCCAGTGGGAGGGGGCATAAGCCTGTCCCTGGTTGGCTGAGTCCCCCCATCTTCAAGATGGCGGGGACTGAGAGTTGTGCTTCACCTCGCCTCCCCCACCTGAGGGGTGGAGTTGGCAGAGGTGGGCACACCTCCCTTCCTCACTTGTTTTTCCCGCCGGTTCTCCCGCCCAAAGTGGGGTCAGAACCAGTGGGGACCAGTTGCTGAAAGCAGCAAGTGGCCTGGGGAAGCTCACAAAAGCGGCAAGCCTTTGAAGCTTCCTCTTCGTGAACCCTGCCCATCCTGGGGGAGGAGGCTTGGCACCTCGTCCCAGGATGTGCATTGTTTCAGGCCCCAGAGAGCAGCAGCCTCTTGACCCAGGGGTCCAGAAACATGTCTGGTGGTGGCAGCTGAAAGCAGTCACTCAGCCTGGACACTAGTGGTAGGTTAGTTTTCAGGGGGCATCTCTAAGATGCCCTCTGTGTGCATTTTTCATTAAATCCCACACTGGCATCAGTGTGGGTTTAATGTGCTGAGAAGTTTGATATCAAACTTCTCAGTTTTCAGTGTAGCCATTATGGTGCTGTGGAGTTCGTGATGACAAACTCCTAGCACCATATACTCTTAATGGCAGCACTGTACTTACAATGTCTAAGAATGGACTTAGACACTGTAGGGGTACAGGGCTCATACACCTATACCCTCACCACTGGTTCAGTGCACCCAGCTAGAAGGGTGACTGATCTATGCCAGGGCAGTGGGTGGGAGGCATGGCACACAGGGATGTGTGCCATGTCGACTCTTCACTTTGTTCTGCACCAAAACACGCAGCCTGCAAAGGCAGTGTGTGAGTGTAATGGTACAGGACCTCTAAGGGTGGCACAATAAGTGCTGCAGCCCTATAGGCCTTCTCTGGTCACAGTGCCCTGGGTACCTGGGGTACCATTTACCAGGGGCTGACCTGTGGCCAGAGATGTCAATTGGGTTTAGGCTTCAATGCAGTTTTAGGGAAAGAACATAGGCCCTGGGTACCTGCTTAGCAGGAGCCCAGTGCACACTCAGTCAAAGCACATCAGCAATTCAGCAAAACGTGGGGGCAACCATGCAGAAAGAAGGCACTTTCTCACAACGTTTGATTATTTGTATAGGCAGTGAAATGGTATCATACATCAGGTGACATGTTCCAACATAGTTGTACTGGTGGAGAGGCACTTAGAAGATCGTTTTCTATGTGATTTTCAACACTGATATGGCAGATGCCTGACCTCACTAATGGGACATGCTAAAACGCCAACCCCCGGCGGCTTTAATCCGTGCGGTAGGCGGATTCCTCCATGGCAGTCATAGCCATAGGCTAACGTTGGATAATGTGACCGCAGCGGCCCAAGGGTTGTATCTCTCTACATAGAAGACCGCCTATGTGGATGCCTGAGCTTGCAAATTGGGACATGCTGATTTGCTAACCACCGGCTGATTTAAACCACGTGGTAGGCGGCATCCTCTACGGCAGTTACAGCCATAGGCTAACACTGGATTTGACCGCAGCGGTCCATTGGCTGTGGCCGTCTACACAGAAGACCGACAATGTAGCGTATGTGTTCATTGCAGCTTGAAAATCAAATCACTTGCCTCCAGACACTGCTGCTTACAACACCTCCTCAAGGTCAGCTGCTGTTTGCCATTCTTGGGAGCTGTCATGGCACGCTGTACAGGGAGCAGGGCCCCTGCCTTCACTTCAGAGGAGCTGGAGACCCTGGTGAAGGAGGTCTATGGCTCTCACCAGAGGAGCAGGTGAGTACTGCTAATACAGTCTGTACTCTGCACCAAATATCCTATCCTATCCCATAGGCCACAATGTGGCTCAGAGTCCCAGACTGACATCAGAGTTTAGTAAGTCAGATAGTGTGCCACCTACATTGGACAATCATATCATGGTTCATGTGGCACTGTACTTTATGGACTGCACACCACCATATTGATGTGTAATCAGTCCTAAATCCTACACTGGTTGCATGCACATATCTATGCATGTATAATTGTTAAGTTGCCTATGATTCATTTGCTAATCAGTACATTCCAGATGTGCTTTCAAATGTATAGGCCTTACAGCCTAGCTTGTGTATGTTTCCTGTAAGTAGCATGTGAGATATGTGTATAGTCCCACATATCACTCAACACACATGAGGCCTCACCAAACTGTTGTCTGCGAGATACCAACACCTCACAGACCCATTCAGAGTGACCCACAACAGTTATGTCACATATAGGATGGCCACAAGATGTACTGTTAGGTATGGAAAATGTGGACATATGATGGTCATGTGGGAACAGTATGCTCAGGCTGCAGAGAGCAAACCCTGACAATGAGTTGTGCCCTGTATGGTCCATGGCCCAGGCTGTAGCAGAGATATTGTGCCTATGGAACTGATGCACAGAGTAATCTGCTGATTCACAGATGTGGCCTACATTAGTGTAACTGGACCATGAGTTGGCCTAAATTCATTTAGTATTACTACAGTTGGTATGGTGCATGATGAGGTACTCTGAAACGAGACTACTGTCCATGGACCCATATTGTCACTGTGTCATTACCTTAGGATAGGGATCTTACTCCCACATGTCTGAGATTTTACTGTCCTATGATTGATGCTAGCAATGTACAGGAAAGTTGCTTATATGAAACATGTTCACTGCAGATAGTTGTTTACATCTGCAGTGAAGTTCAGAAGTGCATCACCGGCTGTGTTAGAATGAGCAATATTGTAGTATGTACAATGGTGTGTTGATGTCGTCCCATACACACTGCCACATATGGCATACGGTATGTCTCGTGATGACAGGACTTCCCACACAAACACATGCAGATGTAGTATGATGTCCAAATGAGTAAATCACAAGCCCACTGATCATCAGAGTGGTAGGTCTCAGTGACACACAAGCTAGCCCTTTCATTGTGACCCAAATCTTGGAATTTAGTCAATGCAGTGGTAGCACTGATGTCTTGGACTGTTTGAATAAAGTCATTTGTTCAGACTGTTCAGGTGTCTGTTCAGTAATGCACTAGTACTGTACCCTTCAGGAGGACACAATGGTGTGCTGTGTTAAATGGTAACTCGTTTCAGAGCACATGTGTGGGCCAGGGCTACGTGATGTCAGTGGACTGGCCTTGTCAGTATAGGACTTATCAGGATTGAGGGTAGTCCTCAGATGATGTAAATAGTGTGCAGTAATGATTTTTGTGGTGCTCAGCATGTGCGCCTTATACATGTATTGTGTGCAATATAGATTGATGGTTATGCTAGCTGTCTACAACCTCTTTGTCACCCTAGCAGATAACTTATATCTTGCATGTCTACTCAGTCTCTTCATCTATTGCATCCATACAGGTCAAAGCCCCTCAGAAGGTGTTCATGTGGAAAGCCATCGCCCAGAAGGTGTGGACTCTGAGGGTCACTCATCGGAGAAGTGTTCACAGCAGAAAAGGTGAGAGGATCTGAGACGCTGGACCCATAAAATCGTGGAGGTCCAGCTGGGGCTGTCCTCCCAAGGCAAAAGGGGTACGCACCGGATCCTGACCCCCCCCTAAGGGCCCGCATACTGGCAGAGGAATACCCTGACCTTGATGGGCAGTTAAGAGCCTAAAAGCAGCTAGGAGGGGATGAGTATTGGCATGAGTGAAGCATTCTGCATGACCATCTATCTTTTGTTACAGGCAGCTATTTCCCCATCAAGCTTGAAGGTGACACATGTTCCACGCAATGGGAGAGTTGTTGCATGTGTAGGTCTGGTAAGGTGCATGCTGATAACCGTAGACTATTGTCCATGTGACCAGGATCTAAGCAGTCAAATGTCAGTTTCCAGAGTTGGACAGCCACATGGCTGCCTAATGTTACAGCTCACCTATTTTATCTTTTGCTGACATTTGTGACAGTGGTGCCAAACAGGCCACTTGTCATCCTTATGTCTGGAGTGATGCTCCCTCACTACTGTGTCTCATGTGATGGTGGACACTTACTTGTGGAGTGGCATACAATGCCCTCTAGATGCAGACACTGAGCAGAGACTGGTAAGTGGGGATTGTACAGTATCATGAGGTGGCTAACACCACTGGTGCCATCTGTATTGATGCCTACATGCTGGCATGTCTACCTTTACATGTTGTACTGTTATATGTACAACTGTTCCGTACATGATCTGATGGTCTACAAGGTTTTCATTCTGATTGCATCACATTTGTATGTGTTGGTCACTGTGTACATGACAATAGTATTCCTTAATGGGGATACAGAGTAGATGTAACCAAGCACAGGGGTGTGTAGACATGGGTGGGTGAGTCACACATATCCAATGACATTGATGGATGTCAATAGTCAGGCCATATTGTTGAGGCAATTGCTCACATGGTTGGAAGACTTCCAGTACTATTTGGCAATGTGAATTTGCATGTCATTGAGAAGGATTATTCAGTTAGTTGTGGTGCACATGTGCATTTGTGGAGGGTCATTCAATCAATCAATCAATCAATGAGGGAATTGTAAGCGCGCTACTTACCTGTGAGGGTCTCAAGGCGCTGTGGCTGGTGACATGCATCAGGAAGTGACACACTGACATGTTGGGGTCATATGTGTGTGTCAGCACTCAGCAGTACATTGGTATTTGTGTTTGCAAGACAAGGAAGGTACAGTGTATTCCCTTCCTTTTTGGACACAAGTAAGACCTCTGTATGGACTGGATATTTCCTGAGCCTCATGTACTTTCAGTGTTCTAATGGCATTGACAATTGCAATGTGAAAAAGGTGTGCTCACATGACCCAATCTTGACTGGGGATGTTCCTAGGCAGACTCATGTACAATGTTTCTTTGTGCTGAAATAGCACACCACTTGGAGTCACATTCTATCCATCCAACTCTTCTGTACTACATGTGACACCTAGCTAAGCTACTCATGAGCAGCTTTCAACTGCATCATCTGGCAGTGGACAGATGTGAAAGTGTCACTTGAGAAGTGTGAACAGTATAGAATGGGCACTTCCATGTCACCTTCTTCTTGGTAGTCACATATTGCTGAAACATAGCTGCAGCAGGTGCCCAGCAGTTCTACATGCTGTGGTTTAAGGACACCTGGCCATTTGCTGATTGCAGGGCCTTGTGTGGATAGGTAGTGATGCATTCCATGTGGGCATCCCATTTGATGACATCAGGTTACAATGGTATGGTACAAGGGCATAGTTTGACAGGATGATGATATCTCCTGCTACCCACAAGAGGCTGGATTTGGGACAAGGTCACACATGCAGTTGGAGCAGACTGTGGTTATGACACCATTATGTGTGACTGTGCACAGGTCATGTAGCATGCATGTGCTCATGCCAAAGTTGGAGGACATGTAGTCATCCTTCTACGTGTTGTGATCTGTGCAATTGTGTAATATGTTAGGATCTGTTTGCCCAGTGTGTTCACGCAATTGCAATTAACCTTTTTCTACTATTATTTCAACATCAACCTAGGGCAGCAGAGGGGGCAAGCGAGACCATTGGGGAAGCAACTGGCCACAGAGGTTCTCGTCGTGCCAGTGACACAGAGGGATCCAGTGGCCCAGAGGGTAATGGGAGTGCCATGGAGGAGCCAGACGACACATCAGCAATGTCATCATCTGAGTCGAGCTCCAGTGGACACTCCGTGGTGGTGGAGGACTCCCCTGGACCTGCGTCTGCAACATCCATGTCCGCCAACCCCCGTTCCATCTCCACCCTTCCTGGTGCTCCCCAGCCAGCTGTCCGAGGCCACTCCCCTAAGATGGGAGAAGTCTCCTTTCAACCATGCACCTCACCCCCTGCCTCCCCTGCTGCCCTGAGTGTGAAGGCAATTGACATCCTGAGGCAGATCTCTGTGGGTCAGACTGCAGTGTTGAATGCCATCCAGGTGCAAAGCCACCAGCTGACGCAGATGGTGTTGTACCTGGAAGGCATTCACGCTGATATATCTGGCCTACAGAGATCTTTTCAGGCTCTGGCTTCCACACTCAGGGCAGCCTTCCACCAATTCCAGCTTTCTACCCCACTCCTGCCTCTTACCCATCCACAATCCCTATTCCCATACCTACCCAAAGCACACGCACACCACAATGTCCACACGCAGCACACGACAAAAGAAACAGGAAAAAAGACAGGCACACACAGGGCCGGCTCTAGGGCGGTGCGACGGGTACCATCGCACTAGATGCTGACTTCAGGGGGCGCCGTGTTTGCGTGTTTATTTTGTTTTTAAAAGCACCTGCTGCCGTGTTCCTTGCCTCTAGCAATTTTCAGGCAACAATAAAAATGTCAAGATAACTCCGGTGAGTAATGTTCTTCATGGAGAGTGATTGAAGTTTTGTCTAGTTGAGGTTTTGACTGATGATAAAATAGCACAGAGGATTAATATGCCTGCTGCAAAGAAAGTGTACCATACAGATCACAAAGTGCATATAATGTAAATAGGTCAGTGGGTTACTGCTTTTCTAAGAGACATTCTTTTGTTACTTGCAGTTTATAAGTTAAAATCCTAATATAGAACAGTGAATTATTAACTGTCATCAAAGAACTGCATGCACACTGCAAAGCATAGATTGCAGCATAGATTAATGTTGCAAAAAGTGTTCATTTGGGAAGAAATTGATTATTATTATTAAAGAGAACTCCCAACTATGGTGGTACTTTTTGAATTCTGAGCTTGTTCTTCCCCAGAACAAGCACTCTTAAACTATACTGTTTACCAGTATGATGTGTGACTCCTACACCTTGTAGTCCTGTGTCATATGGAAAGTTTCCCATTCACTGATTTATACACCTATGATTAATTGTGACCAAACACTATTAAACTTATGTAACATTTCCTATACACTGGTTCACACACCTATGATCAAGTGTCTCTGTGTAGTGTGTGTGATGTAAAGTGCTCTGAGACCCTACACTTATATGAGTGGCGCTTTATAATTAAATAAATGCATCTGAGAGAGAATGGTTATGGAAACTAGAGGGGCATTGTTAAAGGGTGGTGGTGAGGGAATCCATGGCGGAGGTGGTCATTGGGGGAGCACCAAAAAACATTGTCGCACCGGGCGCCACTAGCACTAAAGCCGCCCCTGGGCACACAACCACTCACCAGGCAGTCGACCCCCTTACCACTGCATCCAGGGACATACACCCAGACACCAAACCCACTGCACCACATACATCCACAACACACATCGATCCAGACACCACACCAGCAGACACAGCCACTACACACATACAAGCAGACACCACACCACAATGAGTTATATTGCACCTAAAGAAACCAGAACTATTGGATTTGACAATGATTAATAGTTTCATTAGTTATTGGAGCAACAATTGTGACTTCATTGCATAGTATTATGATAATGCTTTAGTTCTGATCTGACAACACTGGGAATGGAGTATTACGAGTTTCTAAGCAATTAAATCAACGGCAGTGGAAGGTGATACTGCTGCAGAGTTGAATTTAATTCGCACACTGAGGGTGAGTGCAAATATGGAGAGTCCGATGGGACCTGTCTCTGCATCTGCTTTTTTGACCTGCCGGTGCTAATCACCGGCAGACCTCAGACCACTTCAAGACCTGCTACACAACTTTCACTACTTGCTCTTTCCACCTTACCTGCAGGCCCCATCATGTCCTGCTTCTCATGAAATATGTATTGGCAAGATGTCCCAGCGTGATGACTTGGAAACATGTTGCTCACACACCCCCACTCATACTGAGCAAGCTACGCTCCTGCTTTTCCATGTCGGTGCATCGATTTGCTGTGGGCTCCATGTACACGGGTAGCTGTGAGACTTACCCCACGATGGTGTTGATTTTGGGTGTAATCGAGCAGGTAGAGCAACTGCAGGATGTGTACGATAGGATCCATGTCGGCACAGGACTTGATAAGCTGTGTACAGGTGAGTGTGGGCCTTCTATCCCTTCCTTTCCGCAAGCTCAGATGAGGTGTTTGGACCGCTATGGTCGGCTCATCGGAAAGGCGCATCGTAATTGGGCGGGCGGCTTGTAATGCTGTCCACTCTACGACTGCCTCCATTGGTCCTTTCCGATGCCACCTCAGTCGAAAGTTCATGGCGGACTCGGAAGGTCTGCAGTGGTTGGATTTCTGTGTATTTGTAAGCATTGCAATCTGGCGGTCCGAGTGACCGCTTCTGATGAGACCGCGATGGTCCGACCGCCTCCGACAGGACATTGGAAGCCAGTCTGACCGGCATTGTAGTGAGGCCCATAGTCTTTCACTTTGCCAATGCAATTTTGTATACATTTGTAATTTTGCGACTGTGTACCTGATGGTTGCCTTATGGAAAAGTGTATGATCAATACAGTAAGCCTCAGGTGGTTATGGTGACAAGCCAAAGGCAGAAGGCCTGACTGGCTCACTGGGAAAAATCATGCAGGATGTCAAAGTTCTTATCTGTTTCTTCTGAAAAATGATGACAAATGCAGTAGCCCTGGCTTATTTATTTTGAAAAGCATTTGTTAAATCAAATGCGCCTTTCACAAGCTCCAGTCTAGACAGGAATTTTGTTACCTGAAATTCCCCAGATTACACTACAATGCAAGGGTTTTGGTGTTGGTCTACCCCTCTCACAAACCCTGAGGGTACAACATTTTGCACTGTGATAACCTTTGTTAGGTCTTATGAAAGAGGTTGTATATTGTTTTGACAACTGTAATTTTGTACATATTTGTAATTTTATAACCGTATGCATGATGATTGCCAACTGATGTGTGTTAGTTAGGCTGTCAAGTCAATGATTAAGGCTATGGACCTTACTGATTCATTGGGAAAAGGATTGTTGGATTCTATAGGTTTGATCTGTTCATTACGCATATGTATGGCAAAGTGAGTAGGCCTGACCTACTTATTGTGAAAAATGTGTTACAGCCAATGGGCATTTTGGACAGATTGTTATTACACTCTGTTAAAGCTTGTATGCAGGTATTTGTAGCATGGGATCTCACAGATTACCAGAGTAGGTTTTGGCAGTGACGACCCACTCAAATATATGGTGGCAATAAAATATTTGCACTGTCATAATCCTTATTAGACCCGATTATGCGTAATTTACACTGTTTTGACAACTGTAATTGGGTACATATTTGTAAATTCATTACTGTTTACCTGATAGTTGCCTTGTGGGAAAGCCTATACTAAATACAGTAGGTCTGAGTTGGTTACGGTGACGAGCCAATAATGAAGGCTATATGCCTGATTGGTTCATTGGGAAATGTTATTTCAGATGCCATAGGTCTGATCTGTGTATTAAGAAAAATGAAGACAAAAACAGCAGGCATGATATATTTATTATGATACACATATGTTAAAGCCAATAGACCTTTAATGTTTGGATTGTTATTCCACTGTTAAAGCTTTCAGAAATGTATTCTGTTACATGAAATCTCACAGATTACTGTTGTAGGCAATGCTTATGGTGTTGCTTACACTCTTTGACAAACCCTAGGTGTAGAACATTTTTCTTGCTAGAATCCTATACACACACACACACACATACACACAGGGCCTTTGTGATAGCCCTTTTCTGTTATCGGTCTGTACATGTATTATTTAAACTCTGCTTCTATCCATGATAGCCTATAGCATGGGTCAGCCTACTTCAGTCAATGTCTCTCATGCCCTGTGAGTGATGGTATTTGTCTGATCACATGGGCATATCCACCTGAAAATGAGTGCACTTCAGTGCCAAGGCTAGTATGAGAAGTACTTTTTATTTCTTCCCCATTTTTATTTTCATTTTTAGAGCATACTACATCTCCAAACACAGTGTTTACGGACCACTTTTTTCCTGCACATTTTATCTTCAGTGCGCCACATCTTGCGTGGCCACCGCCTTTAAACCAGGCGAATCTCATGGAACTGTATTGTCCAAAGTGTATCCTTGTTTTACCATTCCAAGATGGCAACGCGTTGGTTCTAAACTTGATGGCCATAGTGTAATATTATGGCAATGACAGCTTATGTACAATACCATTGCAGGACAGCCACCTACTGCTATATCTAATTGTATTTGTTAATGCAAGCATATGCTAGCTGTGTTTAGAAAGCAGTGTGTTTTTTCTACTTTTGTCCATTAATTTCTCTTGCATAGATAGTTGAAATTGAATATGTGTTTTATTGTGGTTGTAGAAGTGGGTGAATGCAAGAATGCATCTGTGGGTGGATAAACGGATGCATACGTGCAACTATGAGTAACAGTGTGCATTTATGATGACTTCCTAACCCCATCAATGACTAAAACGGCACTTTCATTTATGAGCCAGACCTGTAGACATTGCTAATGCTTGTTTAAGTTCTTGACATATCTAAGACAGCAACATACCACAGTGATCTCTACTTAACTTAAATATCCAACACAGCTTGGAAATCAGTGCTTCAACTGGATCAGATTCCAAGTTCAAGGCTGAATACCTCAATTGAGGTGGCAGATCTCAATGGCTACAGCTTCCACCGTGCTCTGACCTCAAACTTTTCTAATACGTGAGGTTACAACAAATCTTGGACATGAAAATCAACAAGAGGATTGCCTTAGCTTTGTAAGGTTTCATTTAAATTTTAAACTGATCTCTTTGGATCATTATATATCTTGTTGCTATATATATATATATATATATTCACTGAAAAAACCATAGGTTTCAGGGACGTTATAGTTAGTTGGAGATTTCACACGTACAAACCCAGAGAAATTCCACCGTTATAGTTAGTTCAGCTAACTATAACTCGCGCCCCCGCAATGTACTGCTGATGACGTCACATATTACATCATTCATGACATGGTCAGTGACATCACTGATGACATCACTGATGACATCATCCACGTGATAATCTGATGCAACTCCTCACACCCTAATATAACCTTTGATACACCCACTCTAAAATACAGACTACCATTTTCGAAACCATAGACACACCAATACCAGTTTCTACATACGCACTCACTGATTCCTAGGTCTACACACACATCCACTCATTCACCCATACAGTCACTCATACATGTAGTCACTCATCAATACAACACTATGATATGCAGTCATACACCTATACACTCACACACCGCCACTCATCCAGAGTTACTCACACACCTAGTCAGTCATGCAAAGAATCAATCACACTTCCATACAGTTATACACACACTACCTCACTTATTCATACAGATACTAACACATACTTACTCTCTTATACAATCACTGATACAAGTACACACTCATCCATACAGCCACTCTCACAATCACTCACTCTCACATATAGTTATTAATATACACCATCACTCACATATACTGCCTTTTACATATGTAGTTACTCGCACATGTAGCACTGAGACATTCATTCGCTCACCAACACACCCATACACACACTCACCCACCCATACAGCTGTTTCCACATGCACTCTTGAACCCATACACCCAGTGAATCAACCACTCACACATCTATGCAAAGAGTCACACACCTCCCACCCACCCACACACACACTCAGGCACCCATACAAATACTCGGGCAACCAATCAATAACCCGTATAGACACTCATGTAGCTACTCACCAACCCATGCAGCAGCTTACACAACAGACAGACTGATACAGACATTCACACAGTTTACTCACTAACCCATGCATTCAGTAAGACACATTTAATCACTCACTTATACAGTCAGTCACGCACCTACTAAATCCTCCATCCAGACACTTATACACCCACTCATTCTTCAATACACCTTGGCATATATTTTTAAAACATATTTAAACTTTATAGAAACACACAGTCAGTGGATGATGTCATCAGTGATGTCATTTGAGATGTAATCAGTGATGTCACTGACCATGTCATGAATGATGTAATATGTGACGTCATCAGCAGTGCATTGCGGGGGCGCGAGTTATAGTTAGCTGAACTAACTATAACGGTGGAATTTCTCTGGTTTTGTACGAGTGAAATCTCCAACTAACTATAACGTCCCTGAAACACAGGGCGTGTTTGCACACATGTCACATCAGGCCCGCCCCCTCCCTTCACCACTGTGCAAACGCGCCCCGTGGTGCGTTTTAAGTTGGGGGATTAAGTCCCCTTGAATCCTGAGGGTCCCTGGGCTCCAACTAGCCCACCATGTACCTCCAGTAAGCGCCACAGAGCTGTGTTGCAGAGTGGTGTAAAAAGGGGCGTGGCCTCGGACCACCTCTCTGCAACGCAGCTCCCTGGCTCATACTGGAGGTTTCTGGTGGGCTAGTTGGCCCCCAGGGACCCTCAGTATTCAAGGGGAATTAATTCCCAAACTTACAACGCGCCAGGGGGCGCGTTTTCAGAGTGCTGCAGGGAGGGGGCGGGGCCTCCGGCGCGAAGCCGGCTTTTCTTTCTTTTTTTTTCCAGACGGGGGGCTGTGTGGCCCCCCTTCTTTTCCCATTTTTTCGTTCCTGGGGACACCATCCCCCAGGGCCTGACCCCTATTTAAAAAAAAAAAAACGGGAAGAGGGCCGCGTGGCCCCCCCTCCCGAGGCAATTTCTGCCCCAGGGACCCCCATCCCCCGGGGCATGGCCAGACTTTATTTATTTATTTTTAAATAAAATTATTTGGAGGGGGGCCGCGTGGCCCCCCTCCTCAGGCCATTTATGGCCCCGGGGACCCCATCTCCCGGGGCCGGCCCTTCCTTTTTTATTTTTTTATTTATTTATTTTTACGGGGGAGGGGGGCCGCGTGGCCCCCCTCCCGGGCCACTTCTAGCCCCGGGGACCCCATCCCCCGGGGCCTGGCCTCTGTGAATGGGACCGTGGGGGGAGCCCCAATGCCCCCACGGTCCCGCCGGCTCCCCGCCTCCTGCGGGAGCCGGAATTGCTTTTCCACAAGGGGAGCTGCTGACATGCAGCTCCCCTTGTGGAAAAGCAATCTGGTTTGGATTTTGAAAGCGAGAGCAGGTTTCCCTGCTCTCGCTTTCAAAATCCAAACCACAGTTTGCTATGGCAGGGCGGGAGCCGCAAACAGCAGTGTCCCGGGGGTGGGCACCCCGGGACACTGAAGGAGCTGGGGGGTGGCGGTCCCCAGGGCCATCACGAGCTCCAGGAGGGGGGCCGCGCGTCCCCCCTCCCAACCATTGCAAAGCCCCGGGGAGGTGGCGGTTCCTGGGGCATGTGGGGGGGCTCGAGCCCCCCCACACACAGGTTTTTTTAAAATTAAAAATAGAGCCCCGGGGAGGTGGCGGTCCCCGGGGCGTGTGGGGGGGTTCGCGAATCCACTGCGTCCCTAGATATCGAAACTTTTATTTTTTTAATTTCTCAGCAACTACTGAACGGATTTACACCATTTAAAAAAAAGGTCGCTTTCTGAACCGGGTGTTAGCGTTGCCTTAAATAAAAAACGCTGAAGCAGATTTGTGGCCACGGCACTGGTTCTTTCGATCTACGTAACTTGTAACCAGATTTGTTGTATATATATATATATATATATATATATATATATATATATATATATATTGTATGTTTTTTTAACATTTACTAAACAGTGTCATGCAATCAATAAATCTTTATTCACTTTTTGTAAAAAGAGAGCAGATAGATAAAAAGAAAGCAGATAGATAAATAACAACAAATACATAAGTTACATAAGTTTACAATATATATAGATAACACCATACATATTAACAAAATCTAAAAGAAATTAAAAATTCCTTAAGCAGATAGCAAATTATGGATGTATGGAATTTCTGATGTTCACACCGCTATTTAGAGAACTAGAAATCGTAACACACTACGTAAGACATGGTCTACATTGTGCACAATTAAGCTTTTTTAACAACATTGCCAAATATTGTTTATGAATATACCTAAAAAACTGACAGAAGGAAATAAAATGCAAAATCACCTGTCTGGAGATATTATCACAAAAGCAGTGTAAAAGATGTTTGAAGGGACCCAAACCCTTTTGAAAACATAAAAGAAAGTGCACTGTCTTCAATATAAAATGAGTTACCAGAAACCTATGTTTACAGATATGAACCCGGGTAAGGTAGGGCTTAAATAAAGGGACAGTTTTAAAAGAATGTGGGAACTAACAGTATGTGTCAGTAACTCAGACTTCTCCCTCGATGAACAATTAAAATCTAAAATTTGACTTTAAACCCAGCCTACATCTTGTTGGGTGACTGCAGGGTGATTAGTAAACAAATCCAGATGTCCTAGCCTATGAAAGTATTCCACATATAATTAAGCCAAGGGATATTACTGACACGATCTGCAGAAAAACAGCAATTTTAGACTGCTCCATTGAAGACATCTCTGACTTCCAACAAACTGAGATCCATAGGATCAGACGCCAAAATTGAATAACATGCTCTATATATAGTTGGCCTAGCTCCTTATGACAAATACAGGCAGGGCAACTATGTGGTGCTTCTAAAATTCACTGGGAAAAACGATTGTCTTCAGATTGCAAATTATAGACATTCATGCATCCCCAAATACTTGCCCCATAACTAGCGATAGCAATACATTTCGCTCTATAAATTCTTAACATAGTTGTGGTTTGAAGCATATTTTAGTGGCAAAATCAACCCCCCTATAATTGACCTTACAGATTATTGACTTCCAACTGATAAAAGATGATGTCACTTTATGTGGAAGTCAAAAGGGATTCCTAAGTATGAGAATGGTGTGATTCTAGTAAGGACTTGGCTTTTAACACTATAAGATACTATAAGATCTAGTTTTGGTAGAATTAGGTCCATAGCCCATGATAAATGTCTTGGTAAAATTGGTGGAAAGCTCAAGACTATCAGTAAAAATCACGAAAGAGTCCAAGAGATACTTAAGACCATTGGCTGTTCTTGAAATAAGAACAGCGCCATCGGCATAGAGTAACACAGGGGAGAGGCGAGTTCCTACTAAATGCAAGTCTTTACGGTGCTTAATCAAAAAAGACCTAATTTTGATGAAAAGAAATGGGGCAAGTATGCAACCATGTGTGACGCCCTTGCTTAAACTGAAGAAATCAGAACATTCTCCCCTGATATCATACCGCACTCAGGCCAAAAAGTTAACATGAAGTAGGTGTAAAAAATATACAATAGCGTCATTAACTCTCTTGGAAATAATAATCGACCAGAGCTTAAATCTATTTACTCTGTTGAAGCTAGAGCTTAGATCCATGAAATGCTATGTGAATATAGGCTTGTTTGGTTGCTGTGTGTTTATCAGCTACAGATTGAGGGATTGGCCTATAGTACCTTAGCCCGGAAGAAACCCATACTGAAAGTCAGATATTATATTCTTATCATTGGCCCAGAAGGACAGCCTGTCCATTAGGACTCCTCCTGCAACTTTAACAATTGAGTCGATAAAAGAGATAGGTTGATAAAAGGAGTGTTCAGAAGTGTGTACCTGGAGGTGCACAGATTTATGTTTGGCTCACGTAGTGGGTAGGAATGACTCCTGGGCATGCCCTGACCAATGGGGTAAAAGTTATCAGGGCCAAACCTACCTGCTTTGGGCATTTTCAAGATGGCGAAGTCTTCGGCCACAGTAAATTTGGTTTCTAAGGACTAGGGTGTGTGGGGAGTGTCTTAGTGTCTGCCCACATCTAACACTAAAATCCAGTTTGGGGTAGTCACTGTACCCCCCATTAAACTCAGAGACAGAAGTCTGACAAAACAAAGCACAGTTTTCCTGTAAGCAGACTGTGGATATGCAAGAATTGTTTTTCATCCTATTCTCATCCTTTGAAGTACGCTCCAGGTATTATATGTAAAACCCCAGCAGACCTGTCAAGAAGGATTTGACAAATAAATGAATTGCAAAAAGATGCTAACATTCCCACCCTGCATATTCTGTTAGGTTCATCTCTGCCATTCAGGTCAGCCTATAGTTTACTCCTGGGAGACACTGCACACATTTACACCTATTTAGATTCTAATTACTGGCTAGCAGATGTGTGAGAGAAAATGGGCCTCCAGAGCCTTTAGACAGGGAAAAGGTATTGTTCTAAAAGTACCTATTCCTTAATCTTTATTAAAATCTGACTTCACCATTTAATTAGCTTTTTAATACCTATTATAATAATAATACTTTATTGTTTATGGATAATAAAAACCTTTACAGCCTAAACAGCAGTTGAGTTTCTTAAAACTAAAATATTTTAAGCTGAGAAAAGTTCATACATGTTACAACAACAATGTTATATCACCTTGGTCGGTTGCGTATGAATAACAGCTAATTATTCCTCGGTTCGAGCAGCACAATTTTGATTAAAGTACAAATGCATTTGGAGGGGCATTTTTACATAAGTAATGTGAAGGTACGGCGGGTGGGATCACGTGAAATGCTCAATCAATTTGGTAAGTTGTCCACTGTCTTCTTTTGGGGAGGGGCTACCTGTGTTTTACTGAAAAAAACAGTGAGTCTTTTAGTGGGTGTTTGCACCTTGTGAGATTGGCCTCAGCTGCAAATGTTCGTGGCTTATGTGCAATGCCAAATGCATGAGTGCTAAATGTACGATTTGAAAGAGACTTACCACAATTGTGTGCATGTTTGTAAAAAACATTTTAAAACCTCTAAAACATACTGTGTTTGAGTCCTTTCTTAAAGTGCTACTACAGTCAGTGGTGCCGTGCTAAAATATATTAGTTCAGGCAAGGTGCTATTGCACCCGAAGCGTAAAATGCCATAGTGATCAGTTTGCCTTGTATACCAGAAAATATGACAAAAAGATCTTATAGGGTTCTCTTCGGTACAGAGCATCTTAAACAAATGTCAAACATTCTACCACGCCAGACCAGAACTCACCGGGTCTCTCTTAGTTTTTCCACCTCCTTGGCTACTAGGGCCAAACAACTGACAGCTTTGCATGCTAACTGAACCAAGGACCCTCCTAATAGCTTAATCGCGGCCGGCCAACATGACGTTATTTGCAACTGTCTTAGAGATGGAAGTAGTAGTTTCGTCCTGAGTGGCAATAGCGCAGGGCAAAAGCACAGCAAATGGAGCACTGTTTCACTGCTGTGTCCGCAGAGACGGCCCTCTGTGGTGGGCCAGGACTGTTTCCATGCCGGGGTTAAGTCTTTTGATTAAAAAACTCCCAGCCTAGTTAGCATCAAGTTGCGCTTCTTTGACTCGGAGAAGTGTGACGACAGGTATGGTTGGGGTTTTAAAACTTTGTATGTAGGCAAGACCACCCACGCTTGGCTTTTGTTTGCCAAGGCTGCCTTGTCCATTAAAAATGATTGACGTCTGGCCGCTTTATTGGTCGCTCGTTTGAACGCAGTGTATTCTGTTATGGTGTACCAAGCCTCTTCTAATTTTAGGGCTGCAATTGACTGGTAATGAAGTGAAGACAGATTTCTTGGCACTGGCCTGTTTTTCTATTTCAAGCCAACATTGGTGGGCCAGTGAGTTTCTGTCTGTTGCCCTCATTATCCAGTTATATTTTATTAGGGCACCCTGTCTAACGGGGATCTGATTATATAGCCTGAACTCCAGCCTAATGTGTGCTTGTGATGTATGTCGTGGGATCTCAAACAGTTTTTAAAGAGGCTGGATTGTAGAGTGTTCAAACTCTTGGCATCTTTGCTCTTGAATAATTCTGAGCCGTACGCTATGGAGGGGATGAATTTTGCTCCTACGACCTGCAAAAGATGGTTTGTTGAACAATCTTTTAACTTTTTTTGCAAGGTTTTGAATGTGAACAACAATTTATTTGCTTTTACTTGCCTAGATTGTGCTTGCTGTTTGCAATTCAGATTGTGATCTAAATGCACTCCAAGATATTTGTAAGTTGTGACCTGTTCCAAAACGTTGCTGTTTGTCCTCCAGGTAAATCTGGGTTGTCTGTTATGCACTCTCGAAAAGCATAGGACCTTTGTTTTGTTGTAATTAAGGTTCAACGCGCATTTGTGATGTAGTCCAGTAATTGAGCAATCAACCGCTGCAGGCCTATTGTGGTTTTACTAAGCAGAACAATGTCATAAGCATATTGCAAGCTTCTTTTTGGGTTGATGCCCAACCTGGGGGGCGGGGGGTCTCCCTGTACTTGGCATAGATGGTTCTCTAGGTCAGCTGTATAGATGTTGAACAGGCAGGGTGCCAAGACGCATCCCTGCTTTAGACCATTATTAGTGAAGATTTAATTGGTTATGCTTCGGCCGTCTTCTAGCTTTATTTGGACCCATGTGTATGAGTAGAGATTTATGACTGCCTCCAATAATTTTGCAGGCACTCCCAATCGTGCCATCTTTTTCCATAACATGGTCTTTGGGACCTTGTCGAAGGCTGCTTTGAGGTTGATAAAACAAGCATAGAGTTTGCTAGTTTTGATGATAGCTTGCTTAGCCAAAAGAGTGACAGCTGATAGGTTGGTTAAGGTGCTCATTCCTACATGGAAGCCAGTTTGCATTTTGGGGAGTAGGTTTCTACTGGTCACCCAGTCCTCTAATTCGGACAGCAGATTCAAGGCGTATATCTTAGCCTCCACATCTATTAGGGCAATTAGTCTGTGGTTGTTAGGATTTGAGCACTCCCCGATTTATATATTGGCTGAAATATACTGCCTCACCATGAGTTTGGGATGATACGTGTTTTTAGCGCAAAGGTGAACAGGGGGGTTAGATGTGTTGACCAGAAGCTATGGTCTTTTTTAAATAAAGCATTTGAGAGGCCATTTGGCCCTGGTGCCCCCTCGGACCTGAGTTTTTTAATGGCATGAAAAACCTGCTTTTGATCAATCTGTAGTTTTCAGAGTAGTTTGGACCCTGCAGGGCTCTGCGTCTCTTGGTGGAGAACTGGCCTGAATCACTAGGTTGTTGTTGGTAGTGATGTAGTTTGCCCAAACAGCTTTTGTGGAGTCTGGGTAGTTATACACCGCCTACTTTTTTTCTATCTGTAATTGGTCAGCCTTTTGTGTTTTCAAAGATGGTTGGACTTTGCGAGGCTCTGCATGTCTTGATGGTGAACTGGCCTGAGCTGCTTGGTAGTAAACAGTGGTTATGTGGTTTGTCCAAATGGCTTCTGTGATATCAGAGTTGTAATGCTGGTTACGGCCATTTGCCAAGTTGTTTGTTTCGGCCCAAAAGTGTTTCGAATTTCTTTGCTGGTTTGAGTGTAGCAGTTTCATCCAGATTCCCTCATTGTGTTTATGTTTTTCCACCCTGATTGCTTTTTTGTAGGTTTGTTTCATTTTAGTGATTAAATCTTGGCTTGGTTGATGTCCTCGTAAGCGAGCACTTCTAAGTTCTTTCTTCAGTTAGGTTATTTCCTATTATTTTTTTTTTAGGTGGCTTGATCAAATGTTTTAAGGTTAGTGTTTTGACGAGTGCTACCCAAACCTGTGCCGGAGTCAGCTTGTCTTCAGGGCCTGTCAGGCAGATGGTACTGGCCTGCATTATTGCCTTTATCGTCTCTCCCTTCCATTTGAGGTGCCTTAGATTGAATGGCTATGCAACTAAAAGAACCCTGTGCTTCTTGAGCCCTGAAGGGAATGAAGTCCAGGATAAAGATTTGGGCAAAACAGTCACTATCCGATCTTCCTTTTATATTGAAGATTGAGATGCTCTTGAACAAGTCCAGATCTATCAGAATAAAGTCTATGGTTGAACAAGCCCTGTCAGTTACTCTTATGAAGGCTGCTGGGAGGTCCAATGGAACATGTCCATTAAGTGTGAGAAAGCTCAGGTCCTAAAGTGCAAAGATGCATTTTTTGCCAGAAGGATCACATCTTGTTTGGTTGCCCAGCATTTCCTGTGTTTGGCCTGGTAGTTTACTTTCAGAGCCCTGTAGTAAGTTCATATTGAAGTCCCCTGACAATATTATGCTTGCTTGTGGATATGTGGACTTCAGGGCTTTGAGTGTCCCTATCAAGGACTCAATTGTTTCCGCTTTGTGCTTAAGTGCTGGGTGTGTGTATAAATTCAGGATTATCAATGTGAGATGAGGTGCTACTTCAAACTTGACACACTGCATCCATGTTGTGTCCATATCCACCTCTTCGTGGGCCCAAAGTATGTCAGTTGAAATGTAGATCGATAGACCGCCCTTTGCTCTGCCAGTCCTCGCTTCTTTAATGGCTGTGTTGTGGTATTCCTATTCCTTGAATCCCACTATTGATTGGTGTGTTCATAAGCTGCCAGGTTTCCTGCAGTAGCAGAACCTTGTGTTTTTGGAAATAATTTATAAAATTGTCCTCGCCTGCCTTGCTGCTTAAGCCATTCATGTTCCAAGAGCAGATTTTGCAGAGGTGAGCTCGAGGAGTAGAGCCTGAAGGCCTCACTCATGCTTTTCTGTTGTATCTGCCACTGCGGGGCCCAGCTGGTTAATAATCATCGGGGTTGGCTGTTAGCTGTATTGGGCTTACCGCAGAAATGTGCCTCATTATTTGTGGTCCTTCTTTGATTATTATCGGGTAAGCAGGGCCTATCGCCCCCTTCAGCATGCTTTGTGTTGATTTGGGGTAGCGTATTGGCTCTGCCTTCGTTATCTCGATGCCCCATGATGCAGAGGTTTACCTGTACTTCCATACTTGTGCTGCTATGGTTTCATCTGAACAAGTAGTGATTGTGACGTTGTTCCCTGGATGCTCGGGATTTGGTTTAAACTCAATATTTTCTATGTTTCTGGATCTGATGTGGTTGAAGCCTGGCATTGCTTCTAGTAGTCTTAGTACTGCACTTCAATTTGAAATGTCTTGAGCGCCCCTCGATTTGTAATGTGGAATCAGCTCAATCTTGGCCTCATCCTGGCTTGGGAAGTCCCACGCCTGTCTCCAATTGCCCTGTGTGGTGGTCACTACTGGTACCTCTGTTGGCCCTAGGTATATTTTTGTGGTGTGTGTGGTTGACTCCATCGGATACTGAGAGGTTCTTTGAAACTCTGTGTGGAGGCTTTCCTCAATGATTCTTCTTAATGGTCTACTTGCTTCTGGCCATGTGGCCTGCCCATGCGATGATTCAGGCCTTTCGATTGAGTAAGACCTCCTGCCGTTCTGGGCATCCTCATTACTGGTTCTGCAATTAATTGAGATCTTGCCAATGAGACTTCGCTTCTCCAGTTCATAGCTGAGTTCTTTGTTTTGGTAACAGAGATCGCCTGTGAGGGTTGGAAAGGTGCTTATGTTCTGCAAGCAAGGTGGTCGACTTGACCTTTTTTCATCAAGGCCTCGGTGGTTCTGGACACTCAAATATTAGATACAGAGTAGTAGCAGAAGGTGTATGTTTGGCCAGTTCTAAGAGTGGGTCTGTGACTGGCTGCTTGTCCTTATTTCAGCTAATTGCTTGGGTGTCTGCAGGTATGGTATCTTCTACCAATTCTGTGGCTGTCTTTTCATCGCTGTTACTAGCGAGGGCTTGTGTTTGTATAGGTGGCGTGTAAGTGCTCTGTTTTTTGCCTTTACTTTCCCTGGCATTTCTCAAGCGTTTGCGTTCCCTCTTCGTGAGGGTGGTATGTGAGCTAGTGTTTGAAGAAACTTCTGCTAGTTCTTCTGTTAGAACTTGCTGTATTGAGGAGATGTTTAATGCTCCCTTCTTTTGTGTCAACTCTGTCTGTGAGGTTACTTCTGTTCCGGAATCCATCTGTGTGGAAATTGTAGTATGATCTCGTGTTGACTGATTATTGCAACTGCGTTGAATATTGTCGAGCCGCTGGTTGGCCGTGGGGGATCTGTTGAAAGTCTCCTTCACTTCCCCCAATAATTCTGTCATTATGATGCAAACTGTGGCAGGTTTCTCTAATAGAGAAGCAGTGGCATGCATGGTAGATGGTTGCTAGATCCTGTTGCACTCTTATTATCATGGTGTTCAATGCCTGCAGTTTTTGTTTGATTCCCTGTGCGTGGATTGCTAGTGCATTCAGTAAGTCTACTTGCATTTCCATTTTGTCTGCATGGTATGTTATTGCCATTCCAATTATTTCCATGGTGTAAGACGCTGGCTCTGTATATACTATACCAAAGTAAGGTATAGTGTGCACAGAGTGCAGTGGATCCCCAAAGGCTTACAGAGGTAAAAGTAGATAATACCTTCCTCTCTATTTGTGGTAGTGTGGGCGAGCAGTAAGGCTTTATCAGAGGGTATTGTTAAGCATTTATTGTACACACTCAGGCAAGAAATGATTTCACATACTTAAAGACTGAACTCTGACCAACTGTTTTGTATAAAAATATTTATTTGTTGTACTTTATTTTTTAGCACCAAGCCAGACCTGGTGAAGGTAAGTAAAATAGTACTTTTCTAATATAATACAGTTGAATGCAGTTACAGGTAGGTCAAATGTTCAAAAACAGTTGAAATTACTTTTCAGTTACTTAGTGATTACTTTTTAGAGATTACTTTTCAGATTACTCTTTCTACTCAGTGTGATATGCCTAGATATCACACTAGGACATTTCCTAGATAAAAGGTATGTAAGTCAGATTTTGTAAACACAGTTTCTTGTGTTTTCACAGAACAGTCAATGCAATCCTATAGGAGGAAATTAAGTTATCAGTTTAAAGGTAAGTACTTGGTTGTGGGAGTTGGGTTTCTGGGGTTAGAACCAGGGTTCCCTCAGGGTTGAGGATGCACTCAAAGAACACCCTCAATAGCACTAGGGCAGTCGGGTGCAGAGTGCTGAGGCCCAATGTTATCCAATGGGGGTTTGGAGGCCTAGGGTTGGTGGCTGCTCACGGGCACGCCACTTAGTTGTGGGAGCAAAGCTCCTGGCGTTTAGCTCAGGGCAAAGGGGGATCCAAAATAGCACCCAAAGTGTACCCACAGCGGCACTGGGGCGGCTGGATGCAGGGTGCTGGATCGGTATTGGGAGCCTTGTTGTTTTCAATAGGGAAACTCCAGTCAGAACAAACTATGCAGGCTCGGGCACGAATATCTTCTGGAGGTGACCATCTGTTGGAGAGGTAAGTTGGGATGGTGAGGGATGACGGGACACCATCGGTTGGGCCACCCAAGGCCGTGGGGCGACGGGTGCAGGGATGTCTTTTGGAGTCGGGTTTTACTTACCGGCTCCAGTCGCGGTCTGGGGGACCCTCCAGAAAAGGACTGCAGGCGTCGTCGGGAGACTTGAGGTAGGTCAGGGATTACCAGATCCTAGGTCAGGATTGCCGGGGAGACCTCCTCATGGTGTTGGGCCACTCGAACTCGGGGCCGTGGGCATTGGGTGCAGAGTGGTGCAGACTCGCGGATTTGGCCGGAGCCAGAGTCTGCTGGTGAGCAAATCCGGTGCTCAAGGGAGACAAAGTCTTGATAAGGAAGGCAGGGCAGGTCCTCCAGGTTCTTGGGGGCTGCTGGCTACAGGAGCAGGTCGAGGTCAGGACAGGCCGGTAGGGCTGGGGCCAAGTCAGTGGGTGTCCTCCTTTTCTTCCTTAAGCACGGCTCTTCGTCCTACTTCTTTTTCTTTCTTCTTGTCTGAGGAGGCAAGGTTCAGGGTTGCCGCTAAATACTAAATTTAGGGGTGTTTCAAGTAGGTAATGGTTGAGACCATTGGGTCCCTTCCTTGGGGTAGGTGTATCCCCTTATATGACACCCTCCAATGGGAGGGGGGCATAAGCCTCACTCTGGTTGGCTGGGTCCCCCCATCTGTAAGATGGCGGGGACTGAGAGTTGTGCTTCACCTCGCCTCCCACACCTGAGGGGTGGGGTTGGCAAAGGTGGGCACACCTCCCTTCCTCTCTTGGTTTTCCCGCCGATTCTTCCGCCCAAAGTGGGGGTCAGAACCGGTGGTGGCCAGTTGCTGGGAGCAGCAAATGACTGGGTCAGCTCACAAAAGCGGCAAGCCTTTGAAGCTTCCTCTTCGTGGACCCTGCCCATCCTGGGGGAGGAGGCTTGGCACCTCTGCCCAGGATGTGCTTTGTTGAGAGTGTTGAGAGTGGGAGGCTCTCGACCCAGGGGTCCAGAAACATGTCTGGGAATAGCAGCTGGCGAGCAGCCAGTCAGCCAGGACACTAGAGTCAGGTCATTTTTCAAGGGGCATCTCTAAGATGCCCTCTGAGTGCATTTTGCATTAAATCCCACACTGGCACCAGTGTGGGTTTAATGTGCTGAGAAGTTTAATATCAAACTTCCCAGTTTTCAGTAAAGCCTTTATGGTGCTGTGGAGTTTGTAATGACAAACTCCAAGCACCATATACTCTTTATGGCTTTACTGCACTTACTATGTCTGAGAATGGACTTCAACAATGTAGGGGTACAGGGATCATGCCACTGTACTCTCACCAGTGGCATAGTGCACCCAGCTAGAGGGGTGGCTGACCTATGCCATAGGCACAGGAATGTGTGCCATGTTGACTCTTCACTTTGTTCTGCACCAATGGCAGTGTGTGTGTGTGTGTGTCAGGGTACCAGGCCTCTAAGGGTGGCACAATATGTGCTGCAGCCCTTAGAGGCCTTCCCTGGTCACAGTGCCCTTAGTATCCATGGTACCTTTTACAAGGGTCTTACATGTGACTAGAGTGTTGCCAATTAGGTGTGCAACAGTACCGTTTTAGGCCCTGGGTACCTGGTTGGCAGGAACCCAGGGCACACTTAGTCAAAAGAGCATCAACATCAGGCAAAAAGTGGGGGCAACCATGCAAAAAGGGTGCTTAGCAGCTGTTGCCAGATGAAAGAATCTGGTGATTGATTAATTGGCTCTGCGAAGGGCCTTTCTGTCTGGGCCTCTTGCCTTTTGTTTGATTCCTCCTGTAACCCTTGTGCCCTGTTCGCTCCATTTGCTCCATTTATTTCTAATATGGGTGATTCCTTGATGTACTCCTTAATATTTGTCTTGAGGTGACTCCCTTCTTCATGAGTAATGTAGCCTCTCTGAGATAGTTTATCTGGGGTGTTTGGTTCCTCCTGTAACCCTTGTGCCCCATTTGCTACATTTGTTTCTGATGTGGGTGATTCGTTAATGTACTCCGTGGTATTTGTCTTGAGGTAACTCCCTTCTTCACGAGTAATGTAGCTTCCCTGAGATAGTTTGATTGGGGCGAGCAAAATGTTGTAGTCGTCTCTACAAGATAGCGAGGTGGGAACTCTTGGCTGGTCAGGAGGTGATGCCTGCGGCTGTTCAAACGGGCTTAAGAGAATCTCTTGCCAAACCGCTGAATCATCTGGCTCTTCCTCTAGCACTGCTTTATCAAGCTGATTTGGTGACTGCATGACTGTGTGGAGAGGCTGAAGTGGCATGGGCTGGTGCTGCTCTGAGTTTTCTAGCGCATGGATTAAAGCCTCTACCAACAGCTGTGGATGGTCTGGTGATTTTGCCTGTGGATTACTGAAGGAGTCAGTGTCTAATGGGGTTTGAAACTCTGGGATCTTATCCAGCCCACTTGTGCTGTTTGTCCAGGATGAACTCTAACTGCAATTGCTGTGAATGCTGTTTGTGCTCGGTTTTGTTAATGGGAGGCGTCTCCTCAAGGGATAGACTGAGTTACCTAGCTCGTAGGCCTCTTGAAGTGCGGAGATGGGCCTCCTACGGTGCACTTTTTAAAAGTCTGTTATTTTCGCAATTTTGTGGGCCGTAATTTTGAGGCTTGTCACAATTTCCTCCCTTGTAGGAAGGCAGGGTCCTTCTAGCATGGTTACCCCCACTTTTTGCCTGGTGTCAGTGTGTTTTTGATTTAGTCTGCTGGGATCCTGCTAATCAGGACCTCAGCAACTGTGCTTTCTCCCCCCTAAATTGACATGGTAAGTACTTTGGTACCTTCACATTTGGCTACTGGTGTACTCTTGTAAGTTCTAGTATATGGTACTATGGTACCCAGGGCATAGGTACTCCAGGGGTCTCTCATGGGATGCAGCATGTATTGTGCCACCCATGTGAGTCCATTTAAACTGCGACTACAGGCCTGCCATTGCAGCCTGTGTGAGTTGGTGCTTGCGCCTGTGACGATAGATATAAGTTTCCTTATATCTGAGGTCACTGCACTTAAAACCTATGTCACCCCTATGGCAGGTTCTTCAGTCCTGAGGACAGGGTGCTTAGTTACAAGTGTGAAGGTGCCCCTGTATGAGTAGGACACCCCTACAAACCCTGAAATCAATTCACCAGGATTTGTAAGTGTGGTCAGCCATTTTTAGACATATAGTGGACATCAGTCATTAAGAGATGTCTAAGTATATAGTGGCTGCACCTAACCTGGTGATGTTTGGTATCAAACATGTTGGAATCATACCCCAATCATCCCCTCTGTCCATCCCCTCCTCTGGGTGGGACCCCCGAGTCGTTACACCCCTTTCCTTAGGGTACTTAAGGGTTCCCCTGTGGGTGGGCCTCAGCTTCGTTGTGGGACAAGACTCAATTCTGAAACTACGTCGCTCTTCAATCGTCTGGACACTTGGACTTCGTTGGACTTCGACTGGAACTGAGACTGCACCAAAGAAGACTCCTGCTGCTCCTGGTTTCGCTTTTCTTCAAGTCTTCTTTGTCGTCTGTGCTTCTTCCAGGTTCTTCAACAGATCTGTTGGCATCAAGAACACCCAAAGAAATCTCCCTTGGAGTAAAAGAGTCACTCCCCTGCATCTGCAGGCACTGCAGCAAAGCTGACCGGTCTCCTGATCCTGACCTCCTATGGACTTCCCGAGGCCCAGCAAACAGGTGGTAGTTCTGCAGCTCCCTAGAGGCCTGACGAGTCTTCTCAGTAATTTTGAGGACAGTATCCCTTGTCGGGGCCCTCTGCACCGCGTCGACTTGCCGTTGCCAAGGCTTGTGGCTCTGACCTCCAGAGATCTTCAGGCTACAAGAAGCTCCAGCCTTCAGCACCTCTTTCCTCGAAGATCAGCATCCTCACTGCATCCTCTACACCGTGGTCCTCCATCTGTGGTGAGCTGCTTGGGGTCCTCTTGCGACTCCTGTGCCTTCGACCTGTGTGTCCTCCTGATGGTCTTCTATTGCTTCAGTGGGCTCCCCTGCTTGCCGGGGGCCTGCTCTGACTCTCCTGCTGTTGGTGAGTCCCTTGGACCTTGCTGGTCCCAGTGTTTGCTTCTTCTCATCTTCCACGCCAGTTGCGGCTATCAAGGATTGTTGGAGCTCCCGTCGGACACCGACCGGCTAGACATCGACAGCCAACATGGGACAGCACACGAACGGCTTCTGGTCTTCCTCAGCATTGCCTGGTCCTCACAGCTGCAGCGACAAGGTTACGGTCAATGCTTCAGAAGCTATCGACATTGGTGGGGATTGTGCTTCCGTGCCTCCTGGTCACCTCCGGGTGGCATAGACTCTGTCCCCTCTGCTTGCAGGTTCTTCACTTTCAGAATCCACCTTTGGATTCCACCGGACTCCTTCACAGTCTTCTCCTGAGGCATCTTCTTCGAAGTCTCCCATTGCTATCTACGGCAGGTTCCGATGTCATTTCACCCCTATGCACCCGGCTTCCCTGGTGCAGGTAACCTGGTTCCTGGGGCATCTATGGGCGGGGTGGTTCTCCAACCTTCTGTCTTCCAAAGGGTTTCTTCAGGGCCCTCCGGGAAGGGGCCTTCTTCTTTTAAACTGCAACCGCAACTTCTCCATTGACTTCCATTGGGCATGCTGCTGTGTTTCCACTCTGCAGACAGCCTCCGTGGGGTTCCTGGGTACTTACTTTGCATGGTTCCTTGTGTCCCCGGCTCCTCTGGGTCTTCTGGTCAAAATCCTGTTGTTTTTTGCAGTTCGCATCCCACTTTCTTAATATATGGTTTGGTCTCCCCCTTTAGACCATTGTATATTTGTACTACTTACCTAATTCTTGAAAAGTAGTCTTGTGTATTGAGTTGATATCTCTGGGTAGGAGATATACCAATGTGTTAGTGAGTGTAGTGTAATAAATAGAATTATTTTTATATAAAGACTGTGCGGTTCTTTTTCATTTAACTTGCACTTTTGCTTAAGGTTGGTAAAACAAGCTGCTTTACACTTGTTTAGTGCAAGGCGCATCTCTTAATAAGTGTGCACCATATACTAAGCCAGCCTCCTACAGTGTCTGACACGGGAAACAGCCATTACATCGCATGTGTTACAACGCATGTGATTACAACGCGGTCGTTACAACGACCGCGTTGTTACATCGCTGTACATTACAACACAAGTCGTTACATCGACTTGCTGTAGGGGGCGCGCTAACCTAAGGAATAGTATAATTTACTATTCCAACACCTTCCCTACTGTTGCACACACTGGAGTTGGAATAGTAAATTATACTATTCCTAAGTCCAGCGCGCCCCCTACAGCAAGTCGATGTAACGACTTGCGTTGTAATGTACTGCGATGTAACAACGCGGTCGTTGTAACGACCGCGTTGTAATCGCATGCGTTGTAAACGCATGCGATGTAAGGTGCTATATTCGTCTGACACTGGGTCTTGAATTCCTTCGTTTTTGGTTGTCAGTTTCATGTGTTTTACCTTCTCCTTCTTGACTCCTCCTTGTTTTTTTGCTGGTTTTGTGGCATCTCGAATTTTTCCCTACCTCATTAGAAGTTATTGGTTGTTGTATTGTCGAAGCAAATTCAGACAGGTAGCCGGAGTTGATGCTTGCTGGACAACACTACAGGCGGGAGACCTGACTTCGTGGCACAGTTCCACCTGGCTGAACGATGGCAAGAATTTCCTGCTCTGAAATATGTAATATATAATTGTCCAATCCTAATCGCTGTTAAATATAATCCTGAGTGAATTTGCAATTTGTATATATATAACTCAAACCACTAGTATATGTAGTAGACCTTTGTACTTACTACCATTCCTATGTGATTTTAGAGTTTATCTGTTTGTATCTCTTCCTTGAGTGACTTTACAACTTGTACATTTGCAATTTTTTCTGTTTGTATCTCTTATGTAACTCATATAATCAAAAGTTCTTATGTAACACAACTGGTTATTTTGTAAAGCGCTCTGACACCTTCGGGTAATGTTTGCGCTATATAAAATCGCATTAAATAAATAAATAAACACTAAACAACACTGAGGGCATCGTGGTGGGGGAGCTTTTGCAGGGAGTACAAGCCGCACCCAGGCCTGGCTGGACTGCCTCCGCAACGACCCCGGCTTGACCCTTGGCAACAGTTCCTAATGCTGTGTCATGCCCGCTGTGCCAATGTCTGCCTCCAGACTCCTGGTTCAGTTTCCAGATCTCTCAATCTTCCAAACTCTGGTTTCTGGTTATCTCTTATACAGCACAGCGCTGCCTCACCTTCCCCTGCTAGGTCTGCTAGGTCTCTGGGTCAATGCTGTAACTGCAGGGGCACGGGCACGAGCATGCTCTTTCTTTTGGACGTAAACAGGCTGCTAAGGCAATAAAAATCCAGAGGTCAGGCGTCTGTGGTGCCCGTCCCGCCCCCAAGCTCTGGGGCCGCTCAGGGGACACGGATGCCCAGGAGCAACCTGCCTGCAATATTCCTGGGCAGGCAGTCGGCGGCAAGGTGCGGCATGCGTGTCGCGGGTGCCCAGAAGCAGCCCGCAACCAGTGAAGCAAAGTGCGTTGTGCGAGTGAGCGGGGCAACCACCAGCTGACGCCGCAGCTCCCCCGCTCGTTGCCCCCAAATGCGGCCGGGCCCTGCCTGCGGCAGGTGCCTGGTGCCGCTGCCTGTGCCGGGATCTGGCACGGGGCTGAGAGCCGAGGTTGGCTCAATCTGAGTGCCTCACCAGAGTGGGGGGGGGGGGGGGGGCCCAGACGAGGGTCTGTGCCCTGGGGCTCCCGGCGTCCGCATCCTTGCCTCAGCTCAGCACAATGTCTGACTTCCGGTTCCGGTGTCAGCTGGGGAGTGGCTGTCTAAAAATTATTTTTCTAGCTGTTCCCTATCCAAAATGCCCATATGAAATGTAATAATGTAGCCCAGTGTTTCCTATGGTACAGCAAGCCTGGCTACAATGAAAGTAGCTTTCAGGGCTTTTTCACTGCAAGCACATGTTTAAAATTAAATTCCTACATGTTCCACTTTTAAATACCAGGCACCATGCCTTATGGGTAATAAAGCCTACATAGTCGTGACTTGTGAATATGTGAATATTTAAAATGAAGGTTTTGACTTTCCAAAAAGGGTTATTTTGATAGGTCGAATTTGCAGTTTAAAGCTGTAACAGCCAGGCCTGCAGTCATGTTTTCCTTATCACTGTATTTATTTATTTATGCGTTTTTATATAGCGCGGACTTTACCCGAAGGTGTCAGAGCGCTTCACAACAGGAACAGTAACATTGCATGAGGAGAAAGTTACAAGTGAGCATAATACAAAGCAAGCGTAACATTACATGAGGAAAAAGTGACAATTGTGCAAATAACAAAAACAAACAAGATACAAAAAGAGGTATACGTTACAAGAGGAAAAAGTGGCGGGTGTGCATGATACATAAGATACAAAATACAAATAGAGGTATAATACTGCAGTAAGTGACAGTCACTCAGAACACACTGGGAAGGCACTTCTATAGGCATGGAGTACAGAATTTCCTATAGTGGAAGAACTTCCTTGAGGGAGTAGAGAGGGCGAGAATTAAACAGGAGACTTAAAATGAAGGGTACACAAACATAAAATCCAACACAGCACGCAAGGGTGAGGAATGTACAGGAAAAAGTACAAATTTACAATGAAGAGCGCACTTCCTAGAGGGGCCTGAGAATGAAAGTATTAGTTCTGAAAGTGTCTTTGGAAGAGAAGAGATTTGAGGTCAGCTTTGAAGATCCGGGTAGAGGAGGTGGCACGGAGCAATGGGGGAAGCGAGTTCCAGATTCTCACTGCATTGCCTGAGAAGGATTGCGCCATCAATCTTTCCCTTTTGAAGACGGGGGCTCAAGCAGAAGCTTTTCCGCATTGCGAGAAAGGCGAGAGCCACCGGACAATTTCAATTTATTCACCAGGTAACGAGGGGAGGAGGTGTGTAAGGCTTTGTGTGTGATGCAGGCAGTTTTGTAAATAGATCTTGCCTCGATCGGAAGCCATCGAAGAGAGGACAGGATAGGAGTGATGTGGTCGCTTCGTTTAGACCCTGAAATGAAGCGAGCTGCTGAATGGAGGATGGATTTGAGAGGGGAGAGGTGGGATTTGGGTAGGCCCATCAGAAGAGAATTGCAATAATCCAGTCTTGAGAGAACCAGAGATTGTACCAAGGTTTTTAAGTCTTTCTCCGGGAAGAACCGACGGATCCCCCATAGAAGGCGCAACTGGTAACGTGCATTCTTAGCAATAGCGTTGATGTGGGAGATTAGGTTGAGTCTTTTGTCAAGAATGACACCTAGGGATTTAGCGCTGTCGACAATGATGGGTTTGTTGTTGAGTAGGTTCAGCTGATCCATCCAAGATTGAACAGGAGGAGGTGAGAGGGAGGTAGAGAGGAGGAGGAATTCAGTTTTGGCGGGATTAAGAATGCGTTGGTGAGCTAACATCCAGTTGTGAATAGAGTTGAGAGTAGAGTTGAGTAGTGAGAGATCGTGTGCGGAAGACACCTTAAGGGAGATTTGAGTGTCGTCCGCATAAAGATGGTAATGGATCCCAGCTTTGCTTAGAAGGTTCCCTAATGGTTCCAGGTAGAGATTAAACAAAGTGGGTGCCAGGATAGAACCTTGAGGGACGCCTTGACCTACAGCCAATAGAGATGAAAGACTGTTCGCTATCTTGATCATTTGGGATCTGTCCGAGAGGAAAGAGGCAAACCATTTGAGCACTGTGCCATCCAATCCCATTCTCTGTTGAAGAGTGTTGAGGAGGGTGCTATGATTAACAGTGTCAAAGGCTGCAGAGAGGTCTAGAAGAATCAGAAGACACGATTCCCCAGAGTCGAGTATATGCAGCGCATCATCAATCACTTGCAGCAGGGCTGTTTCAGTGCTGCAATTTTGGATGAAGCCAGACTGGAAGACGTCGAGGAGGTTATTGTCCATAATATGTAAGGAAAGTTGTTTCGCAACACATTTTTCGGTAATTTTCGAAAGAAAAGGGAGGTTGGTGATAGGGCGGAAGTTGTTGAGGTCGTTCGCATCGGCGGAGGTTTTTTTTAGAAGACGGGTGACCTGACCTGATTTGAGGGCAACCGGGAGGGAGCCTTGACTGAGGAAGAGATTGACTAGCCTGGTCCAGTAAGAGAGAGTATAGGTGTAGAAATCGATGGCGATGTCGCTAGGGATGGGGTCAAAAGAATGGTTGGAGGGTTTAGTTTCGAGGATGCATTTGAGGAGGTAATCTTCCGAGATGACGTCAAAGTTCTGCCAGGTAACTAAGGATTTCCGCTCCTCAATGGGGGTGGGGTGGGCGACCTGATCCATCAGTGCTTTGACCTTTTTATCAAAGAATATAGTGAAATCTGCTGCTTTCTTTGTGGAATCCTCAGGCTTAATGGTTAGGGGAGAACAGTATGGGTTTTTGATGAGGTCAAAAGTTTTTTGGGTCTGTTTTTGGCTGAGTCAAGGAGGGATCTGAAATGTGATGCTTGTTCAAGGAAGATGTGGTTGTGATATTTGGATCTTGCTGAACGTAAAGAGAGAGATTGGAGGTGGAAGGAGATTTTCTCCAATGTTTCTCCAGGATTCTAAGGTTTTTCCTTTCATCGTAGAGAGCTTTATTTAACCAAGGTGCTGAGGGGGTGGGTCTTTTCCTTTTGCTTTGGAGTGGAGCGACATTGTCGATTTCGACTGCTAGTACTGAGAGGCACTGAGAGGTGAGAACGTTGACATCCACGTTAGGGTCTAGTCTAGGAAGTGCCCGCATAGCAGAATCACAAAAAGTGTCAAGATCAATGTTCTTAGTGTTGCGGAACCAGGTAGTAGCTCTTTTAGGTTGGTCCTAGAGTTATAACGTGCGATAGGTGAAAACGGAAGGGAATGAGGAAGTGGTCAGACCAGTCTACATGGATGGGGGGAGCAGTAGTCAGCAGGTCTGCTTTGGATATGACAAGGTCCAGAATTGAGCCCTTGGAATGTGTGGTTTCCGAGCAATGTTGGAAGAGATCATTGGCTGAGAGAAAGGTGGCAAGCTTATTGGCAGCCGAGTCTTCCAAAGAGCCCCAGTGGAGATTAAAGTCGACCAGGAAGATATGTCTGTCACTTTGAGAAAATTGGTCACTGATGAAGTCAGACAGTTCCTCCACAAAGGAAGAGCAGTTACCGGGCGGGTGGTAGATGGCATGGAATCTAAAGGGTGAGCCGTGATGTATTTGAAGCTCTAGGGATAGGCATTCGAATGTACGGAAAAGGGTGGTAGGGAAGGCTTTCATTTGAAGGGAGTTCCTGACGATGATAGCGACACCGCCCCCAATTTTGTCTGCCCTGTCGTTTCTGAGGATAGAGTAGTCAGTGGGTACCAGAAGATCAAACAAAGTATGAGAGGAGTCATTAAACCAGGACTCAGTGAGGAAGAACATGTCAAGATTCTGGTGGGTGATAGTATCAGAGATTTCCAATTTGTGTTTGATTGCAGATCTGCAGTTGTGGAGCACGCAGTGCAGCTCTGATGCAGATATTTTGGTGATGGGGTGTCAGGGTTGTTAAGGGAGATAGGGATAAGATTCTTGAATGAGGGTGCCCGGTAAGAGGGAGGCTGGTAAGGTCTGGCAGAGGAGATGGTCTCAATAGGGAACTGCGTAGAAATATTAGGAGAGGAAGGTGGAGGGGGAGTGACGTTGGTGGTCTTGTAGCTGGCCAGTAAGTTGGTGATGTCAGCAGAGAACAGACTGTGGTTGGCTTTATTGGGGCGCGGGAGCAAGGAACTCCTCGGGAGGTTGTTAGGGAAGGGGGACAGCGCCTTGAGACCCTCGCGGGTATGTAGTGCGCTTTATAAGTGACATGATTGATTGACATCTTGGCGCTTAAAAGTGAAATGGACGCTACAAGCTGGGAAATGGAATAGATGAGAGAATCAAGTTTATTTTCCAGGGAGAGGAGAGCTGAGCACGGAGTGTTGGGTGGCTCGATGGATAAGGGAGGGAGTGCAGTGGGTGAGGGAGGACGGGGAGGGGTGGGGGAACGGTTTAAGGGAGGCGGTGCCAAGGGTGAGGGAGGTCGGGGAGGGGTGGAGGAGCGGGATACGGGAGGGAGTACAGAGAGTGAGGGAGGACGGGGGGGTGGGGGAACGGGCTAAGGGAGGGAGTGCAGAGGATGAGGGAAGGAGGGGAGGGGTGGGGGAATGGGTGGGGAGTTGGGGAGCAAGGGTAGAAGGTGAGGAAAGATGGTGGGCGATAGGAGTGGATGGTGAAACAGTGGTGGGAAGAGAAATACTTTTACTGGTGTTGAACAGAGGGGAAGAGAAGAGATCATAAATATGAGGAGAAAGTTGAGGAGTAGGAGGGGGGACAAATGAAGGCCGGAGGTAAGGAGAGAAGAGGGGAGAAGAGGCTGAACAGGGAGGGGAGGGCGGGGGGTCAGATGAAGGCCAAAGGTACGTGGAGAAGAGAGGAGAGGGGGCTGTACAGGGGGGAGGGCGGGGGTCCAAGGAAGGCCAGAGGTATGGGGAGAAAGGAGAGGATGGTGCTGGACAGGTACTGTAGGCTATGAAAGGTGAATGTAGGGGGACAGGTAACAGGTGGAGTGGGGGGATTGGGCTAGATGGAAACTGAGGGAGGAGTAAGGGACTGCAAGGTCAGAGGGAGAGACGAGGAAGGAATTGTCGGGGAGGGAGACAAGGTTGGGAAGCAAGGGATGAGGAAGGTGGGGTTGAAGATAGATGGGAGGTGGAAGGGAAGAATTTAGGGGACGGGGGACGGGGAAGAGCGGAAAGGGATGAGGTGAAAGGGGAGGGACTGGGGAGGTAAGGAAAGTTGATCGGTAGACCAGGTTGTAAGAAAGGTGGAATAAGAGGGGGGAGGTGGGTTGGCTTAGGGGAATTAGGGGAGGCGAACACGTTGGAGAATCGGGCAGATGCAGGGTGGGGAGGGGGGTGGAGGCCCGGAGGCCAGACAGACAAGATAGGGGGAGGATCATTTTGGGAAGGGGGCAGAGAGGGAGAGGAGGGAGCAAAGGCAGGGGGGAACAAAGGGTAGGCCTGTGTCTCCCGGGAGAGCGACCTGCTGGAGTATCGGGGGTCAGGGGGGAGAAAGGGAGAAAGGAGAGGAGATCAAAGAAGAGTCGAGGGAGATCATAGTTGTGTGGGTTGGGCGAAGGGAGTGGAAGAGATGGTCAAAGAGAGAGAGACAGGAGTCTGTAGCTTGAATCATGACAGTACCATTATTGTAGAGTGTAATGGTGAGAGAGCCATTAAAGCTAGTGGAGGGGGAAATATTTAGCCGCTGTCCATGTGGGATAGATGAGGAGGAGGAGACGTTGAAGAAATTGAAGAAGCTGGTGGACCAGGAAGGGATGTCGTGAGTGAAAAAAATGAAGTCATTTTTTAACTTCCCTAGGTGCCCATTATGGAATTGATCAACAAAGAGGGAATCAGGGAATTATTCAATGGTGTTATGCTTGAACCGTTTTGCTGCTGCTTTGGACAGATTAGGGGGATAGATGACTTTGAAGCAGTTAACTCCCGACTTAATTCGAGTGGAAGCCATGATAGGGAGAAGAGGGGCCACTAGGGTAGCGATAGAGCACAGAAGAATAATAAGAAGAGGAGGGCGTATAATCCGGAAGACGAGTGAGTATAATCCAATAAGATTGAGGTCAGGAGGCGACTAGAAATGCAGGGCCAGGGACTCTGGTCTAACTCCCTAATAAAACATCATACCGGTGGGATAGAAGGCTGGCTTGCCTCCAGTGGCGGTGAGGGTGTGGGATCATAACGGGGCAGACCCTACCACCAGGGATTAGGACCTCCAAGTATGGAAACCAGCATGGAAGTGGGAGTCACCTAGAGTATCACAGTGATAGATATAGTCATTCTTCAGCTCCCCAGGGAGGAGGCCAAAATGGACACCAAACCTCAACCAAGAGCACTATTGGAGGAGAACAAAATGGGCGCCCAGTAAGTGAATCACTCATCTCATGGGCCATCTGCTGGTCGGAGCCAGGACCCCCTGTTTTCTTCGCGCCCAGTTTTTGAAGGAGGTCTCTGATCGTAGCGTCCTTCTTCGTCCGCGGCGTAGTCATTGCTGTGGGTCGGTGCTGCGTGGGTCAGAAGACCCCCCAGTCGAGAGACCACCAGGCGGGGATCAGCGCCCCTCCGTCCACCCACCAGTCAGTGTCCTTAGCTGTCGGCTCGCTGAGCACTATTGCCCGTCGCGGGGGTGCGGGGAAGGTCTATAACTGATCACCAGCCTCCGGGGCCCTCAGTCCACTGGTTGACCCCTGCGCCGCCAAGGACTTTCTCGTGTATCCTGAGGTTGTGTCTCCGGGGTTGAAATCTGGGCATGTCTGTGGCAATCAAAATGGCCGTTTCCCAAGTGGTTGCAAGCCTCAAAGGGGTCTCTCTCCAATTACCCACACCCCGCAGCCCACACACGTCTCTCGGCAGGTCTTGGCAAAGGTCGGTTCTCAGAGTCCGGATTCCAGCGCGGCCACCCGGCTGAAGTTGCACAGTTCCCAGCCGGGCCGGGCTACCTGCTAGGGAGAGTCTGCGTGCAACTGGGGGGTACCTGAATGCCGGGATCCGCTGTTACCTCTAAGATCGCGGCAGTGGCTCAAAACCACAAGCCTCCAGCCCGCCGTCTGGAGCAAGGTTGTGAGTGCTTAACACCACAGTCCACCGAATTGGCCACGTGGCTCTGCCCAGGAATCTGCAATGGCGGGCAGCAGGGTTGCCCCTCCCGCCGCCTGCATCCAGCGCTCCACGCGGCGTTCCTGTCCTGCGGTTTGCCGGCTCCACTGCCCTGCAATGCTGTCTATCCTGCCTGGGGGACTGCCTCGGCCCGCCCCCCCAGACAGGGTTCCACCTGAGGCCGCTCGCCTGCAGCCCGGCCCAGGTCCGGGGCCTCCTCCGTGATCACTGCCTCGCGGTCCCGGGATCCGATCAGGCCTCTCCACCGTACCTCTCAGAGCGGGTCTCCCGTTGTCGCTGGCACCTCTCCGCGCCCTTTCCTTCACAGAAGCGCGGTCGGGGCTCCGCCCGCGCCAATATCTGCGAACGCCGCAACCTCAGTGCACTTCTTCACCCGGCTGCTCCGTGCGGCAGCCGCCGTGCAGTCCCAGTCTCAGCTCCCGTCCGCGGCTCCAGCGTCCTCGCAGCCGATTGCGGCGGAGTCAGGGGGGCGCCCTTAGTCCTGCACAGCCCGCTGGTGTCCGGGGCCCCTGGGTCAACTTGTTCTCCGCCACTGGGGTCTCAAAGTCGCTGTTTTGATGCCTTTGCTCAGCCTTGGCGAGCGGAGCTCCGAAGAAACGGTGCTACTCCGCCGCCATCTTGGCATGTCAACTGTAGTGTGAGGCATAACGGGTGCTGCAGTCCACAAGTGACATTTAACTTACAGGCCCTGGGTACACTTTGTACCCTTTACCCTAATAGGGACTTATAGGTAAGTTAAATATGCAAATTAGGGTATGCCAATTCACCCAGTTGAAAGGGGGAACACAGGCACTTTATTAACCGTTATCAGTGGTAAAGTACAAACAGTTCTACACCCTACAAAAATACAGGATCCAGAAAAGGTGAAAAATGCAAGATGACGATTCAGAAAGGGCAAATTTTCTACACCAGGAGTCCCACTTTCGGGCTTGACCTTCAAAAAATTAAATGTGCTTGGACGTCAATACATGGTAGATGCTCGAATATTTTTTTTACGTATGATTAAACAATTTTTCTGTTCATTAATTATTAATTACAGTCTTGAGAAAGGCCTGTGGCCAAGCGTAAAATATGTGTTGACTGTCAGACATGAAAAATAATGTTTTTGGTCATCACAATAAAGCGTTTCAACCAAGAAAAGTGCACGAAGTCCTCATACTTTATAAACTTAGATTATTTCTGACCATGTGATAATTAATCACTGGGATATCAACAATGATTCTTAAATACACAATCAATCCCATTTGCTTACAAAATTGGCGAATAAGTGGGGAGCGCAAAACTTTGGGACACTTAATTTCTTTTTCAATTGGTAATGTGCCTTTTCTTATTCCTCAAGTTAGTCTCCTTGCCATGTCTGCATGTCTAGAGGAAGACAGAAAAAAATTCAAAGCGTATGTAGTAACACCTTCTGTGACAGGAAAGGCTACCTCTATGCACCTAGCTTCTCTGTTCGCTTGCCCTCCCTCGCTCACTCTCTTTCTAGGTGGAACCCTAGAAGCACCTTCCTCATCCCATCCCATCAAATGGTCTTTTTCTCACCTCCTCTCTCTCACCCAAGTCCTGCCTCCTCGAGTGGCTCCTCCCGGGAGATCCTAGGCCTCCTCCTCCTCGTCGCTCCCAGCTTGCTCCTCCCTTCCTGCCTCCTTGGCGCTGCGATGATGCCCATGTGACATTTCACTGAACCGCCATTTTGAGAGCCTGGCGTCTGCAGATAGAGGGAGCCGCGGGATCAGTGCCGGGCGGGAGGTGAACTCACCCTGAGCTAAGCATTGCGGGCCTGACAGAGAGCGGCGCAGCCGGCTACGGTGCCAGACATGCGCCAGGGCTCCCCCGCGCTGCGGCCGCGAGCCCTGGACCACTGACGGTTGGCGGTGCCCCGCGCTGCCCTCCTGCAGGCGAGTCTCGCCCACCAGGTAGCCGCGCAGGGGAAGCGGCCGAGCGCCTCGCCGGCCCCCACCCTCGGCGCCGAAATTGGGCGAATAGCCAGCAAATACGTGCGCGTGTCCCTGCCGCCGGCCGCCACAACACCCGCACTGCCCCCGCCACCTACCCAGCCAGCAGGCAAGCCCGAGGCTTTGCTTCAGGCCGCGCCGCCCAGGCCGCTGTCTAGTCCTCTCGGCCAGCCCGGGGCGCCGCGAGCAGCGCAGGTAGGGGAGGCCGGAGACATGAACCACCACCAACCTCAGCCGCCGCAGCACCCCGGGGAACAGCAGCTCAGCGAACCGGAGGACATGGAGATGGAAGGTGAGTGTCCTACGAGTACACAGTACAATCTTAACATGCAACGTCTCGCACAGAACTCCATGCCTCCTCAATAATACAGTCCTCTACCACCCCATACAAACGTTTATATGTTTCATACTATAGGCCTTCCTCACGAGGTTATATTTGCCTATTCCAAACGAGGAGGCATGCGTTGGTTTTTAGATTTCACGAGGTATGATTTACTTCCTAGTGATTAAAACGCCGCCATAACATAGACAGTCCCACTCAGTGACAGGTCTGCTTCCTCGTGGTGCAAGTCTTCATGCTGTCATTAAAACAGTACTTCCGCACCTCTTGCCAATACCTGCACCCCCCATGCCCTCATTTCAGTTTGTGCCCCATATTCTATAAAATATGAGCAGTTTAGGCAACTCTACTCCTACTTTTCTCACACCGGCAGTTCCAAACTTCCAGCAGTTGTTAGATTCTTCTCTATGAGCCGGCACAGTTAGCGACATGATACTCGTACCCCAAGTCAGACTAGTCACGAATCTTGGATGCCTATTCAGGCTGCACTTCCCTACCTACACCACTGCATTTGAAGTTAGGTTTCAAGACGTTCATGCAACTGAAGCGGACCGGAATAGCCTTAATAACATCTTGAAAATTTATAAGCCTGGCTCTCTTGTTTGAAAAATGTGTTTATACTTATTGGTTCTGGTGATGTGCCTGCACACCCCATGAACTCTACATATTTGAAGTTTTGTTAAGTGCTACGTGTCTCCTTTTTGTTACTGAGTCGACATCAGGGGTGTGGAATTTAATAAAATATCTACTTGTCCAATGGGCAGGTTGCTTCATAAATCTACTTGTCCTGTAACAAAATCCACTTGCCCCTTTGGTGCGATGTAGTGCAGTGCCAAATTATGGCAGCAATCTCATTTAACAGCTCTGATATAGCCTCTCTGATGATGCCAGGGCTCATACCATAGTGTTTAAATACTCGCAATCCCCTTATGTTGCCACGTTTCCGCAGATCTACATACTGGGGATGAAGGTTCCAGGGTTAGAATGCCCTTTTGAGTCTGCGCAAACCTACTAACTTGCATGTTTTAAGGGTTTTCAACAACTCTTCTCTAATCTTTTCTCATACTGAGAAATGTTGGAAATTTACTCCTGACAATGGCAGACACAAACCTTCTTCCAGAGTTGGGGAAAAAAGTGGTTAAAGGGAAAGTGAACTTGCAAACACTCAGATTTTCGCATGAGCAAACCTACACATGCATATTTGCTCATGCTAAAATGCAGTAAGCAAATATTTCCTAGGAGTACTATTTCTTGTCCTACTTCTGTAAGTTATTGGGAATTCACGAAAGCCGTACAGCTGCACTTAATGCAGGGACATATACCATGGGTGCACTTTTGATACTTTCTTTAATAATTGGGCCCCTAATTTGATCTGGCGTTGACCGTAACCTAATGTCCTTTAAAATTCTCTCTCTCCCTCTCTCTCTCTCTGTATCGGCTGGCTTCACTGTGAGTGACGGTATTCTGCTCTTTCACAAGGAGCATATCTGCAAACAAATAAGTTTCGTTCATTGCCTGTAACTACTGTGGCAATGTGTGCTTTTTGCGACCAAAAAACATTTTTTGCTTTTGCCAATGTTTGTTATGATAGTGAGGGCCTGGCAGCTCCCACACCAATAGGGTTTTACAAAAACCATGCCAAAACAAGTCACACATTGACAAAATTAAAAAGCTGACCACCAATTTCAGACCTACCGACTTTGCCAATGCTTGTTTATTTTTGGGAAATACTAGCATGCATCAACACATGTTACTAAACGATGCTGCAAAGAAATGGTACCTGAAATGCTACAGTAGTTTGGAATTTTTTTTTTCCTGCTTTCATTTTTTTATGAACATTTTATTTAGAAAGCAAAGAATTATCAATCTTGCTTTCAAGCTTCTGCAAATATTTGCATAAAATCAGGCAGCATTATACACAGCTTCATATTGCTAAACTTTGAAAACGTGTGTACAAATTTTTACCCTGGAACTACTGTCAGTAGTGCAGTCGGAGCTTACAACATTTACTTAGAGCGCTCACCCTAATAATAAAGGCTTTCAATTAATGAACCATAAATACAAGTTTGAACCGCATTAACATATGTGCAAAAATACAGACCGTGCCCTTCCCTGATCCATAATGTGGTACTGCAAACTGACAGCCAAAGGGTTTGTGCTGCAGGGGGCTGGGCCTACTTGTCCCAAGGACAAAATACACATGAAAACTTGCTGCCCTTGACCCCAAACTATGTCCCGGGTGTCAGGCTAAAGGAATTCCCCATCCCTGCGACATATTGAATAGATGTATTGATAAGATAAATAAACTCATCTCCTGGCTACTCTTATTGAGTGGTCTCTCGCCACATGCGACGCATAAGTTACTTAACCAGCCTGTTGATGAGTGGTTCTGTAAGAGCTGTTGTCAGTGGGCCTTTCTTGACTTTGTCTTGCTTGCAGTGTCTGCTTTCCTCCTACAGCAAGAGTTGTCAGTCTCCCAAAAATGTACTATAATGGCCTTGGGACAGCCCCTTCCGTCTTAACATTTCTTTTGAAATTCCCATTGCTTACCTTGCTGTGCCTGTAATTAATCTGACGACTTTCCACGTAGGCCTGCAAGCCACACTGTTGTATGTAGAACTTAACAAGGCTCATGTTCTTTCAAAGGCTTGAAGTTTTTCCTATCTGTGGCATGGATTTTTCCCTTGGTTTCGACCTTGCAAGACCAGATAATTTCATTAATTTGTAGGTAATGCAGCTACGTCTTGATGAGGACTTCCCTTTTGAGTGAGACTCCTTCTGAACCTTGATTGGGTTTTCTGTTCTGTAAAGATTCTGCACGCATTTCTCATGCCAGTTGTCACTGGCTTGAAGCCCATGGCCTACAAGTTAGCCGTCTTCACCTACCTCTAAGCTGAACCTTGTTCTGATATTGATCCATACCTAGTGTATCTGAAGGATCCTCTTCTTAACTTAAGGTGGTCCCACTCCACTTGATCTTTCTCACCTCATTGTTTCAGACATACTTTGCCAAATATAAAGGATCTCCATTTACAGATATTAAGAGATTGTTGGCGGTCTTACTATCCTTGTTTAAATCCTCTTCCCTTATCATGTATCTGTCATGGTAGAAAAGAAAGACATCAATTTGTCACTTGTTATCAGTCCAAATCTGTCCGGTCTGAAGGTTGATCTTTAACTCTGATCATTCCCCCCCCCAATCTCTTCGTTATGGTTTTAGTTAGGCTGTGTGTGCCACTACTGAATCTCAGTTGTCATGTTCTTGCCTCTTGAGACCTGAAAATTGACCCTCTTTTTTTCCATTGGTTCTTATACCAGTTAAGTTCCAGCCTTCCCTTTCCTTCGGTTGTGGTTCCCTGGATATACGCTCCCTTCTTAATCCAATGATGGATCCGAAGGTCTCTCCTCTCCCCCCCAAGTTTTTTTACTCTTCCTGCCTAATAGCTAAGGTTCACACCACTACTTTGTAGAATCTCTACTACGATCAGAATTAATAAACATCCGTGTGAGAACATCACCCTGCAGTATGTGGTGCACTATTCATTCCAGTGTATGAAATCATGACGATTATTTGTTGTTTTATATCTCAGCACTCCATATTAAAACACTTTTACATGGAACTGTAGTTACGTATGCAGGATATGTTTACAAACTCATCAAACTGAGAGGACATCGGAGGGAACAGGATAAGAAAGGAATATGTTTGGGGAGTTGCGGTAATGTAGTTTAGTGAATAGATGGAATTGAGGAGACCGCTGATTGGAGGTAATTAGTTAAAGGAGATATGATGATCTATGCCTGGTTAAAATAGCGACCACTTGTTTAATTGAAAGTGACGAGGGGCAAAGAGTCCGTGAAGGTGGGCTGATCAACACGTGTCTGGGGTGCTTGGGGCATGACCTCTTATTAGACAAATTGAGCTTTCTAGGTTGTCATTCACATAGGTACCTTATAAAGTAGTGTCTTAAGCTTTTGATGTCCGAGGGGGTGGGGGCGTTCTTAATTGTGTTTATAGTGTTTCATGTGGCAGGTGCAAATATGCAAATGTTTGATTTTTTTCTTGTTTTTGTGCTGTTCTGAATTTCGGGGGTTTGAGAAAGAAAATCTTCGGCAGGATTTTTTTGAGCAAACTGAATTATTCAGTAGGTATAAGTCGGGGGTCTCCAACCTTTTCTGTTATAAGAGCTACTTATGTTCAATGAAAATCAGCCTGAGCTACTAATAGTGGTGATGTAATAATAGTGACTACCCATCCAAGGTAGTCAGCAGTGATCACATCAGTGCATCCGGCAGGGATGTCAACAGTAAAGTAAAAAGAAGAAAGATCAATATGAAATGCCTCTACGTGGGTAACACATAACGGCCATAGCTGCAATCAGAGTAGCACTCTAAGGAAATTGAGTAATATGTCTCTCAAACACCCCAAGATTAATCACTCAAATAGCTTTAAATACATTTTGAACATTCAACAATTTTTCTCCAAACATCAGCTTATAAACTCTGAAAATACACACTTTCGTACTGAAATGTACGCTTTTTAATTTTGCTATACATCTATTAAATCAACCTAGCAAATGCTTCTTTATTAGTAGGCTGGGCTGATCACTTGTACTCGTTGGAGATACCTGGTCTAAGTAACCCAGGCTGTCTGATGGATGAGCTTTGTAAGTGATGCAGCAAATTCTGCTTTATATCTGCACATCTAATTGTAGCAGGTATACGATGTGTAGCTGAATTCTGTTTTGCAGTTTGGTCAGAGTCCATCCTTATACTGCATTTGCTGCATAATAGTGAGATCTCTGTCTTCTGAATGATTGCTTTTAAGCAGTTATGATGTTGCAAAGGCAAATACACTTTCCATGCCTCTTTGAAGAGTGTCAATTTGACTCAGTGAGGAGTGTTTTAAGTAGAGGTGCATATCTTCTCTGTATTTGTATTTAATAATTGAGTATAAATTAAGAGGCCTAAAATGTTCTACATACAGATTGAAAAGAACTGGGGGAATGAATATCCTTGTGGCAAACCACAATTTACCTGTTCATGTCTTGATTTAAAGTTTCCTAGTTTAACTGTATGCAAGCGTTGGGTGAAAAAGGAAGGGTCTGCCACCTGAGAAATTATACTTTTAGGCCTATTTTGCGCTTTAAAGAGAATGTTGTGGTAGACTGAGGCGAATGCCACTGATAAATTAAGTAGACCTAAGAGGCATGCATCTCCATCAGGTATGAGGGGAATTTTGTCTAGAATGTGTTGTTGCAGTTTTTGCGCTGTAAGCAAGCCATTTACTTGAATAAAATTAATGCATGGCAAAATTCATAAGTGTTTTGTGATTAATGTGTTTTTGTGCTTGATTGTTTACCCAGTGACATAAGTGAAGGAAGGTCACAATATTAAGTCAGTGTATTTGCAAATACCACACTTAACAGTTGTTATGATAAAATGCCCTGGGCGCCTGACTAGTGTACAGGCAGATCATATGGTACATACTGAATTAAATGGCTGTCTTCCACAATCCACTTTGCATCTGTTTTGTTGACTTGGCAGGCCATTTACATGTTTATCTAATTTGAGCCTGATCATATCATCCTTATATTTTTTTGGGCGAGGCTTGAAACTCCCAGTTGATGATGCCGACCTCTAAACCATAAGCATCGCCTACCCTACCATCTTTCTCACGGTCTCATTTTCTTTACAGAAGCCCATAAAACCTAATTGCTGATTGCAATATAATATTGCAATTGCTGATCGTTTTGGATCTAAGCCCCTAATATGAAGCCCACCAACTACAGGTGTGTGAAATTTTATAAAACATCACTGTCCATGAAGCAGGAAACTTCATAAATCTTCTTGTCATGTAAAAAAATCCCCTTGTTTGAATTTGGTGCCATATATTGAGGTGACAAATTATGGCTTTGTTCTCATTATATCAGAGCTTTGATAATAGCCTCTACGATTATGCCAGGATTAATATCCAGCAGCGTTTGGGTTCTAGCAACGCCTTTGTTAGCACCTTTCCGCAGATCTACATACTGAGGCAGGAAGCACCGGGTTGGAAATCCCTCCTAAATCTGTGCACACCTATAAATTTGCATGTTAAGCGTTTTCGCCAACTCTAATATGATCTTTCCCACTCTTGGAAAGGTTGAAAATTTTACTTCTGACAAGGGCATAGGTAAAAAAGTGTGGAAAAGGGTTGTAGGGAAAGTGAATTTGCAAACGCTCAGCGGATTTTCATATGAGCAAATATGCACGTTCTAAAAGGCAGTTAAAACGTTTTCTAGGACTACGGTTTCCAGGCCTACTAATTGTAAATTCGTGAAAGGCGTATATCTGCTCTATTGCAAGAACCTGTACTATGAGTACAATTTGATGACTTTGTTTAAGAATTGAGCCCCTAAGTCTGGTGTTAGCCAAGACATTTTTATAAAAATTACACTTAACATAACTTCACTGTGGGTGACAGCATTTTGCTGTTTCACAAGGGGGCGCATCAGCACACAAAGTAGATTGCTTCATTACCAGGGACTACTATAGTACTATGTGCTTTTTGGTGACTGCCTGGCTGCTCACACAACAAAGTTTTACAAGAACAATGTCAAAACACACATTAACAAAGCCGTCAACCAACACTGGACTATTGGCTTTGCCTGTGCTTGTTTATTTTTGTTCACAATCTTGCCCAAACTGGCTTTACACGGACTTTCCATTACAATTATTTTTTTTTTTTTGGGGCAATATTTGCATATATCAAGAACGCTTTACTAAATGACACTTCACCTAAGTGAAATGTAAAAATTGCACAGTAATCTATTTAAACATTTTTTCCAGTTGCATATTTATGTACATTTTATTTTGAAAACAAAGAATCATCAATCTTGTTCCCAAACTTCTACAAGTATTTGCATTTCATCAGAGCATTCTGAGAGTATTTTAGCATCCTGATGCTAAATTTTGCAAACATGTCTCCACGTTTTTATACTGGAACCACTGTCGGTAGTGCAAGCAGAGCCCGTCCCACTTCTTAGAGGCTTTGCCTTAATGAACCATAAATACACACTCGAATAGGATGGACATGTGGAAACAAATCTTACCTGCAGACAATGCTCTTTCACAGATCCATATTACGGTACTGTGAACTGGCAGCCAAAGGGTTTGTGTTGCTTGAGGGTGGGCCTGCTTGTCCCAAGGACAAAATATAAAAACCTGTTGCTCTTGACCACAAACATTGTGTCCTGGGGGTTGTGCTATATAAATTCCACACCCCTTAATCATATATTATATTAGTCGGTTCCTTCGATCTCTCTACTCTAGAGATTTAGGCCCAGATCTCAAACTCTGTCTGTGTTGGTGCTTCTTGATCCCAACTTGCGTTGAGACCATTTACCCTTATTCTGTTATTTTTAGCACTTGGGCTTTGTTTCCAGATACTCGTGCCTTTCAGAATATTCATCATTCAGGCCCTTGCTCATGCTCTTCAGGTGTAGTGGCTTTCAGAATCCTGCTTCTTCTCGGTAGTATTTATTTTATTAGTAAATTTTCTACTGTGTGGTATGCCGACCATAAATCACAGAAATGCTGCGGAACACAGATTAGTGGCGTGGCTGTTAATTTACAAATTCTTGAAGTCTGTTGTAGCGTTTCTTTGACTCAAGTGTTGATTTGTAGTTTTTTTATAGGTTCCTGCTCCCCTGAAGAAACCCAGAAGAATTGTGACTACACAAATAAGCGATTTCCCCGGTCACTGTGCCTGTCTAATGCGTAGTGCGTTTATAGAATGGCATAAGGAGGGTAGAGCCTTGGTGTCCTATGATTGGAGAGATGCTCCAGAATATTACAATAAACTTGTAGCTGCGCTTTAACATCGAGAATAGAATTGGTGTATGAGACAATGCTGCATTATTATAATTAGTCTTGTTATGACTGAAATGTAGTTGAAGAGTACCTTTCTATTAAACTCATTCAGGGTGGGGTGGCAATGGGATTGCCCTTGCATTTGGGATTGGCTTGTGATGTGAGGAGAATGCCTGCTTCATTTGAGCTGTGCACTTAACTAAAGAGTGTTTTTGGTTCCTTTCCTGATGACTGGCCTGAACTAATTTTTGGTGTGATGCATGCTTTTGCTTCTAGGCTCTGTACTTGTTGACCACCATGCTTCTGCTTTCCAGCTATTGCTATTTGAAATCTGAGGCTTCTCGACTATGAGTGAATTAGTTTACATTTATGCTTTTCCTCCTCGGGTAGTCCTCATTTGCATTTTCAAAATCTTCTGTTGCTTTCTGTATAGTACCCTTTTGGAATATGTTTCCTCTTAACAGATCATGCTGTGCTGCAGGTGTCTTTGATGTGCAGGCTGCTTCTCTTCATGATCTGTTTAGGTCTCGGCCTGCACCAGCGCTTGCGCTGGTCTGGCCGAAAGTTTTAGTAAGCGGGTTTTGGAAGTGCAAACCCACTGGCTTTCGGCTGGCGACCAGCTTGCGTTCACGATGGCGTGCACGCGCGCAGCTGAGCTGCCATCTGGGTTTCCTATCTCTTCCTCATTTCCTCGTCATGACTCATTAACTCTCTGGACTCTGATGTTTCAATCGCAGCAGCAGCTCACATTACCAACTTACGGCCCTTGACTACAGTCACATGAAAAACAACAGCGATTAGCATTGAAATGCAAGCTTATTTTTGTCTAGTTAGAAATATTGCTTCGGTGGGTTGATTTCACCTTATATCGCTATTTGTTTTATATTGGGAGTCACAGCCTAATTACCAGTATTTTTGTCTCCCTCTGTTTTTTTTAAAAATATTTATTCGCGCAAAGCACAAAGCTATATTTAAGGTTACTTTTTCCGCGTCACTTCTTCACTCTATTTAAACTCCACACCCCCACTCTTATTTTCTCTCTCCTTCTCTCTCTCTCCCTCTCTAATTCTCTCTCTACTTAATTAACTCTCCCCTCTCTATCTTTTTTAGCCTTTCATTCTCTCTCACCCCTTTATCTGTTTCTCTTTCAAACTCCTTCATTCACTCTCTCCCCTTCTTTCTCTCTCCTGCTCCACTCTTTATTCTATGTACACCCTTTCTCTTTCTCTCGCATCACCCTCTCTAATTGGGCATTATATCTTCACTCTATCTCTCACTCGGCAACACCACAGCATCCCTCCGCGCAACCACAGCATCAATCTGAGCCAGCGCAGCATCAACCGGAGCCAGCGCAGCATCAACCGGAGCCGGCGCAGCATCGTTCGGAGCCGGCGCAGCATCGTTCGGAGCCGGCGCAGCATCGTTCGGAGCCGGCGCAGCATCGTTCGGAGCCGGCGCAGCATCGTTCGGAGCCGCATCGGTCGGCGCCGCATCGGCATCGGTCGGAGCCGGCGCAGCAGCGCCGTTGCAGCAGTCACCACTACCACACCTCAGCCTGCTCTCGGAATCTGGCATCTGTTGATTCTCCCCTAGCGTCTGGCCGCTGCTAGTGTTATAATACAGGTACTAGTTCCCAACCTTCACCCTCCGATTGTTTATGCCCCCTCAAAAAAAAAAAAAGCTTTAACAAACTACCATTGCAATAGGCAGAAACAAGTTGCCAGCATTGCAAGAACAAAAGAAAACTGAGAATTTTTTATTGTAAATACTTTTTTTAATATGGTCATTCAGTTTTACATAATGCCTTCTTGGTCATATATAAAGTAACAAAAATGCTTCTGACACTTTTTTATTATAACTTTTCAGCATGCTGCACAGCAGCCACACTTCTCTACAGCACAGCTTGAAGACATTGGCAAAGTCAATAGCTCTGGCTAAACACTTATAAGGCCCCAAAGGCGAGACCTATTGGCTATGCCAATGCTTGTTTTTATTTCCCCACTTGTGCTTTGTGACTGGTGCCCTTTGCAGCTCCTTGTCGTTGTGCTTTATGCCTGAGCATGCCAGTTCCTCCTCCTTTGGGATTTGTGCCCTCACTTCCCAAATGATCTGTTTTGAAGTTGTTCTTCAGATAGCGGAAACTGAAGGCTGTGTTAAGGTAGAGATTTCATTTTGGGGCAGAAACTTAACAGGGCACTTAAAGTAGGGACTTTATTTTTTCTCTTCATATGGCAACTACTTATTTGGGTATACTAGTGCATACCTATTCGAGTGAAATGAAGTTTAAATGCACTGCTGTGACATAGCCAAATGATCTACCAGTGTCCGGTTAGTCTCTGACAAACTTCCTGTTTCCACATTTTCCTTGAAATTGTTTTGCTAACCCACATGTTCAGATTCAAAACGGTGTTTTACTTCAAGAAAGGACATGGCCTTAAGTCCAAGGGGCTAAGTAACCCTTCTCCAAAGGCTTTTGTCCCCACCCACCCCCCAAACATTGTCATCTGTTTCTGGCATCTGTACTACAGGAGACCTTCACCCACTAGTTGATTTCTCCTCTGAGCGCTTGCTTCCAAAATACTTGCTCCCTGAACTGTCAGACCTGTCTTTGAACTTTACTTAACAGTGGTGGTCGGAGTTTGTGTCTACTATGAGAAAGGGCAGTACTTCTGTCCACCCACCAGGTAGCACCTGTTGTGGGTCACTACCTTTACTGAGACCAGAGCTGTTACTTTTGGGGGGTGTTCATCTGCAGCAGGGGTTGGAGGCTTCTGCCTGTAGTGCTTTACTCACCTCTGATAATGGCGCTCCACTGAGGCAGTGATCCAACCATTTTTTTTCCCATAGTAAATATCCTCTTGTGACACAGGATTATTCTAACCTTTAAATACTTCACATGTTTTAACCACTGAGAACCCTGGGTTGAGAGCATAAGGCTTCTGTAAAGCATGCTTGCGTCCAGACTCGATTAGGAGATTTCACTGTAGATCAGGGGTCAATTCTGTGGACGTTAACTTGCCCAGCTGCTGGTCATGCTGCCCAACTCTGTGTAATGTTGGGTGGCTTTAAAATTCTTGACCAGTTAAGTTGAAGTGGCATTGGCCTTTTATGTTGTAGGGATGTAATATTTTCATTCATGTGAAACCTGAGAACCTGGAAAAGTCAGAAAGGAAATTAATAATATTAACTTGGCTTAAAGTATCAATTGCTGCAGTAGTGGATTTTGAATGCGCTTTAGTTAAAAGCTCTTCGACAAACACCCACTTGATTTTGGGCAATGCTGTGGACTTGGTACTATTTCACCTCTGCAATTCGGTTGGACTATTTGCATTGTAGCATAAAAATGACAGGGCTGAGTGATTTTGTTGCTGAATACATTTAGTAAGTAGTTTCTAATTTTTTTTGCATAATACTTTTGATGCCCTGATTACCTTAATATTTTGTTTAACTCCACAAAGCTGAACAGAGATTGATACCATTAATGTATGCACAGAAGATCCAGCATCTGTGTATTACTTCAGTACAGCTTATCACATTCCTTAGTTTATTCTAGAGCTATTAGTTAAGTGCGATTGTTCTACCTCCTTCTGCTTGACTAGCAATGGGAAATGTAAGTTTGCTTTTGTAGCTTTAGATTTTATAATACAAAGCCAAGCTTATTTCACTGTTCCGCCAATGTTACCTAGATATTCTTCTCGGTGTTTACCACCTTTGTTTGGTACTCATTGGAAGGAGGTGTGACGTAAACATTTCAACCAAGCAAATTTAAGACTCTGGGGATTTCAGACTCCCTAAAAAGCCCTTGTTCCCTGTACACTTACATAACCATAAGGTCACTAAAGCATATTAAAAAAAAAAAAAAAGTAAATCCCAGCATATTTAGCCCCGATACCCCATCCTGGCCTTTCCGTAATAAAGCCTTTTTTCCCTAAAATATCTAATTGCCTTGTCCCAGCTGAACTGACAAACATCAATCTTCTCACCAAGTTACACTCAGTGTAGCAGATTTACATTCTGTAGACTTCTCTGCTGTTTGCTTAGATGTGTTGCTTAAAAAAAAAAAATGGCATGGATGTTGGCTATATCAACACAAGTGAGCCAAGTAGGGGTGTGGAATGTAATAAAATATCTAGTTGTCCATGGGACACGCTACTTCTTAAATCTACTTGTCCTGTAAAAAACAAATCTACTTATTCCTTTAGTACCATGTAGTGCAACGACAAATTATGGCAGCAAATTCATTATATTACATCTGATAATAGCCTCCCTGATTATGGCAGATCCAATACAATAGCAGGGCTTGATTACTAGCAATTTCTTTATTTTGCCACTTTTTCGCAGATCTACATATTGGGACTGGAGGTAGTAGTCAGCAGTTGCAGAGTTGGAATGCCCTTTTGAGTCTATGCAACCCTACTAACTTACATGTTTTAATTAGTTATTTCAGTCTCTGGTAAGAAATATGGAATCCATCAGATAATTCTCTAATTGTACACTTAAGTCTTCAACCTTGGTCCGAAACCCTCTGTGCTCAAACTTATCTGGCGGAATACATCACTCCTTCAATTATATTACAACTCCCTCTTTGACTTGTTTTATGGGCACAATTCTCAATAATTGATAGTTGGAGCCCCCAAAAAAATGAGGATCAATTGAATTGCTGTGATAATAATTTGGCTTCTTTGCACCCTCATGTAGCTAGAAAACAGTTAAAAAAAAAAAAGTGTATCCATAGATCTTTTCGGGATGAATGATAAGTTTTTTTATTTAAACTACGCAAAGCAATAATAGTTACTTTCAATAATGATGAAATACATCAAAACGCACTTCATTTTTAAAAGGCGTGGGACATAGTAAAACGGGATTTAAAATTGACTCCAAGTCAAAAGGTATCAAATTCAAAGTAGCCCAGAACTACCTGTGTTTTGTTCAGTTTCAAAAGTTTTGAGTATTTGCTTTAATATCTTGCAGTTTTCAGGGCTGAAATGCTAAATGGGCAAAGAGTACTTTTTCAAGCCTAAACCCTTCTTCAAATTTTGACATCTTTAAAACTACACAGTCTACTACGTTGGGACTATTGAGTTACTATATCAACTTAATAAAAACTCTTGGATATTTCACCTATATGAATATTTGATAAGTCTTGGAGCTTGTCAATTACGTTGTCGTTTCCATAGTAGCATTCATAAGAAGATTCACTTTCTATTATCCTTTACCGAGACAGCCATGTAAAGACAGGAGAGCGCACAAGGCGTATTTGCTGCGGCGAACAACCATGGCTCGGGGGCAAGTACGTTCGTGCCGTTCAGTAAGCTGCCTATGCCCTCCTGCCAGCAATATGTGCGCCCTAAAGAGGCGTGGTTGCAGCTCAGACTCTTCCACGACATAGCTTCCGAGCTCTAGACTCCAATGCCAACCAATGGGATTGCTTAACTTCACGGTGACGAAGGTGCCAGGGCGATCATTTGCAAAATATTTTACTCCCTCCATCCCGACACCAGGGTTGCGTCGTGAACACGCAATGTTGATATAGTATTTTTGCATATTAACAAAAAAGAAGCATAATTTGTAAAACGTGAATACGATACTGTAAACAAAAAAATGGTACCAATAACATGTAAAGAATATTACTAAGTTCCCCTTATGCTGTTGGATTGACATTTGCAAGGGCACATCAGTTTCAATAAGATAAAGTTCTGCTACAGCACAGTGCCAATTGAGACATGTAAACTTTTTGTTTTAGCAAAAAGTAACATTTCAAGAACATGTTAGTCAAAGTGATACAATGCGTCTCCTTTTCATGGATTATCAATGAGTAAAAAACTTATTAAAATGCATGTGGAGTGCAAATCTCGAAGCACGTTTTACAATGGAAGGGCTGTGCATTTAAGCTGGGTGTGAGGTGCCATGCTTTAGCTTAGGGCAGTGCCTCTGTGCACGTGCAGCAGGTTAGTTAATCACGCCCGGTCCAGCTAATTGGCTCACTAATCCACGGGCCGTGAATCCCACCCAAACACCTGTTCAGACTGGAGCACCAGGGCAAGTCCCAAACAGTAAACAAATCATGCACCACCGAGGTTAGGTCTGTCTAAAGCACGGCGTGTATGTGTGCTCGCGGGCGAGTGTGATTGTCTGCCTCAGTCAAAGACAATGAGAGGATGTGGCCTAAAGGCCAGAGCTGCCGACTTCCGAGCTGGGAAACCAGGTTCGAGTCCCGGCATCAGCTAAACATACTGTGATTCTGGACAAATCACTTAATCTCCCCATGCCTACCAAAAATGAAAGTAAATGGGGGAAAAAAAAAAGAATTCACAAGTGTGTGGGGGTGAGCAGCACAAGGACAACAGCCCGAGGAGAGTAGTGAAGAGCAGCTGTTCTGAATAAAAACAAGCTGCGTGAGGTGGTGTTCTGTAGTGCACGTAAGATAAAGTTAACTGGAAGCAGCGGCGAGGAGATGGCAGAAAGAGAAAGTAGTGCACTGAAACACAACATATGGCCCATTGTGAAAGGATCCATGTAGCAGGGACAGACTCCAGGGTGGAACATAACCTCCCAAATGTGAGACAAATGTAGGCTATTGTCCAACAAAAACAAAGGAAATCTTAAAGGCAGAGGAACGAACCAATGATATGCGCTGGGCATGTTTAAAAGCCCATTTCCAGATACAGCATGCCTCGCAGCAGCCCATGCGCTGCTTAGGCTCGACCTAAAAAAGGCAAATTCTATAGATTTCAGACACTGAATGGCACAGTCTCTACATGGTGAGGTTTTACATCATAGGACTATACTGTTACAGTAACGTAGGCATGAGCCAATAGTAAAACACGAAAATGTGCTGCACAATCTTTAGGAACACCCACTTTCATGCACAGTTAATCATAGGAAATTGAAAAATGGCAGTTTTATGTAGCAAGTGAAAATACGCTGTGCAGCTGCTTGGAGCAGACCTGAGCAAGGCCTTGAATATGTTACATCTACAGCAACATTCCACTCATGGCTTCCTTCTCAAGAAACGCAGATTAATGCATTTCAACACATTAAAGTTCCCCACACTGATAATTTCTTGAATCGCTAAAACTACTCTATATGACATTTCATCACCCATTCTCAGCTTCTTCGATTTTGGTTTTCTCCAAGGCCTTCATTTCATCAGCCTCTGGCTTTGACGTCAAGTTCAATATCTTTTTACTATTTCGGTCTCTTTTCACAATCGCATTTCAACCCTCCCCCTTAAGACAAACAACTAAAAAAAGTTAATATTAAAATTTGAGCTAGAATATTCGAATTAGACCTGTTGTACTCTGCATTAATGTTAATATATATTTTTTAAATCGGTTTATTGAATTCTGTTACAATCATTTAATACAGTTTGCACATTTGTTATCCTAGTTTACATAATATCACTTCAAAACAGGGTAGTAGTGGGTCCCCCTGGGGAAATTTACAGCACTTCAAATATTGCTATGTTGTTCTCCACCAAATCATGTGTGAATATATCTAATCAGGTTGAGGTGCTGTATTGGTTCAAACACCCTACTACCAGAAGGTGCTATTTGCAAATTAGAAAACTAATGTGTGTATATATATATATATATATATATATCTTTTTCTAGCACTCATACACTAAAGAATAAATCATCAGTTGAAGCAACAAATTATTGGACTTTAATATTTCTTTCTGTCTTGAGAAGAGAGATCTTTGACCTTGGATTCCTGACTTTAAAAGGGACATTTGGAATAATTACACCTTTGTTGTTTATTTATTGGGGACTTAATGGTGAAATGTATTTACTTGAGAGAGTGCTAGAAAAAGGTTCTATTATATTAGTTCACATAATATACATTGGTCTAACATTACAGGACTTGAGCATCTGGTACATAGTGCTTGGAACTGAGCAGTTAACTGTATCAAAAGACGTAAAAGTAAGAGCGCTTATGAGTATTAGCAATTGCAGTTAGCTGGTTCGGATAATCTGTGTACTATGTCCTATATAACTAGGTGATGAGGCCATTTGCATACACTTCAATAAACGAGTGAACTCAGTAAAAGGAACGTGAAATCTGAACATAAGTTAAATAGACCCTTCTTAGACTTTGACCCACCCCACAACATTTCTTTTACTCCTTTGTTTACAACAGTTTGTGTTATTACACATCTGCATGCAAGCTTTGGAGAAAATGAGCAGGCACATCCACAAGGAATGCGTGTTCCAATGCAAGCATAATTGCCATACATATGACAGACCAGTTGTATACAGTTTCTCTATTAGTGTAATGAGCATTCTGATACTGACTTGGGTCCATAGAAGGGATGGCTTATCACATCTTTGTGCATGCATAGGTTAGGAGTGTACCTTCACAGCCCTCGTTAGTGAAGCCAGTGGTCTCTTTACATGGCTTTGGGAAGAGGAAAGAATAAGGGTTGGACAAATAAAAAGAACCAGGAAGAGCTTGGCCCGTTTGGAATGACTGGCCCCGGCTTGTGGTAGTAGCAAATATATCCTGCGTGCTTGCAGCTCTGAGCGTTAAGGAGAGGAGGTGGTATGTTGTGGCAAGGACTTCAGCCACTCCTGGCTCGCCTGCCTCAGTTGCACAATTAGGAATTTACAATATATGGGTCTTGCGGGGAGGCAGGGACAGAGACTTGTGCATCACCTGGTTGTGTGCCCTGAAAGTCATGCAGGATGGCATCCTAGCTTGCTGCTATCGGGTTTTTGCAGAGGCCTAAAGTATCCTCAGTGCGCAATGCCACACTTTCCGCCCTGGCCCACACCAGCAGTGACTGTCTTCAGGGTGTTACTGTTAATATTAACCATTCCTAATCTTTCCAATTCCTTTCTAGTGTATGAAACAATTAATCAAACTATTTCCACATACCAGTTGCTCCCAAAGTTTTAGCTTTATTCATATTAGTTTTATTGTTAATATATTTAAAGTTCCTTGCTGTTATTAGACCCAAACGGATAACGCTGCTAGACCTTATTTACACGGAACACTCCAATTTCCTTTAACAAAAAAATGTCCATAGGCAATGCTAATCTTACAATTTTGCACGAATAGATGGCATTTCCTCATTATTATTCGTTAATGCACCTGTAGTATTAGCCAGACCCCCAGGATGTCGCGATTTGCACACAAAAAATCGAAAAATCAGCACTTTTGTAAAAATCCTCCAATTTGTGTATTCTTTTTTTTACAAAAGTGACTGCAAAATCTGTTTAATAAAAAAAAAAGAAGAAAAAAAAAATTTGCAGGGCCAATGGAATTATTCGGCACATGAGAGCCAAATTATGTGGCAGGGTTGACAAAAAATTTGAGGCAAGTAAAGACAAATTATGCGGCGTAATGCAGCACATTTTGTGATAGCAATATTTAATTTCTCATTTTTACACTTGTCAATGCTGTCTGGACATAGGTTGCACCTCATTAGTACCAGTTTAACACCCAAATATAATACTAAGCAACAGAAAAGCCACCATTCAACCTTTGTAAAGTGCCTTCAACTGCGTGGCAACACACGCTGCTGCTTTTGAACAGTTTGAGCTAGAATTTTTTTTTTTTTAAATCTGCAGATTATGCAGTAGATGATGGAATATGTGGCAAACGTGGCACATCGATAATTTTGCGAAAAACGCTGCAGCTGCTCAATCGCATTATTCCAGTGGCTCGGAGTATTAGCAGCCATCATATCTTACAAAGCAATCTATTTTCTAATCTTCACATCATTCAAAGACACACTTATAGGAGTAGTCAACACACCAAACACATCAATAAGCACATGACCAAATCCACGCTTCATTCTTAAAACTCACCACTCATTCCACTCACTTCATTAGTGTGATAATTTGATGGACCACTAATGCTAGATAATCAGAACCTACCCAGTTAGCAGAAATACTAAGGTAATTTTACCACAGATGTGATAAATGCCTTTAATTATGGGATCATTACCCAATATAGAACCTCTAACAACTGATAACTGCACTCTCATTTCAATCATAACTGAAGCATCTGTTCTGTCAAGTTTCTCTCGCATCCTACACAACTTTTCACCTGTGAAATCTTAAGCTGCACCTCTGAATTAAAAAAATTAGCCGTAGCCTATTGCAACTATATCGCCATTGATTCAGTGGCATTCATAGCAATTCTCTCTCTCTCCTCATTATATTCTCTAATAAAGTTATACTCTAAATTGGCCCGGCCATGCCACCTCACCCTTTACCCCTCACCAACAGTGTCTAAAGGTTGGCATGACAGACACTGTTCTTTTTCAGGTCAGGTAGCCAGGAGCTAGACATGCGCTAAATGCGCAGGCTCCTGGCTGCCTGAGTTGAACTTTGCTCGGCTGAGTGTCAAAGTTCCTGTGGGCGTGACCTCCTCGGTTCAGCAAAGCCCATTGAGCCCTCCTCCCTCAGTTATGAGGGGTAGCGTCACTCATTGCCTCACACTAGGGCGCCTCAGTTTTAAGCCCTGAAGCGCCCATGGTCAAGTGTTAATCAGTGACACTTCGTCACAGAGGGGTGGGGTCAGCAGTCTCACTGACCCTATCCCACTGTGTGACCTTAGGTCAGCCAGTGAGGGAAGGTAGCAGTCCCAAGCCTTCTAATGTTTGGTGCATGCTTTTATGGTTGAATATCTAGTAATTGGTGTTCTGAATGGATGTGTGGGTGCACCTGTAGGAAGGTGGAATCTGACTATATGGTTGCCCCCACTTTTTTTATGGTGTTTTGCTGGTTTATGACTTAGTTGGACTGGGATCCTGCTATTCAGGGCCCCAGTCTATCTGCTTTCTCTGTAAAAAGGTTTCCATGTGCCTTAGGCACATCTCTGATTGGAATCTGGAGTGCCCTTATAAGTCCCTAGTATATGGTATACTATGTACCAAGGGCATAGGTACCTCAGAGGCCTACCAGGGGCTGCAGCATGTATTATGCCATCCCTGTAAGGCCATCCAAACTGACACCACAGGTCTGCTACTGCAGCCTGGGTAGGGTGGTGCATGCACTCCTTACTGTGATATAGGTTACCTATATCACTAAATACATACACACATATAAACCTATAAGTCACTCCTAAGGCAGGCCTTATCAATCCTAAAGGCAGAGTGCATGGTTCCTATGTGAGAGGGTGCCCCTGCATGAGCAGGGCCCCTCTGCAGCGTTCGGAGACCATCTCTGATGCTGTTTGTAGTGCAGCCTGACCATATACTCTTAAGCGCATTATATCCTCGCGGTAAAATGCTAACTTTGGAATGGCTGCACCTAAACATGTCGTGTTTGATGTCAAACATCTTGGAATACTACCCCCGCCAATCCTGGCGGCGGGGGTAGCATTCCACCCTTCTAGAGGGAAAGACATGTTAACTCTGGCTTACCCGGTAACTTCTTTCTGAAGCCCTGGCATCACAAAATGGATGCTGCTGCCACAGACACAAGTCTGGCCTCCTGCTGCTGGACGAAACTCCGGCAGGGGAGGCCTGGACAATAGGTTTCCTGTTGCAGGGAGGTGTGACCACCTCCCCAGACAGGATAATGTGAATTGGGGCTGGGTGGGTGCACTCTTAGAGTGCTTTGAAGTCCTGCACTGGGGAGCAAAGGCTCCTCTGTGCATATGCCAGTTCAAACCAGCTCAGGGGCTACCTGCCCTACTCTGGCGCGAAACTGGACAAAGGGAAGTGGGTGTAGCCACCCCTCCCTTGACCCTCCCATAGGTGGGGTCATAGAGCTAGTCCATCCCCTCTTTTAGTATAAGAGGGGGAACCTTGCCATTGCAAAGCAGATTATACCTGGACGAAACTCTGACACTGAATCCTGGACCTTCGACGCTCTACGACAAGATTAGAGGACTGAAGAATCTCCCTTGGGGTCAAGGAGTGACTCCCTGCTTGGCAGGCACCAAAGAAGCATCTGTCCGGTTCGCATCACTGAAGCTCCGTCGGACGCCGAAGTCATCGCATCACCAGAGGTGGATTCTCAGACTTCCCGAGGCTACTCCTGAGTCCCCAGCAAAGCTGAGGACCGTGGCTATCGTGGGTGACTTGAGACCGTGACCCCTGGACACCGAGCACACTTGCAAGTGCACCATCTTCTGGGTCTCCCAAGAAGTCGTGCTTTGGGCTCCGAGTAGCCCTAGCCTCCAGCACCACCTGCACCGAAGATCACTGGCCCCCACTCCACGAGTGTCCTGTAAGCCAGCTCCACGTGCGGCGTCACGAGGCTCCTTCGCGGTCGCTAGCCCGTTGGCTAGTAGCCCTTGACGAAGGCCAATCTTTTCTTTACTTGGCATCCTGGTTGCTCCAGGCCTGCCCTCACTTACCCTCGCTGGGTGAGTTCCCCAGACCTTGCTGGTCTGCATCATCGACGATCTACATCTTACTCGAAACTTGCCGTTGCCAAGGCTTGATGGGTCCAATCCGGTCGCCGACACCTCAGCACTCGACAGACATCGAGCACCAGCCCGAATCCTGCTCCAGGTCGCCGACAACGCCTCCCGGACCTCGTGGCTGAAGAGTCAAGACGACCGTCACCGCACCTGAAGCACTCGACATCGGTGGGCATCTGTCCATCGCCTTCCTGGTCACTGGCTAGTGACCCAGACTCTGTCCCCTCTGCTTTCAGGTTCTTCAGAACTCCGATCCACTCTTGGATCCACCCGGACACTTTTCTCCTGGTCGCCAGCAGCACTTTGCAGCAGATCGCCATACGAAACGACGACTGAAACCCGACCCCGAAAGGCACCTATGCACCCGGCTTCCCTGGGTGAGGTAACACGAGTACTCCGGTGCTCCCGTGGGTAGAGACTCTTCAAAGTCCTAGATCTCAAAGGGTTTTGTCCTAGTCCTATTTTAAGTGTCCCTTTCCTGTATTTTCCCGATCCCGACTTTCTCCATAGAAGTTAACGGCGTATCGCGGTTGTGTATTTACACTGCACGCGTCTCCCGTGGGTCCCCTGTGTCACTACCTTGGGTGGTTCCTTGTGGTCCAAGCACTTCTAGAGGCTCTAGGCCTAGTGTCTAGTTCAGTCGTGGTTCGCATACCACTTTATTGGTATATGGTTTGGTACGCCCTAGGGCCCAAACGTGTATTTGTGCTATTACTGTGATTTAAGATCTTATAACCTATGTACTTCGAACTCTAGCCTCATAAAGAGACTAGAGGGGTGTGTTTAGTAATAAATACATATATTTTGAATATATACCTGGTGTGGTGCTCTTTCATTTGGTCACTCAAGAGATTATAGACTGGTAAAACAAGCTGCTTTACATTCCTTCAAGACTTAGCCTGAAGGCTGCTCTCCATAGCTACCACTAGGATAGCTTTCAATAAGGTTGTCTTTAACCTACCTACCATAAGAGTCGATTTGGACTGGTGCAAGGTGCCCACTATAATTAGTGGACAGCATATGCCAGGCCAACTTCTCACAGCACCCATGTGTGAATGCTTGGTTGCAAGTGTGTCCAGTCCGCCCCCCCCTCCTACGATTACTGACTGCAACTGCTCTAAATCAGTTTACATCTTGGAGTTATAGAACATAATGGCAATGGGTCTTATGTTTATTAGTAAGATCCAGAAGTTTGATTTTCTTGTTACTTATTTTGGGCTTGTTTTTCTTTGTCTTGAACTCTTCATTTTCCCTTTGTATCTATGTAGTGAACTAGAGTTTGATCTTCTGAATCAGTGGTTTGTTACACCACCTCTTCATCTGCAGCATTTTCCCTGTTTGTGTGACATGTTGATCCAATGTGGCAAAACTCCACTTTACAGCAGTGGTTGTCTCCAAGATCACTTGATATAAGTATTTCAACTGAGGTTCCATAATGCCTTCTAATGTGCTTCGTCGCCATGTTCTGTTTCCTTGATTTGTAGAGCGCATGGCTACCGAAACACGGGCTTCCCAGAGCTAGCAAACATGGTAATGACGAGGTGATGTAGTGACTAACTGAAAAGATGTCTTCAATTGCTTTCTAAAACTCATAAGATTGTAGTTGGCTCTCAGATGTATGGGGAGGGAATTCCAGAGCTTGAATTCCTAAGTATGTGAAGGACTGTCCTCCATCTCTGGCTCTTATAATCTTAGGCATAGCCAGGAGGGAGCGCTTGTTTGATCTCCAGTCTCGTGAGCTGCTGTGTGAGACAATTAGCTGGTTTAGAATGTGTGGGCCCTGAGCATATTTGATCTTGTGAACAATGCACAAACGCTATCCTTGTCTTAACTGGGAGCCAGTGGAGACTTGCCAGTGCAGTGAGTGAGAGAGAGGAACATTCAGTAAGACGAGAGCCACAGCGTTTTGTATGATCTGTTGTGTTTTTACAACATAGGCCGGACTGCCCAAGTAGAGCTAGTTGCATTAGTCAAGTCACGAGAGTATAAGGCCCTTTACCACAGTTTTTAGGTCTCGCCTGAGCCAGCGCATGCGATGCTCTGGCGAGACTTTTAGTAAGTGGGCTTCAGAAAATGCAACCACACGCTTTTGCTTGGCCTAGAGCTTGCGGTTACGCGCGCGCTTACGAGCAGAGGTGCCATCTGGCTTTCCTCTCGTCAGCAGCGCATGTCTTGGCCCCCACTCCCTTCTGTGTTCTCCCTGCTTGGAGGTGCCCTGCTCTCCCCAGCGCGCACATCACTCGCGGTCTCACCTCCTGCTCCCCCTCTCACAATTAACTTTCGCGGCCGCAGGGCCGCGCTTGTATTTCAGTGCTTGTTTTATTGGTTGTGTGGTTTGAATGCATCTTTTGTAGTGCAAAGTCCTCTGTGCGCACACAAATAAAAACAAACACTAACATTGGACTAGAATCTATACCAGTCACATTTCGTTGTAAACCGTTCACACTTCAGCTGTCCACATTTATATATTTATTTATCTAGCAGTTTTGTTAGACCCAAACATCACAGATGGATATCAGAGCGCCGTCTAAAAAAACATATCGGACATTTATACACACGTTTTTCCCCACCAACATCCTGCAAACAGAAGCCACAAAGATGTGCCAAGGCCCACAAATCTAGTTAGTCATACATGTGATCGGCAAAGTGATGAAATTCAGACCAGCTGTGTCAATGTGCACAGTGGGTAAACTTGACAAAACCTTCAAGGTTTGATACGCTGCTCGAGGGTGAAATGTTGGAAGACAGTTTTTACACACAGCTCCGCGTGCTTGGGTCAGGAAGCGCTACCGGCTGTGAGCTTCAAACGTGTGTCCGGTTTCGGGAGCCTTATAAAAACCTGCTGAATGACGTGAAATTCGGCTTGGCATCTAGGAGTGCAACTCTTGATAAATGCGGCCTTTGATCCATCCAGGCAGTACGCTGAGGGAAATCTGAACCCACAAATTATGATATATTGTTAGACAAGATTTAGAAGTAAAAGTGAAATCTAGCAAGCCTGAGCTTGTTACAGTGAACTTGGCGTAGGGCACGCGCTTGATTCCTTTTTTTTTTTTTTAAATTTTCAAAACCTTTGACAGATTCAGCATAATCAAAATACACGTCTGCATCAGATCAAAGCATCGTACATAGCAGGCTATTTACGGAATATTATAGACATAGTAATATCACATTCAGATAGAAGCATTATTCTGTACAACACCGCTATGGCACCATGAGCAACACTTAGCTAAAGGAGGTGGTGACAGCACTGTAGGGAGAGAAGCAGGCACGGTCGGAGGGGAAGATAGGGACAGGGAGGAAGGCAGTTACTGACCAGCGCCGGCGACCGTCGCGGGCAGAGTGCCGGCATGGAGCGCGGGAGAGGCAGTTCGGCTCAGATGGGGTCGGGAATGTAGATATGTCACTAGGAGACCCCATATGTCAGATGGGCGGGACCTCGCAGGCATAAGGTCCCAGAATTCAGATAATAAGGTCTGGCATCTCGAAGCATCTTCAATCCAGTGAGCGAACTTGGGTGCCGGTCTGCGACCCCAACACATGGCCACCCTACGCCGAGCAAGGACGAGCAGCATTGCGATCAGGCGGCGCGAAACATCCGGGCAAAATTTGACAAAGCCCAGCAGGCACAACGGCGGGTCGGGCCGAACCTGTGCGGAGGTAATCTCCGAGATGGCTGCTCAAACCGCCAGCCAGAAATCCGATACCTTGGGGCACAACCACGCAAGGTGAGTAAAATCCGCGGCAGAGCAAAGCATGCATCTATCGTTTGGAATGAGTCCCAGTTTATGTAGCTGAACAGGAGTGCGGTATAGCCTATGCAAATATTTGAAATGTATGAGACGAAGACAATAGTTGGGAGATAATTTCTTCGTCTGGTTACAGCAATAAAGACAATCAGCTTGAGCGATGTCCATGCCCAACTTTTCGCCCCATGCCGCGCGTGCGCGGTCAGTGGAGATGGAGGTGGTCGACAGCGTTAGGGCGTATAGTTTAGTTACCAACTTGCGGGGAGTGGGGGATGTATATATGAAGTCAAGAGCAGGCATCGAAGGTGGAGGCTGGGGGAACGTGGGATGCAGCTCCTTGCAAATAGCCCGCAGCTGATAAAAGAGCAGTGTGACCAGAGGGAGCAGGAAGAGAATAAAACGTGTTTCCGGCGTAAAGATCCGCCAGGGTCATCGGCCCCAAGCGAGTGGCATGTTTAGACATGCCAGTTGGTTGGAGAGGAGGGACAACAGGATGACGTTCAATCGGCATGGTATTGGCCGATAAAGACGGAGCATTGGAGAGACGGCGCAGTCCCAACCAGGCCCAGCGCAGTGTCTCGACCTTGTCCACCCCCGCACGTGGGCGACTCGCCGGGGCAAACAAGGCAGTGGTCAGCGGCCAAGGAGTTGCAAGGTCGGCTTCAACCGCAACGTGCGGCTGATAAGGAGTGGGGTGAATCCAGAAATGTAAAAAACTGGCCTGGGCACTTAAGGCATAAAGTTTAAAATTGGGAGCGCCCATACCGCCAACCGACATAGGGAGAGTGAGGATGTCATATGCAATCCTGGGCTGTTTGCCAGCCCAGACCAAAGAAATGATCAGAGAACGAATTTTACGAAAGAAATGTGCAGTGAGAGGTATTGGGATATTCAAAAAGAGATGAAGGAATTTCGGATGGACCACCATCTTGGCGATGGCTATGCGACCCGCCAGGGACAAGGGGAGTCTGTTCCAATGGGGTATTCTAGACTCGAGCTAGTCCACCGCGCGCCCAAAGTTGGCCCTCCAGAGGTCATCCAAGTTCCTGCTCAGCCAAATACCTAGGTAACGGGTGGGGCCGGAGGCCCAGACAAAGGGAAAGTCCGGAGTGAATGGCTTGGTGGCATCAGTAAGAGGGAACAACACTGACTTGCTCCAGTTCACCTGTATACCGGACAATCCACCAAATCTTATTATTTCACGCACAAGGGAGCTTGGGTTGTCTTGGGGATGGCGGACATACAACGTAATGTCACCGGCATACATGGAGACCGAGAGGGCGCGGGCCGAGAAGCCGATACCCTTCTAAGTATGGTGTTGCCGGAGTCTGGCCGCGAGAGGCGCCATCGCAATGGCAAAGAGCATAGGGGAGAGCGGGCAACCTTGCAGAGTGCCGCGTTCAATCAGAATAGGTGCTGATACCTGACCATTGATCCGAAGGCGGGCGGAGGGGCGAGTGTAGAGGAGAGATATCTTACGGATAAAAATGTTACTAAAGCCAAGGCGCGGTAGAAGAAAAAATAGAAAAGGCCACTCCAGTGTATCGAATGCCTTGGTGGCATCGAGTAGAGCGGCCACCGCGGGGAGGCTAGGGTTGATTTGATGAAGGACCGAAAAAATAGTCCGAAGGTTATGCGAGGTGGCACGGCCAGGGATGAAACCTGACTGATCGGGGAGGGCGATGAGGGGCATAAGGTGGAGAAGACGGGAAGCCAATAACTTTGCTAAAATCTTATTATCGATATTAATTGAGAGGGGGCGGTAAGAATCGCGGCTTTCAGCTGGTTTGTCCGGCTTGAGGAGTAGCGTTATCGCCTCGCGGAGTGACTGCGGGAAGAGGCCAGTATCAAAGGAATCGTTATACATGGCGGCCAGATGTGGCACAAGAAGCGAAGCAAAAGCCTTATAGAACGAGGCGGGTAGGCCGTCCAAACCTGGGGCCTTATCACTAGGTAGATTATTTATGGCAGCCAGTATCTCTTCCTTAGAGAAAGGCTCGTCTAAGAATTCACGATGAGTCCTCTAGCCAAACCAGCGCAAGGGTATCAAAATATTGTTCAAAGGCCTCACGCGAGGGAGGGGAGCCCGCGGCGTAGAGTTGTGAGTAGTAGTCCATAAAACGAGCCTTGATTTCGGCAGGGGAGGTGGTTCTGGTGGGGCCACCATCTCGGAGAGCTGCAATATACGACGCCGCACGGGGGGGTACGTAGGAGGTTGGCCAGGGTCTTACCAGGCTGATCGCCCTCTCCGAAGCGACGGGCTTGGGCCTCCCTGCCAAGAAAGGAGAGTTCCCAATCGGCCTCCACAGCAAATTCAGAATGCTTTGCACGCAAGAGCGTGAGGGTCTCAGACCTGGGGTGGGCAGCATGAGCAGCGTCCAGAGGCTTAATCTCCGATTCTAGCTTGTCCAATGAGGCGTGGATGGAGCGAAGGACACCGGCCTGTTTAGAGATGCACTCGCCACGTATCACTGTCTTAAAGCCTTCCCACAGGATGGACGCGGAGTCCACAGAACCGACATTTAAATCAAAGTAGTTGGTAATCGCCGTTTGGATCTCGTCGCAGAAGACGGAATCACGGAGAGCATTCGGAGGAAGCTGCCATGTGAAAGCGCGCTGTAGGGAGTGAGGAAGACGAAGACAAATCTGGACTGGAGCATGATCTGAGAAAGTGCGTGACATATGAGTAGCGGAGGTAAGCCAGGTGAGGACATCTGGTGAGGTAATCCATAAATCAATACGGGACCAGCAGCCCCGAGCACCGGTGACGCAAGTGCCCTCACGGGCCTCGGGCCACACGTGCCGCCAGGCATCATATAACGAGTTGTCAGTGAGTATGGACTGAAGTGGAGCGATGGTGAGATGAGTGGGGGCCAGAGCGGTCTAAGACTGCGGAAAGTGTAACATTGAAATCTCCCCCCCCCCCTTCCCCCCGATAAGGGCCGCCGGGCCAGGGAAGAAATGAGGTGCCATATATGAGTGAAGAGATCGGGATCGTCCGAATTAGGGCCGTACACAGCAGCAATCGTCATTGGTTGGGACAACAGGGAACCATGCAAAATCACATACCGTCTGTCCGGGTCCGTGAGTACCTGAGTAGTATGCCAGGGGAGTCCCCTACGTATCAGAATGGACACTCCCCTAGAATAGGAGGAATAATAAGAAGAGTGCTCTTCACCTCAGTGGCGCGACTGGAGTCTGGTGGAGGTCGCAGGCAACAGGTGGGTTTCCTGCAATAGGCAGATGTCGACCTTGTGTCGGTGCAAGTGAGAGTGAATGAGCCTGGCCTTACGGTGATCATTAAGACCACGGATATTCCAGGTCCAACATATGCTGTCAGTCATGTTATTCTATAACTGGGTGAAGCTAGGACGCAGAGCAGGAGGCCAGATAGCGGAAAGAGCCAGTATAGGCGCTGGGACAAACCGTACCTGACCAGGAGGAGAACAGGACATTCGCCAGAGGCAGATAGTGGGGCCGGCCGGTAGCCTGCAAGTCGAGAAGGCCCAGCCATGGGGGGATCATCCAGTGCGCTAAGAACAAAAAGGGAAGGGAAAACAGTGCCATTCAGGAGGAGAAGGATGTCGTGAACAGTCGTGCTAAATTGAACATGTCTAGCGGTGAAGTGATGCATTCTGATAGGAAACGGAAGATGAGGACACGGAAACAAAAAGGTCCCCATAGAATGGTAAGCAAAACCCACGAAAAACCCCCCAACCCGCCGCACAAAATGTAGTCTGGATACCAGTTCCTGGCAAGTCAATAGCAGACAGAGTGCAGACCACCACATTCCCAAAAACACACCCACCCACCCCACCCTCCCTACTAGAGACCCCCCAGACCACCCCCCACCCGCACCAACCCCCCAATCAGGCTGAGATACCACCCACTCCCACCCCAGGAGCCCACAACTAGGAAGGAAACAGTAAGCAACCAACAAGGGAATTATCCCGTGGGGGCATGGCGGCGCCCGGCGTACACCCCTGCCAGTAAGACAGGGTGGCCAAGCCAACGTGTTAAAGCAGACAATAGGCTAATACCAGAATGAAGTGCACCGCCTATTCCCAAGCATCGAGCATCAGTGCCAGTGGAGGTAAGGAGGACCCGCAGTGCCCAGGGTCGGCCAAGAGACCGATAAATTAACAACGCCCACAGTCACAGAAATCAAGTCAAACTTCAGGTCAGTCATTGTCACTGAGAAGGGCCTCGGAGGTGACCTGGGAGCCAGCAGGAGAGGAACGATTTGGACTGTCAGGCTTCTTGGCGAATGCCAGCGCCTCCCTAGGATCCGGGAAAGTGAGAGTCTTGGAGCCCTGACGGATTCGTAGCTTATCTGGATAGGCCAGGGAATAAGAAATCTCGTGTTTCTTAAGGAGTTTCTTGGCAGGCAGGAACTCTTGATGCGCCGCCTGGACAGCCTGAGTGTAGTCTGGGTAGAACGAGAGGGAGCTGCCTTGATGGCGAATCTCGCCCCTCTCTCTAGCCGCCCTGAGGATGGCGTCTCGGTCCCTAAAGTTCAAAATCTTGGCAATAATGGGGCGAGCCGGCAGGCCCAGAGCAGGGCGAGGGCCGAGGGAACGGTGGGCCCGCTCCACGATGAACACGGGCGGAAGGGCATCCCCGAACAGCTCGCGGACCAGCTGATCCATGAAATCCTCCATGCGGGATATGTTGGTGGACTCTGGCACACCCGTGATACGGAGGTTGCTCCTCCGGGAGCGCGCCTCCAAATCCTCATTCTTATTGCGGATTACGTCCAGGAGTTTGTCCATGTGTAGCAGTTTCTGACGATCCTGAGTGGCCGCATCCTCCACGTCCGACACTCTTGTTTCCACGTGAAGCAGCCTTGCATCATGCGTGTCCACCCGGGCCTTCACAGTGTCCAAGCGGGCAGACAGTTGGTCTAACTGGGCTGCGTTGCTGGTGACGGTCGATTTTACATCCAGCATAATGGCTTTCAGGTAGTCTTCGCGAGACTGCGGTGAGTCGGGTGGAGAGGCAGAGTCCTCCCCATCCACTCCGCCACCTTCCTGGCGCGTCTGGCGCCGTTGGTCAAACGTGATTTTGGGCTGCTTGGGATCCGTTCGACCCATGGCGATCGGGCAGTCACAGGGGGCCCAGCCCGGCCAGTGAGGAGCAGACCCTAGTGCAGCGGGAGGCAGACGGGCCCAAATGACAATCCAGCGGGACAGGGGCGAGGTCCAGGCCCAAGAGCGGCCAGTGCCCGCACTCGGAGGCACGATGGCAGAGTAAGTAGCTGCGTTGAAGGCGCATCGACCGCGGGCCAGCCGCCCGGACCCCCAGACCACCGGCACAGGAATAAGGTGGCAGAAGCAGGCGAACCAGGGGTGAGATAAGGCAGCGCCCCCTCAGTACCCACAGTCTGTGTAGAAAGCAGCCGGTGGGGGCCCCAGTATGAAGGACCGTGCCAGACCGGGGATAAATGCCACCCGGAGGGCACCAAGCAGAGTAGGTGGCAGCACAGTGGCAGGAGGCTCCGCGCCAACCCACGGATGAGGGCTCACAGGAGCGGCACCGGTCAGAGGAGCAGAGCGCAGGGCCAGGCGGTACAGTTAGCGAGCACAGAATGGCGGCCTCCCGGTCCGGAGCGTTAATGGCAGCAAGCTGTTGGCGAGAGAAGCCCAGTCTGTGCAGCGCCATGACGTTTGCCTCCAAAGGGTTCCAGGGGCAGGCAGCCAGGCGCACAGGCGTAGCAAGGCGGCAAGTCCAGGCACGGCGGGCCGGTGTGAGGTCAGGGCCACAGTCGGGTGTTGCTCTCCGCCACAGTGTCCAGGCAGTAAAGGGCCGAAGAGGCTAAAGGCCAGGGTCCTGCCCACCACAAAGAGGGCGCCTGGCTCGGAGCAGCGAGGCTCTATGCAGGCAGGGGGGCCGACATCCAAGGCCCAGCAGCAGCCCCTCGGGGGCAGGGGGGGCGAATGCAGCAAGGAGTCGCGGAGGGCCCGCCGCCCTCTTGGCCAGGTCCGGAGGAGAGGGCCGGAGCCGCGGGTGTATGTAGGCAGCAAATGGCGCCCGGGCCTGGCGGTACAACGGGTGCGCCCCCAACCCCCCACAAAGCGCCCCCACGAGCACAACACTCACTGGATCAGGCAGGCGAGAGATAACCGGCGTAATCTGCAGCCGGCGCTCGGATCCCCGTCAGGCCCCGGAGGACAGCCCAGGAGTTTCCAGCAGGGCAGCGCGGACCAGGCCCCGGGCAGGCACAGCAGCGTATCTCAGCTCCCCAACGTCGCAGAGGATCAGGAGCGGGCTCGGTCTGCTCCCGGAACTCGGGCGAGGAGCAGCAGTAGCGTCTTGGGCGGTAGCAGGTAAGATATCTGCAGGATTTTTGCGGATAATGTGGCTTGGCCGGCAAAGCCCACTCAAGGTGCGGCCATCTTGCAGCCTACTAAGCCACGCCCCCCAACGCGCTTGATTCCTTGAGCCGTTGTGCAACAGAGCAGCCTTTAAAAAGTTTCGTCCAGCCTCAGCTGTCTTATCAAAGGCTGAACCAGAATACATTGATGACGTAAACACATTGACAGACTCGTTAAAATTATTTTTAGATGTCTGTACTTCATCTCAGGACACACTGCAAACTTATATCCAGACATGTGGAACGTGTGACGTCAAACCCGCTCACTACAAATATTAGTGCCAGTGCTTTGAACCTGGACAACTATTGCAAACAAGCATTTGCAATGCAATAGGTCTCGCATTTACGCAAGTTTAAACTATTGGCATTGTAAAGGACAATGCGTTTTATTTGTTTCAAAAATCAAAACATAAATAAAAGGCATTATCATTTACAATGCCAATAGCTCACTCGCGTAAATGCGAGACCTGTTGCATTGCAAATGCTTGTTCTTGTTTTGTCCGGGAGCCATTTCAGAAACTTCCTCAGTGCTCTTAGTAGGCGAAATCATGTCCCCGCCACTTTCTTTGCCTGGGAGGCCAGGGTGGGACCAGCGTCCAGACAGACCATTTAACTTAAGGCGACTGGAGACCATCCAGTTATTGACTTGTTCCAAGCAGGTAGATTCGCCCCAGCTTGATGTTAGGTGTCAGACGACGATTTGGGTGTCATCAGGATAGGACACCATGGTAGAGCCAGAAGAGAAGTTAATGTCTGCAAGTGGCCAAACAGGTTAAAAGCGTGGGGCTTAGGGAGGAGCACTGAGGCACACCACACTTAAGCTACTGAACATCTGACAGATGTGGGCCTTCCCTGACCACATCTGTTTCCTAGGAAGGAGGACAACCATTCACAGGGGTGTGGAATTGTTTAAAAACTCTACTTGTCTAAGAGAAAAACTTTGAACGAAATCTACTTGCTCTGCAAATAAATCTACTTGCCTTACCTCTTCACTAAATCTGTGAGATGGGCAGGCAAAAGTGTAAATTAAGTTTTAGACCATGCATTTTAGACATTCAAGCGCTTGATGCATTAAAGCTGCCATTTGGGAGAACAGTGTCAACAAAGAGGTTGGATATACGAACCAGAAATTACACATTACCACGGTGTACTTTCTACTGGTAAGTCCGTATTGCATATTTAGAGGATAACATTTTTGCATAAGGTATTTGCAAAGAATATAAAAGGCAGTCGCGTATCGGCTAGAACCAAGCTGCTTCCTGCAAAGCATCTGAGATCCAGGCAATAGTCTGGGATGGAAATGAATGTGATCTGTGATTGTCTAGATTAGTGTGTCCTGCTCAGGAAAGCACAAGTTTTCTAGCTGTCTTGGGAAGGGTAGGATACAATTCTTTTTATTTCTCGCCTAGCGTTGCAGTGCTCATGCGCTGCTCGCTCTGCGAGAGCTATAGTAATCGATATTTCAAAAGGGGACTTTAAGCCACGCCCCTGTTTTCAATTGGCTGGCGTCATTGTTTAGGCTAAACGCTGGCTCGTGATTAGCAATCGGGCTTTTTTGTTACTACCCTGTCGCCTTTTGGGACGGCCCATCTGGACTGGCCCACGCCATCTTTGTTTCCCATGACGTAGGAAGGTGTGCTGGTAGCTTGTTTACTGGCTCCTGATTGGAAATCCTACCCGCTCCTCCCTTCCCTCCCCTCCCATCCCAAAGCAAACTTCCCAGAGTTGCGCTCTTCATTGTTCATGGGCTTCCCGAGGCGGAGGGCAAAACAGATGCATGGGAAAGGGGTATACCTTATTATACTGTGTTTTCCTTAAAATCCCGTCATTTGTAGACGGAAACAAACTATTGACGATTGGAAGTCGTGTTTTTTAAAAAATTTTTATAGCCTTGTGTTATGGTGACCTTCACAGACCACTCGACCCCCCCCCCCCCCCGCAGCTCGGTACACTGTCACCAGACGCCATGGACGGCCACAGTATATGGCTATGGTGCGCACAGAGGACACCGAAAGTGATTACAGCCAGTGAATGTTATGTTCTAATGTACATGCCACATATGTATTTTGTTGGTAATGTGTGTAGTTGTGAGAGATACGGGCGCGTATGTGAACTGTGCGGTGTATAGGGCATGCACCCATGATATTGAATGCATGGATGATGAATGTTTTACGCACGGTACATAGTTATGATCCTGGATTTATTAGGCATGGTATGTCTGTGTGGTAACCGAACTAGAGGCATTCTGTGGATGTATGGCTGCTATAATTAGGGTGCATTGAGCCGCTCGGGCCCGGTACTACTGCACACGCTGCACCATTGAGAGCTCCGCTGCTGCCCTAATCGGAGCCGCGCTCGTGACTTTACTGCGTGGGTGCGCGCAGCACCCGTCCACCCCAGGCTCCGTTCCATAAACAACCACCACCGAGCGGAACTTGCAAATGCTTGGTTACCGCCCTGTCGCCTTTTGAGACAGCCCATCTGGACGGGCTGACGCCATCTTTGTTTGGCGTGACGTAGGAGGGCTCTGTTTGTTAAATGCTGGCTCATGATTGCAATTTGCTTCCATTGATCGCGCATGCCCACTTTCAAGGCGCAGCCGGGACAATGCGACAGTTTGTCTGTCTCGCATTTAAATGCGAGACATATTTCATTGCAAATACTTTTTATTTTATGGCGCGGTCTGCTTTCAAGCAGCCACGCGCCTTTGAGAGAGCTCCCCCTCCCCCCCCCCCAGTTTTTTCATCCCACTTAAAGCCCTAGTTGAGTGTCGGCGCAGTGTTCCTGACAACATGGTGCGAACTAAGGCGGATACTGTCAGTAATACCGGTAGCTACCGCAAAGGTAAGCTCCTTCGTTGATTTTCGGATGGCGGAGTATTAAGTTGGAAACTTGTGGTGGTGACATTGTGCAAACATAGGTTCTATAAAAAAGTGTAACGCTGATTGGTATTCTTGTATCTTTCACGATTAATTTAACAGATGTTTCCTACCTAAAGTGGGAGTGGCGCTTTGCCCCCCCACCCCCCAAAAAAGTAGGTAAAAAATTAAGTAAGGTAATAGAATCTCCACGGGAAGGCTTACCCATGAGAGTGGATTCTGTCGCCGATGAGCATTGTTGCCGATCTTGGCAAATGATATGGGAGGGGGGGCATGCTATAATGTAACCAGGTATCATGGTGTAAGACTCGTACGCAAGGTCGGACTAGCTTCTAGGGCAACAAGGCAGCACCCGATGGGCTGGTCTAAAAGCTCTGTTTGTGGCTTTGTTTTATAATCTCCTGGGGCAGTTAATATTGTTGATTTCACCAATAATAAAGCAAACTGTACTTGCAGCAAGCTTAAATCCATGTATCAACTCAAGAGTCCCTCTACAAATTGTCCCGTGAGACACTGGGTTCTGCTAGCTAGCTTTTCCGCCATGGTACACGCAAGGTCAATGGTGCAGCAGTGGCATCGGGCCACTAGAATTACCATAATTGCTATATTTTATTACTCAATCCGTGGTTGGGGGAACATTTTCAGTGTATTTACATGTCACAATTGTGTGAACTGTCCCTTTTTTCCTAAAAACAAGCCATTTCTACGCAGGAATTGCAATTATAACCTTTGACTAGCACTACGTTGGGGGTCCATATGTCCTGCAACCGTAGTTTGCTTTCCTTTAGCCCAAGCTTTCTCAATTCATGTGGAGGTTGTTTCGCAGGCCCGGTTCCTAATGGCTTGGTCGTTTTTAATAAAATATGTAAAGCGGCTGTTATGTTATATTACTTGTATTATTTAAATGTGCATAGCTGCCATTTTGTATTCTTTCCTGGTTTTTTTTCTGTGAGTAGTGTATGCCCCCCCCCCCCCCTCGCCCCCCTTCTCTTTGCTCTGCTGGTGTCCATCTCTTGTTTCTTTTGCCGTGGCTTGTTTGTTTATTCTTCCCCTCACCGCCCCTCCCCTCAATTGTGCTTAACTTCATAAGGCATGGAAACACTTAAAATGCTTTTTTAATTAACTTTAGTCATGAGCGCGGCGCTCGCTTCAGGGACACCACACTTTTTTTTTCTTTCTTTTTTAACTTTAATAAGCGCAACGCCGTCTTCAAGGACACCGCGCTATACAATGCAATAGGTGTTGCTTTTAATATTGTAAATGACGATGCCTTTTAATTTTTTAAAAGACATTGCCATTTACAATGCCAATAGCTTCAACACTCGCAGTTGCGAGACCTATTGCATTGTAAATGCTTGTTTCATTTGGGATTGGTCTGCAGATTTCAGCCCCATTTAGATCAAAGCATCATCTCTGAAAGTGTGTAAGGTTTTCATTTGGATGAATCAGTCTGACATTGTGATGCATAATGGCAAGATTGAGAACTCCTGCAGCCCATTTGGGGTGGGAGGCACACTTAGGCCTATGCTGTAGAAGTCTTACCAACATTACCTTCCCTTTTGAGCAAGTGGAAAAATCACTAATCCTGAATCCTTACTGCACCAGAGACTTCTATCTAAGCATCTCAAAGAAAGTCTGCAGCAGCTTCAAAGAAGACCCATCATGAGAGTCCACTGCATTACTGGTTGGCTGGTCAGTAATATATTCAACCAAGCCAGAGACTCAATTTGTTATACAGACTCATAAAACAGTGCCAGTCACTCCTGAAGGAGACCATAAACTGACATTGGAGGCCAGTGGCGAATTACCTTGCCCATGCTTGCTATATGGAACTGATACAAGGACAGTTCATGTACTGAATTTCACATGATCTAAAATAACATGTCGGTGGATGATATTGAGGCCAGGGAAGTACTATTGCTTCTCTAATGGATATTGTTAGTTTCCACAGGCTCCCGACATCAAGGTACAAACTGCAGGAATTTGAGTCTGTGAAAGTGAGTTACTACAGGTCTGCTGTGCCAGTAATTGACCCCTGTAATTGAAACCTGAATGTTACCATTGGATCGTGGCAGGCTTTTGCATCAGATTTAAGGCAAATGTCACCTCGGGAAGAGGTGTGCTGTTAGGCTTTATGGACCACTCCGGGTTGCTTTCAGCAGGCCAGTTATAGAAGTGGTCAACACTTGTTGCAACAGTCCTTCTCCAGTCAGGGCAGTCTGCCCCGAGGAAAAAAAAAATGGTTGTATGTCAGAGTATCATTGATAAAAATATTGTGTTCTAATTAATATTTTTTTATAAAAATATTGCTACACTGGGTCCACGGTATTCTGGTATTATAACTAAAACATACAGATCACATCTGGGTTCAGAGAGCAAAAGTTTGTTTACCTTTTGCTTCTGTGTGGCGAAGACCTGGAACTCCCACTTCAGTAATGTTTGTCTGTCAAAGTTGATCATGGCTTGATCTACTTGTAAAGATTGTGTAACAGGAACCCAGGAAAAAACATGAGGAACGGAGCTCACATGACAAATCTAGCAAAAAGAACGAGGAACCTGTTAAAAAAAAAAAAAAAAAAGCCAGAATTTTAAAACTGTTTTTTCAAAACATCCTTTATCTCAGCTGGGGACTAAAGACTGATCTAGCAAACTGTGGGGGCTTTTTGATAGGGCATGGGTGCAGACATCCGAGAGCTGACCATCCACAATAGTTTGTGGATCGCTTTTTACTTTGTGGTCTATAGATGTGCTCTCGCCTCATTTTGTTCAAGAAAGACATCTCACAATGCCACAGGTAGAGAGACTAGGAGCAAGGAGTGGTTATGGAATAGGATATGAAATCAGGGACAACTTAATGAAAGAGTAACCTATCTGAGGGTTTGGAAGACAACAGAGGGAGAGATCTGAAGAGTAGAGATTTTAGGACATTGACGAGAGATGAAAAAGCTGATAGGATGGAAAAAAAGAGAAATTACAGTAAACGCCAGTCGCCTTTGCCCGGAGGAAATGTGGTGGTTGTACCAGTCTTTAACCTTCAAAAAACAATAATATCCAAATGATGTGATTAGTGATTTCACAAACCCCGATAGGTGTCTCCCTAAGGACAGCAGGCAGAGTACAAGTCCATGAGACCACTGGGGCAAATGTTGATTGTTCACCAAACACAGCAAGGTTAAAAGGAAGCAAGTCAGTATCTTCCAGTGCATACCAGGATTCAAGTATGTCCTGACACATGAACATGGAACGCCCCTGCCATCACTTGTATGACAGAGGTGACCACACTTGGTGACTTTCGCAGTAGCATATCCAGGGAGGGGGGCAGGGGTGAGTTACAGAGGGAGGTAGCGTTGTCTTGAGGGACAGTTACACAGGGATCCAGTTGCGGCAGAGGGGTTACAGTGGGAGCTGGTGTTGGCTTATTAGTTCACAAGAGATGAGGGGTTGAAGAAGAAACCACTGATGGCTTGAGGGGAGGGGATAGAATAGAGTTGGAGATGAGCTGATTTTTATTTTACAGAAGTAAGGGGGATGAGTTGGGAGCTAAAGAGTTAGAAAAAAGAGATGAGTAAGATGGGGCACTAGATGGCTGTTGGAGAGCCGCACAAGAATGGAGGGCAGTAGGGGTGAGAAATGGGGGGGGTGTGGTTTTACATCAGGAGTTTGAGAGGAGACAAGTGAGCGTCCAACTGAGAGCAAAAGATAAGTGTAAAAGTTGGCTAGATATGTTTGAGGATGTTGATCCAAAGGAAGAGAAGGAAGGAGACTTAGATGGGGAAAGCGATCTAACATTAGGTTTAGACTGGACACAAGACTAGAACTAAACCTATGGCAGAAGTTTGAGACAGCAAGAACAAGCATCTGCAATGCAATAGGTCTCGCATTTACATGAGTTTGATCTATTGGCATTGTAAATGACAATGCCTTTTATGCTTTGGTTTTTTAAACCTAAATAAAAGGCATTGTCATTTACAATGCCAATAGCTTAAACTCTTGCAAATGCGAGACCTATTGCATTCCAAATGCTTTAAGGCATCGCTGAGTTGCCCCCTTCTGCCTCCCATGGCCCCTGAAGAGCCCCCCCCCCCGTTTGCTACAAGTTAAATAAACAAGCCGGCGGTAACAGCTGCGCACAAAAGACCCTCCTCCAGTAAGAGAAACTCATTAAAGAAAATAGTGCTTACAGACTAAAGAAGACATACTATGTAACAACGGAAGTAAAAGGGCTGGTCCTCAAGTGAGGTTGCAGATGAAGACAAGGTGGTACTAAGGAGGGACTAACGAGCCTAATAACGAATCAGAAGCCAGCATTTACGAAGGACAATGACACAAGCCAATGACAAATATGGGCGGAGAGTGGGCGGGTTTCAAGTACATACTCCAATACAGCATGGCGAGCAGCGCATGCACTGCCCAGGCTCGACCTAAAAAGGAGACAAGTTGAACAGGGAATTCGAAAAATGAGTGTTGAGATAGCAAACAGGAGAAGGAAGTGTCTTAGACACAGGTTGATGTGGTTGGTGTTAAGTAGGAGAGGTTCTTTAGTTGGTACTTTTGTGAGTGATTTCTGCTATAAAGCACAAAGCATAATAACACTTTCACTTTGTTCTTCTGCATCTCTGGAGAGGTTTGTAACGTTAGCTCTTTCTGAGTTTCGCAGCTTCTAACAGGACTTTCTACATGTAGTCTATTCACTTGCTTTGCATGTGATTACTTTCCAACAGCAACAAAAAAAAAAAAAAATCCTTCCTGACTGCCTGGGGGTACAGACCTTAGCTCTAAGGTGCCATTTCAAGCCCTTCTCCCTTGCAAGATGTATCTGTGATAAAGAATCCAGGGCACTGGGAAGAGAAGGCCAGCGCAGCACAAAGGACAGACTTCAAGGCTCAGGGAGGCATTTACAGACTGAAAGGCACAAGTCTTGCTGTTGTGAAGCAACAGAGGGCCTCACCAACCTATCAACTCTAAGCAGGATTTATTTGGACACATTTACATTACTATGTTCGCTTTCCTCTGTACACTTTTAAGAAGCCCATTTCTGTGCACTGCATAATTGCACTATCCAGCCATACATGCTCCTTTTATTTATTTACCCCTCCCGGTACATTTGAGGTAACCATTTCACATATCTGCCTTATTTCGGCGTGCAGTGCACCAGGCTGTTGTAGGAATGTGTCCTGTCTTAGCTTCCAAATGAGGGTGCTGAGCCTCTAACCTCGACTCACCACCACTCAGCCACTTTGTGTGATCCTGGGCAAGTGTTTTATTTTTCTGGTCCTCCATTTCCTAATCTTGCAAGATTAGTAGTGCTCACATAGGATACTCCCCCTGTTACCATTTGCTGCTAGACGGTTGCTAGTCCAGGCTCTCATTCTGTCACGACTGGACTATGCTAATGCTGTCTACCTGGGAGCCCCCCAGGCCGCCACCAAAAGACTACAAACGCTACAGAATTGTGCAGCCCGCATCCTTCTGAATATTCCCAGACTCCTCTTAGCGAAACCCTCTCTCGCTACCTTGCATTGGCTCCCTATTCAGGAAAGCATTCAATTCAAGGCACTGTGCATTACACACAAAGCACTCTCCGGAAAAGGCTCGCTCTTGATTCGTTCATGGATTCAACCCTACCGACCCAACAGAGCCCTGAGATCCGATAATAAGGGTTTAATCTCAGTTCCTAAGATCAACCGATCACGAAGTGGAGGCCGATTGTTCACATATAACGCGGCCAGGCTCTGGAACACCCACCATATACGTTTCGAGCCTAACTATCTTAATTTTAGAAAACTTCTGAAAACCTTTCTCTTTCCCTGATCTGCTCAAAGCGTAAATGGCGCCACAGCGCTGGGATGCCCCCGGGTAACCACGCGCTTTAGAAATGCTACTTTCATTCATAAAGGCTCACTCATTTTAATAAGTACTACCTAAAACAACAGTAAGTTGCTAAACAGCACAGGAGCACTGTTGAACCTGAACTTTAATAGTGGTTGCAGGGACTAGTAGGGACAAAAAGAGCTTCCAGAGATTTCCTTGTTATAAATTAGATAACATGTGGGATATTGTAACGCCTGCGGGCACGTCTGTTTTCATTGAGACAAGAGTTATTGTCCATGCCACTGGAATTATGCAGCAGGAGAGGGCCAAATTATGTGGCAGTGTTGAGTAAATTATGCAGCGAGAAGGCAAATTATGCGGCACATTTTGTTATAGTACTCATTATTTCATAATTTTTAAACTTGGGATCACTCTGTGGGCATTGGTTTCAACTCAATAGTACCAGTTTAACATCAAAATACAGCAATAAGCAACAGGTGACCAGTCCAGCTTTGCCAAGAAGCTCCCACTGCGCTGCAAAATGTAGTCACATTTTTAGTAACTTTTGAAAAGTTCGAGCTAGAATTTTTTTGGGGGTTAATCTGTGGATTATGCGGCAGATGATGGATTATGTAGCAAATCTATAATTATGTGAAAATCGCCCTGGCTGCTGAGTCACACAATTTGAGTGGCCTTGGCTATAGTCCCTGTGAGGGCCTGAGGTCTCATCATGTAGCAGATGTTAATGGATGGCTTTTGTCCTGACTAGTAAGGAAATCACCCTCCGTCTAGCGCCCCAGGGCTGCTTTAAAACCATGCTTGGAGCTGCACAGAACCGCATAAAAAGCCCCTCATAGTTTCAAGTGCAAGGTTTTGGTTACAACGTATCACTGACAGTAAGGCTTAGGCTTTTAGTCTGTGGTAAATATAATTGCAAACCTACCTGCAGAGGTAGACTCTGCCTTGCCCCTTCTGTTTTATTTTTCTGGCTTCTGATTCCCGGGTGCTGCTGAAAGAATAAATGCTGAGCCACAGGGGGAAGAAAAGAGCATAGTGCAGGAGCTGGTTTAGAAATTAGGGGCTTATGGGAAGGAAAGCGACTAGGTTGGGCCTGCAGGCTGCCTGAGAGCCCCACAGGGAAAGTAAGACGCTTTAATGTAGACTTAGTCATGACTTTAGAGGCCGAGGGTAGTGGTGCAGAGGCAGCGGATGAGACCTTAGGCACAGACTGAAAGCTACGTGTGCAGGGAGACACGTGAAATCAAGGCGCTTTACTGCAAATCTCGGATGTGAGGGGAGGAGAGCGACCTGGGTTCAGCACGAGAGGCCCAAGGCGGAGCAAAGAGGGCAGGATCAGAAGGTTGAATAAAGAGATCTGGCAAAAGCAAGGAGAGAAGCCAGCCTCCCACCTGCTATTGCTGGGAGAGTTCTCGAGCTGCAGAAGCTCCATGTTCGCATTGTGCACTAAGGGAATGACATCAGTGTTACTACAGATCCATATCCAAATGCTTGAATATGCTGGTTTGGACAATTCCGTGCTACACAAAGTTCATGCTGTGCTTTATTTCGTGAACACACTGCACTTAAATAAAATAGGTCTCGGATCTTTTGTGTACATAGTTACGTGGTTTACCCCGCATGCACTGTGTTCAAGAGGTACAACTAGAGTTCTTAAAATCTGTGCACACTCGTCACTATGATTTCCTGCATATTAGCTCCAAAAAGCTATGTGTCCAATGTACTTTAACTTGTAAACGATCACTGCCTGCATCATACCTTCCAATTTATTACAAAAGGTACCTGTGGCGAGCAGAGCCATTCATCACTTATTTCACCTGGCTACGCTCCACTGCCCGGGCAGGTTCCATAATCGAAAACTACTCCTCTGCATCCTGTTATAAATTGTCATGTGTACGTGGGTTAAGTGATTACACAGTGGACGAGATGTAAACTGCCCATTTGAAGAGGTCCGAGGACAGCTTGGTCTCCGTTTACCATAATCTACTGCCTACTTGTTCTTTGGACAAAACTGCCAATAAAACTTCTTGCCCTTGCAAGAAATCTTGATGTCTCGGGCGTCGGGCGATACAAATTGTCCACCCCTGCTTTCTAGTGCTTTTCCCGTTACCCAAGCACCTCCATTCTGAGCCGAAGGGTGGGACACTGTGTTTAATGCCTCGCTTAAATCAAGAATAAGTGCAGCTGCTCCTCCTTGATTTAGGGCTTTCCTGAGATCTTCTGTGGCTAGTTGCATGGCCGTTTCAGTGCTATATCCAGGCCTGAAACCGGTCTTCGTGTGATGCAGCAAATAATAAGCCTCCAGAAACGTGGTCAGATGTTCATCGACCAGATTCTTGCTAACACCTGGAAGCAGGGATGTAGGTCGAAAGCTCTCGGCATGACCCAGTCTCCAGGCTTCTAGGTCGTGGTAGGGCTCTTCACTTGTTGAAGGCGTCAGACATTTCACCTTTTGATGGTGTACCAAATCAGCCAACCCTTTGCTGTTATCCAGAAACAGATCATCAGTAATATTCAGAAGAGCAGCTGAAGGAATACCAAGAATCTTCATGGCCCTCGTGATTGGACAATACTGTACTTTTTTGGGTGTGCTTCTCATACTTATTAAAATCACGGGAAGGCAGCTGGCCAGATCAGTGACGACGAGGCACAAATGTTGGTCAATGTTGCGTTCATGAGTTGGCCCTCTCCTCTGCACCAGATGACTCGGTAAGGTTCCTACAATGGAATTTCTGGTTAACGTGCCATGCCATGCTTAGGACTCTCCTGACGTCATTTTTTAAATGATTTCCTCTACCTGCATCTAAAGAAGATGGCAGGCCAAATCTAGGGATGCATTCTCTGAGCAATAGCTTGACTACATTAAATGTCACAATGCCTAATAAGGAATGTGTTGATCCACAGACAACCTATCTGCAAGATTATTGAATCTAGCAGCACAACGCTCATTTGTTGACTTCAAAGATCCTCTTTATCCTGCTAACATTCTTTTTCTCAACTTCTTCTTTCATCTTCCTACACATGACTGTGCAAGTCATTCAATGTACTAACTGTTTGAACTCGTATTGACAGTTAATTTTACTCTGTTCTATCTCAGAATTATATTTTGGCTATTTTGTACCAGATGCAAGAGCCCAACACTTTGTAACCTCATCTGCAAATGTTTTCCCCAATGTGATCATGCCATCTCCACTCTTGTGCGCAGCACATTTTACATCAGCAATTTTCTTCATCGTTTGCTAGGCATTTTTAATAGGGGTTCCAGATGGTCATAAAACCCCTTTGACCATAACTGTCCAAATTCGTGAACCACTCCAAAACCATAATGGCTTCCGTCGTAGATTTTAACGTTCAGTTCATTGGCTATGCAGAATGCTCTTGTAATCACAATTTTTGCTACTTATGCTAGAGTTAAATTACACTAGTACTATGCCTCCACAATGTGTCATTGTGCAGACTGCATAGGCTGCTCGAAGAGTTTCACGATGGCCTACCAAACCAGAAACATCCACAAATAAATAAAATCAGTCCACTCCAGTGAATGTCTGGTCTTGGTTTGGTGCACAACTCTTTCACATCAACACAGTCCTTGTCGCAATCATTTGCTTTGTCTCCCTCACCCCCTTTGGCAAAGGCAAGAGTGTGGCCAGATTCAGGGTACTACAGCATCTGATTGATGTATTCTCTGCTGCCAAGATTATCTGCTTCTATTTAGTCGAGCAACTATTTTGTGAGATCCTGAATGTGTAACAAACACTAAGTGTGCACTGCATCACAGTTTCACTCTGTACGATTAATGGGATATTTTTTGTGCTACCAGGCACAGCAGCTGCTACTGAATCCAATGTTGCAGAAAAATATGCAGCGGACTGTTTAACAACTCCATATTGTTGAGTCCAAACAGAAGGTGCGCACCTTTCTCTTGCGTGACGGAAGAAAAAAGTCTTTCTTGTAATTGGCATTGCTAAAGCAGAAGTCGCTACACAAACTCTCAGCTCTAAGGAGGCCTGCATCCATTCATCACCCCAGGACACCAGGTCCTTTGCATCATTGAGTCAAACTCTGTGTAGAGGCTTTGCAATCATTGAAAAGTATGTTATTCACCGACAACAGTAGACAATCATTCGGAAAATATCCTCCCTTCTCTCGCTGTTGCTGGTGGGTTAATAATCAAAATGATTTAATATCTCTAAAATGCACTGCTGCCCCAGAAAGGGGCGTCCTGGCACGGAGTATCTCAGGGTGTGCGTTAACACTTACACTTGTTTAAACAACCAAGTTATCAAACCCTCCCTAAAGATAGCATAATCCGGTGCAAACCTTAGCTAGAAACATCTCTGGTTGATGGGCCAGTGAAGAGTAGGCTGGAGCTGCTTACCGAAGTCATACAGGAAATCTTAAAAATAACCTGATCCACCGTGCCCTCCACTATCTTCAGTCTATTAAAAACAATGCTGGTGAACCGGAGTAGAGCGAATTAACATAATCCAGATGTGAAGAAGTCCGAGCCTTAGACTGTGTTTTTTTGGGGCAGGTAAGGAGGTATTTTCCAGATAGAACAAAGTAGTGCAAAACATTTAGCTTCTATTAGCATAATTTATGGGGCGAATGAGTGACCAGAATCAAACAGAACCTTGAGGTTTCTAGCACAGAGAGTGAGAGATGGTAAGTGCCCGTGTCCTGAGTAGGCCTGGGCGGAAAACTACGCTACGCTCGCGTAGTTTGCGCAACTACGCGCTACGCGAATTGCACGTTTCACGGTGCAAAAACGTGTAGCGTAGCGGGCATTTTTTGCTTGCTCGCGGTCCTCAACGTCAAGTTGGCGACCGCGAACGAGCAAAATGACATCCCAGCAAGACTTTTTCCTCGTTCGCGATCAGCAACATCAAGTTGCCGATCGCGAGCGCGGAAAATAAACCTCCCGGCGAGATTCTCAACGCGGGGAGGTCAGGTTTCTCATTGCGAGTGGTCGCGTATGCTCGCGACCGCTCGCGATGAGAAACTACCAGTCCGCGTTGAGAGAACTGCCGCTAGAGTACAAATCTACTAGAGAGGCAGAAAACGACCGCTTGCACTGTGCAAAATGCCGTTTGCAATGATTGCACAGTGCGGACAAGCATCCGGCACTGTGCAATCATTGCGAACAGCATTTCCTACCGCACTACGCAGTAAGCGTAGTGCTACGCGTAGCGCGAAGTGCACTTCGCGTAGCTACGCGTAGCGCTACTACGCCCAGGGTTAGTCCTGAGGTCACCACTTCAAACACCATTTAGGTCAGGACATTTAGAACTAAAGAGCAAAACATGTTGTGAGTGAATGTGGCTTTTTTTAAAAATAACCTTTTCTTTCTTCAGAGATGTAGCAGCATAGATTGTTTACGTAGCAATTGATTATAAATCAAACCATTTTGAACATTTGCTCATTAAGTCAAAAACTCCTGCATGGTTGCACTAAAACATAATTCATATGAAAATAAAGGCTTTCTCATCTATTTTACATATCCAATTAATTTTCGCAATTTTTCCAGAATTGTAGACCCTTTTTTTCATATGACTTCACAAGTATGAACTTTATGCATCTTAAGAATCCATGAGAAGCTGAGGGAACTGAGAGACTTCCACTTAGACAAGATAGTGATCTTGCCTCTAATGCAGAGATAAATGCTAATTGGCGCTGCCCTATGATTTCTTGAGGAGGAAACCACAATTCCAAGCTATGCCCGTATGCATGTGTAGTCCCCCAGCACCCGCAGATGAGTACAATATAAAAATATACAAAGTACTCGCAACAAGCAACATTGATACTAGCTGACGAGCTAAATAGACACGAGTGGCGTTTCTCCTCTTATACGAGGTGCCACATACGAAGTAGAAATCTGGACTATATTGAATAACTAAGGAACCATTTGGGGGTACGAAAGACACATTCGCAGACCCTAGACGAAATATTTTGGAATAATCGGGACTGATGAAAACCGATAGAGAGGTACCGCTCAAAGAAGAATTAGCCCCGAGGCAGTCGCAGGATAACTCTCCCATCAATGTGACGAAACATGTGTTGGCTAAGGAATCTGAAGCTTTGATCATGAAGTATCTCATCTGAACAGAAGAACAATAAAGAACAAGAGCTAAAGAAAACCACAGCTTATACTTTGTATATTTTTGTATCGTACTCATCTGTGGGTGCTGGGGGACTACGCATTTACTGTTTTGTTGGTCTTGACCACATACTAGAGAGGAGGGAGGCTCGATCTACCTCTGCAGCACCGCTATTCACACTGTATTACTGAAACATATTATTGTGTGGACTTTCCCCTTTGGGCGCCACATCCCTACAAACTTGCCACCCTCTATTTTTAATATGCCCCATATGCATCTGAAGCAATATTGCACTTCAGTCTTTGATTCACTTCAGCAAAGATGTCCTGCCAAAATACTCTGAGATGAATGCATTTAGATGTCATGTGAAGCCAATTCCTGTTAGTCTGATTACATCTGAAACATCTAGGTTCCGCCCGAATACATTTTTTGAATTTTGGCAGGGGTATAATACAGCATCCATTTGCGGAAGAAGGCCATTCTTAGATTGGCAGCCTGTGCCACCTTGTGGCTTATTCAATTGTAAAACTACCATTGGAAGCTATCTAATCTGCATCCTGTTGAAGAATCTATTAACTGAAGCAGGTCTGTAATCAGTGTCTTGCTGCTTTTTGGATGGAGCAGTCTGTGCCAATCCTTGTGCCCTGTATTTTGGAGATAAAATAGGCTTTCTCAAGTTTATCTTAGAATATCCTCTCCCCCATTCCATATCCCAAACAAACCTTAATTTAAACAAAACTGAAAAAAGATGCATTAAGATTGGGATTGGGATTCAGATTTGTCAGCCTACACCCTTGAGAACATTTTCCATTGTAACAAAAATCTTGCGCTCTCCTATACCCCAAACGGGATCAGCTGTTACAAGTGTGATATGATAAATGCAGCCCCAATGGAGTACAGTCTGCTAGCTTCAGCTGGTAGTGAAGTCGGAGGATTTCGTATTCCTCTCAGATCCTGTTAAAAAGATTCAGTCGTTCGAGGAGTCTTGCATCTAGATTTTTTTGGTAGCCTTGGAATTTTTAAAAAGGGGGGAAAGCCCTTTTTCTGATGGCTTTGCCATAAGTTCTAAGTAGAAATTCACTTCCCTTGAGCTGGCTGAAGAGAACCTAGTCAGCCGATCGAGAAGTGCTGCCAGGTAACATATCTTTATATTTGGGAGCACCAAGCCTCCCTTTTTGGAGGTTCAACTGTAGCGCCTGAAGTTTAAGTCTGGGTTAATTCCCTTCCATTCAGTCAGTCAAAAAGATTGTTCATTTAGACCATAGGTCCTTAAACATATATAAACATACAAATAAGTCTTCCATTAAAAACTCATCTCAAGATGTAGTCTATATAACAACCGCATAAAACTCCAATTCCATTAAAAATCTTCTAAAAATACGATCTATTAAAAAAAAAAAATATTTTTTTTAAGTTCCAAATACTATTTATAAAAACAGGTATACATTTCCTCCAAGCAATACCAGTACTAAAACTTCAGCTCTACACATTTCAAAAAACCTTTTTAACTTCAAGCATAGATTTACCTATTGCACATGCTGCATCTAATGAGTGCATTTCAGTTAACAAATCTGCTGCTTGTACACTTTCTAACTTCATATTTTAAAAAGATTGGCCGTAAACACAGTTTTTGTGCATAAAGAACTTTTAGACCGTCTAGTAAAATGTGCCAAATATCGCATTTTGTGCCTTGGTTACAGGTACACTTCCCTTAGTGGTCTTTCATAACCCTTTTAATCCTGTCATTCGCAAAACACGGGTTAATTCCAATCTGTACCTTTAATAGTTCTTTCCTAAGCCAGCGATTGGGAAGTATATCCATATATGGGAACTGTTGATCATTTTGCCATGACTTTATCATAAAACAGATCTTTTCCCTAACAAATATTGTCGATCCTGGTCACATGATATTTCTTTCCGTAGTATCCTAAGTTTCTTCTTGCTTATGGTAGGATGAAAGTTCTGTTGGCCTATGTCAACCCTCAGTTCCTTACATGCCATAGCAACCGTTTCCCTAACCCCATTTGCCCACTTCTTTTCACTCTGTAGGATCTCACATTTGCACCAATAGGATACTTTTTGATCCTCTTCACAGCCCAGGCGTTGCCAGTATCTTATTAGTGCCATACTTGCCATTTTCTCCCATGATGCCATTCCGGTTTCTATTCTTATTGCCTGGATCATGGAGGATCTGGGTAGAGACAATTTTTTACACATTTCCCTTCATCATCCCGCTTTCTTTTGCCACTTGTATATACCAATTTAGCACCATATAAGAACTGAGGAGGTGCCATAGCCGTAAGCTTTCAGAACTGGTCTATCCGTCATTTCTCCATAGCTGTTATTAAATTTTCTCAGGCCACTAACCGAGGTTAGGGCCTGAATTCTCAGTGCATCCAGGTGTATTTTCCACTTCAAAGATATCTCAAACCAGATTCCTAAGTATTTGTACTCCTTAACAATCTCCAGTTTTATTGAGCCTAGGACCCAGCTGAAATCCTTCCTCTTTTTACCAAAACACAGAATCTTCGTTTTTTTCAAGTTTACTGTTAATTTCTTACGGTTACAGTATTCACCAAAGGCTTTGAGCTTTTTTGCAGACCTGTCTCTGTTTGGTCCAAAATCATCAAATCGTCTGCATAAAGTAAGCATGCAATATGTTTCCCATGTATTTTTGGGCTGGCACCCTGCACCATTCTCAAATTGGCTGGTAAATCTGCTATGAACAAGGAGAAAAGCCATTTCCAATCGATATCTTATGTGACAGTGTTCCCTCAGTGTCCAGAATGACCTGAGCCTAATTCTGGCTGTGTAACCCTTGTATTATGGGCAGGAGACCCTTAGGGATATCCAGGTCACTTAGCATCTCCCACAGCCTGTCGCGTCCTACCAAGTCAAAGGCATCCCGGAAGTCTACGAAACAGCAGAACCACCCCCCCGTTCCACCGATATGCGCGCCATAGCCCATAACACAAAGCAATGATCAATTGTGGAGTGGCCGTTCCTAAAGCCACCCTGTTCTGGAGGCACAATTTAATTGTCCTCAGCCCACTCCTTGAGTTTTTCCAAAATTATTTTCGCATACACCTTTTCTCTGATATCCAGAACGTTGATTAACCTGTAATGAATGGTTCTCTTGTATGGATAGATCTAATAATTGCTCCTCTCCAATTTTCCGGCGTTCTCCCAGAGTCAAGGATGCTATTAAACATTTTGGTGAAGAAATCTGCCCACCAATCTGGTTTAGTTCTTATAATTACTGCCAGATGATTATCCGGGCCAGCTGCCTGGGTTAATGTTAACTTTGATGTAATTCGTCTTACGTTACATACTGTGAAGAGACCTGATATCTTGTCCCACCTCTTTTCATGATGTATCTTTCTGTCTTTCTTGATAAACCCCTTCCCTATATAGTTCTCCCAGGCATCTTCTGTCCCCACACAGTTCATAGTCCCCTGTTTCTTACCAGATCCATCTTGGACTAGCTTCCAGAACATTTTTACATTTCTTGTTTCTATAGCTTCCAGTAATCTTCCCCAGGACTTCTGCAGATCTTACTCAATGCTGCCTTAAAATTTAGGGTAAACGAATCGTCTAGCTTAGAGGTTATTTAAATTCCTAAATAGCTTATAGGCGAAGTTGCAAAATAAGGGGACTGAGTTGCTACCAGCAGTACCTCTGAAGAGCAATTAAATAAAATAGCCTCTGATTTCCTAAGGCTTATCTTAAAGCTACCTATTCTTGTATACTAGTTTATTTTACAGAAGGCACATGCTATATTAGCCTGTTCTGCTGCTAGATAAAGAGCCAGATCTGAAATCTCACGACGTAGCGCTACCCAAAGAAATGATTTTCCCCATAGGCAGGAACCTCTTAACTCTGCAAGATGGTAGGCCTACTATGTATTTATCCACAAATTCAATCCCGACCCAGGAGGTCATGAGTACCCAGTAAAAGCCCCCATGCCCCCTATTTGCCCCTAAAGCTTCAGATTTATAGGGGAGGAAAGTAAAGCTTATTATGCTATAATGGCAGGAATCTCATGAGGGGGCTGATATACAAAAGACGCTGGAAAGTCCTGCATCTTCAACCCTCATGTCAAAAATGCAATTCTCAGAATACCTCTTCGCCATCAATAAGGTTAGTGTCTGCCTTGGCTAACAAGCTCTCAAAGTCCAGTAAATGTCGCTCAGCTGGGGTGTATGTTTCAAAGAATTTTGTAACCATCAATGGAGATGAGGAACGCTCACGATAAGGCTCACTCAGAAGTACAGACGCAGTTGAGCAACATTAATAATTTGCTCCAAATTAAAGATTAGCGCAAGCAGAGCAATGCATCTCCAATCTGGAAGACCTTCAAAAAAGCTCAGACTTTCGCAGTTAAACACAAACAAGAGATCTTTGGGATTCAGATGAAACTCGATGAGATGAAAAATAGATCCTGATGCTCTAATTTGTGATTTGTGAGCATCCCAGAAGGCCGAGAAACTGGTCAAGAGCCGAATGCAGCTTGAATAAACTTGTATTCATCCAATTCACTATTGCCCTCATAAACGCAGCTCAGAATCGCTGAGCTGGTCAGCAATGGAGACAATCTGGGTGCTAGCATGAGACATTCTGTAAAAGCCGAAGGAACTAATCAAATCAAAATGGTAAATCATTCTTTAAACACCTTTCTCGATCTCATTTGATTTTGGTGTCTCAAATAAATAACACCTTTTTGACAGTATTGTTGCTTAGCTGGCATACTTTAGTCCCATTTGAGCTAAATGATTTAAAAGAGAAATTGTACAAACTAAGAACACGTTTCTGGTAGCTTTCCTCTGCTCATCTATATATTGGAAGCAAACACAAGGAGATGGACGGAGCGCTGAAACTTTTCAGACACTCTCCCCCCAGTCACAGATCTGGGTTGAATCCATCATCGTTCTTTAGCTCACTTTGCCACCCCAGTTCAGACAGAGCTATATGCAAATCAGTCTTGACCCTGTGCCTCATGGGAACAGTCCAGCCCGAACTGCCAAGCCATGTCTTCCCTGGACCGGAAACAACCATCCTGGGACCGGTTTCAGGCTCGTTTCCCATGAGGCACAGGGCCAAGACTGATTTGCATATAGCTGTGTCTGAACTGGGGTGGCGAAGTGAGCTAAAGAACGATGATGGATTCAACCCAGATCTGTGACTGGGGGTGAGTGTCTGAAAGGTTTCAGTGCTCAGTCCATCATCTCCTTGTGTTTGCATCTATATATTGGACCAGCACAGAATCACTGGGAAAACTTAAACTTTCCAAATCCTTCTTCAGTAATTGGAAAAGATTGAAGGATTCTCTGCCTACTTTTGTAGAATCTTAAACCAAACGAGGTTTCTATTTCTGAATCTGAATACAAAAAGCTACTGACTACCGTCATGAAGACAAATCGAGATAAGTGCTTAACACAGTGGTGGACCACTCACTTTTTGTTGGAATCGGAAATTAGATTACTGCAGGCTTCGATATCATGGGACCACATGGATCTTTCATTAATTTTGTGCAGGTCTTGTTCTAGGCAATGCCTTTTTAGGTCGAGCCTAGCGCAGCGCGCATGCGCTGCTCTATGGGAGGCTTCTTGTGAGCACTCCAAACTTCTCCGTGTGGGTCTGACTCCTCCCACACATTGGATTGCCTTTGCGTGTGTCTTTCAATAATGAAAGCACGCAAATGGCCAAAAACGGATGCATGTCCCACCTCCTTTCCAATGTCACTCCCACGGCGTTTTGCTCTCGGGAGCCAGCAGCGGCGCGCAGGGTGGCAGCAACATTCCTCCCTCGTCGTGGATAATTATTATTATTTTTTTTTTAAACTTTATTTTTTAGTTTACATACTACAATTACAGAAACAAATTGGCATCAATACAGCGTACGTAGACATATCGTTGACATCATTAAGGGTACATAGCACAGATGGTAGCATCGGGGGAGGAAAGGTACAATGGGGTCACAGAAGTATTCAGAAGCATATTACAGTGAGGAATGAGCATGGGGCATGCTACTGACTTCAAATGCGTATCTCGTCGTGGATAATTAAACACATCGCGGTCGCTTTCACTTTAGCGGCCGCGCTTGTTTTCCTTTGCTGCTTTTGTGAGAGCTCTAGCTGTTCTCGGGTTACAGACGCTTTCCAGCGTTGCTAGGTAATTATCTACTGTTCCAAAGTGGATATATTTCACGAGTCCTAATTGGCTTTGAAATATGTGCAGGCTTTTCTTTTAAAAAGTGCCAATTTGAAAAAAGTGCACTTTCTTCATTGTCGTCATAACCTCGCTCGGCTTTTCAATAAAACATGGGGCATATTTGTCCAATTTTGTTTTCACGCCTTGTACCGGAATGGAAAAAGCTTTGAACATGTTCTCCACTTTAACGTACATGCTTAAATACCCACAGAGAAGGCATGATTTGCTCAAGGCAGGTTTCCTCGGTGCCCTTTACACCCTAGCATTTGTTTAATTGTAACAGACAATATGTGCTGTTGTCGGGGCCGCCTTGGTTAGTGTCCCGGGACAGACTCGTGAATTGTCCGTGCCGAGCCGCCTTCCCGCTCCCGTTGCATCCCAGCCCGTCGCCTGCCTGCCCGCCCGGTCTGACCATGTGCTGCGAGTACGGCTCTCTGTGGAGAAGGTGCTTCACCAACAAGAACGTGTGCGACTCTATCATGGACTACAGTAAGAGCGGGGACTGGGGCCTGCCTGTAGGGGCACGGAGACCCCATCTTAAGGGTGAAGGAAAGTCTAAGACGCAGCCCGCAAACATTTGTTCCTCACGGGTTCATCCTGGACTGGCAGGGACTCAAACGCACGAGCCCTGCAGTTTTGTTGTTCATCTGTCGTGCAGTGTCAAGGCATATTCCACATTATTTGAGGACAGATCAAAGCCAGAAATTACATTGAAAAATCCTTGAAAAAATGCGCTCGATAAGTATTTGCGGTCAAAATCGTCACCAGCTCGGTAGAGTTTCTCAGAGTTCAGGGCGATTTGAACTTAATCACAGAGTTCTGCGACTCCATGTGAATCGGTTCTAGAATATTCCCTCATTCACCCACCTACGCATTCACATATATGTGCACTCACTTATTCATCCAGCCATCCATGAACTTCTCTTACCATTCATCTATTCGTACACTTGCTTAACCAGTCGTGCACCCACCCACCTTCTATTCACCCACTGACTCATTCCCTTATTCCCCCTCTCACGTCCACACAAGCACACACAGATCGAGACACACCCTTGTTTTGTTGTGAGGCTGCAGACACTCGCCGCAAGCTGGTGGGCCGGTCATTCTTTATGCAAAGGCTAGGTGCAACGCAGATTTATTTTTAAACTGGAGTGATGTATAGTTCAAAGTAAGTGTTCAACAGGCCAGATCAAATGTTGTAATTAAAGGTGTCATCTTGTTAATTTTTGATCACGTTTATATGTTGCATGTTAAGATGAAACTTATTAAAGGAGACAGAAAGGAAATGACCTGTCAACCCATCTTTCCAAGTACATCCTTGGCCTAGACGTTGGTGCAATTTAGCTTGCGAGCTTAAACAAGCATTTGCAATGCAATAGGTCTCGCATTTACGAGCGTTTAAGCTATTGCTATTGGGGGCAAAGACTCAGTATGTTTTGTTCTTTCTCTCAGCTTAAGTCCCTTGGCTTCTTTCGTCCTTAAAATAAAACTTAAGTTTCTTTTGTTTTTAATAAGGAATCGCTTGCTACCCTGTAACATCTCACTTTGACATTGAATATTTTTACAGCACCATAACGTTAAAAACGCTCTCTAGAAAGGGGTTCGTTCTAGCTGTGCGCTAATCCAGCCTATTTATTATGTGACTGTTTGACCTCTGATCACAGCAGGATTGTTCGAAAAGGTTGTGTGTGTGGGCATGCTAATAGGGGAGAATCTGATGCATGGCTAAACTTATAAGGTCCCAAAGGCGAGACCTATTGGCTATGCCAATGCTTGTTTTATATTCCCATGATCGGAGAGTTCCTTGGACTACCTAACACCTGTTTTAAAATTAACTGTTCATTTTGTCAATAACCAGTCCCCTCTGCTTCACGATTAAGCCTGTATTTAGAAGTATGGAAATACACTGCATTCGGTTTTACAGTAATCTGTACTTTCTCCTTATTTTTAATCAACCCATTTTCTTTTCCTGTAAAATCCCATACCACTTTCACAGTATGTCTTCAATCTGGAGGTATGGTTTTCTGTGTCGTCCTCTTGTTGGAATGCAGATACCATCCGGTGTTTAGTAAATTACATAGGTAGTGATCTTGTTTAAATTGTACTTTCAAATTAACTGGACTTGTCTCTCCAACTATAAATTTGATTTTTGATAGTTGAACCAATTTTCATTGGGAAATAACTGACAATTATTTGTAACCTGTTAATTTGAAATGCCTACTATTTGGACTCCTTTTCCCAAGATGTGTAGGTTAGGAACCTCCACCGTCTGAATTGTGGAGTGGGTAGCACCTGGATCTTTTAAATGATACTGCATGACCGTTCACTTCTCCTTCCACAAAAGGAAAATATTGATCCACCTCTAGGACACTGCACCAAGCATGCAATCTTCCTTTCCCCTCCCAGGCACCATCATTGTGTTTGACTCTGTCCTGTAGAAACCCTAAGCACAGCTGAAAGTTTTCATTAATCACTAAATGGCTTTTGCTAAAATTTGACCGAAATCCCTGCATTATAGTCTTCATAAACTGATAAATGTCTTCGGCTGAAGGCATATTTCCATTGAATTGCCTTGGATTCTGCCTATTATGCACAGATGTCGGTAGTCCTGGGACCTTTGACTCTGCCACCCCATTATATGCTTCCAATTTTATATTCTGCTGCTTTTAGGAAACCATTTGGAGCTCAATTTGAAATCTATTTCTATTGAACATATATTCCTGTTTCCAGTGCCCCTTTTCCCCACGTGGGTGGCTCAAATGATTCCTCGTGTGCATTAATACCAATGCTCGCATTGGCAATGCTATGGAATCCTCTACCCTTACCAGTAGGACCACCATTTCCACCTTGCACAATTCGCACACCATTGCCTTGTGCATTAACACCTTACGTAACAACTCCATCACCAGCCCCAAATCCAGGTGCCTGAAAGCACCTTGACTCCCCTTATGAAAGAACTTTGCTTCAGCCACCATCAGTCTCACAATACTTCACATAGGCAAGGATTTAGTCTAACAGTTTCTCTTGCTAGCGCATCACACTCTGAATATGAGCACTGTTATGTTAAAATATGTTATTTTAAAATATTCGTAGAGCGCATGGCTGCCCCAGCAACGGGACGTCCCAGCGCTGACTGTCTAGCAGAGTGGGAGGAGGAGGCAGCTCTAATCGCCAAATGTCATCTCAACACAAATGCAGAGACCAATCCTTCCCCTTCTTTTGCAAGTTCAACTCCCCTAAACTGGAAATGTGTCAATCTCTCATAATGTCAGTCATTTTTGACCAATCAACCTGGTTCCGGGGAACCTTTGTTTTCAAATGCTCAATAACTCAATTGGATTTCTCCATTGCAATTGGGGAATACTTAAGAGGAACTTCCCTCTAGTTCTTATGGCCACTGTACTGTGGTCTTGCACTCAGCTCAAATATCAAGGCACAGCAATTGAAAATAAAGCATCAAATATGCTGACAGTACCTTTGAAATAGTCAGTTATTTTCACCTCTGTAGAACATTTCTCAGGCTCCTCTCTTAGCTTTGGGGAATGCTTTGTAAATGTGTAAAGTTAACTTTTTGACCAATGTACATGCACATAGGCTCCTGCATGCAGTCAGAAGCAATTCTATTCCATTCTTTAGGCCACAGGCAAGTGTGTAATCCTGCATTAACCAACATCTCGTGTGTTAGTACCAACAGAGGGTGGAGCCTCTCCCCGCCGGTAGAAATCATGAGCTTGTTCAAAAGTGAACCCATTGCAGTCTCAAACCAGCATCGCAATACATGTAATACTAATGCTGCCAAACAATAAGATTTTAAAACAAGACCTGAACAGCAATATATATTTTTAATAACCAAAACAAATCAAAGCTTTGTCTGCCTACTGGGCTATGGGATGTAAAATTTAAACTCGTCCCTGAATGGGAATAGCACTAACGGAGCTTCCAATCACAGCAAGATTGGCTCTCGACCTGCGGCAACCTACCCTTCAAGTCGGTGTCTATACTCGTTCACAGAATAGACCCCACTGAACAGGATTAGTTCTAAAAACGGCTAGTCCATGGGTACTCGCAAGCATTTTCACAGGGGCCATAAAATATGGTATGTGGAGTCCCCGAGAGCTGCATTGATGCTAGCACTCTTCGAGTGGGGCTTTTCCTGGAGAGGGAAGGGGGGAGATGTAAGGTGGATGTAGGAGAAACAAAGCTGGTATATGGTATGGACAGTGAGTCATGGAGTTATTTTTAGGATTTCATTTTACTGCCCTCTAAATTAAGCCCCTAGTAACTAGAAGTGTCCTAGATTTATCAATGCTGTTATATTGTATCCAAATCGCTTTCCCTCAACAGTACCTCAGTGTAAGCCTTCTCTGATTGCTATTGATTTCTTGGGAGAGCAAAGTGTAAAAAGGAAGTTACTTGATTAATAGAATTGCACAATGTGAAACTGGAAAACCTAGGATCAATCCTGGCTTCCCACTTGACCAAATTGTGCGTTCCTAGGCAATTTATTTTTCAGTTTCTCCTCTTCATTATAATGTAGAACACCACCTTGAAATATATTAGTTCAGGATGGGTGCTGTACAAAACCTTCTCTTATGTTTGATTTAATAGATAATTGGGACTCCTGGTTTTATGGTATTTATTTTTTGGGCCATTTTAGCTGTATTTATCCATATTTTGTTTTGCCTATAAATGAAGTTGTAAATCTATACATTTCCATATCTATTTAACTGATAGACGCTCACTCATACTTTGATGTCTGTCGTGTTTTAGCTATTTAAGCTGCCAAATATTACCTAACAATACATCCACTGGTAAATACTATCATTATACCATAAATGTAAGTTGAAATATGCCGTTATTTAAAGAAATGTCATCCTGTTTTATATCCCATGCTGTCAATCTGCTAAGCTGCTGGCCTATAATTCATGAAAGACAGCACGGAGAGTCACTTAAAAGAAGTACAGTTTTCTGTATTTATCCACTTTTAAAAATAAATGCAGACAGAAAATGCATTGTTTTCTGTCTGTATTTATGTGTAATCTGTAAAAACAGAATACGGGGAGCCTTAATTATAATGTTGTATTATAACCTAGGCCACCCAGAGGGATTTCCTGACCACTTACTTGTCCCTTTGTTCACTATTGGCATTGTTGTAAAGGTGAGAGGAGGCGCAAATGTTTCTACATTCATTTTTGAAAGCTATCCCTGTAAATGCACTGATAAAATCTCATATACTAAGATGAAACGCTTCTGTATGTTAATGAAATGCACTTTTGTGAAGAGACTCGTTAGGCTGAGCCTACACGGTGCTTGCGCTGTCGGGTGATCTGTTGTATGTACTTTTTTAAAGATTGAAACCTACCAGACAGCACTGCTTTCTGGTTTGCTAAAGACATTTTGGGAACTTTCAGAAAGATTCCCTGGGAAGGCGGTTCACCTGTTGCTTACCAGTGGCTGTGTGGTTTGTAACTACTGCTCCTGTTTTTATGGTATTAATTTTTTTCGACATTTCAGTCTATTTATCCATATTCATTTTTTGCTCTTTTTTTTCTGTTTATCCATCTTTATTTTGTGTTTTCTTTGTAAATGAAGCTGCATCAGAAAGAGCTCATTAGTTATAGATTCCTTACCTTAGAATTACCCCCAGGTGTCAGACTGGATCTGGAGAAATTGTTTCTCAGCAGTACCCCTGCGCATCGGTAGGTGACCACGGTCGAGTCCGTGTTATTGGTCGCCGGAATGACGTCGCCCCTGCGCGTTGATGTCAGTTCTTCCTTTTCCGCGCCAGCCAGCGCAGATCCCGAGATAGCGTGTCCCGTAGTCACTTTTTGACTAACTCTTTTGCGACTTTTGTCGAAAGATTTAGTCAACATCTTTTTTTAGTTTAATGACTCCTCGTGCACGAGGGATGTCCAGCCATGTCCTTTGGACACGGCTGGAACATCAGGGCATGTCTCTGGCTGTTAAACACCTGGCAGGTTCCCTGAACGCCAGGGTGGACAAACTCAGCCGCTGGTGCATGATGGATCACGAATGGAGGCTTCACTCTGAGGTGGTGCAAGGTCTCTTTCAGCAGTGGGAGAGCCTTGGTTAGATCTATTCGCCACCGAAGAGAACGCGCAATGTCAGCAGTTCTGTGCGTTGGAATTTCCAAGGCGGCACTTGCTCGGTGACTCCTTTAGTCGCGAGTGGAATTTCGGCCTCCTGTACGCCTTTCCGCCTGTACCACTTCTGCCCAGAGTGCTGAAGATCAAGCACGACCGGGCCCCAAGTCATTCTTGTGGTTTTGGACTTGGCAGGAAGAGTCTGGTACCTGAGCTGTTGAGCATGGCAATCGATTCTCCGATCCGACTGCCTCTTCTGTCGCAGCAGCGGATGGTCCTCCACCCGAACTTGTCCAGCCTCCACCTCCTTGCGTGGACATTGAGCGGTGACAGTTGACAGCTTATGACCTTCATCCCGAAGTCTGTAATGTCAGCTTGGCAGCCAGATGTCCCTCAACTAAAACGGTGTACGCTTGTAGTTGGAACTAATTTGTGGCATGGTGCACAGCAAAGGCTGTGGATCCCCTTTCTGCCCCTCTTTCAGAGGTTCTCCTCTTCATTCTTTCTTTGGCCCAGCAGGGCTCTGCTCTGGGCACTTTTAAAGGCTATCTTTCGGCCATTTCGGCCTTTCTTCGCCTTCCTGATCAGCCTTCTCTTTTCAAGTCCCCTATTGTTAACAGATTCCTGAAGGGCATTACTCATCTTTTTCCTCCTCCTTTCGTAATGCCCCAGTGGGACTTGAATCTTGTCCTTATCTTGTGTGCTCCCTTTGAGCCACTACATAATTGTCCTTCATTTCCTTACGTCGAAGACTGCTTTCTTGCTTGCCATCACCTCTGCTCGCAGGGTGAATTAGCTTCAGGCCTTCTCTTCCAAACCTCCCTTTATTGCTGTCCATCCAGACAAAGTAGTCCTCCGTACTATGCCCTCTTTTCTGCCCAAAGTGGTTACCTCTTTCCACATAGGTCAGACCATTACATTGCCTACCTTCTTCCCGCCTCCGCACCCTTTCAAAGAGGAGGAGAGACTCCACCGTCTGGACCCAAAACGTGCGCTGTCTTTCTACCTTGACCGCACTAAAGATTTCCGGGTGGATGATCAACTCTTTGTGGGTTATGGGGGCGACAAGAAAGGTCTGGCAGTGCACAAACGTACAATCCTTACTTGACATCTGCCAGGCAGCCACATGGGCATCCTTGCACAAGTTCACAAAGCATTACTGCCTGGACACCCAAGTCCGGAGAGACTGCTTTTTCGGCCGTTCTGTTCTCCAGGACTTCCTGATGTGAACTTAGTTTGCAGACCCACCTCCGGGGTTGGTTTTGCTGGGGTATCTATTCTAAGCTAAGGAATGTATAACTAATGGTATCTTTCAGATGCACAAGTTACTTACCTTTGGGAACGATGTATCTGTTAGAGACGTACATTAGTTATAGATTCCTTACTGCCCCACCCATCCTCCCCATTTTGCGAACTGACTTCTAGGGATAGGGACTCTTACAGGGCCCTAGTTTTGTGCACCAGTGGTCAGTGTCTTGCATGGCTGCGCTTCTGGTGTGGAAAGTCTGTTGTAAATAAGTAGGTCCATCCCATGTACTTTCTGTATGAAGATTTATTCCAAGTTAAGATGTTATACAGAAGAGAGCCCCACCAGGAGTAGCCTCCCTGCTGCTCAGCCCTTACTCCAACTGACACTCTCTCTCATGCAACATTCCATAACCAGCTCTCACACCAACATTCCACTCCACAGACACACAGGCTGAGCAGCAGGTATAACACATCTCCCTTTCTTAATATCAATACAAATCGACAGCAAAAGAATCACAATAAAACCGATGCATGTATGAGATGGCATTAATAATTACATGCAAGAGGGGCTACATGCAATACATGTAGATGGCGAAATACATGTATACAAAATAGCAAAAAGATAAATATTTGGAAGAAGTAAAAGATTACGCAATCCAGCAATTATAACACTCACCACTTCTCCCTTTCTCATACAAACAAAACAAAATCCACGCTCCCTTAAAACCAAGCCAAAGCAACACACGCACTACCACGCCACCAAAACACAAACAAAACCCCAAAAACCAAACAAGCAGGCTGGCCAGGCCAACAAGAGGTAGGAAGGGTCCCAACTAAAAGGCGCAACAGGAAACGTCAAACAGACACAATAAATTCAGTACCTGATGAAAAGCAAGCAAACACACAAACAACTCCACCCAAACAAAAATTGGGTTGAGAGGTGTGGAAAGGGAACCTGAAGAAAAGCAATCAAACTCCACCCAAACTGAAGATTGGGTTGTGATGTGTGGAAAAGTACGCTCCACACGGAACCTGTAAGAAAACACGCAAAAACTCCACCCAAACCAAAATCTGGGTTGTGACGTGTGGAAAAGTATGCTCCACACGGAACCTGTAAGGCTGTGACACCATCGCAAACCATAACATGTGAGAGAAGTAAAAGGATAAAGCACAGCATAAAAACAGCAATCAAATGTTTTTTTAAAAAAAACATTCACTCTACGAAATGTGCACTACAAACGGTGGTACCACAACCACGTAAAAGTGGGAAACAGCAAGACAATCAAACACTAACTTCCACTCATAATCCATACACATGCCAGGAAACATGTAAATGGGGCCATGACCCTTCACCTAATGTAATGGGACAAGACCCATGCAAACTAACCCTGCGTAAGGGTTAAACATAATGTAAATGCAATCCCTCCTGTAATGTTGAAAACAAAGACCATCACTTACACAAATTCATGGTGCACCGAAACTAAGGTGAAGCGTAACAAAAGACCAGGAAAAACAATAACGATTTTAAATGTAATTTGAGACTGTGATGCAAATCACACTGGTGAGCGATACCTCACCCGAGCAATGGGCACACTCCCACTTGTGCACCCCACAATACACAGTGATACTCAAGCCAAACAAAACACAAATGGCAATAGTGAAAAACGGCATGGCCTGTAAACATAGGACCTCAACAAGGCGCTTGGAAAATGAAAATGAGTCTTGACCGAGAGACACTGGAGGACATCTCCGTGAGGCAGAAGAGTCAGGAAAAAAAAACGTGCGTGTGGATGCAAACCAAAGTGAAGTCCAAAGTTGACCCAAGTATTTAAAATACACCTTCTGTATGCTGCAGAGCGTCCGATCAAGAATGACAAACCAAGGATTCCAAAAGTCCTCAAGCGCTCCGATGAGGACATGGAGAAAAGAGAAAGTACCTTCTGAGTGAGACGAGCAAGAAGAGACGTCGTGTAGAACATCCTCCCACGACGGCGTTCCTGTCGGCTTGAATACTTCAATGAACTTTAACAAAAATGCCACACCTGACAGACGTGGTTGGCAAAGTCGAGGGCCGAGCACATGCAATAGAGTAAAGTGATCGCCAATCCTAATATGGCCGCACGCAGATCACGTTGCGCTGGGTGGCTCCCTGCACGCCTGTGCAGCAGAACGTCCTTACAGCAGCGCCCAGCCTTGTCACTGAAGGCGCCTCGAGCCATCAGCGCGTCCTCAGCATGCAGGTAGGTGTGCGTGCTGGTTGTGACACGCGCTAGAGTTTTAAAAACGAGTGAAGCGGTTGAACTGGCGCAGGCTGTGCGATGGCTCGAAGGATGCTAATAATGAAAGACGAATAGGGGCTCACCTCCAACGTTCACTCCAATGGTCCGATGCCAGTACACCACACGTGGCCTAAGTGCTCCATGCCACTGTACTTGTAGAGTTTTTTTTTTTTTTTTTTTTAAACTTTATTTCTTGCTTTTATTTGAAACCCGGTCCAACCAACATTGTACCAACATACATTTCAGCGTTTAGTACCATTTGTATTTTGCATGGGTGATAACATTCAAGTGATACACAGCACATTGACAAATCATCTAAAAATCCCAAATACACATTTCATTTTCAGTGCAGGAAAGACATTGTACCCTCTGCTTGTCAAACGTAAACATTCTGCTCCATGGCGAGACAGTTTACATCCAATTGTAGCTATAAATTATTAGAACCTGGCTATAACAGAACCGTCATCCCACCCCAGTTCGATCAAGCCCTCCCTGCGAGTCCGTGGTTCCAGCTTTCCTTAGCATATATTGCCGATATGGACCCCATATATCTTTGGGTGCACATCGTACAGGTATCAGTTCGTTATAGGCGTCAGACTGTGTGGAACAGTATGCCAGATCTTTTTCCGAGACCGTGGGTAGCGGCCCTCTCATCCACCTCATGGCCACCCTTCTTTTAGCCAACATTAAGCCAATAGCAGCCAGCTTTCTTATTCCCTTTTGGTATCATTTTATCAAACCCTAACAATGCAACCAACGGAACCTCTGTCAGTTCATAGTCTAGCATTTCGGAGAGAATCTTGTGGACATTGCTCCAGTAGGTGCGTATCCCTGGACATTCCCAAGCTAAATGGAGGAAATTTGCATTGCTCGCAGAGCATCTCAGGCAAGTGTCATCGTCACGCAAACCAGATCTATGTAGCCTTGCCGGGGTGTAATAAGTTCTATGGATATATTTAAAATGTGTGAGACGGTGACGGCCATTTAATGAAATTGATTTCACAGTGGCAAAACACCAGGTCCATTGTGCCTCCGTGATAACTGTACCTAGTTCCGCCTCCCAGTCTAATTGAAACTTTTGTTTGTGCTGCACACGTGTGTCTTGAAATAAGGAATATAGCATAGTGATGCCGCGCTGTGGTGACTGCGTTTGCAAAAGGTACGAGAGTGAGGGCATTTCCCCAGGTTCAACCACATCCAGACCCAACAGTTCACGTAGTGCGCCACGAAACCTGTGGTACTGGAACATGTCTAGAGCCGTGACTCCCTGCACCCGTGTGGACGCCTGCTCCCACGTCTTGGCTACCCCATCCAGGAACAGATCACCCAGGCAAAGAATATTTAGTTTCGATAGTGTTCTTTATGGATCGGTCATCCTTGTGGGGCAGCCAGTTGCACCACCCAACCAGCAGCTTGGGAGAATATATCAGGCTTATGTTATACCTTCGTGCTATTTTAGAGTTGGTGCCCAGTGCAATTGATCGGATCTATCATGCGCGGAGAAACTTGCGACGCTCCTTTCAACAACTTGGGCAACGGGGAAGGGGACACCGCTTTGTGCTCTATAAGGTAATGAGGCAAAATCGGGGGCCCATGGATCCACACATGTGCATGTAAAGCTTGCGCAGCACTATAATATCTTTCCATGTCCGGGGCATTCAGTCCTCCTTGCGAGTACGGTTTCGTCAACACGTCCCATTTTACCCTAGGCTGTTTTCCGGCCCAGACAAGTCGACCCAGTAACTTACGCAATGTAGAAAAGAATGATCGTGGTAAACTAATGGGAATGTTGACAAAAATAAAAATCTAGGGAGCACTACCATTTTAGCCAGGGCCACACGGCCAAGCAATGACAAAGGCAGCTTGATCCATTTCTCCACTGTTTCAGTGAGTTTCTGTATTGCACACCCATAATTTTTAGATAGTACCAACTCAGCATCTGTGTGAATTTTGATGCCCAAATACCTTACTGGGTCGGTAGTCCATTCCAGTGGGTACGTAGTATGCACCTGGGCGGTGACGGGAGTGAGAGGGAAAATAAGGGATTTATGCCAATTTATATGTAGTCCGGAGTGTTGGCCAAATCTCTCTACCTCTTGCAGCATGGGAAGCAAATTTTGTTCTGGGTTGCCGACATAAAGTAGGGTATCGTCCGCGTATGCAGCAATAATAAGATTATAGTTGATGATAGTTGCGCGCGTATGGATTTAAGAACCCCTGCGTGCTTAGAGATCGTGATCCCCCTAATGTAGGGTTTGAAAGCTTCCCACACCGAACCCATAGTAGGAACACTGCCCAGATTGGTTAAAAAGAACTCATCAATGGCTGTGCCTCGTTCTGCACGGAAAACTGGGTCCAACAGGGAGTACTGCGGAAATCGCCATAGCTGTCTAGGGGAATTCACCAAAGGCAATTCCAGGGTAAGACTGAGTGGGGAATGATCCGATAGTGTCCTGGCCATATGTTGACAATCTCGTATTGTGGTGAGTAGTGTTAGGGAGGCAAACCAATAGTCTATTCGTGTGTGGGTATCGTAAGCAGCTGAGTAATGTGTATACTCTCTACCCAGTGGGTTAAGCTGACGCCATACGTCTCGCAAACCTTCCGTCTGAGTGATGGAAGCAACGGCACGTGCTGCGCGCGAGGGGGGCTTAGGAGCCCCCTTTGAGCGATCCAGGTCAGGGTCCTGTATACAATTAAAGTCCCCACCCCACAATCTAGGTAAATGAGAATATGGCATGATCTTCGAATGCAACGTGTGGTGGAACTGCGGGTCATCGAAGTTGGGACCATAAACCCCACCAATAGTATAGTAAAATGCTCCCTACGACATTTAGCCACTACAAACCTACTGCCAGCGTCCATTTCCAATGCCTGCACATGTATGCCAGAGTTCCTGCGCGTCCATACAAGTACCCCATGGGCATGAGTTGTAAACCCTGCCGCAACACACTGGCCTTTAATACGCCTTTGTGATAGCAAACCAGTCTGCGGGGAGAGATGAGTCTCCTGTAAAATAGCCACATCTATCTCATGCCGGTGCAGATAAGCCACAACTTTACGTATTTTACGTTGGTCATTGAGACCACGGACATTCCAGGACAGAAAACGAATTACCGCTGGGTGTGTCTTAGTGTTTGACATGCTTGTGTCTGTCTATACATCTCACCTGTGTATATCTTCGGTACCTGCATCTTACAGAATAAATGCAACACCCCCGGAGGATAATACTCAACTGCTGAAATGCAACAATAACCATTCCCCCCTCCCACACCATATTAAAACAGTTAGATACAGCAACCACAGGACCCACCCACCTCTCCCCCAGTCCCCCTTTGAAATACTACCTGCCAACTGAGCAGGATCCCACAAAACAGAACCCAGGTGTTACACAGTGGTCGTGGTCGCCAGCCCCACGTTGTTACAGGGTAGGCCAGCACCACCCATGCGAAGCATTTGCTACGAGGCACAATATCATTTCCCACAGTTCTGTGCAGTGATATTGCTTGCATACTAACAAATCATGAATATTACTTGCAGACCCATGTGACAAACCCATTGCACAGATAAAGCTGTGCCAGACGCTGTTCAGCAAGAGTAGAAAGGGGACCAAACATTCATGACGAGGATTGACAGTGAGGCTGCAACCAGTTCGTCGCCTGTCTCCGTGCCGTCAGCTGAGGAAACCGCCATTGTAGATGGGGGAGGAGCCCCCTTCGCCCTCTCCAAGCTATGTTTCTTTAGATCTTTCTGTGCTATGCTCGGGTCAGTGTCCATTTTGGACTTTCCCCCAAAGTTAACCTTTAAACGAGCTGGGTACAACATCGCGTAGTCAAGTTGGAGTTCCCTTAGCTTGCGCTTGACAGGCCTGAAATTCTTCCGGGCCTCTTGTACCAGGGGGGTGAAGTCCGGGAAAAGGGACAACTCCGAGCCCTCCTATGGGAGGGTTTTCAGCTCTCTTGCACGTTTTAGGGCGGCATCCCGGTCCCGGTAATTCAGTAGTCGAATGAGCACAGGGCGCGGTGGAGCTCCAGGAGGGGGTTTCGGACCTAGCGAACGATGCGCCCGCTCCACTAAGAAAACCTCGGAAAAAGTATTGCGACCCAAAAGCTGTACCAGGAGCTTCTCGATGAATGGTTCCATAGGGCCAGTAGAGGTAGACTCCGCAAGGCCTAGGAGACGCACGTTATTCCTCCTGGAATGTGCTTCCAAGTCTTCGGCCTTATCTCTCATCGTCACCATGAGTTTCTCCATCTGCCTTTGTGCAGCTCCCATCTCCGTCTGAGCGTCCTCTGCATCAGAGATCCTGCGCTCAGCTACGTCGATCCGTTCAGCATGTTTGTCCACCCTTTCAGACATCCTGTCCATGCGATACGCAGTAGAGTCCATTTTGGCGTCTATGGAAGCGAGACTGCGCTGCATTGCCCCCAGGATTTGTCGGATGTCCCCCTCTGGGCCAGCAGGGTCAACCGAGGGGTCGGCATTATTTTAGTCTGCGTCGTCCTCTCTGTGCCGGGTTGACTTGCGTTGATCAAACTGAAGCTTTGTTTGAGTCCTGTCTGTTTTTCCCCATTACTCTTGCAATCAGATATGCCCGGCTGCAGCCGCGCCACGCGCCAAAATGGCCGCAGCCCCAGGGATCTAAAATGGCAGCCGCACCCTCCGTAGGAGTCTATAGCGTAGAAGAGCGGCCGCGGGGTGATATGTGATTACGGAAGCGAGACTACTGGGTGCAAAATGAGGCCTCAAGCACATCCAAGCCACAGCAGCCACACATTCACTTGCCTGGATCCCAGGTCCCAGGTGGGAAAGTCTTATGGTCCCGAGCCGTCAAGCAGTTGCCAGTCACTGTTCCACACCACAACCTCCAATCACGGCAGCACTCCCTGCTCCTCCATGCAGGATCAAACGTAGATGGGCTGTTTACGGGCCCCCTTTACGACTCACCCCCGGTGCCTGTCAGGTGTGCGTCCCAGGGTTAGATGGCACTCTCCGGCCTCACCCCGCCGCTGCCGTCACCACGCAAATCACCGGAGCTGGAGCAGGGACAGGCTGCAAGTATCTCCGGTCTCCCCACAAGTGGCCGCGCTGTCCAGAGCAGGCCTCCTCTGCTGTCCAGGCCACATCCGAGGCCCGCGGGCGCCGTGTCGTTCAGAGCAGGCCTCCCCCGTCCAGGCCGCCTCCGAGGTCCGCGGGTGCAGGACCAGAGCCACCAGCTCTCGCCGCTCTGCCAGCCAGCGCGAGCGGCTCCACACCCCCGGAGGCCCGGCGCTCCGGTCGCTGGGGCGGTCCCCCCCACGAGCGGCAAGCAGGCTGCGGAAGGGCACCGAAGGAGGACGACGCGATGTCGTCCCAGGGCCTGCCTCGGACGACCCAGTCTCAGGCCCGATGGCGTAGTACCGCGGTACTCTGACTGCAGAGCACGCAGCAGCCCCCGGATCGCAGTCAATGCTGTGGCTGGTGATCCAGAAACACTGCCAACAAGGATTATGCCATCAGATGCCTCGATGGCGCGAATAAATGCAGGATATCGCGGGCCCCTGCCGGAGCTCGCTCAGGCTGCGGCCATCTTTGAGCCTGGCAGACCACGCCCCCCGTACTTGTAGAGTTGAAGGCAGGGAGCGCGATCTTTGCCAAAACGGCCTCCACACAAAACCATAACCATTAGAAGCATCCAAGTACAAAATGTTCACAGCAGATCAAGAGCTTTTTATTTTCAAACTACCATTTGTGTGTGACCCAGTGCTCCTGTGCAGCAGATACGTATCATTTTGTAGATGCGCATTAGCAAATAGAAACATTAAGCAGGCACTTCCCAAAAATCATTTTTCAGGCACCTCCAAAGTAGTGCCCACATCTTGAAATAAACAGACTTTGCGCATGACAGGAAAACCAGGAACAGCTCTCCATAGGCAGCAGAAAAAAAACAGGCAGGCAGGGAAGAGGACGGGGACATTCTTGTTCCAAAGCAGTAACACTCTCCCAAGGCAACAGGGCAGGTACTTCTTGTTCCAAGGCAGCAGGGTAGATAGATGGAAAGCATAAGAGACTGGCACTCACGAGTTGGAACTGGCACCTTTGGGTTGTGGGCGACCGATGGGGTGGTCACTGGTGGGGCTCTGGGTGCCAGATTCATCAAGTTACTTTTCAATTTCTTTAATTTCAAATCACTTACTTCAAGCATGACAGGTTTGAGTCCAAAAAGGTGGCACACGTAGGTTCTTCCTTCTTAAATCGTCGCCAAATATGTTGTAAATAAGTAGGTCCATTCCATGTAGTTTCTTTATGAAGATTTATTCCAAGTTAAGATGTTATACAGAAGAGAGCCCCACCAGGAGCAGCCCCCCTGCTGCTCAGCCCTTACTCCAACTGACACTCTCATTCAACATTCCACTCCACAGACACACAGGCTGAGCAGCAGGGATAACAAAGTTGTCAGAACTGACGTCAGCGTGCAGGGGCAGCGTCTAAGTAGACACCGCTGCGTCGTCCTGGTGACCACGACGCCACCTACCGACGCGCAGGGGTACCGCTGAGAGAATTTCTCCGGGCCCAGTCTGACGCCTGGGGGTAATTCTAAGGTAAGGAATCTATAACTAATGTATGTCTCTTACAGATGCATCGTTACCGAAGGTAAGTAACTTGTTCAATGGGTATTTTTCCACCTTTGACTAATGTATACTACTTTAAATGTTCAAAAGGTTTCAGCAGTATACTTTGCAATAGCGTTATCCGAAAGCGCATAATAGTATAGCGTAAATAACTGTAAATCTGCACTTAAGATTAATTATAAAAACTTTTGTCTTTTTTCATCTCCCTACCTCTCAATCTGTACACCTACTGACCCGGCACTCATGATTGACAATAGAAAATCATCCAAAGAAGGCATATTCTGTTTTTAAAAATAAATACATGTATTTAAAAATAGTCAGGAAAATAGTTTTGCCTATATTTATCTGTAAAAACGGAAAACTGGGAGCCCTATTTGTAACTCGCATTTTCTGGCTTTTTTTTTTTTAAGCTGTCCAGTGTGAGTTTGTCCCTCTTAAGGAGAAAAGCCTTTTCACACCAACTATCCTTGTATTCTTCCATGAGTGCTCTTTTCTGTAAATCTTGCTATTAAATTGGCTGTGCATTCCTAGACAGGTCAAATGTCCTGCTCTGTTTTTCGAGGGACCTTGGTGTTAATTTTTCTTTCTATGACTTGAAAGTGAGAAGATTTATGTGACCATCTTGCTGAATACTGGGGATAGGAAAGCTTTTGTTCCTAGCACACAACATTTAAATGAACTGTGCCAGTATTTCAGAATTAGAAGAGCACAAACGAAGCACATTTTCTGTTAATTCTGAAGTGTTCGAAACAACTACTTTAATCAAAACAAATCAATCCACTAGGTGATGGCATTTCCACACTCTTTTTTGTGCTGTATAGTTTTATTAGTAAAACTGTATGCCTGTGCAAATGTAAATTTCAGTTTAAAATGTGTTACCGGCAATGGCAGTGTACTACCACACCATGCATACTGCGCTCTCCTTTGTCCCTGCTGCTCTACGATACTAACTTTTAGCCATGCTGGCGTATAACTTCTCATGAAACACATTAGGAAACCCAATAGCTGTTGCACATGCAAGACCTGTTGGCTTTGCCAGTGCTTGTTTATATAGTTGTTGAAAGAGCTTTTAAAAATGAATGTGTCTTAAAGTTAAGTAGAGCAAGATGCCGGATTTGCTATTTCTTTTTATTTTTTTAAATTTTACTTCAGTTAATGTCTAAATGCTTGCCTGTTTTAAATTTTTCTGAATGTTACTGGTCTGTCAAAGTAAACAGCATCCTGATGCTGCTGTTCACCAAATGGCCATACTTTAAGTATCAATGAGGTAGACTATTAAGGGTTTCATAGGACTTATATAACCTATAACCTGTTGTGACGCCACACATTTATTCAGCAGACAACCTTATAGTATCTGAATCTTTGGTTTCTATAAATCTGTAACCCATATACATATATCTAAATATGTTTGCATATAGATTAAATAAAATCACTATCTCCATAAACACGTTTGAAGCTGCTTTAGCAGTTTGCACAACACATTGCAATTCAGTTTGCAAAGCATTTGCAAAACACACAAATTGCCATTGACATAAGTGTGGCATGTGCTAAACACATGATTTCACTCCAAATCACATGACCGCACACGAACACTCCTATCTTCTTCGGAGTGTGCAAAACAACTCATCACTCAAGGCCCTATTGATATTCCCGACCTCACCAACAGATACAACTGCATTAATCCACCTTATTCCAGGGTTCCCTAACTTGTGACAGTTTTTGAGGTAAAAGTTATTTTTACTCATGTAGGTGAAATATTTATGCAAGCTAATATCCCATGCCTTCTTCACCAAAACTCTATTAAAATTTTGACCTAATATGCCCAGTGTTCTCTTAAACATTCTGACGCGACTTTTAACTAATAAATTAAAAGGGTTGCTACATAGGAACCGGGCCATATCCGTCTCAAAAGACTCATTTGCCATTAAAGAAAATAGTCACAGGACATAATTTAAGTCACAACCATATAAAGGTTTACTCCAATTTAAGCATCATTACAGAGGGCAAAAAGTAATTGGTCAAATTCAAATCTGTATAAATTCATCAAATACCAAATGCAAAATGTTATAACAGGTCGATCTCCAAAGCAAGTAAATATACAAAACCAAAATATATTTCAGCAAGAGGACTAGCGTAAATTGGCTCAGTTCAAGAGGCAAGGTAATTCGAAGTATAAATCGAATACAGACTAACGCAGAGTCTACACGGTTTAAAAACCAAGTAAAGGCTTGTTATAAATCATTAGGCAGACTAACGTAGAGACCAAGTGAGCAAAAGATCTGGCACATCTCTCAAAGGGAACAATTTGTAGGTTTTAGACATTGAAAGGCATGGTGAGGTTTTACGTCTCAGGGCTGTACTAATAAAGCAACTTAAACGTGAGCCAATCGTAAATTAAGAAAAAGTGATACTTAAAATACGAAACACTTGGGAATGCCCACTCTAATGCACAATTTAAAAATTGGAAATTAGAAACATTACATTCATGCAGTAGGTGAAAACACTACATATAACATCTGCTTAGATCAGACCCGAGCAAAGGCCTTTAACATGGTGCAACTACAGCAACATCCGGCACATCGCTTCTTTTTGAGTTACACCAATTAATACATTTCAGTGTAGCTAATAAACATCACCACAAAACAAGCTTTACTCAATTCGTTTTCTAGAAAGGAAAAAGACAAAAGAAAAACATTCACGTGTAAACTCGTTGCTGTAGTTTTTAAAGCAAACAACAACTAAAGAGTGAACTCAAAAGAAACAAAGAACAAAAAAGAGCAAAAAAGAGAACACAAGGAAAACCATTAGTGTTTAAAAGAACCCTCACTCACCAACCTAGTTGGTGACATGCTTCATCATTGGGTCCCCACCAGAGAGGCCGAGTGCCTCTCCGGTGTGCTACGACGCCTGATTACAGCGGAGCTGGTTTGCTGTGATTGGTGTAAGTGATAGTGAGAATTAAAAGATGCCTCGGTTTATTCCCAGAAAAATTTTAATGGTGGAAAACCAGGCAACAGTTAAAAACAACAAGTGTATTGGATGGTCACTGCCCGGCTAATTTGTCCAAGCACATCCAATGTGTGAAGTGTATAAAAAGATGGTCAACATGTTTCTGCTTCAAGGTGCGAATAGCGAAGCTTTCGTCAGGACCAACCCACCACGGCGGTATGTGCACGCTAAGGCACACCCTAACCTGTGGGGGTATAACAAATAAACTCACGGTTTACTTGTTCAGACCTTCAGAACTTCTGAAAGCCATTATAAATCTGTAAAGACAATCAGACAAAAACAGAGACATAAACTGTTTACTGCAGATAAATCATAGCTTCTTTGTATAGGCAACCCTTTTGTTTAGTCAACACCGTTGTTTAGTGCCTATTGTTGTTCACATTGTGCTCTCCATAAAGTTATTTACAAACTGCAAAAACCCTCATCTGCAGACCTAATACCGTAGAAGACTTAACATTCATACAGTGTGCCAATCGGGTGCACTCATTCACCTGATCGCTTACTCATGAATAATAGCGTGATACTCATGTGAGCACGTTCACCTCCAATAGTGTGGAGAGTCTTTCGTGAAAATCTAAAAACAGTAGAACATGACTAACGGGGCGTCGATGTAAATACAACACTCGTGTGCAATTATAATGGCATATAAACAGGCAATCTCAGGTGTCCGACAAAACACTCAAGAATACTAAATAAAGAATAATAATAAACATGGAAAAATCGAAGGCTTACGGGAAGTTAGACTAAACTCCGCAACATGGGTCCCAGTGGGAGGCGCTTGACATCTGTTCAAGCCCTGTGGAGTTAAAAAAGGGGGAAGGGGGGAAAGGGAAGGAGGAAGGGATTTTTTTGGGAGTGAGTACAACAAAACGCTCACTCCGCTGGACCGTGCTACTGCCCCAAAGTGACTCCTATTTACTCACTTAAATGTAGACCAGCGCCCGTTCAGCACCTACTCGTAGCCCTCCGTGGATCCGAATATTAACTCGGAATCCGGGCGCTCGGTATAAATACCGGCAGGCTTAGCGCTACGCACGTGTGAGCTGATCATTATGCACCTAGGGAAAGAGAAACACGGAGAATACTAGACCGCTACCCTCAATCTTTAAGAAAAAGCCAACTGCGCATGCGTTTCAAAAAAGGGGAGGGGGGAGCGCTACATCTAAATCCAAGTATTCAACTAGTAAGTGTGAATGGAGTGTAATGATGTTTATAAACTGCACAGAAAGGTCCCAAATCGCTAACATGACACACATGTCTTATCAAAGGGATGACTGGCCAAAAGGAAGGGAGCAATATAACTACCCTTAACAAACTGCAGAAGGACATAAAAGCGCAATAGCGAAGGAAATATTATTTCATCAACATGCCAGACTACAGATAACTTGTCTGATAAAACTATGGGTGGATAGAGTTTCATAAAGCTGGAATAACAAGAGTCATAAGCAGGGTGAATGTAAAAACCTTTAGATGCCAAGGCTGATTAACGCCTCATGACCGTGCCCCAGGGTATATTGTCATTCAGCCCACGTAGATTAGTAGAAAGTCTATAAATCCAACGTTGCTCCTTTTCGACCAACATATGTGGCGAGGTGTTGCCTTGTTTCAATTGTTCTATCACCGTCCATCGTAAATCATTGGTGGTATGATTACAACGCAAAAAATGTTCAGTAAGTTTCGTGGTGTTCTTGCGACACCGGATATTGCTGCGATGTTCACACTCGTTGTTTTATTTTACGTGTCGTCATCCCAACATATCTGGAACCACAGGGGCATGTGATTAAATACACCACATTGGTTGAGTTACAGTTGGTGTGGGTGCGTTGTATCCCCGTCTTACCGGGTTCAAGATCCAGAGTTTTAGTAGTGGCAGTCAAATGACACACACTACAAGAGCCACAAGGATGATGTCCAGTGACTTTTGGAAGTCCCCAGGCACTGAGAACAGTGGTACCCTCTTCAAGTCCAACTCTCCTTGGACGTGTATGAACCAGCGTATCCCTGATGCTCCTGGCTTTCCTATAAGAGAAAAGAGGTTTCTCCCACTTGATATTACTTTCAAGGATACGCCAATGTTTCCTAATAGATTTACTCACAGCATTCGCAGCAACACTATACGTGGTGACACACGTGAGTGGTATATCTTCAGCCAGTCTATGATTTCCAATAAGACTTCCCTTGGTTGGTTCCTGGCTCTCTTGGAACTCCTGGTTAGAATATTGTCAGGATAACCACGTTTGCGTAATTTCGTTGTCAATTCCTTCGCTTGATCACACAAATCCTCCACTCGACTGCAGTTACGCCTTAAGCGCAGGTATTGGCCATATGGCAGATTCTCTCTGGTCTTGGATGGAAACTGGCGAAGTGTAACGAGTTGTTCTTTGCTGTAGGTTTGTAATAAGTTTTAGTAAGAAGCTGGTCGCCTGCTTTCCTTATAATCACATCTAGGAAGATCATCTCTTCTCTGTTGTGGCAATGAGTGAAGCTTAGATTAGGATCACAGGTATTGATCCAGTTGAAAAACTCCAGGAGGACGGTCTCAGGTCCTTGCCAGATGACGAAAACGTCATCAATGTATCTTTTCCAGAAAGACACATAGGTCAAGTAAGGGTTGTTGGCCGAAAGTATGTATTTGCACTCAAAATCATGAACATACAACCCGGCCACATCCCGCACACCCACAAAACAGGTACCAACCGCCTTTTTTAGAGAGGGGCTGGAGAGGCCGCGGGAAAAGAAGGGGACAAAACCAAGTCCATTGGGATCAAGAGGAGGTAGTGGGCGACAATACGCGGAGCAAATCGAGGGACCAATCAGCAGGACCCAGCAATCTGAGAGCCTAGTTGTAAACCTCTCTACGGCCATTCTCACTGAAACTGAGATGGCAGTTTTGGAAAAAGGGCTTGGTTTCGTGCCTACAGCACGCTTGGATCGCTTCAAGCTGCACTGTGAATTAGCTGAGTTCTTTCGTAAGTTGAAACTCAAATTTTTCTTTGAGAAACAACCCTCCAGCGAGGCTCCTATCTCTACTAGCGACACTAGTTTTCGCCTAAAATCAACCTTTACCCCTCCTCCACATACTATTCCACCTGAAATTACTGCTTTTGAACAGGCAGTATTTAATGATGTAGAATCATTTGAAGAAATGGGTGTCTTTAAAAACTTGAGTGCCATTGAATTTCAAGCTTTGCAATCCCTCCAGTCTAACACCTCCATTGTCATCAAGCCAGCTGACAAAGGGGGAGGGGTTGTCATTCAGGATGCTGCCGATTATGATAAGGAATGCAGACGCCTATTAGGTGATCGTGACAACTATACTCCTCTAGTAGTGGACCCCACACCCCTGCTATCGACTATTAAGAATCTTGTTGATGATGCAGTAACTAGAGGATACATCACCAAACATGAAGCGGAGTTCCTCACTACAGGGAAGGGGACTATTCCGTATTTCTATTTTTGCCTAAGACGCATAAAAATCGCACGCCCCCTCCTGGGCGTCCAATAGTATCAGGTATCGGTTCATTACTGGAACCGTTGTCCCGTTATTGCGATTTCTTTTTAAAACCATTGATCCAGAAGACTAATACCTATCTCAAAGATACTAAGAGCTTGTTAGCTCTTCTTCAAGATCTCAGTCGACAACGAGCCCGTATTTTTGGTCTCGCTGGACATTGAAAGTCTGTACACCTGTATCCCTCAGGATGAGACCATTGGGGTCCTCAGGGAGGCCCTGGATGCAGAGCCTTGGGATTTTACAACACCCAGGAGTTTTATCATCGACTGTGCTACACTTGCATTGAAACAAAACTTTTTTGAGTATAGAGGTGATCTGTTCCTTCAGTCAACAGGGACTTCGATGGGCAGCACCTTCGCCCCAAGTGTGGCCGGGTTGTATGTTCATGATTTTGAGTGCAAATACATACTTTCGGCCAACAACCCTTACTTGACCTATGTGTCTTTCTGGAAAAGATACATTGACGTTTTCGTCATCTGGCAAGGACCTGAGACCGTCCTCCTGGAGTTTTTCAACTGGATCAATACCTGTGATCCTAATCTAAGCTTCACTCATTGCCACAACAGAGAAGAGATGATCTTCCTAGATGTGATTATAAGGAAAGCAGGCGACCAGCTTCTTACTAAAACTTATTACAAACCTACAGCGAAGAACAACTTGTTACACTTCGCCAGTTTCCATCCAAGACCACTCAGAGAATCTGCCATATGGCCAATACCTGCGCTTAAGGCGTAACTGCAGTCGAGTGGAGGATTTTCGTGATCAAGCGAAGGAATTGACAACGAAATTACGCAAACGTGGTTATCCTGACAATATTCTAACCAGGAGTTCCAAGAGAGCCAGGAACCAACCAAGGGAAGTCTTATTGGAAGAAAATCATAGACTGGCTGAAGATATACCACTCACGTGTGTCACCACGTATAGTGTTGCTGCGAATGCTGTGAGTAAATCTATTAGGAAACATTGGCGTATCCTTGAAAGTAATAACATCAAGTGGGAGAAACCTCTTTTCTCTTATAGGAAAGCCAGGAGCATCAGGGATACGCTGGTTCATACACGTCCAAGGAGAGTTGGACTTGAAGAGGGTACCACTGTTCTCAGTGCCTGGGGACTTCCAAAAGTCACTGGACATCATCCTTGTGGCTCTTGTAGTGTGTGTCATTTGACTGCCACTACTAAAACTCTGGATCTTGAACCCGGTAAGACGGGGATACAACGCACCCACACCAACTGTAACTCAACCAATGTGGTGTATTTAATCACATGCCCCTGTGGTTCCAGATATGTTGGGATGACGACACGTAAAATAAAACGAGTGTGTGAACATCGCAGCAATATCCGGTGTCGCAAGAACACCACAAAACTTACTGAACATTTTTTGCGTTGTAATCATACCACCAATGATTTACGATGGACGGTGATAGAACAATTGAAACAAGGCAACACCTCGCCACATATGTTGTTTGAAAAGGAGCAACGTTGGATTTATAGACTTTCTACTAATCTACGTGGGCTGAATGACAATATACCCTGGGGCACGGTCATGAGGCGTTAATCAGCCTTGGCATCTAAAGGTTTTTACATTCACCCTGCTTATGACTCTTGTTATTCCAGCTTTATGAAACTCTATCCACCCATAGTTTTATCAGACAAGTTATCTGTAGTCTGGCATGTTGATGAAATAATATTTCCTTCGCTATTACGCTTTTATGTCCTTCTGCAGTTTGTTAAGGGTAGTTATATTGCTCCCTTCCTTTTGGCCAGTTATCCCTTTGATAAGACATGTGTGTCATGTTAGCGATTTGGGACCTTTCTGTGCAGTTTATAAACATCATTACACTCCATTCACACTTACTAGTTGAATACTTGGATTTAGATGTAGCGCTCCCCCCCCTCCCCTTTTTTGAAACTCATGCGCAGTTGGCTTTTTCTTAAAGATTGAGGGTAGCGGTCTAGTATTCTCCGTGTTTCTCTTTCCCCAGGTGCATAATGATCAGCTCACACGTGCGTAGCGCTAAGCCTGCCGGTATTTATACCGAGCGCCCCGGATTCCGAGTTAATATTCGGATCCACGGAGGGCTACGAGTAGGTGCTGAACGGGCGCTGGTCTACATTTAAGTGAGTAAATAGGAGTCACTTTGGGGCAGTAGCACGGTCCAGCGGAGTGAGCGTTTTGTTGTACTCACTCCCAAAAAAATCCCTTCCTCCTTCCCTTTCCCCCCTTCCCCCCCCTTTTTTTAACTCCACAGGGCTTGAACAGATGTCAAGCGCCTCCCACTGGGACCCATGTTGCGGAGTTTAGTCTAACTTCCCGTAAGCCTTCGATTTTTCCATGTTTATTATTATTCTTTATTTAGTATTCTTGAGTGTTTTGTCGGACACCTGAGATTGCCTGTTTATATGCCATTATAATTGCACACGGGTGTTGTATTTACATCGACGCCCCGTTAGTCATGTTCTACTGTTTTTAGATTTTCACGAAAGACTCTCCACACTATTGGAGGTGAACGTGCTCACATGAGTATCACGCTATTATTCATGAGTAAGCGATCAGGTGAATGAGTGCACCCGATTGGCACACTGTATGAATGTTGTCTTCTACGGTATTAGGTCTGCAGATGAGGGTTTTTGCAGTTTGTAAATAACTTTATGGAGAGCACAATGTGAACAACAATAGGCACTAAACAACGGTGTTGACTAAACAAAAGGGTTGCCTATACAAAGAAGCTATGATTTATCTGCAGTAAACAGTTTATGTCTCTGTTTTTTGTCTGATTGTCTTTACAGATTTATAATGGCTTTCAGAAGTTCTGAAGGTCTGAACAAGTAAACCGTGAGTTTATTTGTTATACCCCCACAGGTTAGGGTGTGCCTTAGCGTGCACATACCGCCGTGGTGGGTTGGTCCTGACGAAAGCTTCGCTATTCGCACCTTGAAGCAGAAACATGTTGACCATCTTTTTATACACTTCACACATTGGATGTGCTTGGACAAATTAGCCGGGCAGTGACCATCCAATACACTTGTTGTTTTTAACTGTTGCCTGCTTTTCCACCATTAAAATTTTTCTGGGAATAAACCGAGGCATCTTTTAATTCTCACTATCACTTACACCAATCACAGCAAACCAGCTCCGCTGTAATCAGGCGTCGTAGCACACCGGAGAGGCACTCGGCCTCTCTGGTGGGGACCCAATGATGAAGCATGTCACCAACTAGGTTGGTGAGTGAGGGTTCTTTTAAACACTAATGGTTTTCCTTGTGTTCTCTTTTTTGCTCTTTTTTGTTCTTTTTTGTTTCTTTTGAGTTCACTCTTTAGTTGTTGTTTGATATATACTTGGGGGATTAAGAGTGACTTCTTTGCCTTCCCTCGCTCTCCTGTTTAATTCTGTAGTTTTTAAAGCCTCATTTTTCTCTGCTACTGGAAAACAAATGTCCCTGACGACTGACTTTGGTTTAGTCTGACTGAGGCCTAGTCCGTTTAACTAACATAAAACCAGAATTATTTTCTATTGATTAAAAACGCTCTTAACAATAATGTGCATCCTTTTCTTGTAGTCTAGATCCTGTGTTTTTTAACCGTGTTCAGGGGCCAGAGTGAGACCCTGGCTGGGCATTCTTTCCCTTTTTGAATCTAAAGCTTGGTTTGGCTAGTAGAGGACTTCTCAGTTTGATTAGGGCAAAAAAGTGACTTAAGAGTTGATCAGGAGCTTTGGAACACAAACATTTGATGGAGTTAACAATTTTAACTTGATCCACTTACCAGTTACGGAGTCAGCTATTTTACCATAGGGGAGGCTTTTAAAACAAATTTAATCACCACAGTTTAGCTTAACATTTTTGGCAACTGAGAATACTGTCTATGAAGCCAGAGTCTAGGCCTTCTCATTTAGCTCGGTGGCTAGGGTTTCACTTTTTTTAATTTGTTTATTGAGCAGCTTGTTTGGTACACATCGGGTCCTCTTGCAAGAGGCCAAAACGAACATCAAGGATCAACAACAGTACAAGCATCTGTTTTGTTCCTAGAAGTAAAGTAACAACCCTCAGAACACCCATCGCCCTCCAACCCATTGTTCCCCGCGGCACTGAGAGAAAAATACTGTGACCTCAACGAAGCATCTCATCACATTCGACAGTAGTATAACACATGGCAGTCCCAAGAAAAAGCCTAGCCAGAGCATCAGATTACAGCATCTATTGCACATCAGGGTTTGTAAGCAGATACACTGAGAGCAGGGCCCAAAAATCTTTAGGGCGTGAAGTTTCAGGCAGTTCCTCAGCATAGGTCTCAAGTTGCTTTTTGCAATATAGTAAATCCCGGACCCATTTTTTTCATTGTTCGGGTGAGTCTAGAGCCCCAGCACTGCGCCACCGCTCTCTTAGCTAATAGGGTCGAGACAGCCACCAGTCTGTGGTTACAGGGTTTTAGATTCTGTACCCAGCCTAATAGGCATACCTCAGGAGTACACAGCACAGGTTCCGACACCACATACCCCAAAAACTGTATATACCTTTACAGGTCCATGCGAGATGCAAGAAGCCCGCATCCCCCTGCCCACAACGAACACAGCAGGAGCTCTCCCGCAGACCAAACCTCATCAATTGCATTGGGTTATAGTATAGCTGGTGCAGGTATTTAAAATGGATGATGCAGAGGTTACAATTTGCAGTTAGTCGGCCAGTTAGGACGCAGCAGAACTTCCACATGGCCGGCGACAATGAAGTCCCCAGTAGCGCCACGCATTTGTTATATGAAGGGGAGTCGAGCTGTTCTCTTTCCCTAAGGGACGCAGTATACAATTTTCGTGATCAGGCCTGTGCGATCCGCTCCTGCCAACACCGCCTGCAATGCTAACAGCAGCTTGGGCTCCGCTGGGTAAGCGGGGTAGATGGTTCGCAATGCCTGCCGCACGCGCACATAAGTGAACCCAAGCATAAACCCCCGGTCCCTGCCACCCTGAATGTCAGAGCGAGCTGAACTGGCCATGTTTATAGAAGTCCCCTAATAGTTATTCCCACCGCGCCTAACTCCTTAAGGGCAGCCGGTTCCTTTGCAGCGGAGATATCCGGGTGCGCAGCGAGCGGTAGCCTTGGGGCGTAGAGATACTGCAATTGTGCACGCGCCGCAAGCAACTTCCACGCCCATGCCGTGCAAAGCGCAGGATTGATTTCAGTTCTGGGTCCACCACCCCCACCAGACAAGGCGGTCGCAGCAAGGGCCATCGGAAGGACTGCGTCCGCTTCAACAGCTACATGCGGCTGAAATTGCTGTGGGAAGAACCAATAATGTGCAAACTGGGCCTGTGCACAGAGATAATATAGGCGCAAATCCGGGGCTTCAAAGCCCCCCCGCTCGAACGGCAACACCAGCACCTCCCAGCCACATCGAGGCTTCTTGCCGCCCCACACAAAGGAAAGCAGTGCCGACTGAAGTGAGTTAAACAGCGCAAGATTGAGGCGGATGGGGATATTAATGAACAAGTAAAGGAGTTTGGGCAAAATAGTCATTTTGGCGACCGCGATGCGATCCGCTAAAGTGAGCGGGAGTTTGGCCCACCGCGCAGCACGTTCAGTGATTTGGGTCAGGGCGCGGCCATAATTCTCAGAGACAACCACCTCAGGATCCCTGTGAAGCCTTACCCCTAAATATTATACTGGGTCAGTTGACCATGCTAGTGGGAATTCTAGCTCGACGCGCTGCGTACCAGCCGTGAGAGGAAACACCGTCGACTTTGCCCAATTTATGCCAAGCCCTGAAAAGCGTTCGAATTTTATATATTCGCGAAGCAGTCCTGGGAGAAATGTTGCAGGTTCTCGGACATAAAGAAGAATATCATCGGCGTACATCGAGACTACCAATGGACGCTGTCTAAACCGTTATGCTGCCTGTGCGTGACCTTGGCGGAGCTTACAAGCTAGTGGCTCCAAAGCTGGCGCGAAAAGCATCAGCGACAAGGGGCAGCCCTGCCGAATGGGAAACGCATTAGATACCCAGCCATTGACCCGGACACTCGCAGCCGGCGCCTCATATAGTAGGTGTATCCATTTCAGAAAAAAGGGGGGTAGCCCCATTCTAAGTAGGACAGTGAACATAAACTGCCACTGCAGGGAATCAAATCCTTTTACTGCGTCCAGTAACACAGCAACAGCTTGAAAATCGGCCTCAAAGTAATGCAGGGTGGAGAAGACTGTACGCAAATTGTGCGCCGTGGACCGGGCAGGGACAAAACCTGACTGATCCGGGAGGACCAGGTTAGGTATGAGGGCTGAAGCCTACTGGCAATCATTTTAGCCAAGATTTTGGTATCTAAATTTATGATGGAAAGTGGGCGGTAGGAGTCGCATCGGTTAGCTGACTTGTCAGGCTGGAGAAGCATAACCAGGAGTGCCTCTTAACGTGGGGGGGGGGGGAGAGTACCACTGTCACATGCCTCCGCAAAGACGTCCAAGAGTCTGGGCGCAAGCTCCTCAGCGTAAGCCTTGTAAAACTCACTAGGGAGTCCATCCAAGCCTGCAGCCTTGCAGGTGGGCAGTGACTTAATGGCCAATTTTACATCTTCCACGTCAAAGGGCTGAGTGAGGTACTCGCGTTGGTTAAGAGACAGCCACCCCAGCGCGACATCATCTAGGTAAGCATTTATGTCGGTAGCTGACGCATGCCCCCGATCCTCATGGAGATTGGAGTAGAGGTCCAGCACCACCTCACTGATTTCAGGGGGTGTATAGTGCGCTACCCCCCCAGGGTCTAGCATTTCTGTGATGTAGTCCTGAGTACGAGGTGCAGCCAGTTTCTGAGCAAGCGAGCGACTGGGGTGGCCCCCCTCCCCATAGTAACGCGCAGTGAAGCGCCGTTACCTATGTGCCAGCTCCTGATCCGCTGTATCATTATATTCCGTTACCAACTCCCGTATGGTAGCTAGCGTAGATGAGGCTGGGTTTTGGGCATAATCTCGCTCTAAAGCAGATATTGTCCGCCAGTTTATGCATCCGACGTCGGAGGTCTTTTAAAACCCCCGCCTGCGCACCGATGCAGATGCCCCTGATGGTTACTTTAAACGCCTCCCATAGGATCCCAGGACTGTCTACCGATCCAGCGTTTTCTTTAAAAAAGTTGCTAATGGCCGCGCCTACAGTGGACCTGAACACTTGGTCCGCAAGTGAGGAGGGCTGCAATCGCCATTGAAACGGGGGGCGCTCGCAGGTGGGAGCATGCATCTCTAAGAGCACGGAGAGATCCGACAATGTTTTGGCCAGGTGGCGAACATCCACAACCCAAGTGCAGGCTATCTCTGAAAGGAGCCAATAGTCCAAGCGGGACCATGTGCCATGCACCGTGGAAATAAATGTACTTTCGCGGATTCCCGGGTGCCACATGCGCCAAATGTCCTGTAAAGCCGCTGCCTCTAGAAACCCAACAGCGCCTCAGTCGCCTGACTGTTGCGTCGCTCCGAGTCCCTGTCTGTCGAGTTGCCCGTCCAGGCAAGCGTTAAAGTCGCCACCCCAGAGCAATTCAGCCAGAGGAAATTTAGAGATGGGCGCCAAACATCCATGAAAAAGGAGGGGTCATCAATGTTTGGGCCGTAGACATTCACCAGAAGGACTCCCGCCCCCCCCCCCCCAAAGGTGACCATGGACCAACGCCACCCTGCCTTGTGTTTCTGATGGATACTTCTGCCTGTGGATTCCTCACCTTTTGAATACCCCTTGCGCCAGCAATTCCGCGGAAATTCTTTCCCAGCTCTCCCACGACGACGAGGACGTCACAATAGCACGGCTCCGCTCGCGACTCCGTAAGACATCATCGGAGCCATAAGAAGACCTCGTCGGCGTGCTGACGTCAGTTCCCTTTATTCCGCGCCGTCGACGTGTAACGGTTTTTCCAGGGAGACTCCATTTTCTACATTGTCTTCATATCGTAGGAAATGGCTACTTCTAGGAAGTCCGGTTTTAAGCCTTGCAGGGAGTGCGGAGGCCAGATGTCAAATACGGAGCCGCATGACGACTGTCTCTGGTTTCTTTCGTCGGACCATGACGTCGAAGAATGCCGTTCCTGCATGAAGATGAACCCGAAGGCCCTTAAAGAGCGTGAGGCTAAACTTTTCATGGCCAGAGCTAAGAAGAGGTCGGAAGCGGGTGAAGTCTTCTTCGTCTCATATTTCAAGATCTAAGGAGCATAAGAAGTCGAAGAAATCCCGGCGTCATTCGTCGAAGTCTAGGGCTTCGAGGCCGACTTCACCTCCTGAGCGACTTCGGAGGAAGGACTTTGTCTCCCCGTCTCCTTCGCCGAGAGCGGAGTCAGTTAATTCCCCGGATCCGATGTCGCCGGCATCGAAGGGCTCTTCGGCGTCTAGGATCACCGGCGCCTCGGGAGTTGTCTCCGATTCCTGTGGGTTCGCCTGAGCGGACGCCGGCTCCGCAGGATCCAGTTCGACCTCAGGAGGTCCCCGGGCGAGAAGGTACGGAACCTTATCCTCCTTTTCCCTTGCCTGGTGCGGACCCATCGCAGTTCTTAAACGCGATGTATGGTATGTTTTCAAGGGCCAGTTTTCCGCTGGGTGTGCCTACAGGTCCTTTGGCCTACAATTTGGGTGTTCCACACCAGTATGCCCAGGCGCCCTTTGTACCCTTTATGCCATCGGCTCCGGCATGGCATTTCCCGGCGCCGAGGTCGTCGACTCCGGCACCTCGATCTCCGTCGAATGTGGGGTCGGCGTCGTCTGATTCGTGCGACGCCGAAGGATGTTCCGGAGGGGCCTTCTGTTCCGTTGCCATAGTCACCGGCGCCGCGTCCGGCGCCGTCGACTCAGTTTCAGGCTCCACTGACGCCGGCACTGAAGACAAAGCAGCGCTCCAGGAGGGATGCACAGAGGCTGCTGGAGGAGGAGTATGCAAACGAGCAGGAGCAAGAGGAAGGAGAGATTTTAGACTCTCTTGATGACTTTGAGGGTCTGCAGGAGGCCAGTGGGTTAGATACATCTCCTGAATACGATCTTTCATCACCAAGGGCTGGTCTTCCTCTGGAAAATTTGCCTTATGTGGTCGTGAGGAAGGCGGCTGATTTGCTGGGCCTTCAGTTGCCATCTGAATTGAAGGCCAACATTTTGACTGCAGTCCTCAATACCTCTTCAGTGGTCTCGGAGCCACTGTTTACCCTTCATTGACGCCTTGACTGAGCCAATTTTGGAGGTGTGGCAGAAACCTTTGTCCGCTCCTGCTGTCTCTAGGACAATTGCACGGAGATATAGGCCGGCCCCTGGGGATCCTGCCTTTCTGTCTACTCATCCGACTCCCGAGAGCTTGGTGGTACAGGCTTCTTGTTCGAAGCAATCTTCGAGTGCTTTCCCTACTACTCCAGGTGATAGACTCGAAAAAGATGGAGCAAGCAGCCAAAAAGATATTTTCGTCTGCAAGCATGGCATTGAAGTCGACCAATGCTACGTGTCTTCTGGGGAGATACGTCCATGCTTTGATGGATTCTGTGAAGCAACTGGCTCCTAAGCTCCCGGAGGATGATAGGGCAAGCTTTATGGAGGTGCTCTCTGACTCGCAAGCAGCTGCTTGCCAGGTGATCCAGTCTGGGATGGACACTGCTGATTCTGTTGCACGAGTGATGGGCTCTTCTGTGGCAACAAGAAGACAGGCCTTGTTGAGGTCTTCTGGTTTTTCCCCGGATGTCCAGGCGACTCTGTTGGACTTACCTTTTGATGGCACGAGGCTGTTTGGATCCAAGGCTGACTCTGCTTTACAGCGGTTTAAAGACAGTAGGGCCACTGCTAGATCTCTGGGCCTTCAAACACAGTCCAGGGGTTTTGGTTACAAACGCCTTCGTGGGTTTGGAAGGGGTTCTTCCTTTCGTGGCCGTCAACAGTATCAACCGGGTCAGCAGCAGCAACAGCAGAACCCTTTATACAAGTCCTACAGGGGTAGGAACAGAGGCCGTTCTAGGGGAGCCTCACGGCAGCAGTCCTCTTCCTCCTCTCCTCCCTCACCGTTGGGAAGCAGCTCTAGATCCCCCATCTTAGAGCATGTTGGTCCTGTTGGGGGTCGGGTGTCCCATTTTCTACAGGATTGAAACTGATTACAACGGATCGTTGGGTTTTGAATCTTGTAGAGAATGGGTACACCCTTCCTTTTCTAGAGTATCCACCTCCTTACCCTCCTCGCCAAGGTGGTTGTTCGGAAGACCACTTGTTGCTTTTGCAACAGGAGGTTCTTGTCTTGTTACAGAAAGGTGCGATAGAGGTGGTTCCGGAGCAGGAAAGGGGTCAAGGGTGCTACTCCCGGTATTTCCTGATTCCCAAAAAGGACGGACGTTTGAGGCCGATCCTGGACCTCAGGATTTTGAATTTTTACCTCAGGCAGGAGAAATTCAAGATGTTGACTCTGGCTCAGGTTCTTCTTGCGCTGCAACAGGTAGACTGGATGGTGTCCATCGATCTCCAGGATGCGTACTTTCATCTTCCCATCCTGAAGTCGCATCGGAAGTATCTACGTTTCACGGTAGGGTCGCAACATTACCAGTTTGCGGTTCTACCGTTCGGTCTGACTTCCGCACCGCGAGTCTTTACAAAGGTGATGGCAGTGGTAGCAGCTCATCTCAGAAGATCAGGGGTTCCTGTCTACCCCTACCTGGACGATTGGCTGTTGAAAGCCAAGTCTCCGGAGATGGTGTTGCGTCACTTGCGGGTGACAACGCAGCTGTTGTTCAACTTGGGTTTTTCGATCAATGTGCCCAAATCTCACCTGGTGCCTTCTCAGCGCAGCCTGTTCATAGGGGCAATACTGGACACTACTGTTTGTCGAGCATTCCCACCTCCGCAGAGGATTCTCGACATTCAGGAAATGATTTCTTTGTTTCACAACGGAGCGGTTGTTCCGGTCCTGAAGGTCCTACGCCTGCTCGGTCTCTTCGCTTCCTGCATACTGTTGGTCAGTCACGCACGCTGGCACATAAGGGCACTCCAGTGGTGTCTCCGCAGGCAGTGGTATCAGCACGACGGAGATCTCGGGGAGAAGGTCAATCTCCAGAGACGCTGCGGCGGAGCTGACTTGGTGGGGTGTGCAGGGCAACCTGTCTCAAGGGAATCCCTTTCAACTTCCTCCACCGATGGCCACAGTGATCACGGATGCCTCCACTCTAGTGTGGGGGGCTCATCTGGGGGATCTGGAGATCAAAGGTCTTTGGTCTCCGGAGGAAAGGTTGCTTCACATCAACCTTCTGGAATTGCGGGCGATACGTTTGGCACTAAAGGCTTTCCTTCCTTCCCTTCGCGGTCGGTCAGTCCAGGTCCTGACGGACAACACGACCGCGATGTGGTATATCAACAAACAGGGAGGTGTAGGGTCGTTTCGTCTGTCGAGAGGCTCTGTGACTCTGGTCCTGGGCTCGGGGCCAGCAGATTTGTGTGTTTGCAAATCATCTAGCCGGGGTGCTGAATGTTCGTGCGGACAGTCTCAGTCTGCATTACTCAGCCGATCACGAGTGGCGGCTTCATCCAGAGGTGGTCCATCACGTCTTCCAGATGTGGGGGTCTCCTCGGTTGGACCTATTTGCCACTCACGAACGCGCACTGCCCGTTCTGCAGTCTCCAGTTTCCGATGTAGGGAGCGTTGGGGGACGCTTTTCAGTTGAGTTGGAGCTCTCAACTCCTTTATGCGTTTCCTCCCATACCCTTGATTCCTCGGGTTCTGAGGAAGATTTGCCAAGCCCGGGCCCAAGTCATCTTGATCGCTCCGGATTGGCCGAGAAGGGTGTGGTACACAGATCTTCTTCACCTCTCTTCGCACCCTCCGCTCCGTCTCCCTCTCAGGGCAGACCTCCTCTCGCAGTCGCAGGGGCAGGTTCTTCACCCCCACCTCCAGAGCTTGCACCTTCATGCCTGGAGATTGAACGGGGCAACCTGAGTTCTTTCTCTCTCCCACCTGATGTGGTGGATGTTATTTTATCGTCCAGGCGACACTCCACCAAGTCCATTTACTCTTCCCGTTGGTCTAAATTTGTTAAATGGTGTGGAGTGAGATCTATTGACCCTTTGAAGGCTCGTTTATCTCACGTTTGAAGTTTTTCACTTTCCTTAGTGCAGCAGGGTTTTGCTGTAGCTACTGTAAAAGGTTACTTATCGGCTTTGTCGGCTTTTATCTGTTTGCCGGATCAGCCTTCCTTATTTAAATCTCCGGTGGTGATGAGATTCATTAAAGGTCTTACAAACATGTTTCCTCCCACTCCTTTTATTATGCCTCAGTGGGATTTGAATCTTGTACTTACTTTTCTCATGGGTTCTCCATTTGAGCCTCTGCATAGTTGCCCTTTGAGGCTTCTTACTTTTAAAACGGTTTTCTTGATTGCCATTACCTCGGCTAGGAGGGTAAGCGAGTTGCAGGCTCTTAGCTCTAAGCCTCCTTTCCTGACCATTCATGCAGATAAGTTGGTTCTAAGGACCAGGGCTGCTTTCCTTCCCAAGGTGGTTACCCCTTTTCATTTGGGGCTGTCCATTACCCTTCCTACCTTTTATCCTCCCCCTCACCCTTCCAAGGAGGAGGGGAGACATCACCGCTTGGACCCAAAGAGAGCGGTCAGCTTTTATCTTGACAGGACCAGAGAATTGAGACTTGATGACCAACTCTTCGTGGGTTATGTTGGTCGGATGAAGGGTAAAGCTGTTCTCAAGCGGACTCTGTCTAGATGGATTATCCTCTGTATAAAGATCTGCTACGCCCTGGCCAACAAGGAAGCTCCTGAAGGTATCAGAGCTCATTCTACTAGAGCAAAGTCTACTACATCTGCTTTGGCTAGAGGTGTACCAGTGCATGAAATTTGTAAGGCAGCAACTTGGGCCTCCCTCCAAACCTTTGCAAAGCATTATTGCCTAGACTCTGAGGTTAGGAGAGATGGCCATTGTGCTCGTTCTGTTTTGCAAGATTTTTTGGTTTAGTCAGGTGGACACCCTCCTCCGGGGAAGGCACGGCTTGGGAAATCTATTCAAGAGGTGAGGAATCCACAGGCAGAAGTATCCATCAGAAGAACAAGTTACTTACCTTCGGTAACGCTTTTTCTGGTGGATACAATATCTGCCTGTGGATTACTCACTGACCCGCCCGCCTCCCCGTTGTCCACCTGTTTCTACCAAAATATGTTTAATTTAATATGTCTTGATCATGTTGAAAGTTTTGATAATGAGAAATGCCTTCTCAGTTGCTATTTCACAATATTGATTATGCAATTGTGAATTTATATATGTGTATATACTTGGAATGCTATGTTTGCATTTGAAAATGTCTGTCCTACCGTTTGCCTCGGTGGCACGGAAAAAATGGGTGGAACTGACGCCAGCACGCCGACGAGGTCGTCTTATGGCTCTGATGACGTCATACGGAGTCGCGAGCGGAGCCGTGCTATTGTGACGTCGTCGTGGGAGAGCTGGGAAAGAATTTCCGCGGAATTGCTGGCGCAAGGGGTATTCAAAAGGTGAGGAATCCACAGGCAGATATTGTATCCACCAGAAAAAGCGTTACCGAAGGTAAGTAACTTGTTCATCCGTCTCTGTGCGTAGCACAGTGAAAGGGACCCCTTTCTTCACCAAAATCATCCCACCCCGAGCGTAAGAGGAGTAAGAGGAGGCAACCCTCAGCCCAGCCCAACGGGTGCCAATATTCTTTTCCGACTGCTGCGTAAAATGCGTCTCTTGCAAGAACGCCACCTGGACGTCCAGTCTATCTAACTGCGCTAGCACAGACCGTATCTTCTTGGGACTATTCAAGCCGCGCACATTCCAGGTAAGGAACTTTGTTACTGCCCATGTACATACAAATTCAGATGTAATCAGTAGCGTGAGAGGCAATGTTGGAGCCAGGTCGAAGAGGTGCAAGGAAATTACAATAAAGAAAAGCCCATTAACCCACCCCCAACATCCCCCCACCCACTTCAGCGACCCAAACTTGCCAAAGTCATCCCGTCCCGGCCATAACAAACCCCAACATGGGGAACAAAATTTGCAAAACTGTAGTTGGGGGGGCACCCATGGGGGGAACACCAGAGTGCAGCCACCTCCTGCTCTGTGGGGGTTAGTAGATCAGGTAGAAGAGATGTGCGAGGATTTACAAACCGACATCAATAGACATTGCATCAAAACAGTCATTTCGAAATTAGGTGCCGCCCCTACAGGGCAGCTAGTGTGGGTGATCAAGGACCGCCCTGAATGCTGGTAACGTGAAACTCCCAGGAGGAAGAGTGAGTTAGCATTACAAAGCGTTGTCATAGAAGCGGCCCACACTGGAGCGTGGGTAATGGGAGAGGCGCAGGAAGACGGCAATAACCATCCACCCGCCCCAAAAATTCTTAGTGCCAGATTAGAAGGGAGAGAAAGACTACACTGTTCGTGGTTTGGGACCCTGACCCTCTAACGGACCGGAATCCGGGGTGAAGTTCATCATCCCTGCCGGTATCGGAGCCTGCAACGGAGAAGTTGGCATATATCGTACAGACAGTGCAGAGAGAAATTATAGGTAATTAGGAGCAAGGTATGACCAGTCAACAATACGAACAGAGGAGCCCAGCGTGAAGAGTCTAAACATGTCATGCATGCCAACGTTAACACAACTATAGGGCAGACCCGGGACCGCAATCACTGTTCCTCGTCGTCATGAACCACAGCAGTCTCAGATCTTCTCCGCTTCAACTTCTTGACGTGGTCCATTGCCGCCTTAGGAGATGTGAAGATTTTACAATCTCCATCCTGGCCCACCTGTAGATGGGCGGGGTACAGCATGGTGTATGGAATGCCCTCCGACTGCAGGAATTTTTTAACTGTACCGAACTCTCGCCTTGCAGCTTGGACGGCCACTGTATAGTCGTGGAAGAAAGAAAGGACGTTCCCTTGATGGTTAATTGTGCCTTTTTCTCTAGCGAGCCTCAAGATGACATCTGGGTCCTGATAGTTCAATAGGCGTGCTATTATAGGACGCGGGGGTGCACCTGGAACCGGTCTCGCAGCCAGCGAACGATGGGCCCGCTCTACTATGAACATAGGAGAGAGATTGTCGGAGCCGAATATGTCCTTGATCAGGGACTCAATGAAGGTCTCCATTCTGCCAGTGTTGGTGGACTCCGGAAGGCCCGTGAGACTGATGTTGTTGCGGCGGGACCGGGCCTCCAAATCTTCATTCTTCGCTTGAATGAGCGCTAGCACCTTTTCCATGTGGAGCGCCTTGCCCGCCACCTCGCTCAGGCCATCTTCGTTTGTGGAGATGCGCTGTTCTATTTCCCCCATCCGCGCATTCTGCTTCTCCAGTTGGGAGGACATATGGTCTAGTCTATAATTCACCGCCGCCATAGACCCTTCGATGGATTGGAGACTCTTCTGCATGGCAAGTAGTTGATTCCAGCTTGGAAGAGCTTTCTCCCTGGGCGTCCACCTCGGAATCCGAGGCCGCCCCGTGCTGCGGCTTGGTGGACTTTCACGCCTCAAACGTGAGGCGAGGCTGCGTTTTGTCAGATCTCCCCATGGCTGCCGATAAGGTGGATGAGGAACCCACCCCTCTGCACCCGGGCCCCAGAGGCGCAAGCCCAGCAGCCAGCAGACACCGGTCTAAGGCACAGCCACGCCAAGCGGAACCCGCTTAGATACGACGCCCACCGGGCAAAGCAGATAAAGCGGGGATCAGCAGCAGACCAGTCCCAGGTAAGATCAACAGGCACCAGGCACGCGCGTTATGAGGTGATAAAGCCAATATCCTCAATAGAGCTGCCTCTGCCGCCCCAGTGCCAACATCATGTAGCTGCCAAAGCACAAGCCGGATCCAATGCACGCCCAGCAGTCCCGGTGAGCCACACAAACACACCGCCAGCAAAGCAGGGGGCCCGGAGGAGCCTGATATGGAGGGTAGGGAGGCCACTAGGGAATCAGTCGGAGCCCTCTGTATGGGGGAAGCCTCCCAGGCATGAGTCTAAGAGTAATAGTGTAGTGGCTGTACAGGGCCGCTCCGGATTACGCAGCCGCAAATAACTCCCACCGCACTCACAGGCCGTAGCTCGCAGAGCACGGCCTCACGCTCCGGCCCTCACCCACCACCGCAGCTAAAGGCCAGGAGCCCGGCCGCACCCCACTCACCGCCGCCTGCAGTTGGCATTGTCAACTTCTCAACCTTCGGGCACGAACACAGCTGGATTCCGACGTGTCTTCAGCATATCTCCGGGCCGAGTCTGCATCGATATATGCAGCGAGACAGGCCGCGGCGCCCCAGGCCCCCCCGAGAGCCTGCCAGCCCCAGGAAGGGACATCTCCGCACAACACGCCAGGCAAAGGCTAGGACGGGAAGCACAGCCGCCACCCCAGGCTTCGCCGGATCACACAGCAGCAGTGCTCATGCGGGGCGAGCATCGGCAAACCGCCGCGCAAGCGCGGCCAACTTCGGGGCAGTTGATGAAATGGCGCGAGAGGGAGCCGCCTCCGCCACCGCTCCCAGTGCGACACAGGCGATCGGCCCCTGCACCCACTGTCCGGCTGGACTCTCGCCGGCAGGTCTCACCCACTCGCCAGCAGTCCCCCGCACTTGGAGCAGCGGCCGCGGGGCGAACGCTCGTTAGGCTGCGGTGCCCGCCATGTCACTCGCCGAACGTTTTCCGAGCTCCGATTCACAGCTGCCACGATGCAACCAGGGAGCCGCAATTTCTCCAGCGGCTTGCAGGGTGTAGGTGCGATGCAGGGCAGCCGTTTGTAGGAGTCGATGCAGCGATACCAGGCGGATTTTAGGCGGATTAGGGATCAGCCGGGCAGAGCAGCACTAAAGTGTGGCCATCTTGCCTGGCGCCCTCTAGCGCCCCCAGGCTAGGGTTTCACTTAATTGCACTTAACACACGCATTGTCAGGCGTCCAAAATGAGGCACAGTCCTTTACATTGAGTTGTACGAAAAAGTTGAACTACTGTGACACATGGATAGAATACAATATGGATCTCTATCTTTATTCCTAAATTCTTTCCTGTAACTTTGTTATTTTGAGATAAGCCCCCCCCCTCTCCTCCCCAAATGATGTAAAGAGTGTTTTCGCAAATCTAATTTGTGACACCGTCTCCCACTCAGCGTCTTTTTAGAGTGGGTCAGAATGGACTTAAAATTCATTGTTGTCCCCATAGAATGGGTAGCCCATAGAAAGTTTTTCCCAGGCAGAAGTTGTGACGTGATAAGGAAATGTTGCAAAAAATGTTTAAATAGTCCTGCTGCTGATTAAGGCCACTAGCCCCTTAATAACTTTGAACAGTAGTAAGACGTGTAATGGTCCAGCTCATTATGTTAAAAGCTGTTTGTTTGGTTTGTTTGGTGATCAGTTTCCCCAGACATGCAGAGTTCTACCAGCAGGCTAAATTTGTGAATTCAGAATGAGAAACCCTACACCCCAGCAGATGAGCAGTGTTGCTTTGGCCTCTTGTTTTCATGAGTCAGTAGATGGGAACACGACCCCCTTTAGTAGAGCTGCCTAGCTTGCTCTTCACAGCCACTGGCCACCCCCTTGAAAGATGTGTGTGTATATGTACATGTCTGTTTATGTAGATAAGCATGGGTGGAGGTAGGTGCGTGGGTGGAGGTGGTGCGTGGGTGGAGGTAGGTGCGTGGGTGGAGGTAGGCTTATATATTCAGTCAGTCGCCACTGGGTTAGGTCTGCATTAACGTACGTTTTTGTTTTTTTGGTTTACTAATAACTTTGTTGTTGCTTGACAAATCTTCACAAATTCTTTCCAAAAGAGGTCTTATTGACTTTAGTCTTCATGGAAAGTTTTGGGGCGATCCATCAAGCAGGGACAGATAGAAAGGCGGGGACCCAAAATGCAAAATCCCCACGCATTTTCCATTGACTTGTTTGAACAGTGCTACCACAAAAATTGGTTAACGAAATTACACCAGATTTGGCAGGAAGATAGATTTTGATCCAGAAAGCGTCTTTTTTTTTGTCAGTTGTAAATCTGGTCAGTAGTTCTGGAGAAATTAAGGATAAAAAATATTTGAATATCTACAGGGTTGGATTTGAGGGACTCTTGCAGGAGTCCCTCAAACCCAAATAATAAAAAATAATTCTCCGTCCTGTTTGTCATCAGGGGCTTTTTTTCCCCTTGGGCCAACTTGCTCCTGCAAGAGCAAATGCTCCGATTGGCTGCAACATTTCTCATGTTGCTGCCAGCTAGCTATTACATGACTCATGCATGTAGTCCCATGTCCTGAGATTATTCAGTAAAAAAGATATAAGGGTAGATATACCCTAGCCCTTGTGGGACACCCCCCTGGGCCAAGATAAAAAAAAGTATTTTGAAGCTGCGATCCTGCAGTACTTCCGCTGTGTATAACAGATGTGAGACAGGCACATTGTCCCCCTCCCAGATCCTTTTCGAAGCCTATTGGATCCCATCTCCCTGGGGGCCTAACTGTAATAAGGGAGTGTGCGAATTGGAAATTATATCATTCACTCTGTCATTGGTATGTATTGCAACTCAAAGGTTTGCAGCGCAAATAGTTTGATTCAGTTTATGGATATGTGCAGCCATTGGGGTGTATAAGTGTTTAATTTAAACTTGTTGTTGAAGCTTGGGCCTACCAGCACTAATTTTTGGGGAACAACACTTACTTTTCATCAGGAACCTAGACAAAATCCAGACTTGGCAGCTTTGGTATCTGAAACTCGCTAACATTCTGTACTGCCAGACACAGGATTCTAAGCTAAAATTTGGGCACCAGTTTTGGAGTGTTCAGTATTCTGTCTTGTTTCCTGGTCTAGGGTAATGCATGTGGTGTTTTGGTCGAGAATGCGGACGAGCTCTGTGATAACAAGGTCTATGAAATATCTGAGCTGTGTTGGGTGCTTGGGCAGTGTTCAGTCTAGTATGTATCGTTGGCGGATATGGATGTGGTCCATTACATGCAATTAGATGCATATTGGCTATGCTTGGGCGTAGGTGGAGCGGTTAATGTTTTGACCTTTCAGCTGTTACTAATAGGCTGAATTTCAGTGTATTGCTTGTGGCTCTATGGTAACGATTAAGAAGTTGCAATTACATCTAGTTACAGTTGATGCTCATTTCTTGGAGTGCGACTAGCTTGTTTATCTAGTATTTAAAGCCTAGACTTGCTCTTTAATACTTTCACAGTGTTTTGAAAATGACCATATTTGATCGCCTGGAATGCTAAAAGACCACTGGAGGTCCGATGCAGGGGTGTGGAATTTAATAAAATATCTACTTGTCCATGGGACAGGTTGCTTCATGAATCTACTTGTCCTGTAACAAAATTCACTTGTATTGCGGCGACAGATTATAGCAGCAATCTCATTCTATAAGAGCTCTGATAGCCACTAGGAATATACCAGAGCTCAAGCCATAGTAGGGTTTATTGACTAGCAATTCTCTTAATTTGCCACCTTTCCGAATATCTGCATCCTGGGGCTGGTGATGGGGGTAAGCAATATTTCCCCATGGTAGGACTTCCCTTTTGAGTATGTGTAAATTTACCAACTTGCATGTTTTATGGGTTTTCATCTGCCAGCCTCTAATATTTTCCCATACAGAGCAAGGTTGGGAATTTACTCCTTACCAGGGCTTAAGTGAAACCTCTTCCTGGATTGGGGAACTGGGGGTTTTGGGGAGGAAGGGGTGGGGGGGGGGGGGTTAGGGGAGTGTGAAGTAGTTGAGGTGAAAGTGAACTTGTTACCACTTTTTTGCATGAGCAAATCTACACGACCATTTGCTCGTGCTAAAATGCAGTTCACAAATATTCTCTACGATTACGATTTCCTGACCTACTTCTGTAAATTATTGTGAATTCATGAAAGCCTTAAAATCTGCACTAATGCAAGGAAATATACCATGGGTGAACATAAGTGACTTTCTTTAAGAATTGGGCCCCTAGTTAGATCTGACGTTAACCATGACCTTTTTGTTTTTATTAAAATTCTATCTATTGGCTGATTTTACTGTGAGTGACTGAATTCTGCTCTTTCACAAGGAACATATTGGCACTCAAAGTAGTTCTGTTCAGTGCCAGCAACTACTGTGGCAATGTGTGGTTTTTGAGACAGAAAATATTTTTGCTTTTGCCAATGTTTGTTGTATGAGGGTCCGGCAGCTCCTACAACAAAGTTTTACAAAAACCATATCAAAACAAGACATGCATTGACCTAACCAAAAGTCTGACCACCAATATCCTACTAATTGGCTTTGTCAGTGCTGGTTTATTTCCATGTTTCCTATAGTTTTGTTGAAACTGGTTACACTGATTTTACATTTTGAATATTGTTTGGAAATAATAGCATGCATTAACACATTTTACTAAATGATGCTTCAAAGAAATGGCGCCTAATATTTCATAGTAGTTTAGGAAAATTTTATTTTGAAAGTAAAGGATCATCAATCTTGCTTTAAAGCTTTTGCATATACTTGCATCTAATCCGAGAGCATCCTGGAAGCATTATACATAGCCTCATATTATTACTTTGCAGACGTGTACACATGTTTATACTGGAACCACTGTCAGTAGTGCCATCTGAACTTAAAACATTTCCCTAGAGCGTTCACCCTAATAATGAAGGCTGTGTTTTAAGGAACCATAAATACAAGTTCGTACAGCATTAACATATGGATCTAAATATTAACTTAACTACTTGCAATGCCCTTCCCTGATTCATAATGTGGTGGTAGTGTAATCTGACGGCCCAAGGGCTTGTGCTGCAGGGGGTTGGGCCTACTTGTCCCATGAACAAAAAAATAAACTTCTTGTCCTTGACCCCAAACAATGTCTTGGGTGTCTGGCTATAGGAATTCCACACCCTTGCGATGTAAGCGTGTTACTTTAAATGTGGCTGCATAGTCAGTCCTTACAGCGGAATTGAATTAGGAGTTGGGTTTAGAGTGCACTTTTTCCGGTAGATGCTGAAATGGAAACCGTTATGGTGCATTTTTGGCTTATTTTCTAATGCATTTTCCTTACTAGCTATCAACTTGTTAGGTAAACCCTTCACGCTTGCCCCACATCTGGTGACCTGTCTTTTCAAGTATCAGACAAAACTTTTTAGTACCCTGGACAGTCGCTTTTGCTTGAATGCGGTACTCTGTAAACAGATTATAGTTCAATGATTTCAGTTGGTTAAAATTGAGTTTCATAGTTTATCATTTTGAAATGGTTTAGTACAAAAAAAAATTCGGGAAAAGGTTGGCGTGACCCCACAAAAGAGCCTCTGCAGTAATTTCTTCATGCTTCCTCATTTCTATCAATTTACTGCTTTTGCATCCATTGTAGGAGAGGAAAAGGGATAGTGTGTTGGACAGACATCCTGCTGTCTAACACAAGCAAAATTAAGACTGATGAGTGCTTAGATTTACCTTTCATGTACTCATCTGTCATTGCATGCAGGTAAAAGCAATGAGGATAAATCAATGAACTAGACGTACTCCAAGATTTAGACAGTTGCTCGTTGGGCCCAACTTTACCTTGCATTTTATCGTTTGCTATGGAAAGTATGAGGAAAGAGAAAGTGGCCGCCTTTTCCAGCTACAAACCTTTTCCATCCGTAGTTTGTTAATCAGATAAAAACCACCTTACAGTAATCCTATGTTTATGTCTGACTTGATAGAGGTATGGTTTATTCCCAATTATTAAAAAGTATATCTGAGTGGGCTTTGGTAGATGAACGTTTCTCAATCTTCTATGGCATGCTTTCAATGTATGCACAAGGGCTATTATAAATTTCAAAATTACTAATGAATGACCCCTATCAATTAATGGAGAAAACGAATAACAGGAAAATTCAGTAAAGATTGTATTCCACTAAGTATCCCAGTCTTGAAACAACTTTGACAATTGCCAGGAGTATTGAACACTCTGTACATTTCATGAAGGAAATGAGTGGGAAAGCTATAGCACAGGAAGTCAATCAAATTGTCAAACGAGATGAGAGAATTTAAGATGGGTTCTGACCAGTTTAGGTCACATGACGATTGTGTCAGCAGTAAGAGTATGCGAGAGAGAGAGAACATATTGTGTTTTAGATGTGGTAGCAAGTTGCATATAATTAATGCTAGAAACTGTTCTGCCGTGAACCAAGTATGTTTTAAGTGCGATAAGAAAGGGCATTTTGCCATGGAATGCGAGTCTGGTAAGAACAAAAAATGAATGGTGAGGTAGTGGCAAAAGCCTTTGCGGGCTTGTCTGATGGTGAATGAAATATGATACTAATGCTGCCTTTGAGTAATAAGAAAGGGAATAATGGTGGTTAAGTAGCCTCAATGTGTACTGTGAAAAGAAGTAAGCCTCCCATGTGAGACGTCCACATTGATGTCAAAGTAATGGTAGATTCAGTTTCACCTTTCACTTTGATTGGTGAGTCTGAGTCCTCCAAACTTATAAACGTAAGTCTCAAGGAGTCCTGTATTAAGATCTTCGCATATGAGGCTAACAGAATTGAGGTTGTGGGACAATTTGTGGCTATGCTTGGTTTTGAAGGGAAGGCAGCCACTGGTACTGTATATATGACTAAGGACTTAGGGGCACATGCATCAAAGGTTTTTGCGATCGCAAACGGTGCGAATCGCAAAAATCGGCCGTTTGCGATCGCAAATTGGCCTTTGGAGATGCATGAAAGTGTTTCCTATGCGCAATTTAAGAATTCGCAATTAATTGCGAATTCCTAAATTGCGATTGCATTAAGGAATCGCAATTTGCGATTCCTTAAATGCAATGCTAGAAGCACTTTCAAATAGCGATTTCGCTATTTGGGACCGCAAATTACAGACAAATCAAACTTGTCTGTAATTTGCAATACCTTCGAAAAATGCTCTAAAATGCATTTTTTAAGTTTTAGGTTACACACACACATGCCCTTGGGGCATGTGTGTGCGCAACATGGGTGCACATCACAATTTCAGGGGTGCAACAGGGTGTCATTTTGACACCCTGGCACCCTTGAAATTGCATTCTCAATTTGCGATTCTCTAATTGCGAATCGCTAATTGAGAATGTATTCCAATTCATTCCTATGGGCCTCTAGGCCCATAGGAATTAATGGGAGGTATTCTTAATTGCGACTCGCAATTAGCGAGTCGCAATTAAGGAATGTTTAGGAATCGCTATTTTTATAGCGATTCCTACATGCATAGGCTTTTGCGATTCCTTAATTGCGATTCCTTAATAATCGCAATTAAGGAATCGCAAAAGCCTACCTTGATGCATGTGCCCCTTAGCTAATTTTCTCCGTGGCAGGAGCAAGGGGATCTGGGAATGATATTGGATCCCAAAAATCCGGATCTGGTGTTGACCAAACAACAAAATGAGGTAACTGTGTGCCTACACAAACACATACAGTGCCCATGTAAGATGATTACTGTCCAGGATGACTCGAGCTATGAGGGAGCCTTTCTCTTTTTTTCTTTATAGATTTTCTGGTGACTGGTGGTGGTGACAATCTAAAAATGACTCATCCACATCCAGGCATCCCTTTATTAGCAGGGTGGATGGACAGAATAAAAATAGTAATAATGAAGGGCACTCAAGAAATACAATGAGCCTATGACCCTCAGTTTGTCAACATGTTTCTGCCCTACTCGGATGGCCAGATTTGGCCTAGGGCATTCGTCATGATGGAAAAAACAATCACTGCCCCGGTGATAATCTATGGGTGTCTAATCACTTGTGACATGCACATATCTTGACTTGCGAGGTGAGTGTCTACTCGACTGGCAGTAGAACACTTAATGAGAGCTACCCGCACGGGTGTAATTGACAAAGCCCCACCGTAGTTATTTCTGCAGTTTGTCACCAAGTAGAATTATGTGAAGAGTTGAGGCATCTTATTTCATTGGTAATACCAGAGAGAGCATATCTTTATAAACTCATGCCTTTTGATTTGGCCTCTACCTCTTTGGTGTTCCAAAGGTTTATGCACAACTTGTCTGGAAATATTCCTGGAGTGGTATGTTTCCAGGACGACATTTTGATCTATGGAAATGATGAAAGTATGCATGATGAAAGATCGGAGAAAGGTTTTGAGAGTGCTGAAAATATCCGGTTTGACCTTGGGGGAAAAAAGACGTGTATATTTTGTCAGAATGGTGTATACTGTTTGGGCCATCATGTGTCTAGACTAAGTATTGAGCCCGAAATGAAGATCTTAAGTGTGATTGAGGAAGCACCTGCACCGAAAGACAAAGATCAGTTGAGGTAATTTCTGGGTTTATTTGAATACTACGCCAAACATTTTGAAAATTTCGCTTCTAAAACACATTCTTATGAGATTTGTTAAAAGGTAGTGCAAAATGTGTGTTGGATAATAAGTGTCAGGAGGTTTTTAACGTTAAAAAAATTGTCACTTGTCCTTTGATACTGTTTGATACTCATGACGTGTATTATCGTAACTGCAAGTAATTTGGGGTTAGGAGCAGTACTGATGCAGAGGAGGAGTGATGGTAGAGAGACGATTGCGTTTACGTCAAGGGCATTATTTGGTGCTGAACCCACGTATTCCACCATAGAAAAGGAAACTTTGGGTTTATGGTGGGTTGTGCACTATTTCAGAATTTTTGTTTGAGGTCTCAATTTGTTTGGAATACAAATCACAAACCCCTTGTGGATCCATTTAACACTAGTAAAGGTGGAATAGCAGCTCCATGCATTGCCAAGTGGAAATAGTCTACAAGAATATCAGTACAGTTTGCAATATGTTCCTGGAATACAATGTTATTGCTGACTGTTCATCACGTTTGCCTAATGGGGTTGTAGTACAGGAGCCTGAGTGTAGAGAAGAGGTTTTGAAGTTTGTCTGGTAAATGTCACTCACAGATCTTTGCCAGAAGAGGAGTGTAGATCTGCGGTCAAGAAGGATGAGGTCTTGCAGGAGGTTAATAGATACCCTTGCTGGCTCAAATCTAGAAGTTTAGATGAAATCCTAATTCTGTGTTCAAGATCTGCTGATGAATTGTCTATTGATAGTATTTTGCAGAGGTGTGAACGGTTAGTAGTTCCCCAGGGATTTAGGTCCAAGATTCCTAATCTTGCGCATGAAGATCATATAGGGATGCGTGCCATGAGAGGATCGGAGGAAATCTTTGGTGGCCTGTGGACCATGCTGTTGAGCAGTGTGTGAGGGAATGTTGTGCATGTGTTGAGTGACGCACATTGAGGTACCTTCCCCCCATTACTCCAGTGACTAGTGATGGAATATTCTTGGTGCAAATTAGCATTTGATGTGTCTGTTCCATTTGGGGTGTTAGAATGTTTACCCAAATATGACCTTGTGTTGGTCACATGTCCTGAGCCATGATTTGCTGTCAAGGCTAAGATGAAGCCAATTATCAGGTGAAACTCTGCTGCAGTACTATTTGTCTGTATATCTGATGAGACCTACAGTTAGATTGTCTGTGATTTGCTTATTCACCTCCTTTCTTCCCTAACCAGTGTATTTCTAAGTCTAACACTGCAGCTCTTGTCATTATGATCTCCTGAAAGTTTTACGTAATAGTACTGAGAAGAGGTGCTGATCATCCACATGTTGATTTTCACTGAAAGGATTTGATTGGCAAGAAGTTTATGTGCATCTGCCAGAGGTGTGGAATTAAAATAAATCTCATTGTCAATGGGACAAGTTGCTTCATAAACCTACTTGTCCTGTAAAAATACATCTACATGTTCCTTTGGTGACATGTAGTGCGACGGTTACTAATGGCAGAAATCTCTTTATATAAGAGCTCTGATGATAGCCTTACTGATTATGCTAGAGTAAATTCTATAGCAGGGCTTGAATACTAGCAATTTCCTTATTTTGCCACCTTTTTGCAGATCTACATGCTGGTACTGGAGGTAGCGGTAAGCAATGGCTCCAGGGTTGGAATGCCTTTTTGAGTCTGCATACCTACTAACTTGCATGTTTTAAGGGTTTTCACCAGCTCTTCCCTATTCTTTCTATACCGAGAGAGGTTTGAAATTTGCTCCTGACAAATGCAGAAGTAAAACTTCTTCCAGTGTTGATAAAGTGACTGTAGGGAAAGTGAACTTGTAAACGCTCAACATATTTTCGCATGAGCAAATCTGCACATGTAAATTTGCTCATGCTAAAATAGAGTTCACAAATATTGTCTAGGAGTGAAATTTCCCTGTCTACTTCTGTAAATTCTTGTGAATTTATGAAATGCATAAATCTGCAATAATGCAAAGACCTCATGGGTGCACGTTTTGATTACTTTTCAATATTGTTTTTTTTTTTAATTGGGCGCCTAATTAGGTATAGCGTTAACCAAGACCTTTTTAAAAAAATTAAAATTGTATCTTCTATCCATCCATCAGCTGGCTTCACTCTGATAGCATTCTGCTCTTTCACAAGGAGCATCTCTGCACACAAAGTTTTGTTCAGTGCCAGGAACTATTGTGGCAATATTTACTTTTTAAGAACAAAAAAGTATTTTTGCTTTTTGCTAATGTTTGTTACAATGGTGAGGGCCTGGCAGCTCTCAAAATGAAGTGTTACAAAATAGAAGTCAAATTGAGACACGCATTGACAAAACCAAACGACTGACCACCAATGTCAGACCTAGTGGCTTTGCCAATACTATTTTTTTGTTCGTTTTCCATAATCTTGTTAAAAGTACTTACACTGAATTACCATTATGAATATTTTTGGGACATGTTAGCATGCATCACCACATTTTACTAAATGATGCTTCAAAGAAATGGTACTAAAATTTCAGATTAGCAAAAGGTTATTTTCAGTTTAATTTTTTTAACATTTAATTTTGAAAGCAAAGAATAATCAATCTTGCTTTCAAGCTTCTGCAATAATTTGCATCTAATCAGAGAGCACTCTGGGTGCATTATATGTGTCCTTAAATTGTTAAACCTTGCAAACATGTGCACACTTTTTTACTGGAACCACTGTCAGCAGTGCAGTACGAGCTTACATTTATTTAAAGTGCTCACTCTAATAATAAAGGCTTTGCATTAATGAAGCATAAATAAAAATTGGAACAGCTTTAAAATATGCACCCAAATATTACCTGAACTGCCGACTATTCTCTTCTCTCTCCATAATGCAAAACTGTAAACTGAAAGCCATGGTTTGTGCTGGTTGGGCCTACTTGTGCAAAGGACAAAACAAACATGTAAACCTGTTGTCCTTGACCCCAAACAATATGTCCTGGGCGCCTGGCTATAGGAATTCCACACCCCTGATGTGCTGAGCTTATATTACACTTTTTGTCATACTGGGGAAGCTTGTGTTCCATACAATAGGCCCGAGTTGGTTATGGTGACAAGCCAATGATGATGAATCAAAAACCTGATTGGCAAAATGTGAATTCAGGTGAAATGGGTCTGATCTGTTTATTTTGGAAAATTATGTTGAAAGCATGAGGCCTGACTTATTTATTGTGTGCGCCATATTTAGAAGCCAATATGCCTTTAAGCATGTATTTGAAATAAAATGATGTAAAGTTTGTTAAAAGAAATCTCTCGAGTTAAAGAAGTAGGAAAGGGTCTTGATGCTGGTTAACCTCCAACAACAAACGATTAATGTAGATTTGAACTGCGAGAATCCTTATGTCCTTATAGATGAATTGTATATTGTTTTACTAACTGTAAATTTGTACATATTTGTAATTTTGTTGAGTATTTAACTGTATGAAAGAAGTACTTTTTAGGTAAAGTAGGCCTTGCACAGGATTCAAGCTAAACTTCATTGACGAGGCTAAGTTTCTGAAACTGGTCTTGGGTTGCTTGTGTTCTATTCAGAGGGTACCTAGCCTGGCAGTTCAGTATTGACGGTGCTACTGGAGCAAGAACCGGACTAGTTTGCATAAGGCTGGTCTCTGTCAATTTATAGTAGATGAAAACAGTGGACTGGAATACAACTGTGAACAATTGTCAGTGGTATTGACTTATAACCAGCAACTGGCAGATTTGTTTTTAGCACACGTTCTACTCATCAGCTTTGTTTTCCTCCTGCCTGGCTATTAATCTAAATAGTCCATATACCTCTATAGAGCCACTATGAGACAAGTCTTCAGTCATCATCATCAAATCAAACTTTAAATCTTTTTTTAGATAAAATCATAAGTCATACAAACGTCAATAAAACTCCACATATGTACAGAATAACCAAACAATGTGGCCAGTGTGATCTAATTACAGTTTAAAAATAAATCCCACTATCAAAGTTAATCACAGCTTGACCTAAGTCCAATGGTGGCCCTTAAAAAGCTGAGCGTATACAGTATGGTATCGTTTGAAAGAAGTTGTAAAAAAGATAAAAGCAGGCCTCACTCTCCTAAAACGAGCCTTTTTAAGAAGAGGAATGATAAGACTTTCTAGGAACCTCATAAAAACTACAAAACATTAAAAAGTGCATCATGTCCTGAGGAGACCGACCGTCGCAGCCACAGGGCATGAGGCACTGATCTGAGCACCACGTGGTTGGGGCAGGAGGTAGTGAAAGGTCGAGCCTAAATCAGGTCAGTAGGAAGTGATCATGGATGCTTTTGATCCCTAAAAGATATGGTTCAGTGGTTGGCACAGTTTTTAATCCAGTGTACCTGTGCACACTAGGCTTGCTCAGCTCTGTTGCTTCTCTATCACAACAACCCCTTGTAAGAAAACACTCTTTTATGCCAGTAAAATCCCTCTTACATATACCATCTGGGTTGTTAAATAGATCCGCTCTTCCCAGGCTGTGGATGCCGTCTTACATACTTTAGCCAATGGATGCGATGGTCTTCCGCTAGTCAGTTAGTGTCATCTTGGTTCTGCCCGCCCCCCACAGCCCCCTGCCCCCTTAAACCCGCACCCCCTTGCTCCCCCTAAACATTCACCCCTCCGGCCAGCTACTGTTTGTCAGCCCACTTCTGCCATTCTCCCTCCGAGTGGATGCATTTCACCTAACCATGTGTGTACTTCCACCTGAAAATGAGTATACTTCGAAGCCAGTGGATGGTCAGCCCTTTTAGTTATAAGACTTCACTTTTTATAGGTACCCTTTCACGTTTAATTTTTTAAATTTTTTTATATATATAAATGAAGGTCCTCTTGACCGCTCCCCAGAGTTCTAATGGGCTACTTGCTTGTAGAGCATGCCATCTGCCGTGTTGCATCCTGCCTGGCCATTGCTCCGAAACCGTAGGCCATTTTGTTTTTGTTTTGTTGATAGTACATTTTTGTTTTATCGCTCAAAGAAGCCCACCGTTTTTAGAAACACCATGCCTACCATTCTCAATTGGTACAATATTAGACTATGCACAGTGCCAGTCAAAGATGGCCGCCCAGTGTATGGTTTACTAGGTTATTTTAGAATGATATTCGTAACGTACATTTGTTGTGCCACTCCAAGATGGCTGGCTCATTGCTTTTAAATGTTGCATTCGTTTTGTAACTTCAAAGCAATGCCTCACGGTGCCACTCGAAAGTGGCAACCCACTGCTAGGTTTAATACTTATTTTTCATTGCAACCATAATCCTGCCTTCTGTACGCAGCATTATTTCTACTTCCTGTCTTTTTAATTCATCTTGTATATACCTATTGACTCTTTTTGTGGATACATGATTGGTTAAATGAAAGTATGATTCAGACAGATGAATGTATGAATAATTGTGTGGATGATTGAAAAACGTGCACATAGGAACGGAGTGCCTAAGCTCACCATTTGCTTAGTTATTAGCCGGAAGTATTTGTTTTAATAATGCTAGTTTTCTCTTGTTTAATCGTAAATAATAGTGCAGGGCAATCTAATTACTAAATTGTACATTGACTAATCAAAAATCCATGAATTTGTACCCATTAGATGTTATGGCCATCGTTGTAGCAAACAGTTATTGACCTCTGAATGGAGGTCTTTTGTTGTCTGGGATCCCTGTGCAGTTCTCGTTTACGGAGGTCAAATTGGTTTATTAAAATTGGTTTTTCTCGATCTATTTTTGGGGTGAGCCATAGTTCATAGTATTTAATAATTGTTGATTAGGGGATAGTTTAGCATGTATTATATTGCAAGTAACCTCTATATCCAATTAGGACTTTGTGGCACATCATGTGAATAAATACATTTGCCAGTGTAAACATATGGTGCACTGATTGGTTGTGTGCTTCGTATGGGGCCTCGTTGATGGTACTGCACATTGCGTATTTTGCACATCGCTTTTTAAAATTGTCATGAATTTGCACTTTGTACCTAATTTTTAAATAGAACTGCTCTTAGATTAAGAATTGCTTTTTATCTGTTATTAGACACTCATCCCTCCCGATTTCTAACCTCGTGGTGTCCGTCCGTTAGAGCGGACCCACCATTTTGAGGTTAGCGCTGTAGTCTTTTCTCGCCTAATCCTACAAAGAACACGCTAGCGTGGACGCGCGCAGCGGGCGCGCCAAAGGCGCGCCTAAGGCAAGCCCGTCTGCGCCCGTCAGCGCACTGACCGCACACAGCGCCAGCCAGGCTGCCCGGTTGGGGCCATTTGTGGGAAACAATGAAAGACGCCATCTTCTAAGTTACACAAGTATCGAACTTCGAAATATAGGTGAGAACGGAAGGGGGATGGGAGAGGTCAAGTTTGAGTAGACCGCGGCCCCCAAATCAGATTTTGTGAAACGAGATTCCCTCATATGTGGGCTGCTAAATGTAAGATCTTTGCCTAAACATTGCGTGGAGATTCAGTTGGCACTGGAATCCCATGATTTGGATGCTTTATTTATGACGGAGACATGGACACACCTGGGCTCTGATTTAGAACCAGGGCTGGCATGCCCGCCAGGATACAAAGTTTTTCACAAACCACGAGCGAGTGGTAGGGGAGGAGGGGTGGGTGTTATCTTTAAAGAAATATGGGACTTTGCCCCGCTAGATATTGATGCGATAGAGGGCTTTGAGCTACTGGGATTCGCGTTTAAGGACCTCAATGGGCATGTACTGACAGGTATTGTATGCTATAGGCCCCCTGGGGCTGTTAGTGTACAACAACAGCAGGCATTGATCGAGACATTTAGCAACATGGCAACTACACATGCCAGACTGCTAATTCTGGGTGACTTCAACCTATGGCTAAATGGAACCTTGGATTCTGGATACAATAATCTCCTCCAATCATGTGAAGGCTTACACCTACAACAATGGGTTACAGAGCCAACACATAAGGGAGGACATATTCTAGATCTAGTTTTTTCTGAAAAACGGGTATTAGGAGATCTGGACATTCTGCCCGTGGGTTGGTCCGACCACCACCTGATTAAATTCCGGGTATGTAACCCGAGAATGAGTAGACCGGTAGCCAGTGAGGTGAGAAACTTTGTTAGTAGGGACTGGAAGTCTCTTCTAAAAAAGGCAAGAACCTCCCCTGTGTTCTCCCTGAATGAATGTTTTAAGGTAGACATACAGGTAGAGGATAACTATGCGGCCTTATGTGCACAGATAAAAGCTACGCTGGACCAGGTTGCCCCTTTAAAAAATCATAAGAAAGTGGGCAGATCCTCGGCCCCATGGTTCAGTGAAAAACTAAAAAATGTGAAACTGGATTGTAAGTTAGAGAGGAAATGGAGAAGTGCTTATAAAGATGAGGACAAAATTGTCTGGAAGACAGCAATTATCAGCTATAAAAAAGAAATGAATATTGCGAAGGCTGAATACTTCTCCAGTACTATTTTGAAAGCATCGAATAGTACAAGAAGTATTTTTAAAATAATGAATGACATGATCAGCCCAGACTGTGCTAAGAATAAGATTCATCCCACTCAGGACCTCTGTGACAGCCTAGCGACGTTCTTCGATGATAAAATTAGAATTATCATCGATGGTCTAAAAGGGGACAACTTGCCAGTGGGGGTAGAAGACCCCAGTGGCAACAATAATAGAGGTCTACCAGATATAAAGAAGACAAGAGAGGCGGGGGTGGAGATTACAAATGCCTTAACCGATTTTGAGATACTATCGGTGGATTTTAACAGAATGGCCTTAGGTGTTTCCTCTGGATCACCTATGGATCCCTTACCACATAAAATCTGGAAGGCATTGGGAACAGAATTATTCCCAATACTTCGCCAGATTTGTAACCAATCCCTTACTAGTGGATCAGTGCCGGCTTGCTGGAAGCAGGCACTGGTGACACCTCTTTTAAAGGCAACGCTTGACCCAGCTAGTCCAAAAAATTATAGGCCGATCTCCCTGCTGCCTTACCCAGCAAAGATTGTAGAACGACTGGTTAGCAGAATGCTTTCAAAGCACTTGGAAACTAATAACATTCTAGAGGATGTGCAATTTGGCTTCCGTACTGGACACGGAACGGAGACCGCCCTGGTGACTGTGATGGACGATCTTCGAATGCGTGCAGACAGAGGTCAATCAGCGATACTTATCCTGCTTGACCTGTCTGCCGCATTTGACAGTCAACCATGAGGTTCTCCTGAACAGACTTGAAGAGGTGGGGATAGCAGGCACGGCTCTGAAATGGTTTCAGTCCTACCTATCGTATAGGAGGCAAGCAGTGGCCCTTCCCCCCTATCAGTCTGAATTTAAAAACACCGTGCATGGCGTTCCCCAGGGATCCGCGATCAGCCCAATACTGTTTAACATCTATATGAGACCTTTGATTGCTGTCATAAGGGCGCATAATGTCAATATTGTAAACTATGCGGATGACACCCAACTTATTCTGTCCTTAGAGGGAGAACAGTCGACATCCCTGGAAGATCTTCACGCTTGCCTGCAGGACATGGCACAGTGGCTGAGAAAGAACTCGCTACAATTCAATGCTGATAAAACCGAGATTCTTTACTGTGCGGCAGGGAAGTCTCCTCCATCACTTCCCACTAATTTCTGGCCATCAGCCACAGCCAGTCCACTGGTCCCCTCGGAGAAGGTGCGGAATCTGGGCATTATGTTTAATAACAAACTGACCCTTGAATCACAAGTAAATAAAACCGTGGGGAGTTGTTTCTCTATTATTAGAGCCCTCCGGAAGGTCCTTCCGGTCCTGCCAGCCCGAGCACTGGTAGTACGAAGTACCATTCTAAGCAGGTTGGACTACTGTAATGCTCTTCTGCTGGAGTCTCCAAGTTACTTGATTGAGAGGCTCCAGAGAATTCAAACAATAGCAGCTAAGCTAGCTTTGAGGAGGCCAAGACGATCATCTGCCTCCTTGGCCTTGTTGGAGCTACATTGGCTCCCTATACTGCAAAGAGTTCAATTTAAGTCCCTTTGCATAGTTTTCAAGGCCTTGCATGGGTCTGGACCTATATTAATGCAGAAGAAATTCGCATGGTATGCCCCTATTAGGAGCCTCCGTTCCTCTTCCGCTAGAATGGTGAAGGTGCCAAGATTAAAAAAAACAGTCAGGAGGTAGGGCCTTCAGCACCTCTGCTGCCCGACTATGGAATAATCTTCCATTCGAGTTGAGAAAGCTGGAAGATCTTCTTCTGTTCAGGAAGAGACTAAAGACATGGCTCTATCCTAGTGCATAACTCTACTATCCTGATGAGATCCCCCGTAGCATGAGCCCAGCTGGGCACACATGTTAGCGCCAGGATGCCTGCTGGGTGACAGTGCGCTCTATAAGTGTCGAAATAATAAGTGCACAGTGCTGTTTCTGTGTTGTACTGGGGTCTGCCGTTGTCACTTGCTCTGCTTCTGGTGGTTGTGAAATTTCAATCTTTTTTCCCCCAGCATGCCTTTCGTTACTATTGATATTATTGCATTTGTATGTGATTGATGTTAGAAGTTGTTTTAGTAGTACTCTCGATGGGCTGTATGTTTTGTTCTCTGGAGCCCAGTGGATGGAAGGTACCCCTGTGGGAGAGGACCACAAAGAGGAGGCATTTGTATTAATTGTATATATGCAGGTGACACAGCAGTTATTTGGAAATTATCAAAATGATGGCTGATATGTGATTCAGCTCATTTTGTTTTCTATTTGGATGTTCAGCGGTAGCCATAGTCCAAAAACAGTGTTAATTCAAACTGAAATTTATTTTGATGTCCGCGTAATCCATGTCAGTTGTTAAATTCTCATCAGTTGATATATTTTTGTGTTCTAGCTGGCGATGCAGATGATCCTCCGAGAATTACTCCAAATCCAGTTATCAATGGTAATGTAGCCATGGCTGATGGTCACAATAATACGGAAGAAGACATGGAAGATGGTAAGTCAAATGACCTACAGAACCATTTAGATTCTGTGCCTGGCAATGGAAAAATAGGCTGGTGCGTGCTGCTTTTCATAGTGGGGAGTTGGATGGGTGTTGTATTTTTTGGTGACCATGTACAGTTGGTGTGCAGAAAGACTAGCCTTGGTTCTGCTGCCATGGCTCTCAAGTAAGTTATTCAGCTTAGAGGAGAGCAGTGATTTTCTTTTGAGCCTTCGTCTTATTTTAAGCGAAATTAAACTGTTGCCTATTTGGCATTACTTAATAATTTTGTCCCCATGTATATTTTAATCAATATAAATGTCCCCCTCTGTCCCAACTTCTTGCTGCCATTCACCTTCCACCATTAAATCTTTTCTTTTAAGCAACTCTAAAATACCACTTTCTTTTCATTACTTCTCGGATTCATGTGGATAAAAAATGTTTGGTGGTAATGATTGAATCAGTTATAGCACTCCAGTTTAAAATACTGCAGTCCAGTGTTCTACATTGTCTTGTGGTTTGTGGCCTCCTGGCCTGCCTGGATACGTTGGCATAGGCCTGGCTGCCATGATGACTTTTGCGCACGTTCCTCTTAGCCGTTGTTCTGTCGCCCTCTGCTCCTGCCAAGTTATTTTACAACTGTCTGCATTTTCTGTTTCTCACCTTTTTCTCCTGTTCCTTTTGGGCTCAGTCTGAACAACAGTTACAAGGTCGAAAAACACGTCCCTGGTTCTTGCTGATATGGCCAGTCCCTCGCACCTAGACATAACACTATGTACAGCTGCCATGGGGAAATAGGTGGGCTTTTATTATTGCGTTTTTCCCTCTTGAGAGGGACTTGAAGAAAACCTTTCCAGGAAGAAGAGCTGTGATTGTCTGCTGATGTAGTGCTTGCATCTAGAGACTGAGGTATGGGGGTTCGCTTGTCAAAGCCCAGAGGTCTTCTATTGTTATAATAAAAAAGCTATTAGCACGGGGAGGGTGGTAAGGTCATTCAGCCCTCTATCCACTGCTTTATGAAATGCTTTCCCCGTTAGTATTCTATGGAGTTGTAACTATGCTGATTATATTATTCTTATGCATTATGCTGATAGTACTGTCACGTGTACTGTATCTTAGAGCACGTATGTTGAAATAAACATTTTAACCTATACTGTCTCTTCTTACGCCGGTTGTGGACAGGTATGAGTGAGTGACGAAAGGGTGTTCTTGCTACTGCGAGTCCTGAGAGAGATACCGTGTTCTGGGTTGTCTAATCATTGGTACATTGTTGCTAATGGGATGCTAAGGCTAGTTGGGTTGGGGTTTTAGGTGCTAAGGTTTATGTTTGGCTCACCACTATAGTCCGAGGTCCTATTATCCTGTGCATAGCTCTGTGTGTGTGCAGAATCCCTACGACATGGCGCGACCAACGAGTGGGCTGCTTATCTGCGAGACGCTTGAGTAGTGCTTGTCCACAACAACCCTCACAGACGCTTCCGGAAGCGTGTGTGGCGGTAATACCTCCTATATTGACGTTTTTGTAGGTTCTTTCAAGCTTGAAGTTATTAAAAGGTTTCTTAATCGAACCCTCTATTGTGCTGTCTACTGTTAGGTTGTCGAACAAACCCGATCGTAATGGCGGGTGTAAACATAGCGGCACATAGCCGCACGGCGCTCCGTGATCACTTAATGGTGTATGGAGTGCCAGACACGAGAGTAACTAATCTTTGTGGTTCAAGCCGATCCGGCTTTCCACTTTGAAGTATTCTACTCTTGGATCACCTTTCCGGCGGTGGATGCGAACGATAATCTGTTCCATGAATATGAACCCACCGTTGTTCCTGCTGCCTATAGACCTTATACTAATCTTGAAGTACCGCTCACGGCTTGGCAGCACCGTGTGTGGTTTGATGGCGCCCTCCCACAACCGGTAACAACGGTCCGTTTAGGCCCCTTGTCTATTGACGGGGCCACTTGGCCTGTTTTGGCCGGGTACACCCCACATCCGCGATATATGCAAATACAAGTCGCTGACCTGCGCAATATGTATTCGGCTTTGGTGCGAATGCATCGCGCTTTAGTGCAATATGTTACAGGCAACATCCAGGGGGCCCCACCTGGAGTTGCGGGCCATCCAGCTGCTGCAGGCGGAGTGACCATAAGTCCCGTCATGGTGAACTCAGTGATGGGCAAACGTCCACAAAATAAGGATGATTTACCTTATTGGCTTGCAGAAAAATTTGACCAGTTGGAGGCAGTTTTTCCAAACACGACACCAGTGGATAAACATAGAATTCTTACAATTAGTTTGCCAAAAGACTTAATCCCGAGTTGACAGCATGCAACAACTGGGGTAGGGTATTCGCAGCAGTTTATTCCAAGTGTTTCGGCACTCCTTCCATGACGGTTCTCCCCTCTGTGATTAAAAAAGAACAGGATGAACATGGCCCTGAAGCGGCTGTGGAATTAGGGAGTGTTCGAAGTAGTAGCTGAGCTGATCCTTGCGAATGTCAAGGGCGATGCAGTGAACTTTCAAGTAGCTAATGCTTTGGCTTTAGTCCCAGAATTGGACAAGCCGCACGAATTACCAAAAATTATTACCCAGGCTTACAAAACTATTGGCCGAAATAGCCTGGGCAATAAACCTTTTGCAAAACAACAAACACAAACGCAACAACCACAACCTAAAACTCAATCTGAAAAAGATGAGAAACCAGTTTTTACTAAAAAGAGCTGGAGGTTGAAAAAACAGGGTAAGCAACAGAAGAAGCCGGGGTCGCGAGGCGCATCCCCCGTTTAGGTCTCTTCTGAACGCACATATGATTTGCGCGATAGGGCGAGACTTAAATCTCCGGATAGGTTTCAGATCCCTGATACGCGTTCTCCTCGTTCTTCACAGGCACAAACAACTTCGCAAGCCAGTGGAGGGGATCGCCAGGATAGAGGAAGGGGTCGGGAGGCTCCCCAGGGACGAGATCAACCTCAACAAGTCAGAGGGAAAGCAGAAGACTTTCAACGTTCTCGTCCACAATTTCAGAAGAAGAAAGTTGCCGCTGTAACAGCGAAATATGCCACAGACGGTGAGAACGAGACTCCTGAATTGGACGTGGGCAGTAACCCTCCTAGACAGTGCTGCGGAAGTTACCATAGTGCGGGAGGCGCTACGTCCTCATATGGAGGCGACAGCAACTGAAACATTCATTACTGTTGAAACAGCAGACACCAGAGTGGCACCCCCTGACCGACTATTTAATATTGTCATCCAAATTGAAGGTGATATACAGCGTGTAATTAAAGGGATTTTTTGGGAAAATCTGACCTCTTCATACGACATTTGGTTAGCAGAGGCGGATTGGCCACCCCCATTCGTACTTGCTGCACGTAAAGGGGAGGAGGCTATCCTTCCGAGCTTTTCTCGACATGTCCCAAAGGACAAAGCGGAGGCTCTTGCAGCTGAGTGGGCTGTGTCCCTGGCTCCTGCGTTATACCGCAACCACGTGGGTTGGGATGAAGATTCTCCCCCCCCATGAGATACCTTTACGGTCCCTACCGCAGCCACAACCCCAATATCCCATTAAACGGGAAGCCAAAGGCCCCGTTTCTGAAATTCTGACGCAGTTAGAATATCAGGGAGTAATAGAAACATGCGTATAACCCATGAATAATCCCCTTTTCGCGGTTTCTAAACCCGATGGATCGTACTGCCTAGTATTGGATTACCGGCATTTGAACTCTCATTGTCGGACCTTTGCGGTGCAAAATACCCACAGTTCTGCGCTTGTAGACAGTCTTGTTCGTAAAAAATATAAAACGACCCTTGACCTATCCAATGGATTTTACACGCACAACTTAGCCACGGAGTGTAGCCAATGGAGCGCTTTTACCTCCGGTGGTAAACAGTTCAAATTAAGGCGACTCCCTATGGGCTCCAAAAACAGTCCAGGAGTGTTCGCTGCCCGTGTTGTCTTTGTTAGACGGCATAGACCCAGATGCATGTTCGTACGTCGATGATATTTACCTGACAGACGACGAGTTATACCCGCATCTTTCCAGAGTGGACCGCATTATTCTCGAGTTTGCGGTATTAGGTTATAAGTTTAACTTTGCCAAATCACACATTGCTGAATTAACAGTTTTGTTTTTGGGCTACGAGCTCAACAATGAAGGTAAGGGCTTAGCCCCCACTTCTTGGAAAAATGTGCACTTTTGTGCCCTCCTACTACTCTGAAAAACTTCAGTCTTTGCTGGGTTTTCTAAACTTCGGGCGTATTTATATTCCCGAATACGCCCAGCGTATCAAGCCATTGTATGCCTTGATACAACCAAACTTTTCGAAGTCTTGTTGGCTCCCGGAGCATTCCTCCATTCTGCAGTCTTTGCAGACAGACCTTGAGTCTAGGTACCTGTTGACGCGTGATAACCACACAAACCTGGTGATTAGAATAATTCCGGGGGCAGTGGGTTTCACGTATTTAACCTTTAACGAGGGTGACACAGTACCAATCGCATACAAGTCACATCTGTACACGTCCGCAGAACTGCGCTTTTCATCTGTGGAGAAAGTTCTGACTGCAGTGCAAATGGCGATTCTGAAGGAGGGCGCACTGGCACAGGAAAGCGCATTCTAGTGGTAACACCCTATCCTGCTCTAGAAGCAGTGACAAAGGCAAGTGTACCGAACTCTAAAGCTTTGCATCCCCGTTGGATACAATGGGCAACTTCTTTGACGTCTCCGGATGTCACATTCATTTTCGATGCCTCCCTACAGACTCAGGAGTTTTTACAGTATGAATTCGTTCATCCTCCTCCTCTATCTTTACTGCCGCTTGAGGATTACGACTGTGTGATCTACACCGATGGTTCGGCACAACCGGCCACGGGGTCCAAGCATGCTTATTCAGCCGCATGTGCTATAGTTGCAGGTACCTTTGTGAACGGAGAGTTCAAGTCCACTGTAGTGCATACTCAAACACTCGGGGACAGTACTGCGCAATTGGCCGAGCTGCGCGCATTGGTGCTTGCGCTTGAATTCGTAAATCCGGATGTGACCACACTTATTGTATGCGATTCTTATTACTGTGTACAATCATACAATGACAATCTATTCTTTTGGTCACAAAATGACTATAGAGACGCTAAAGGTAGCACAATCCAGCATAAGACGCTTTGGGTTCGGGTGGCAGAATTGAGACCACGTTTGCCACTCACACAAGTGGTTCACACCCTAGGCCATCAGCGGGTGGGCGCACACGCTGTTGGTAACGGTCTGGCAGACAAAGCAGCCAGATCAGCAGTAGTCACGTGTTCAGTAGCAGCAGTTACCAGATCCATGTCAAGAATTGACACCGATATTTTAGCAGCTATTGCTGCGACAAAGGAAGGTGCTAATTACCCTAGGGGTTTTCCTTCCAAATATTCTTATCAGTTAGGTCCCGAACAAGTTCCTTATGTAACAATACCCGACGTTGGTGATCGGCTGATCCCCAACGCGGACCGCAGACTTTCCTTGATAACGGCAGCACACGAAGGCATGGCTTCGGCTCATGCTGGAGTGTCTGCGACCGTTTCCATCTTGCAGCAGCGGTACTGGTGGCGTGGTTTATATAAAGACACCCGTACTTATGTGCTTTCTTGTGACGTGTGTCAACAGATTAAGCCTTCTACGGTTACACGACCACCACAGACCCCGCTCTACATTTCTAACAGACCCTTTGGGTGTGTTTACTTGGATCACTGCGGTCCATTTTCCTCAGACACTGCCTATAGATATATCTTAGTGGCAGTGGACTCGTGCACACGTTTCATCTGGGTCTGGCCACAACGGAGTGCTGACGCTCGAAATGTCATCAGGGATTTGCGTGTATTTGTGGGAATCTTCGCATGCGGTACCTTCCATTCTGACCAAGGTCCAGCGTTTGCCTCTAAGGCGTACAAGGACGCAATGGGTTCACTGGGGGTACGGGTGAAGTTTTCGTCTCCATACAGACCTGAGGGTAATTCAATTGTGGAGCGAATGAACCGTGATTTAAAGCAATCCTTGACAGCTAGGGTCTTAAGTACTGGCAGGAACTGGCTGGCCCACTTGTATACCGTACAACGTGCATTTAATAATCTCCCTAGAAGATCTCTGGGTGGGCGGACCCCATACGAAATGCTCTTTGGCATAAGAATGTTTGTGCCTGACCTTGATGGTCTAGACATGGCGGCGCAACCCGCCAAGTTTGATGTAGATAACCATTCTACTATGTTACAGGACTTACAAGAAGCCCGAGACAAACTTGCAAACGCACATTTACCTTCAGCCACAGATACTGCCCTGCAGATTCCGGTTGCCGGCTGGCTTCCGAAGATTGGAGACCTGGTTCGAGAGAAGGTGGAGAACAAGAAAGAATTCGGCCCCTCTTATCGTGCACCGGTTCCAGTCCTGGGTTTGAAGGGAACACGTACAGTCATCTTACCACCGCTTCCTGGTCGCAAGGAGAACAGATACATCTCAGTGGAAAATGTCAAGCTACAACAACTGGCCGATCCTAAATAGTGTTACACCAGCGGTCTCCTGTCCTGCAATTTACCGGACTTGTGTTCGAGGCCCTACTACCCGAACAGTCACTGATGTTACAATTGAGATGATTGATTTGCCTGAATGTATACTCGAACCTCCAATTACTCCCTGCATGGACGAGAACGAGTATACCTATCCCGAAACAGAATCTGTGGCTCACTTACCAACAACGCCACTGAGTCCGACACGTTATTCCTTTGACTCTGATTCCACCACGTCGATTGTACCGTCCAAGTTCAGTATTTTTGTATCCTGGTTTAGAGACAATTTTTTGATTCCCCCCTTGGACATATATTTGGTTGGTACTTTTCTTGATCTTTTTGTTCATGTCCATTGGCTTTGTCAGTGTTTTTTCTACTGATCAATGGTCACTATTTGCCTGAAGGCTCTGCTGTGAACAGTGTTGCTGGAACTTTGGCTCCACATTCCTCATCTCGCATCATGAAGCGTGACCACACATTGGTGAACATTTCAGCTTTTCCAGTTGCTGATGGCATCGTATGGGATGCGGTAAATTTTCAAATTCATGGACCAACAGAAGTTATTAATGTACCGAATGTCCTTCGAGTTTCCATGGGTGATGTAGTAAAAAGTAATATTCATTCTGATTGGGATGTGCATGCAGTTGAAGCATTGTTTGCTGATTTGAAATATTATGCTTCATTTAATGCTGAGGATTTGTATATGACTTCTGCGAATTATGCCGATTTATACTGTTACCAGCATTGGGGCAACCATTTTGTCCATAAACCGAGTGCACTACGTAGCCCTGTGACCTACACTCAATGGGAACATTGCCCAAACCCTTTATCGGGTAGCTCCCGGACTCTTCGAAATAAATTTACTTATTTCACTGATTTTAATAGATCGAACCCTGGGTCCTATTATTTTAAATTACCCGCCCCTTTCACACATTCATGTTGACCCACACTAAATTGCTTTATTCGAGTTCCTTTTTAAAGGCCTTGGCTGTGGGTGGTTATGAATACTGGACGGAAACTGTGGATTTAAAGTCAATCTGGGGCTCCAAGCCTTGGCAGGTGCAAGGCACTGAGGCCTTGCACCGTGCCTGCCTAATCCCCGCCCAAATGGTGTTTTTGAATGCTTCGATCTATCAGACTACGTGTTTGGGTCTAGCCACTACAAAACAAATGAATGCACCATCAATTCCGTCCCTGTCTTCCACTCTAAACCACAGCTCGCACTTCAATATGTCCCTTTCGACTTTACAGGTTTTGTTTCAGAACAATTCGTTTAATATGTCTACGCTTGTTCAGTCACCTTGGTTGTCTTGGCCCATATCATCTAACGAGTGCCAGCTGCGTTTTCATGACACAGTTTCTGGCTATACTCAGGATAAGCCCGATCCTAGGTTTTCTAACTCCCGTACTGTCACCACCTATTCTGTTGGTAAATTATGTAAACAATGGTTGCAACATTCCTCCCTAGACTCTGTTAAACAACATTTGTCCCTCCTTTCAGGCAATATTGATCTGTCCGACTTTATATTGGGACCTCGTGGTCCATGACCGAAGAGGTTCATTTATGAAGCTTATAATGAACTCTGGAAGCTATCGCAAATGGAGGCTGCTTCCCGTTTACGGGAAATAGACCAAGCAAATTTAGAAAAGGTGCTTGCTGTTGTTGACAATAGTATTAATACCCTGTCTTCCCGCATTTACACGTTGGAGAATATTGTGTCCTCTGTTGTTGATATTGTACAAGATGATGTTTCTGTATTGTATCATGGTCAAAATCAATTACGTTCAGTTATGCAATTTGCGTGGACTTTGCAAACGCTTAAGTTGGGTTAGGTTCCTTGGCACTTTTTGAACACCACTGCCTTATTTCTGCCTTTTAATTGAACTGACAAACAGTAGTTCATGTCCATGAAAGATGCAGTTTACACTCTGTTACATATCGAGAAAGTGGAGCCCTTGCCATTTTCTGTAGCGGAAATAGATTCTGCTGTGTGGCTGGTTCATGGGGTTATCGCATTGCCTTTTTCCTTGTTTGAATTTAGTTCATGCATGAAGCATTATCCTGTGGGCCGTTTCCAGCCTTTGGGTAGTGCTTTCCTGCATGAACTCTGGTCCCTCCCTTTCATGTATAAATGCCTTAGAGATGATAAGGAAGTTTTTCTCACGGGGGAGTCATGCGATTCAACAGTGGGTCATTCCCTTGTTTGTAAACATATTAAATTGCACGGAGCTTGTAATGTTTCCGCTCCGAATCTTGCTTGTGTGTTGAAGGGCATTCCTGCTCCTGCTATTTCTCCTACCTTTACTTTGCTTACAAATGGTAGCTATTTGCTTTTAAATAACGACTATTGCTGTGGTATGCAGGCCGGCATCCCTTATATTGTTACTGTATCGCACAGAGTTGTCTGCTGCAAGAATGTGCTTTTTCCTCCCCCTCACGACGTTGTAGATAATTCTATTTGGCCTTCCATTCCTACTATGGAGGCGGATTTCAATAAACTGAGCAGAATAAAGGCGCTATTATTGAACGAGGAGGTTATGCTCACTTCCGCCCGGGAGACATTTGTTCTCCAGGTGGCAAGTACCCACAGTGAAATACAGGCCCTTTTGAACACTAACCTCCCACAACATTTCGGTGAATTAATTCACCGTATTTTTAACGCATCTAACACCGAAGGTCTAGTGCATTTTTAAGGTGGTGGGGTCTGGCCTAGTGTCCTCTTTCCAAACTATTTTTGGTGTGATACCGGCGTTTATTCATTCTATTTTTTCCAGTGTCTTTGGTGGCTTTCCATTAATCCTTGCTTTGGCGGCTGGTGTACTGCTGTTGATCTGCTTCCTTCGAAATGGCTGCTCCCCCATGGGCACTTCTCTACCCCGGACGCCTACTGCTACTCCGTGAGCGCATTTTATCTGGTTTCGGAGTTCTGCCGTTGGCGACACTGTGTGTCCTATACCCTTTCTTTTCGCTTTGCGTGTTTCACTTGCGTGCAACCTGTGATGTCTTGCATTCGCTGCCCTTCCACCTGGGCCATGGATTATTGCCTCTCCAATACGTCGTTGTCTGTTCCAGATTTCGTTCGGTTGATGGGTCCCTTAGAGGTCCATGAACGGGACTGTTCCGTTGCAGGCTGCATGACGCGTGCGGCTGCACTGGGGATTTTGGCACAATGGGATATCTGGGCGGCTGCTCAGAATCTCCTACAACAAAGTTATATTGAATATCACGCAAGCTGTCCCGCATTGCTTTTGGATGCTCCGTCCTCTGAGGAGCATTCCTGCAGCTTTGACCTGTTGGACTGGATGGCGTCTACGTTTTTTGACGATTCCAATGATGTCCTCTTGGACGGTATAGCATATTTCTGCACTTCTACGTTTTTGGATTGATTTGCCGTTCACTGTCCGTGGACTGCCTCGCTGACTGTCCTTTTGCTACCTTGCCGCGTTCCACTCCTTCCACTGTGGACGCCTCTGTTCTGCCCAGGTGTTTTGAACTCTGTCTTCGTCCTTAGTCTTGGCCGATGGACTGTCCAGGGGAGGGTGTCTTGTGGTTTGTGGCCTCCTGGCCTGCCTGGATACGTTGGCATAGGCCTGGCTGCCATGATGACTTTTGCGCACGTTCCTCTTAGCCGTTGTTCTGTCGCCCTCTGCTCCTGCCAAGTTTATTTTACAACTGTCTGCATTTTCTGTTTCTCACCTTTTCTCCTGTTCCTTTTGGGCTCAGTCTGAACAACAGTTACAAGGTCGAAAAACACGTCCCTGGTTCTTGCTGATATGGCCAGTCCCTCGCACCTAGACATAACACTATGTACAGCTGCCATGGGGAAATTGGTGGGCTTTTATTATTGCGGTTTTCCCTCTTGAGAGGGACTTGAAGAAAACCTTTCCAGGGAGAAGAGCTGTGATTGTCTGTTCATGTAGTGCTTGCATCTAGAGACTGAGGTATGGGGGTTCGCTTGTCAAAGCCCAGAGGTCTTCTATTGTTATAATAAAAAAGCTATTAGCACGGGGAGGGTGGTAAGGTCATTCAGCCCTCTATCCACTGCTTTATGAAATGCTTTCCCCGTTAGTATTCTATGGAGTTGTAACTATGCTGATTATATTATTCTTATGCATTATGCTGATAGTACTGTCACGTGTACTGTATCTTAGAGCACGTATGTTGAAATAAACATTTTAACCTATACTGTGTCTCTTCTTGCGCCGGTTGTGGACAGGTATGAGTGAGTGACGAAAGGGTGTTCTTGCTACTGCGAGTCCTGAGAGAAAGAGATACCGTGTTCTGGGTTGTCTAATCATTGGTACATTGTTGCTAATGGAATGCTAAGGCTAGTTGGGTTGGGGTTTTAGGTGCTAAGGTTTATGTTTGGCTCACCACTATATTCCGAGGTCCTATTATCCTGTGCATAGCTCTGTGTGTGTGTGTGTGTGTGTGTGTGCAGAATCCATACGACAACATAAGATTTTGACATGGACTGCTCCATTAACAGTTTTTAAAACTGAAGAACATTTCAAGATCAAATTTGTTTTCTCCTTAGCAGGGGAATAAAAAAGGTTTTATATTGGATGTTTAGTACATTTGCAGTTGGTTTCAGAATACTTTATAACTTTCGGTAAAAGACTATTGCACAAAATTATGCAACTTGAAGCCACCATTTACTGAAAGAACAGAATTCCAAGCCGAATAAAACACTGGGTCTAGGTCAGTTTCATTAAAGTGCATATTAACACTACTTGCATGCCAACACTTGCGTGCCCACCAAATCATATGGCCTGTTATCTGTGTAACGTTCCTGACAAGGTAGTGATCTAATTAAGCACCGTCAAAACACTGATATGTTGCAGTTAACTTAGTTGTTTATCTTCATTAACAGGTCATTACACATAGACTTCTCCAACATTCTGTCCTATTTTGTTTATTATAGGCATATGTGTTTAAATCTAACATGAGTCAAACGTTCTCTTTGCTGATTTCTTGCATGTGTTTGTTGGGGGGTACTTAACTCTATCCTATGTGACCATACTCGACGTGCTCTTTGGCAAACACATTAACCCACTGACATTTGTTTTTCTGTTTGCCTTAACATGAAATGTAAACTTTATCTGTTGAATTTTTGTAGTGTTACAGTGAAAAGGCTAGTCAAGAGCAACTTGGCAGTGCTACCTAGCTCGGCAGCTTTCTCTACCATTTCTCGGCGATGCACAGCCAGGGCAGGGTGAAAGACAAGTGACGTGAAGTTGGTCAAGCCACGACTGTCAGCCTACTTCTCATACTCTAATACCGTTGGTGTGAAAGCAGTGTCTGATTGTGGTGTAGCTGCCTGATCTTTCTGGCACCGATTTTGTAGAGTAGTTAAGGGTGAACCCGAGGCAGCCAAGACTCCCACCAAGCCCCTCCAAATGCAGGCAGTTGTGGTTGCACTAAGCTGGTCATTTCACTACTGTTAGCTGATCCTGCACAAAAGCGAGCAGTGCAGTCAAATTCTGCCTCCTTTGTGTGGCAGGGCCTAGTTAACCTACTGACAGCAGAAGACCTGGCCTAATACCTTTTGCGGTTTGGCTCCAGCTGAACTGCTCAATCAGCATGGCGCAGCAAACTTGTGAATCTACAAAAACTGGTCCTTCCTAAGGAATAAATACCATCCTCTATATTTCGTAACCAATGTGAGCCTTCTAAAACAAAAAAAAAAAAAAACTTGTTTATTTAAAAAAAAGACCTAAATTAGCACACTACGTTGTATGCTATCATGCAGTTGCTGTGCCTCTGGTTTAACCCCTTTGCTGCCAGGCCATTTCTCCCCCCTGTGCCACACCCTTTTTTGGCTATTTAGGGTAGTTCGCCCTTAGGCCCCCATAATTTTGTCCACATAAGGTATCCACGCTAAATTGGCGTCTTTCTTCCAACATGCTAAGGATTCTAAAGGTACCCGGGGTTTGCGAATTCCCCTGGAGGGGATCGAGAAATTAGGCGAAATACAGCAACATTTTGGGTTCTTGGGGGAAAATGGGGGGGGAGTGCTGCAGAAGAAAGTCTGTGTTTTTCCCCCTGCAAAATATCTACAAAGGGTTTGTTGTGCTAAAATCGCTATCTTCCCAGCTTTCAGGAACAGTCAGACTTTTGTCAGAAAACCAAAATTTTCTTCGCAGTTTTGGCATTTTAGTGGGACATAGCATGTTTTTGGTGCTTACAACCTCCTTCCAGTTAGTGGTAGAAATGGGTGTGAAACCATTAATGGATCACTGATAGCTATACATTTCTGAAAAGTAGACAACATTCTGAATTTAGCAACGGGTCGTTTGTGTAGCTCCTTCAAGGTTTTCCTATATAAATTAACAGTTGAAATAAAATAATATTGAAATGTAGTTAAAAAAAAAACAGCCATTTTTGCCTACATTTTCACCTGTAACTTCTAACTATGGTAGATTCTTGAAAGCTATATACAGTTACTTCCGCAGGACTCTTATGGTTATGAGACTTGTAGGTTCACCAAGAACCCGACGTACCCAGAGCCAATAACTGAGTTGCACCTTGCAATGGTTTTTCATTGTGTACAGGGTATACAGTAATTCTTTTGGTAAAATATAGTGAAAAATAGGTTTCAAGGAAACCTATGTATATCTGAAATGGGAACAAGATATGGAGTTTAGAAGCAGTGGTTATTTGTGCAGCTCTGAATTTGTGGTTACCCATATTAGCATGTGAATTAGAGGGTATTGTTCACAATTCATTTTTACACACTTTTACATTTGAAAGGCAGAAATGCATAGAAAGACAAACTGTTATAACACTAGTTCTACTATTCTGTGTTCCCGTAAGTCGCATGATTAAAAATGATACCTCACTTGTTTGGGTAGACCTAGTGTCAGCGACCTAAAATGGCCCAAAATGCAACGTGGACACGTCACATTTTTCCAGTGAAAACGGATCCTTTTTTTACAATGTGCCTAGCTGCGGATTTTGGGCCCTAGCTCAGCCGGCACCTAGGGAAACCTAGCAAACTTGTACATTTTTGAAAACTAGACACCCAGGGGAATCCAGGATTGGGTGCCTTGTGTGGCTCTCACCAGGTTCTGTTACCCAGTATCCCTGGCAAAGCTCAAACTTTCTTTAAAAAAAAAAAAAAGTCCTCACATTTCTGTGATTGAAAGTTCTGGAATGTGCGGGAAGCCACAAACAACCCACCCAGCATTGCCCCCCCCCCCCAAGTCTGCCGATAAAAATAGTACCTCACGTGTGTGGGTAGGCCTAGTGCCTGCAACAGGAAATGTGAGGTATCATTTTACTTGTTAGACAGGAACTTGTGTGGTAGGAAATTTGTGCTGGCGCTGTGATCCCAGACACACATGAGAGATGAAGTTTTTTTTCTTTTTAAGCTACGTTTGAGGTTTGTAGGGGATTCTGGGTAAGAAAAAGTTGGGGGAACAACACAAACCACACCTCCTTGAACTCCCCAATGTGTCTAGTTTTCAGAAATGTCTGGCTTTGGTAGGTTTCCCTAGATGGCCGCCTAGACCGGGACAAAAAAAGCAGCCAAAATGTGTTCACAAAAAAATGGGGAGCAACCCTTGCTTAAGGGGCTGTTCCCTGACGTGCCCATAAACATCTCTGGTGCCTAGTGGGCTTTCTGCCAAAAGACTGTTGCTATTTTTTGGGGTGAGATGGGGGGCATCGGCATCGCCCATTATGTGCAGCCCCCACCCCTCTTTTATTTAAAAACAAATCCTGGTGTCTAGTGGGCTTCTTTCAGTTTCAATATAATCACGTCTGCACACCATGCGCACGATCATCATTACATTGAAAAAAAATATATACCTCAGGAGGTTAGGGAAGCTACCCCCACCTCAGAGGCAAAAAAAAAAAGGAAATCTGAGGTTTACAGCAGAGGGATTTAGGCGGTGGTGTGCCAAGGATGTAACTGTTATGTATTTGGCACATCAACGCCACAGCTGAGTACGTAATCGGTACGTGCTTGACACGGAAGGGGTTAAGCAGTCTAATGATGGAGGGATTTAGTTTTTGTTTTCCAGGTATTAAAACAGACTTTGCCTTTCCCTTTCTTCATAATGGATGAATAAGTAAACATTTTAAATCCTCTGACTGCAGTGTAATTCAGCCTTTGTCCATAAAGAAGATTTTTTCTTCTCTACCTAGTGGAGTCTGTATAGCCAACTGACATTTAAGTCTTAGCTCAAAGTTTTAAGTAGGTAGTTTGAGGTCGGAGCTATCATTGTAGCTTCAAGTCATTGATGTCTTTAATAATCAAGTGAACACTTAAAATTAATTGAAATGGTCAAGGAGCTTGGTGCCAAAATGGTAAGCAAAGCCCTCTGGCTTTTTAGACACCATGGGTATGTGCGCCGCTGGATCAAGTGCAGATTTATGGATCTTGACTTGGGTACCACACCGAACGAATTATGAATATCCCTGAGCCTATCCCCTGCGATCTGATGAGGCTAAAAACTGCAGGAGACTTCTTGCCTGATGTAGAATTTAACATGAATCTTAGGAATCCATCTTTCTCACTGGCGAGTCTTGTTAACGTTATTATCCTGTCGTGATCAAAACTGAGATTTGGTGCTGTTTCTAAGGTAGAAAAGTTATCGGATCCCTCTGGTTCTCTTGGAGGGGGATCTCCACTGATAGTCATAAGCAGTGAATAGTCCCGCCCAAGTGTAGGGATCCCGGAGCACTTCTTATATATCTTTTTTTTTTTTTTTTTTTTTAAATTTGTTTATTGCATTTCAAACATAAATTTCACCAACATAGGTGTCATGCGTTACTACGCAACATTACAAACAGTTGTCCCAACTCGTGATACATCGATACATTGCATTTATAGTCTATATATTTCAAGGTTCTAATTACTCTACTATCTTCTGTGTCCACTCTGCCTTTCAGTGCCCCTAAGCCTCTTGTGTAGGTGAATCTATTATGTCCCGTTGGTGAAGGAATTGGCGCAGTGGCTCCCAAATGTCCCTGGGCTTCGATGTCGTCGGCAGTTCCTCTGCGTATGTTTCCAGTTTTTCTCTACAATATACTAGGTCTTTGAGCCAGTGAGTGTCCCGCGGTGCATGTTTGCCTCCCCATGCCATGGCCACCCTCCTCTTGGCCATCAGCAGTGATACTCTTACAAATTTACCCATGGTGCCCTTCACTTGTGGCAGCAAACCCAGCAAGCACTCCTCCGGCGTTCCCTGTAAATCTATCCCAGTCATCTGGCGTATGTACCGTATGACTCGCACCCAGAAATCTGCAACATGTGCGCACTCCCACGCCAGATGCCAAAAATCCGCCTCCAAGTGGCGGCAACGTGTGCAGCGACTAGAGTCCCGTAGGCCATATTTGTATAACTTGGACGGCGTATAATACAGTTGGTGTATGTACTTGAAGTGTATGATACGAAGGTTGCCATTGGGTGTGAGTTGTCTGGTTAGATTACATACACTTTCCCATTCTGATATTGTTAAAGGAGTGGGAAGCCTATCATTCCACCGGGCTAGGCTCCTGTCTGGGGCCCTAGGTATGTCGGCTCGTATTGCTTTGTAAAGCTTTGTGATCAGCTTATTCCGTGTAGGTGAGGTCAACAAGACCTGCAGAGATTGTAAAGTGGATGGTTCGCCCGAGTATTTCGAATAGTGTGATTGTATGGCATGCCTAAGCCTGTGTATCGTGAATGTAAAGAGGGGTGTGGGGTTAGTAATGTATTGTAGGTTCTCCTTCTTGATGAGTTTCCCGTTTGGGTATAAATCTTGCATTGTAGTTAGTCCGGCTTCTCGGAGTGCCTTCAACGGGCCTTTCTCCTGCAGTACTGAGATGGCCGCATGGTGTGCAATTGGCAGTGCCGGGGCGTATATGGGTAATTTGGAGGTGAGCCTGCCTATATCTTGCCATGCTGCAATTGTTGTATCTATGGGATTAATTTCATCTTTCGGGGTGTTTCTGGCTGTGTGAGTAATGATACCCGACAGGGGAGTTGGACTAGCGTCTCCGTCTTCCACGGCGACATGTATCGTATGGGCATGTGGGTTAAACCAGTAAAATGCATACTGAGCCTGAGCACTCAAGTAGTACGCGTATAGATCTGGAGCACCAAATCCACCCCTGTCATAGTCAAGTGTCAGGGTGGCCCAGCTCACTCGTGCCCGTTTGCCTCCCCAGATCAATCGGAGCAACGCCGTACGCAAGGTTTTAAAAAGTGCAGTGGCATAGTGATGGGGATATTGGCAAAGAGATATAAAAATCTCGGGAGTATCACCATCTTTGCAATGGCAATGCGATCAGACAGGGAGAGTGGTAAAGTAGTCCATCGATCGATTTGCTGATCGAGGGTGGCGCTAGCACGCCCATAGTTTTCTTGCCTAACCACCGCTGGGTCTCGATGTATCCAGACTCCCAGATATTTAACTGGATCTGAAGTCCACACCAATGGGTAGTCTCTTGGTGGAGGGGAAGTAATGGCTGTCAGAGGTATTATGACAGATTTGTCCCAATTAATAGTTAGTCCTGAAAAGAGACCAAATCTAGTGTATTCTCTCAGTAGAGGCGCTAAATTACGGTCCGGCTCACGCACAAATAGGACCATGTCGTCCGCATATAGGGATATGCTTACCGGGCGATGTAGAAAATGAAGGGCTGTCTCTCGATGTTTTTGGCGTATCGCACATGCCAGGGGCTCAAGCGCTAGCGCGAATAGTAAGGGGATAAAGGGCACCCTTGTCTGGTGCCACGTCTTATCGGGAATGGCTCTGACGTCAGTCCCTCCACCCTCACCCGTGCTGACGGGTCATTGTAAAGCAGCCGCACCCAACCCAGGTACATCGGAGGGAATCCCATTCACTTCTTATATATCTTTAATGTAGATGTTTGCCCTTCTACAGGAAGGCCTGGAGAAACACAAGACAGGAATATGTCACAGCCTATAAGAAAAAAGTAATATATGTATATATAAATTTAAGGCAAATTAACAGGAACAGAAGTATGCAACTGTTTAAATCTTTCACAACCCCTTTTTAAAAGAGAAAGATGAACGAAGAGGACAGTGTAGCCCTATAGGCTGTCATTCTGTAAATTTGAAAAGAGCGTCTGCACCTTTAAGAACTCCAGAGTCCTCCAGTATCCCATCATGCCCAGCTAGTGGCAGTTGCCTCAGTTCTTTTTTTCAGCTCCAGGTGACAAGATCTTGGAGCACTGAGCTCTGCCTTTTTTTTGGCTTTTTTCCTTCAAAAGTCTCATGAGGAAACTAGGAAATGTATCAGTGTTTTTGTGTCTTTTTCTGGAAATTGATTTTACCTTGAAGTTAACTATTCATATCTAGTCATCGTTCAAGACATTCCAGGCATCGCCATGGGTCCCGGCATTCCTCATGACTATGTTCTCGAAGCACACATTGCCATCATGCGTCCAGGTCTAGAATACGTTCAAGACATTGTTCTTCCTACTCTTTGTCTTCCTCCAGCACTAGGAGATATTCACCAACACTGTCTGATTCTCCCCAACCAAGGGTCTCTCCATTGGATGACATTAACACCTTTCAGGAGGTGCTTGTGAGAGGCGCATCAAAATTGGACATTTCAATGCCGGCTCTCGCTGAAACTACCTACCTCAGTGATTTTTCGGAATGCTTCACCACTGTACAGCTTCCAAACCCCTCCTACCACTGGTTCTGGGTCTATTGGAACCAGCCGTGAAGCTGTTCCTTACACCGGCTTCAACCAAATCATCTCAGTTGAGGATACATAAGTAGCATAGACCTTCAAAGCAGGAGCTACTGTTTCTTGGCTTAGACCATCCCCCTGATTCTGTGGTCATCCTTTTGCAAAGAAACTACATTCCACTACTCCTCCATCTACAGTCCCGCCAGACAAAGAGTAAGGAGTTATGTTTAGTGGGGGTCAAGGTTTGTAGTACTGCTGCCACCACTATGAAAGCATAGTACAATATAGAATTGGTCCCAGCAGGGCAGTTCTTATTACAACACACAGTTGGAAACACATTAAACCTAAATTAAATAATACGTTTGAAAAGGTTTAGTACAATGTTATTTAATCACATTGCACGTGACCAACGCTTATGAGTCCGCGGATAAATCAAACCAAGCAAATGACAAGTGCCCCAAATGGGGGAGAAAAAGACTAGGGGAAGAGGGGTATTGTGCGTTCAAGTGAGGGATGAAAAAGTGTAAAGGAAAGGTGGTGACATTATACTCATCACACAATTATTTACATAAGAGAACGGCTTAACCTTAAGCCACACAATTATAAGGATAAGAAATGTTTGGCCATGATTGAAACAACACTTATAACAGCGAACAATCGCTGTTGATCAAACTGGCAAATAACAATTGCAAAGTCGACGTTTCGACCCCCGGATAGATGTAGGTGATTTAATCCCTTACGGCGGGGTCTTCCTCAGGACTGTGGTTGGGGACGGATAGGGGCACCATCGACCACCACTGACTGTAGGTGGTAAATGTAGTAGCTGGGCCTGTGGGCTCCAAAAGCGGAGAGCGGATGGTAGGCACTTGGATTTAGTTAATAAAGAAGTGTTCCTTTTTAATGGCCATCCTGCCAGAAAGGTAATTAAATGTCCTGTGGACTGAAGTTCCAACGCTCGTTTTGCAAAAATTCTCTATTCAGGGTCGTCGCCACTCGAAAAGCCCGTCCGGTGCTAAAACTCTAACTCTAACTCCAACTCAGAGCGTAGGATTCTGTACCACTTAGAGTTTTAGCACCGGACGGGCTTTTTGAGTGGCGACGACCCTGAACAATAGAGAATTTTTGCAAAACGAGCGTTGGAACTTCAGTCCACAGGACTTTTAATTACCTTTCTGGCAGGATGGCCATTAAAAGGAACACTTCTTTATTAACTAAATCCAAGTGCCTACCATCCGCTCTCTGCTTTTGGAGCCCATAGGCCCAGCTACTACATTTACCACCTACAGTCAGTGGTGGTCGATGGTGCCCCTATCCGTCCCCAACCACAGTCCTGAGGAAGACCCCGCCGTAAGGGATTAAATCACCTACATCTATCCGGGGGTCGAAACGTCGACTTTGCAATTGTTATTTGCCAGTTTGATCAACCGCGATTGTTCGCTGTGATAAGTGTTGTTTCAATCATGGCCAAACATTTCTTATCCTTGTAATTGTGTGGCTTAAGGTTAAGCCGTTCTCTTACGTAAATAATTGTGTGATGAGTATAATGTCACCACCTTTACTTTACACTTTTTCATCCCTCACTTGAATGCACAATACCCCTCTTCCCCTAGTCTTTTTCTCCCCCATTTGGGGCACTTGTCATTTGCTTTGTTTGATTTATCCGCTGACTCGTAAGCGTTTGTCATGTGCAATGTGATTAAATAACATTGTACTAAACCTTTTCAAACGTATTTTATTTGTTTATTGTGTTTCCAACTGTGTGTTGTGTTAAGAATTGCCCTGCTGGGACCAATTCTATATTGTACTATTTGATACCCAGGTCCCAGTGGCTTGTTTGGGTTTACCCTTCCATTGTAACTACCACTATGAAAGCAGCAAGTGCGTCGGCCCTTTTAGGTAGCTATAGCAGAGCCTTGTTGGACTCCTTACTAAAGTTTGAATAAGACTTCGCTAGAGATCGACAAGAGTACTTCCTTGGGGTGATAAATGAGGGCATGATGGTCTCCAACCAAGTTATTAGTGCTGCTCCCGACTCATCGTTACTGGCAGCACATTGGTACTGTCCTGGTATTGGCCCCAAGAAGGCACTCTTGGCTTTGTCTTGCAGCCTTAAAAGAAGAATCCCAACAGTGGTTTCTTAACTTTCTCTTTTCGTGGCCCACCTTTGGCATTCATACAGATGTTGAGATGACTTGGATGAAGTCCAAGATGAAGACCTGTAAGGTGGTAGTTCTTGAAAAACAAAAAAAAAACATACACACCTACAAGCCTTATCAACTACGTTTCTACCTGCAGAGGGTACCTCAACGGTTTCAAGGTCACCAGCAGCAAGTCATTTTCAGCCACATCAACGTCATCAACCCAGAGGGTTAGCTAGTCACCAGCCTGCTTAAGAAGGAAATGCCACCAGCAGGCTCCAAACAATGATTCTCTTCTTCCCCCTCTTCCGTTGCCGATCCGATGCAGGATGCTGACTCCTGGTATACACTTGGTCAGTAGAACCTTACTGTGTGCTCTGCTTGAGGAAGACATGGTCTGGGCTGGAAATGGTCTGGAAGATGGGTTGGATGGGGGGTCTTCTGAGACTGGCTCGCTGATGCGGTCTTTCGGTTAACGACTCTTTGTACGCCTACTAAAGATAGGCCGACGGCACATGATTGGGCCATTAGGGACCTATGGGCAGGGAGTGGACAGGAGCCGGATACACATGTGGTCCAACAGGCACTGGTTACCCTGGGCTCTGCGCGGCAACTCGTTAAGTGGTTCTGCAAAGTGCAGCTTGTAATGTTAACTGACTATGACCCAGGAAAGATGGGGAATGATACTGAGCAGAGACCTGAGATGCAGAATGGAAAAAGTCCATGGAGATCCCTAATCTCCTTTCTAGAAACGCCAACTTCTAATATGTCAAATTTAACTATTTGCATATGACATACCGGACTCCCCACAGATTACAGGTTATGTTTGGAGGTGAGCCGCAGGCCTGTCCTAAATGCGAGGAACAAAACGCTGGGTTTGCGCATATGATGTGGGACTGCCCGAGGTTGCGCGACTTTTGGATGGCTGCAATAGCCATGCTTAATGGGGTACTAGCACGCTCGCTCCTGTGCACGGCAGAAGTTTGTCTACTGGGTTAATTTTCCAGACCCAAAGCCTGTAAGGTGGGCACCAGATTCATGGACCTTGAATTTATCTTAGCCAAAAGACGGTTGGCACTGAAATGGAGGACTGGGGCGGGGCCCCACAGTTGAGTCCGGGGAAAGACGTTGACGCATGGGCCAATGTAGAAGAAAGGACATAAATCTGGGAAGATGCACTGTCCTTGATCAGCTCTTTGGGCAAAAGGGCTTGGAGCCTAGGACAGTAGACACAATGCAGCACCTGACGCCTTCACAGATAAAGCAAGCCCAGCTGAGGGTGTTGCAGAACCCCCTAGATGAGTCTTTGTTCGACAGGCAGCAGCTCCTACAAGGTGAGCAGATGCAGTAGCATCCTCCCACCGAGTCTCACCACCGGCATGACAGGATAAATTCTTATTGGATTTCCTGAAAAGGTTTTCTCCACAGCTAGTCCTACCCCACCTCCTAGGTGACTCTATGCTTTCTTTGATTTTCGTTAGGTTGTACCAGTTTGTATTCTTAAACGACATGTTTGCTACCTAAGACGCTTAAGACCACGACTCCCGGTTACCACTGATCACATAGAGCATTACAGAGTATTAGTGTATATTTTTGTTCCACCCCTGCTTGAGACTGGCAGAATTTGTCACATGATTGCTGAGGCTCACCGTACCTGAAACTGTTCTAAGTGCTTGTTACTACTATGTACTGACCCACGAAAGTTTGGATGCTTGTAACAGTGAATGCCAGATCAGATACCGGTAATGGGTTCGAGGGTGGAGGGCAACTTTATGGGGAGGTGGAGCATAATGTATACTATGGGGAAGCTGTTGCTCTGTTATGTATGATTGCACACTGTGTGGTGTAGTCTGGTTTGGTGTGCAGGTGAAGGTGTGGATGACATGCTGTGGTTGGAGTGTGGTGAGTTGCGAGGGTGAGGGGCAGGAGAGACGATTGGGATCAGTGGTTGGCTTCTGGGTGGTTTATGAATTATCCTATGGATGTATCAAATGCCGGTCTTGGAGACCTTAAATAAAGAAGCATTCTACAATCAAGTCGGACGTCGTGATACTTATTTTACATTGACGACGAGGAAGACACAAGGAGGGTTACGCGGACACCAAGAATTACTGCGGCTACCAACATTATCAGGAGCCCAGGCGACCGTTCATTACGGATTGCTTCAACAATGTACAGCGAGGAGTTAAGACGATGTTTCTGGTAACACTATTCATTTTGAGTGTCAGTTGCTGTGCTTGGTTCAAGACTGCCTTTAACGCTATAGCCAGCGCGTGTATTCATATGTTCGAGACGGCTCCTCTGTTTGTTCAGGAGGTTTGCTCGAGATAACTGTGCTTGAGACAGCGCTTCAGTGATCTTCATACTTGGAGGCGCGCTCAAGACAACGTTGCGGTTGCCGCGCGACCCATTTGTATCATCTGTTGGGGTGGAGCACACACAGCACGCTTTTAAAGCACTTGCATGTTGGCTGCAGCGCGTTTCTTCACCTCCGCTCAATGTTTATTCTAAGTTGGGAGGATTCTCCCTTCGTTTCGCTATCTTCCAGTTCTGACGGCGATCAGTAATCTTGGTATATTTGGCATTGGTATTTTATGGCAAGTCTGCCATCCAGTGGGTGGAGATGCTAACAGCGATTAGCACGCTCATGTTTATTAAGCCTGTGTATTTCTTTATGGTGTTGCCTGGTGCTAACGGAGATTAGCACGCTTTGCCATTTACCTTTTATTGTTCTGCAGCGATTGGCACGCTTATTGTGCTGATTATGGCATGGACTTTAAAACTGGTAAATGTTTTTGCGTTTTTGTTTTTATTTTATTTTTTCTCCTTCTCTCTTCTATTTGCCTTTTGAAGCATATTTTTAGTTGCAAATACATTTCTAGGTAATATTTTTTTGTCTAAAAATAAATAAATGTATATCTATTTTTTGTGTGGCCATGATGCAAACAGTTTCTCCTCCAGCACAATTTCTCCAGGAGCCCGTAGAACCACCTTTCAAATGGCGGCTATGGTTAAGATCTTTCATTGCTTATCTAGGGGCTATTGATGGTCAAATTTCGCCCTAATAGAAAAAAATGTATTGTATTACTTGTGAGTGGAAGGGCATCATTTTGACCATTTACCAGTATTGAAACCTGATGAAGAGCTAGATGAGTTTCAATATGCAGTAAAACAGTTAGAAATTCATTTCGAGGGTAAAGTCAATCCGGTGGTGTGCAGGCATCAATTTTTCAACTAGAGTACAGGCACCATCTGAATCTGTCCACACATGTTACTGCTTTAAAAATGTTGGCTTCTTACTGTGATTTTGACAATTTTACATCACAGCTTATTAGAGATCAACTCGGGCCAGATGTAGTTCCAAGAAGATTCAAAAGCTTTTTAGTGTGCAAGAATCCTGCATTAGATGAAGCAGTTGACCTAGCTAAAATCATTGAGTCTTCCTATGACGATTCAAAACGATTGGACCCCTATACTCCACAAATTGCAAATGTAATTCAGAGTACTAGTAAAGGTTATTCAATAAGTCAGCAGTTTAACAGTCCACAGTTGAGTCTCATGACTTCACGAAGGGGCAAGGTATGTCCAAAACTCACTGCTTCAGGTGTGGTTTACAATACCATGTGTCTATTAAAAATTGTCTGGCTGCGTCACAAAATTGTTGGAAATGCAATAGACTACCGCATTTTGGAAGGGTTTGTAAGGCTGGGAGACGTTGTACCAGCAGTAGAGGTAATTTGAGAGGGGTGCAGATTCGACCAGTACAGAATCAGGAACCCGATGATGACTTTCATAACTGTTAGACTTGGCCCTTTTTGCAGGATCATCCCAGAACTTTTTGCCTTCTTCCTGTCTTTGTTCTGACCTGTTGATGGTTTTATGACTCTGGGCACTTTATCTCTGCTGATCAGTGCTAAAGTGCATGTGCTCTCTTGTAAACTGGGTAAGATTGGTCTACACCTGCTTGGCATATTTAATTTACCTGCAAGTCCCTTGTCTAGTGGTATCCCATATACCCAGGGCCTGTAAATTAAATGCTACTGGTGGGCTTGCAGCGCTGCTTGCTCCACCGAAGTAGCCTTTCAAACCAGTCTCAGGCCTCTGCCACTGCATGGCCTGCGCGCGCAGTTTACTGCTGCTGTGACTTGGCATATAAAGTGGTTGCCATGCCTGCAACTCCCCTTTACTACATATGTCACCCCTAAGGTAGGCCCTACCTAGCCCTATGTGCAGGGTGCGGTGTAGGTTAAAGGTAGGACATGTGCCTTAACGTGTGGCATGTCCTGGTAGTGACAAACAGCCTATTTGGTTTCTCACTGCTGTGAGGCTGCCCTCTCGTAGGGTTACATTGGGGATTCCCTGATATGTGCTTCAGTGGTAATTCCTGACCTGAGGGTAGCGTGACCTTGTTTGGTATGTTTGGAATAGTGATAAATGCTACTTATTGGTGAAAACAGATTTATTACTATTTTAGAAATGCCTCTTTTGGAAGTGGGATTTTTGTGTGCTGATGTCTGTGTCCTGGCTGGATGTGCATTGACTGACTGGTTCTGACTGATGGGAGAGGGGAGGTACATTCATTCCTGCCAGTTCCAATGGGTGCTTCATCCAGCCCACAAAGGCCCCGGAGCTCGTCAGCGTGAGTCCTGGCCCGGGGTGAGAAGCCTGCCATTTGCACCCAGCGTGACATGGAGAGCTCTGCCCCTTGAACTACAGAGACCCGGGGAGGGCTCCCAGCGAGGTGGTGTGGACAGAGCAGAGTCCCGCTCCTTCCCCAGGCGAGATCCAGCCGAGGCATCGGACTTGCTGACAGCCCACTGCAGGGCTGATTCAGATACAGGCCGGCTGCCCTGGCGTGCCGATCAGCGCGAGCACACCGGGACATTTTGAGCGAACTGGCCCAAGGGGGAAGAACAGTTTAGCAGTTCTATATTCCCTCGTGCCCTTTAGGGGAACGCTGCCTTAGGTTCAGCAGCCGCACCGCACGATCGTGGGCGGCTGCCACCTGAGACATACCTGAGACATACCTGAGACATACCTGAGACATACCTGAGACATACCTGAGACATACCTGAGACATACCTGAGACATACCTGAGACATACCTGAGACATACCTGAGACATACCTGAGACGGAATACTGCGGGGTGGAACCTCAACGGAGGCCCCAGATTCCAGGATGCAGGTGAGTGCCCAGGAATTACGGTGTTCCCTGGTGTAGGCGGGGAGGTGGCCCCGGAGCCTACGTGGGAGAGACAAAGTACCATATAATCTATAATACAAGCATGGTAAAGTGTTTCTGCCCAATTCTGCTTCACTCTGTTTGCCTCAGGTTCATGCCCTGATTATGCTGTGAGGTTGTTGTGCATATCTTGCAATTGTCAGGAGGGGGCACCTATGTGTTCAGTGATGGTGTTTATGCATAATGTCTTCTATGCTACTTGGTACCGTGTTCACCCTATGAGCATGGCTTGTGTGCATTACTGGTGTTATGACAATGGCCCGATTGGCCAAGTGATTTGTGATTGTGGACTAATGTGTATGAATAATACAAAGGATATTTTTATATAACCTTGTGTGCAGTCTCTTTTGTGAGTGTGTTGCGCAAACGCTTTACACATAGCCTCTGGGATAAGCCTGACTGCTCTGCCAAGCTACCAAAGGGGTGAGCAGGGGTTATCTTCAGTGTGTAGCTCCCTTGCCCTGACTAGAGTGGTGGGTTCTGCCTGGCTTAGGTGCATACCCTAGCCAACCAGAAACCCCATTTCTAATGATAACCAAGAGAATAAATTGGAAGAATTTGTTTTGGCTGTGAATGTGGTGGAAACAAAAGGGGAAGATCATACGAAGTGTTATAGTGATTAGTTAGATGAATTTACCATCAATGGAACACTTATTTCCTTATTGGTTGATTCAGGAGCTAGAATAACCATTATTGATGTCTCCAAATGCAATAAAAAATGGTCCAATCAGGTGTTGGCTCCTGTTGTAGTCACTACAGTTTTTGAAGGAGGTAGTTTCCATTTGCAGGGCTATTTTTGGACATTTATTTCATTCTCCAATAAAACCATCAAGGAAAAGGTTTATGTAACAAAAAAAGGTATCAATGTATTAGGATGGTGACACCAAGCTGACTTTGGCATTGTATAAGACCAGGTTGAGACCCACCTGTCATGCTTGAGGGATGTTATGATATCTGTGTGTAATTTCAAAGAAAACTGTTCATTGGATTTCAGAATATCCTAAAGTATTTACGGATGAGGGGAGTCAAATTAAGAATTTCAAACATGTCATTAAAGTTAAAAATGGATGTGTACCCATTATATAGCACAAATTATGTAATGTTTCTCTTAGTGTGAGAGGTGATTTAACAAAAATTTTGACAAAAATGCAGCAAAATTATATTATTGAACTGGTAGATGCCTCCTTATGGTTATCTCCAGTTTTAACTAAGAGCTCGGGTGAGCTGCAACTTTGTATTGACTTAAGAAATGTAAAAAGTGCCATCCGGGCAGAAAATTTTCCGTTGCCACGTATAAAGGATTTGATCAGTGGGTTGAACAGGCCAAGTGGTATACGAAGTTGGATTTGAAAGCAGCCTACCATAGGTGGTATTAGAGGCTGATTCACATCCTCTTACGGCCTATGACACGCCTGATGGTACTTTAGTTTTGTAGGATGACATTTGGCCTGGCCTCTGCTGCTTCTGTATTTCAGAAGATTGACAAGGCACTCTCAGAAGGGTATTGAATGCATCATGTGAGAATGGTGTTACTTTAAGGAAAAGCAAATGTGTCTTTGCGGTCAAGGAGATAGAATGCCTTGGTCATATTTTTTCTTCTGAAGGGGGTCAAACCAAAACCAGGCTTGGTGGAGACGATTGTAAAGGCTCCGCATTCCGAGGACAAGGATCAACTTAGGTCTTTCCTAAGAATGTGTGAGTTCTATTTAAAATTAATCTGATTTAACGGAGTGCTTTAGATACTTGTTGAAGAAGAATACAGATTTCACTCGGTCAATCATTTGTCAAAGAAATTTTGATATGATCAAAGAATGAATGGTTTGAGCACCTGCGCTACAACCATATGTGGCTGGCCGCAGGACTTTTGTTATAGTCGATGCTAGTGTGTATGGAATTAGAGCGTTATTTTCGCAGAGTGGTGGAGCAAAGGAATCTACCATAGCTATTGCATCAAGAAGATTATCTGATGCAAGCGTTGGCGGGGCATGGTCCTGGGCACGACATATTCGGGCTACGCTAGGGGGGCGCTTATTTGAGTGGCTCCTGGGACTCCTCTTCAAATCACACATTCCAGGGTGGACCCACAGGGCCGATATGTTACCATGGAGGGCGTGTTGAATGGTTCCCCACTCGCGCTGGTCTCCCTGTATGCCCCGAACTCGGGTCAATCCAACTTCTTGCGACTCCTCATGCCCTCGCTGCTTGCGGACCCCACGGTCCCCACATATTGGGGTGGTGATTTCAACGTAGTATGGGATCTCGCCTTAGATCGTTCCCGCCCTCCTCTCACGGGGGCACAATCCATCACACTGGCACACCACATGCGGGAATGGGCACTTCAAATGCAGATACATGATGTATGGCGCAGACTACATCCACAGGCGTGCGTATATTCTCATTACTCGGCACTGCATGACTTGTATACGCGGATCGACATGGTGTTTTGCTCGGATGGTGCTCTGCACAGTGTGGTACATGCTGAGTTTTTGGCGCGCTCTCGGACCATACACCCCTACAACTGAACCTGACCTGGGGTGCTCAACGCCCTGCGATCTCGACTTGGCGCTTGCCTGGGGCAGCACTCGCTGATTCCTCCTATCGGGCCACACTCCTGGAGTCCATCACCTCCTACTTTGAGGAGAATGAGGGGGACTGCCTCGTCGGTAGGGGTGTAGTGGGTTGCCTTAAAGTCTGTTCTTAGAGGCCATGCCCTCAAGACCACGTATGGAGCTCGTAAAGCCTTGACTACGGCGCTGGCCACGCACGAGTCCGCGATCCAGAGATATGAGCAGCGTATTCCGAAGTATCCCCAACTTGCCCCCTCCCTCGCCCAGGCTCGATTGGCGTATAAGAATGCGATGGATGACCTGTGTGCCTTGGACTACAGAACGTATCTGGCGCGCAGGCACGGAGAAGGTGATCAGGCCGGGAAGCTCCTGGCGTGGCTCCTTCGATCCGACGCTACCCAGTCTCCCATTACTACCATATACACGGGTGTTGGGGCCTTGGTGAATACACAAGCGGCTATTAATTCCTCCTTCCATGAGTACTACACCACGTTGTACCCGGCCCCGCATGACCCTGTCCGCATCTGGGAATTCTTAGAGGGAGTTCAGCTCCCACAGATCACCCCGGCTCACCGAGATGCCCTAGAACAGCCCATTGTGATAGATGAGATCACGGATGCCATCCGGCAGCGAGCAAGACGCCGGGGACGGATGGGTGGCCGGCTGAATTTTATCGTACCTTCTCTACACAGCTAGCACCTCGGCTGGCCAAGGTGTATGCTGAGGCCTTTGAGACGGGTGAATTACTGCCCACTATGAGAGAGGCGACGCTGGTTGTTTTACATAAACCAGGCCGAGATCCCCTCCTGATGGCCTCTTATCGTCCCCTGTCGATGCTGAACGTAGATTATAAGATCCTGGGGAAATTACTAGCTAATCGACTACTTGCTACGGTCCCTCTGCTGGTCCATGAGGACCAGAATGGCTTCATTCCAGTATGGGGCTGAGTTTGCGGCGGTTATTCACGCTCCTGGAGTGGGCGCGGGGTGGGGAGGAGCAGCCTTGGATCGCCTCGCTTGATTTAGAAAAGGCATTTGACACCTTAAGTTGGGCTTACCTCGAGGCGACCCTGGCAGGGTTCGGCGTGGGCCCCCATTTCCTGCGGTGGATACGAATATTGTACCGCGGACCACAGGCCAGGGTGAAAACGGGCCGCACTTATTCACCGCTTCTTCCCATAGCGCGGGGGACACGTCAGGGCTGCCCCCTGTCGCCGATCCTTTTTGCTCTGACCATGGAGCCGTTGGCTTGCAGGTTACGGTTGCGGGTGAGGGACTGGGGTATACGGGTCGATCAACGATGGCACATTGTCTCGTTGTACGCCGATGACGCACTGATTTATCTTCGCGGCGAGGCCGGGATCTTACAGTCAATCATGGCTCTTTTAAATGATCACACGAGCGTATCTGGCCTCCAGGTTAACTGGGAAAAATCGGTGGTGTTTCCAATGACACCAATGACACCAATGACACCAGCGCAAAGACAGCTGGCACCGCTTATTCCGCTGAAGTGGGCGTTCGACACCTTTAAATACTTTGGGGGTACAGAAATACCACTTGGGGTCGGATACGGTTGATGGGAACCTAGGCCGAGCTATCACGCGGGCGCGCACGACCCTCCCGTTTTGGACGGGCCTTCCTCTGTCCCCCATGGGCCGGGTAGCAATATCCAAGATGTTAGTACTTCCCGTCTCTTGTATTTTCTCTGCGTACTCCCATATCGCCTACCCCGGAAACTCTTCCGAGACCTAGAATCATTGCTGGTATCACTGATATGGGGTGCTTCGCGGGCTCGGGTGGCCCATCATAAATTATACTTGCCACTGTCGGACGGCGGCCTGGGCGCACCGAATTACAAATGGTACTACGCAGCGGCACAGCTGCAGTGGCCGATGCGGTGGCTTGCCAAAAGCAACCTCGCCGAGCTGATCACTGGGGCTGTGACCTGGGATATCCCAACGCTCCTGGAATGGCTCTCGGGAACGGCCACGCTGACCCAGAGACGACAAGGCAACCTGTTGATGACTGCCGCTCGGCAGCACTGGGCAAGATACGTGACGCCCAAGGGCCGACCACCGCCCTATGCTCCTAGTCTACCCTTGGAGTTGCTCCCCGGCACGGACTCATGCCATGGACGTCCGGAGTTGGGAGCGTGGAGGGAGAGCGGGTTGGACACATGGGGAGACATGTTTACTGACTCGCAGCTGTTAACGTTTGAGGGCCTGGTGGAAACTTATGGAGTGCCACAGGGCTCCTTTATACTACATGCCCCATTGACTCGCCTGTCCTTGCAGTCCTGGGATGCTGACGGAGCGGAACCTGTTACTTCGCACTTACTGCACACCCTGCTCACTCATGGCCGTGGGTGTCACGCCATGACGGCCATATATACCTCCATTAGATTAACGATCCTCCTGCATTGCTTCCACTGCGAGCGTATTGGGACAGCGAACTGTCCATTACCCTGTCGGATAAACAATGGCAACAATGTCTTACCCACCCCAAAACTATCTTGACTAACGCCAGGGTGAAATATACTCCATTTAACTAGCTTCACCATACGCATCTCACCCCTAATCGACTGGCACGCATGTACCCTACTGCCAGGGATGTCTGCCCTAGATGCGGAAATCAGGGAGCTACTTTTACCCACATGGTCTGGACTTGCACCACCATACGTGTATTTTGGCTGGAGGTGGCTGCTGTGCTTGCAGCGGCGACAGATGCGCAGGTGGAGGTGGAACCCCTCCACTTCCTGTTGGGAGTTACGAGACGTAACTCGACTCGTAAGTGTGTGAATAAATTCCTGGATCTTGCTCTCGGTTTGGCTAAGCGAAGGATTGCCATGGCCTGGAAGGCGCAGGCGGGCCCCGGGGTTGCGGTGTGGCTGCTGGACCTACGGAGAGCACTGGTCTCGGAATGCACAAATCAGCGCGAGGCCGAGGCGCGGGTGCCTCTCCCCCCGCGGCGCACCCCTGCGCAATGGCAGAGTTTTTTAACGGCGATCGAGGCTAGGGCTGCTGCGGACATTCCTCCCCCCCCTAATTCCCCCCCCCGCATTACCGGTGACGCGAGGTTGCTCACCCCCATTTACCCTACTGCCTCCTCCCCAGTCCCAGCGTGCCCACTTTCTCCTCCCCTCCCCCATTTATTCCATTATTCCATTATTCCATTTCTCCCTACGTCCACTCCCGAGGTGCATGACACGACTGCGCGACACGACAGCACACGTCCTCACATGTCCCTATGTTTATATCCACGTCACTTTCTATCACACCAGACCGGCCATAGTGGTTGCACTGAAGTTTTATGTATACAAGGGACCGGTTTATTGTTCTCTTATTCAGGTCACATGTGGATTTTCTTTTCTTTTCCTTATTTCGTTGATTGTGTTCTTTGTATCCGGATTCATATTGTCTCTTTTAGAGGTATGCGATATGTCACAGGACTGGATTTGCGGAGCAATGCCAGTGTCTCCATTTGATAATTTTGTTGTACTTTGCCTATGTTCGGCTGTGCGGCGCTGCGGAGTGAAGCAGAGAGCCACCCTGCCCAGTAGTCATGGAAGTGTTAATTGATTGAGTTTCCTTCTCCCCCTGCCTAAGCCATTCGATTTTCTTGCTAAATTTGCACTGTCAAAAGTATGCCCTGACTACTATGCAAATGCTCTGGATATTCCCGTGTTAAAATCAATAAAAATCATTTAAAAAAAAAAAAAAAAAAAAAGATTACCTGATGTGGAGACCAGATACTCGAAAAAGACGTTGGCCTGCACTTTGAGTTTAAAAATTCAAGCCATATTTGTGGAGAAGATAATTTTGTCTTCAAACGGACCATTGCCCTTTGGGGCACATTCTAAAAGGGCACAAAGTTTAAAAAAAAATAAAAAAAATAATCATAATAATTTACTGCTAGACTTGCCAGGCTATCTGACAAATTGCTTGAATTCAACTTGGTTGTGGTATATATTCCTGGAGGCAAGAATTGTACAGCGGACTATTTGTCAAAACTACCTGTGGTTGACCAAGGGGAATCTAATGATCTAATGAAGAAGAAATTGAAGAGTGCATAATGGCAATAATAGAGGATCATGTGGTTTGTGGCAGTGTGCAGGAATGGTATGATGCAGTTAATAAAGATGTTGATCTCATGGATGTAATGAAATGTGTTGGAAGGCTGGCCTAAAGAAAAACGGTTGAATTCCTCTTTACATCCATATTGGAAGGTGGCTGATGAATTGTCAGGGTTCGAGTCTCGGCAATGACGCTGAACATCCTGTGATTCTGGGCAAATCACTTAAACTTCCCGTGCCGAACAAAAAATGAATGTGTCCTCATGTAACGCAACTGGTGCTATGTAAAGCACTCCGATGCCTTCGGGTCAAGTTCGTGCTATATAAAACAACGTAAGGAAAAAAAATTGTACATTGAGAGTGGTCTGGTTAGAGGAGAAAAATAGATTTCTCCAGGAAATTCTAGAAAAAGGATTATCGAAACAGCACATGCTGGTCATTTGGGGTATGACTGCTCAGGGCTCGAAAAAATCATAAAAAATGCAGTAGACCTGCAGGTCTGGTAACCTACAAAATCTCCTCGACCTAACTGAAATGCACTTTACCTCTGACTCTGAAAGCTCAGCAAATGTGAAAAGTTAACAAGATTTAAAAGCATTTTTATTGCTCATTTACTTTGTGAGCAATAAAGATGCCTTTAAATCTTGCTATCTTGTCACATTTCCTCTGCTTTCAGAGGCAGAGGTCAAGTGTCCGTTTGTCTAACTACTCGCCAGAAAGGGCGAGTAGGACCTAAAAATAGCTCGTCCTGAATTAATCTGACTCGCAAATGCGAGCGGCCGAGTGAATTTTTCGAGCCCTGCTGCTACCAAAGACTCATTAGAACACGATACTGGTGGCTATCCATGAACAGAGAAGTTGAGGTTGTTAGGGATTGTGCTCAGTGATGAGCATTTGCTGACATCAGTTCCTGAACCTAGGGTGGCGTCGAGTCTGGATAGTATTTGGAAGAAAGTATCAGTTGATTTTCTGGGCCCTTTTCATGTTCTCGCTGTACAGATGAGATGTTTCATTCTATTGTTGGACCAGTTATCAAGATGGGTTGAGGTCAAAGGTGTGGCCGAGCCAAACATGGCTAGTGTGCTGAAATTCTGATAGGAGGTATTTTATAGAGGATTGCCAGCAGAGGTTTTATCGGATAATGGGGTGCACTTCACTGCTATATCCATGCACAGAAATATGTTTTTTTTAAATAGCGTTAAACAGGTTTGTACACCATTGTATTGTCCTAAATTTAATGGAAAAGTTGAAAGATTTAACAAAGTGTTTGTAGAGTGCACTTGTGTCTGGATTGGATTGTGCTGATTCTATTGGGGACACCATTTGGGCATATCGCACTACTCTGCACTCTGTTACGGGTCCGGTACCTTTTGAATTGATGAGAGGAAGAAGTGTCAGCTCCTGTCTGTGTCCAGATTGGATCTCGAGTGATTAGCAAGGATGTGGATGTAAAAATATTGGCTGAAAAAGCCAAAGCAGCAGGTTATGAGGCTTGTAGGATTAAGGTGAATGAAATGTAGAGTAAGAGGAAACACAAAATTGCTGGTGAGGTGCAGGTTGGTTTTTGGGTTTGTGTCAAAGACACTTTACTATTGAGAAAGGGTTTGTCCCAATTTCGAGAACCCATTCAGGTAAAACGTTTGTGGAAATCCCGTACAGATTGCTAATGGACAATGGTGGAACTTGTCCCGTGTGGCGAGAGTAGATAAGAACATTGTGGTGGTTGCTGGTGAGAACTTAGCTTGGAAAGAAACTGGAGGATCCAAGAGTGTTTCCAGTATGAGCAAGAATCTGGTTGTTATACCTTGGAGGAGTTCTCACGTCAATAAATTACGAAGGAGGTATTGACTAAGTGTTGTTGTTGTTTGTCGTTTTGTGTGTGTTCCCCTTTGTTGTGTTAGTTTAAATGTTGTATGTTTGTGAAGGGGAAGATGTGTGGTGTAGTCTGGTTTGGTGTGCAGTTGAAGGTGTGGATGACCTGCTGTGGTTGGGGAGTTGCGAGGGAGAGAAAGGTAGGAGAGACAGTTGGGATCAGTGGGCTGGCTTCTGGGCTCTTTGTGAATGTGTCCTATGGATGTATCAAATGCCTGTCTTGGAGACCTTTAAAAAAGAGGCATTCTACAATTAAGATTAACAGTCTCTGTGATACCTATTTTACAGTGTACTATCTAAATACCAATAAAAATCCTTTTTTTAAAATTTTTATAAAAAAAGAAATTGGATCTATTGACAGGAGCTAGGTTTGCTATTCAAAATGTGTCAATTGAATATCAGACAAAATAAGGTAATAAACAGTATGAGAGAACGGTGTAGTTATACCATTTGTTGGTGTTTAGGAATATGGCAAATGTTAAATATGTATATGAGAATATATAAACGTACTGTGATTTTACTTTGCACAGAGAGCAAGCACTACAGTGCCTTTGCTTGTCTTCTAGTCTCTTTGGTGCAGAATACATTGCTGAATATCACTGAACAGAACACACTGTTCATCTGTTACTGGACCACATAATATGTATCATGAAAGGCCTTCAAATTATTGGGATGTAAAATGCCTAAATATTGGGTACTAAGGCACATGCTCACTATCAGATACTAGGCCAGTTTAGGCCTATCCGCAGATGGGCCACATAATCCCTGTACATCCAGGTACTGGTTCTGGTATTGCTAGTCTTTCAGCTACTGGGGCACATGGTGCATCCCGGTTAATACTAGAGCTTATCCTTCCATGACCTACTTTTCTAGGATATGTAATAATTTTTTAACAGTTGCGATGCCACTGGGTGTCTGCAAAAGTGAGTCACATTCTGACTTCCACTGGATCACAGAATTGCTCCCCATCACGTACTGGTCTTCACAACGTCTTCCATAAATCAGTGGTTCACAGGATTCCTGCCGACTAGTTCCTGGGGCACTGAATGATTGGACAAACTTAACTAGGGCACTATAGTCCCAGTACAAATCCTATCCCTGAAGTGCTCACAAGACATCTTACTGCTCTGTGAGGTAGAAGTGGGGCTGGAGGAGAAGGGACACATCAAGGAATAAATACCAAACTTGCCGGCCTCCATTAAGGCTTTGGGGCCTCTTGCCCTCCCCTGCTGATTTTACGGCAGAGCTTCACTGCATGTGTTCACATTCATCTTAATAGTCTAAAAATAAAACAAACCAGCATTGGCAAAGCCAATAGGTCTCGTCCATGGGTGAGCTATTGGCTTTGGTAATCGTATGGGTGTGGCTAAGGTGGTGGGGGCGGACAACAGGATGGTTAAAAAAAATAAAGCTATAAAGGGGCTGCTTCATAGTGCTTATTCCCCCTTTTATCTGAAAGAAACATGGTTATAGATACTTACCTTAGAATTACCCCCAGGCGTCAGACTGGATCCGGAAAGTTTTCTCGTCAGCAGTACCTCTGCGCGTCGGAAGGTGGCGTCGGTCGGCTCCGCGTCCGTCGGCGTCGTGGTCGCCGGGATGACGTCGCGGCAGCTACTTAGATGCCGCCCTCGCGCGCTGACGTCAGTTCTTTCTTTTTCCGCGCCAGCCAGCGCATATCTGGGAAGAGCAGTACCTCAGTCAATATTTGACTAACTTTTTCTTGGCTTTTGTTGACTTCTTTTTTGAGTCTTCGACTCCGAAGGTGCAGGAGGGATGCCCGGTTTCAAGGCCTGCGGTTCCTGTCATCTCATGATGTCGATGACGGATCCGCACCGCATGTCTTTTTTGACTGGAGCGCGACCACGACCCCAAGTCGTGCTCCGACTGCCGGTTGATGGCGTCGAAGGTTTTGCGGGAGCGGTCCCAAAAGCTGCTTGAGCACCGGCAGTCGGCTCCGCGCCGTTCGAGGTCCCGGTCGAGAGGGAGGTCGAGTGACCGGTCGCGGAGCCATCACCATTCCGATTCGAAATCTTCGAAGTCTTCGCACTCTGGGTCATGTAAGTCGAAGCATAAGAAGAAGTCGAAGCTTCATCGCTGTTCGACTTCTCCTCATCGGTCGGCTGATCCGACTAGGCACGCAGGCGGTGCCCCTCCCGCGGAGCCCGAAGAGTCAACTCCGTGTTTCCCTCCCTTTACGGGACCCAGAGCAACTCCCGCCCAGCTTCGTACATTCTACGAGGCGATGCATGCCATCTTTGGGCCAACCGACCCCGCTGGCGCGCCTTCGGGCCCCGTGGACTCGGTTGGGGGGGGGTCTAGGCCTTCTCTGCCGGCGGCTCCGGCCCAGACACCCCCCTTGGATCCAGGCCTGGATCCGGATCGGCGCCGGTGGACCTCGTTGGGCCTCCACCGGCGCCGCTTCCGACGGCACCACTACCGCGTCTGACGCCGGTCGGCCCCCCGGTCGGCGTCGACCCCGGCCTCCATCCCGACGTGGACACGGAGCCAGACCGACGCCGGATCCGGCGCCGAGAGGGGTTTTTGTGCCCCTGTTCACTCCTGGGGCCCCTTTTCAACCTGAGTGGCAACCAGAGGATGAGGACTGGGGGGGGGGGGGGTCAGATGACCTTCTGACTGACCAGTTGGACAGTGAACAGGACGGGAGAGGGGAACTGGGGGATGCCAGTGGTCTTGACACCTCCCCTGACCATGGCATGTTGTGTCCTCCTACCGTGGCTACTGAGGAGGGAGCGTCGTACGCAGTGATGTTGCGTAGGGCGGCCGATGCTCTCAACCTCGAGCTTCATATGGTGGCGGTCAGGACTAACCTCCTGACGGAGGTGCTTCAACCGGCTGCGAGCTCTTCGGAGCCCTTGCAGCCGTTCAATGAGGCCCTCACCGACGTCCTTTTGGGCACCTGGTCCAGGCCCAACACGGGGGCTCCCGTGGACAGGATGATTGCCCGACGCCACCGCCCGGCTCCGGGCGACCCCACTTTCCTCTCCCAACACCCCACCCCGGAGAGCTTGGTAGTCCAAGCCTCCACTTCCAAAAGCGCATTCCCTACCGCTCCCCCGGAAAGGGAATCCAAGAAGCTGGACCACCTTGGGAAGATTTTCTCTTCCGCCAGCTTAGGACTGCGGTCGGTAAATACTGCATGTCGCTTGGGCCGTTATTCCCACTCCATGTGGGATACGGTGGCGCAGGTGCTGCCTCAGTGTCCGGAGGAGGCCCGGGCAGTGCTCTCCCAGGCTGTGGCCGCCGGGAGGGATGCAGCTATGTTTGCCATACGTTGTGGGCTGGACACCGCCGACTCTCTGGGCAGGACCATATCAACGTCGGTAGTGCTTCGTCGCTACGCCTGGATGAGGTCGACTGGCTTTTCAGGGGATTTCCAGAACACCTTGATGGACATGCCCTTTGATGGCCGTCGCCTTTCTGGCGACAAAGCAGACAACGCTCTAGAGCGTTTCAAGGACTCACGGGCTACGGTCGAGTCCTTGGGCCTTTCCACCCGCCCTGCACAGCCTGCTTTTCGCGCCTTTCGTGGCTACGGAAGGGGTGCCCCGCTACGTCCCGCCCAGAGCCACAGGCCGCAGCAAGTTACCCAACCTTCGCGCGGACGGGGACATGGGAACAGCCGTCGTGGTTCCGGGGGCCAGCAGGCGGGCCATTCCACCAACCCCCCCCCCCCCCCCCCCTCCGCAGCAGCCTCCAAACCCTCCTAGTCCGACCTTTCAGGCCCATCAAACGCCAGTGGGCGGCATGATTCGCCATCACCTCCCTCACTGGCGCACAATCACGTCGGACAGGTGGGTTTTGCAAATAGTCCGAAGGGGCTACTCCCTCCCCTTCGAGACTACCTCTCCTGCCATGCCACCAAGATACCACCGCATGTCGGAGGATCATCTGGCCCTTCTCCAGCAGGAAGTTACGGCTCTCTTGGCCAAGGGAGCCATCGAGCGCCTTCCTGTCCCAGAAGTAGGTCGTGGTTGTTACTCCCACTACTTTCTGGTCCCCAAGAAGGACAAGGGCCTGCGTCCTATCTTGGATCTCAGGGATGTCAACCGCTTCCTCCGGAAGGAGAAGTTCAAGATGTTGACGCTTGCTCAGGTCTTGTCTGTCCTCGACCCGCAAGACTGGATGGTAGCGCTGGACTTGCAGGATGCTTATTTTCACATCCCCGTCCTGCCGGCCCACCGGCGTTACCTACGGTTCACGGTAGGCCACGCGCATTTTCAATTTACCGTGCTCCTTTTTGGCCTTACCAGCGCCCCTCGGTTGTTCACGAAAGTGGCAGTGGTCGCAGCTCATCTGCGCAGATCAGGGGTTTCAGTCTTCCCCTATCTCGACGACTGGCTGTTGAAGGCAGGCTCGCCCCAGGCAGTCGTCTCCCACCTCCAGACTACGGCCGACCTGCATTCGCTGGGGTTCTCCATCAATGTGCCGAAGTCACGCCTGATTCCCTCTCAGAAGCTCCTCTTCATCGGAGCGGTTCTGGACACGACGCGGTTTTGGGTCTATCTTCCCGAGCAGCGATTCCGGGATATTCAGGCTATGATTCCGATCTTTCAGCCTCTATCCCGGGTTTCGGTCAGAGTGACTGAGGCTGCTGGGCCTCATGGCCTCCTGCTGGTCTATCATGCCAGGTGGCATATGTAGGCTCTGCAGTGGGACCTGAAGTTCCAGTGGGCGCAGCATCAGGGGAATCTGTCTGATTGTGTCCAGATCTCGGAGGGCACTGCACGTCAACTGCAGTGGTCTCTCACGAACCAGGATTGGGTCAATGGCAGATCCCTCTCCCTTCCCCAACCAGACCATACTGTGGTGACGGACGCGTCCCTTCTGGGATGGGGTGGCCACATGGGAGAGGCGGAGATCAGAGGCCTCTGGTGGAGTCCGGGCTCCACATCAACCTTCTGGAGCTCCGGGCGATTCGTCTTGCACTCAAGGCATTCCTTCCCTCTGTCTAGGGAAGAGTAGTGCAGGTGTTCACGAACAACACCACTGCCATGTGGTACTGCAACAAATAGGGTGGGGTCGTGGACCCTCTGTCAAGAGGCCCTCCGCCTCTGGACAAGGCTGGAATGATGGATCACAAATGGCGTCTCCACTCGGAGGTGGGGCAAGGTCTCTTTCAACAATGGGGAGAGCCTTGGTTAGATCTATTGGCCACTGAAGAGTCAGCAATTCTGCGCGTTGGAATTTCCAAGGCGGCACTCGCTAGGCGACGCCTTTCGTCTCGAGTGGAGTTGCGGTCTGTTGTACGCCTTTCCGCCTATACCACTTCTGCCCAGAGTGCTGAAGATCAGGCGCGACCGGGCCCAAGTCATTCTTGTGGCTCCGGATTGGGCACGAAGAGTCTGGTATCCCGAGCTGCTCAACATGGCCATCGATCCTCCGATCAGACTTCCTCTTCGGGATGATCTTCTGTTGCAGCAGCAGGGGACGGTCCTCCACCCAAACCTGTCCAGTCTCCACCTCCTTGCGTGGAGATTGAGCGGCGGCAGTTGACGTTTTTCGACCTGCCTCCCAAAGTCTGTGACGTAATCTTGGCAGCCAGGCGTCCCTCCACTAAGGTGGTATACGCCTGCAGGTGGAACAAATTTGTGGCATGGTGCACAGCAAAGGCTGTGGATCCCCTTTCTGCCTCTTTCTGAAGTACTCTTGTTCCTTCTCTATTTAGCCCAGCAGGGCTCTGCGCACTGTCGAGGGCTATCTGTCAGCCATCTCTGCCTTCCTTCGGCTGCCAGATCAGCCTTCTCTTTTCAAGTCCCCGGTAGTTAACCGTTTCTTAAAAGGCTTAACACATCTTTTTCTTCCAATCCCCTTTGTTATGCATCAGTGGGACTTGAATCTTGTACTAACTTATTTAATGTGCGCTCCCTTTGAGCTGCTTCATAGCTGTCTCTTATGGCTCTTGACTCTTAAGACTGCTTTCCTTGTAGCCATCACTTCTGCTAGATGGGTTAGTGAACTCCAGGCCCTTTCTTCAAAACCTCCTTTCCTGTCTGTACATCCGGACAAGGTGGTTCTCCTAACCCGTCCATCCTTCCTTCCTAAGGTGGTCACTGCCTTCCACATTGGGCAGACCATTACTTTGCCCACCTTCTTTCCGCCTCCGCATCCTTCGAAGGAGGAAGAGAGGCTCCACCTTCTGGACCCAAAACGTGCGCTCTCCTATCTGGATCGCACGAAACAGTTCCGGGTGGATGATCAACTTTTTGTTGGCTACGTGGGCGCAAAGAAGGGTCGTGCCATACACAAGCACCATTTCTCGATGGGTCGTGTTGTGTATTAAGGCTTGTTACACTCTGGCTAAAAAGGAGCCTCCAGTCTTGCTACGCGCTCCCTCCACCAGAGCGACGGCAGCCACTTCTGCCTTGGGAAAAAGAGTTCCTCTGAATGACATCTGTCAGGCGGCCACGTGGGCATCGCTGCAAACGTTCACCAAACATTACTACCTGGACAGCCAAGTCCGGAGAGACGGCTTCTTTGGCCATTCTGTTCTCCAGGATTTTCTGGTGTGATCTTGGTTTGCAGACCCACCACCGGGGTTGGTATTGCTGGGGGTATCTATTCTAAGGTAAGGAATCTATAACTAACGTGTTTCTTTCAAATGCACAAGTTACTTACCTTCGGTAACGATGTATCTGTAAGAAACATTAGTGATAGATTCCTTACCGCCCCACCCATCCTCCCCGTTCTGCAAACTGATTTCTAGGGTTAAGGACATCCTTTCAGGGCCCTAGTTTTGTGCACCAGTGGTCCGTGTTTTGCATGGCTCTGCGTTTCTGGCGTGGAAAGTCATGGACAGAAAGTCGTCAGCGCGCGAGGGCGGTGTCTAAGTAACTGCCGCGACGTCATCCCAGCGACGACCACGACGACTGACGCGGAGCCGACCGACGCCACCTTCCGACGCGCAGAGGTACTGCTGACGAGAACTTTCCGGATCCAGTCTGATGCCTGGGGGTAATTCTAAGGTAAGTAATCTATAACTAACTAATGTTTCTTACAGATATATCGTTACCGAAGGTAAGTAACTTGTGCGTTTGGATTATCTAACAATCAAAAATAAATTTCAAAAGGATCTGTCTAAAGTCTCACACGAGAAAGTGTATCCATACGCTAAGGCGGACTATGTACAAAGACAGTGAGTCCTCTTTCTCGTCTAATGACAGCAAGGGCTCCAAACGGACAGATGGTTCCTCCAGCAGAACACCCGGTCAACCTCAAAGAGGAGAGAGGGAGGAGGAATTTCGGAATGAATCCGAGGGCACAGGGACCATACATGGGGAAACAATCTCCCAGGTCCCCAATAGGGATGGCCAACCTATATCTACCCCCAATACCCACCACAACAAGGCTTCCCGTGGCACCCACCGCCTTTTTTAGATGGGCCACAGATGTGTGAGGGGCAGAAACGGGGAACAAAAGGTGGCCTGGAAAGACCAAGAAATAGACACAAAAATTGAACACAGGGGAACCCCAAGCAGGGACAAGCAAGAAGTAAGACAATGTTATAAATCTTACCCAGACACCCTTGTCATAAGCAGAGACGGGTCCTTAATAAAGGCCTGGGTTTTGTACCAACCCCAAAGAATGTTTTTTTTCCAACTTAAAATTGAAATGGCAGTTATTTCTGAAAAATAAAACTACAAGCTTTCTTCGCTAATAGAAGCAGGGGGACAGGGCTGATGCGAAAGACGCTAACACTGGTCTTCGAAAAAATCCACCTTCACACCGCCAGTTCAACAGCTACCACGACAGGTGGCAGCTTTCGAGCAGGCGATCAATATAGGTCTTGAACCCCTGAGATATAGACATTGGCCCCCATTCCAGAACCTGTCCAAAGTTGAAAGGGAAGCCCTACAAGAACTCAGGAAGAAAGATAGTTGTAATTAAACCTGCAGACAAAGGTGGAGGAATAGTGATTATGCCCAAGATGATGTACTACGCAGAATGTATGAAATTCCTAGAGAACAAAAGACACTATATAGAACTGACAAAGAATCCAGCACCTGACATGAAGGAGGAAATCACCTTCCTATTGAGAGGACGAGAGGACAGATGGATCACAGACAAGGAGGCCTTTTTTGTGTGTGTGGAAAAAGAACCCAAAACACTGTAGTATAAGTGTCTGGGAATGTTCCTTTGCTAGATGGTCTGTAAGATGGTGTAGGATTACATATGGTGAAAAGAGCCTCACAATTGTTTATGGAGACGTCGTCAACTTTAGTGATCTGTAATGTTTGCCTGAACAAGACAGCTGGGCCACCTCCTTTTTTGCCTATACGATTTTGGGTGATCGTTTGATAGCCTAGATGAACAGCTTCATGCAGGACTGGTGCCATATAATCTCCCCACCATAATTCAGTTATGAATAGTATGTCTGGTTTTGCGTCCGTGAGAAGGTTGTAGATGTGAGTTTTTAGAAAGCGATCGAGCATTTTAGTAGACAGTTTAGAGAATGCGCATTGGCGATAGTATGACTTTGTTTTGTAGAAGAGAGCAGTATTTTGTTGGCTTGCAGTAGATGTCCTTAGTGCTGGTTTTAGTTGTATGAGAATAGCAAGTGTAGCTGTTATGTATAGTGTTCCTCGTCCAGCGGGCTAAAGTTATTTTGAAGGGTCTGCATGTGTAAGTGGTGGAGAGGGTGTTTGAGAGTGAATTGGTGTGCTGTGTTTTTGTGGTGTAACCTTGTTGTGCAGTAGACATGGAGAAGTAAAGTTGTGAGGTGTGGCACGTTGCTTATATTGTTTGCGGGTGTTTAGAGCAGAAGATGTATGAGTTAGTGGTGGTGCTGGAGCATGTGGGTCATATAGTATGGCTCTAAATTGTCCAATGGATGAGAGTAGGTTAGAAGAGTTGCTGTGGGTGTTGGAAGAGAGAAAGCTTGGCTTTGGAGTTTGTTCATTTGTGTAGTTGAAAGGTGGGTGTATGTTTATTTTGTGATGGGATGTATTATGAGGTGTTTATGCTTGATAGATTTTGTTGCGCTGGTGTGCGTGATGTTTTGTTTTTACGGAGTAGTGAAAAGAGGTGCAAACGTATTGGTTTTATGAAATAATGTTTGTATAGTATTGTTTGGGAGTGGAAGTTGTAAGGTAAAGGGGTGGTGATGGGTTTGTGAGTAGTGTATGTTGTGTGTAAGAAGGGATGAAGTATACCTAAGAGTTTGTCTTAGACTTAGTTGCTGCAAGAGGTAATGTGTGGTGGAGTGTAAGTGTTGTGTGGTTGGGTTATTGTGGTAGAAAGAAGAGGAGGGTGTTGGTTGGAGAAATGATGGAAGGCCGAGTATAGGTTTGTTAGTAACAAAAATGAGTGTTGGGAGTAATTAGAGCAGGGAGTGTTTGGATGGGATATTTATTTATTTATTTTATTTTTATTTATAAAGTTTTATATAGCGCGAACAAGATCCCGAAGGATATCAGAGCGCTTTACAATAGGAAGGAAGAGAGGACAACAGGGTAGTATATACATTAATTGGGGGAGGGGGGGGGAAGCAGAAGAGAAGATCCTTTATAGATGAAGGTACCATGGTGATAAGAACAAAGTCAGACGAATTGGGTGAGCCTCCTCCCCTTACGGTAAGAATTTGCTCATTAAGAATCTTTTGGCTTCCAATTTGAATGCCGTCGTCGAGGAGAGACTGCGTACTTCCGGTGGCAGAGAGTTCCATATCTTTGGGGCAGCACCGGAGAAGACTCGGTGACAAGTTCTCTTTTTGTTAAGGACGAGAGGTTTCAAGAGGAATGTTGAGGCGCTTCTTGATGCCCTCTCCCCACAAGATGATAATTCAAGTTTTTGCGCCAGGTACGGAGGAGTATTGAGGTGAAGGGCTTTGTGCGCCAGGACTGCAATCTTTAGCTGAATTCGGGATTCAAACGGTAGCCAGTTGAGAGATTTAAGGACTGGGGATATGTGCTCGTTTCTTTTGGCGCCTGTAACCAATCTGCAAAAGAAACAATTGATGGACGGAATGCTGGACAATGCAAACATTCACCCCCAGTCACAAGGATCTGGGTTAAATCCATCATTCTTTTGCTCACCACACCACCCCAGTTTGGACCCAGCCATATGCAAATCAGTCTTGACCCTGTTCCTTGTGGGAACAGTCCAGCCCGAACTGCCAAGCCAGGTCCTCCCTGGACCGGAAACAAGCATCCTGGGACCGGTTTCAGGGCATCACCCTTCAGCCAGGCTAGCTTGAATCCAGTGGTGTAGTGAGCACGGAACCCACGTCTGGGCATACCCTTCCCACTTAGGGCGACCAATGCAAAAGAAACAATTGATGGACGGAATGCTGGACAATCCAAACATTCACCCCCAGTCACAAGGATCTGGGTTAAATCCATCATTCTTTTGCTCACCACACCACCCCAGTTTGGACCCAGCCATATGCAAATCAGTCTTGACCCTGTTCCTTGTGGGAACAGTCCAGCCCGAACTGCCAAGCCAGGTCCTCCCTGGACCGGAAACAAGCATCCTGGGACCAGTTTCAGGGCATCACCCTTCTTCAGCCAGGCTAGCTTGAATCCAGTGGTGTAGTGAGCACCTTTGGTATCGCTTTGTAACCAATCTAGCAGCGGTATTCAATGAGGACCTAAGTGGGGCCAAGGCGTATTTGGGAAGGCCACAGAGAGCAGCACTACCATAGTCTAACCTTGGCAAGACAAGCGCTTGGACCACCTGCTTGAAATCACTTAGAGGCAGGAAAGGTTTGATATTTCTGAGGGTTCTCATAAGGTGGTTTGCTCCCTTACATACATTGCTGATAGGAGTCTTCATATTCAGGTGCTTGTCTACGGTGATTCCGAGCCATTTGGCTGAGTCAATGATGATCGGAGTGCAGTTGAAAGCAGTGAGGTCAGTCAGCCAGAGATCTAGGTTGGGGATGTGGTTCGGGGGGGAAATGAGCATGAACTCCGTTTTGGAGGCGTTGAGTAGGAGATGTTTCAGAGTTAACCAATTTTGAGTAAACGTGAGTATCAAGTTAAGTGAGATGCTTTCCGGGGATGACATTTTCAGATAGTTGTCTCGTCGGCATACATGTGGAAGAGAATGTTCGTGGAGCTTAGTGCGTTAGCTAGAGGTTCCAAGAAAAGGTTGAAGAGGATAGGTGAAAGGGCGGATCCTTGGGGGGACCCCCATGTGTACTGGAGAGGGCTGAGGGAGAGAATGATTTGCCTTGACTTTGTATTCGGTGATGAAGAAAGGATGAAAACCATTGACGCCCCCGATCCGAGAAGCCCATTCTGTTTTGTAGGATGGATAGGAGGATGTCATGATTAACTGTGTCGAAAGCTGAGGAAGGGTCCAGGAGGATCAGTAGGCAGGATTCATTTTTGTCTAGCATTTTCAAAATGTCATCCATAACGTGTGTGAGGGCCAATTCGGTGCTGTCCCTTCCGAAAACCGGATTGATGCTGGTCAAGAAGTTGGTAAGTCTCTATGTGAGGAGAGAGTTGGGATTGCACACATTTTTTCAAGGAGTTTTGCTAGGGTGGGAAAGTTGGAGATAGGACGGAAATTATTGAGATCAGATTTGTCAGCATTGTTTTTTTTTTTTTAGAATGGGAGAGGCCTGGGCTGCTTTTAGGCAGTCTGGGATCGAGCCTTGAGATAAGGAAGTGTTTACAATCCTGGTCCAGGTGGGGATGAGGGCGCTCTTGATTTCCTTGAAGATGGCCGGAGGCAACGGGTCACTGAAGTGGTTGGACGGGTTAATAATCTGGAGAATTTTTTCATGGTCTCTTTCACTAAATGGGGAAAAGGTGCCCCAAGACGCATTGTTCTTGGCTATCATGAAGGTCGAGTTGCACTTTTTAGAGAAGTCATGGGGTGAGGCGGCAATAGAGCCTTCTTAGAGGCTAGGTCAGTGGAGATGAGTCGTGATTTCTCATTGAAGAAAACTGCAAATTCCTCACGGGGGGTGGGTTGCCACTCGGATGTGAGAGGCTTGGACCGTTAACCGATTGCTGTTTGACCAATTCGAAGAGTTTCCTGGGGCGGTTTGCTGCTTGGTCTAGTTGTAGTCTGAAATAGTCAGACTTGGCTCTCTTGACTTGTTTATTGTAGAGGCTCCTGACATCTCTCAGGAGCTTTAGTTGGTCCGAAGAGGGATTGGATCGCCAGGAGCGTTCAACTGTTCTAAGGTTGCGACGTTCCGAGTTTAAGTTCTCATTATACCACGGTTTGGATATTTTTGATGCAGTATTTTTAAGCTGGAGTGGAGCAATGTCATCCATGATGACGGCCATGGTCGAGTTGTAGGTGTCAGTGAGAGTTTGCACCTCGACCAAGTCGGCTTGGGAGGATAGGACAGATTTACATTGGGCGGCTAGATTGTCGTGGTTTATTGATCTGAGATCCCTTTTCCATATCTTTGATTTAAGAGGTTGAGCCTTCAACACCACCTCCCTGTTGATATAAAAGAGGATGCTGTGATGGTCCGACCAGTCACAAAGGGTTGTGGATTCTAAGGTGATGGTCTGTTCTTTGGAGATGATGAGGTCTAGAGTTTCACCTTTAATGTGGGTTGGTTGGTCACAGTGCTGAATCAAATCTTGATTATTTAGAAATGATTTAAGGCAGGATACCGCGGGGTCATTGGGGTTGGACCAATGCAGGTTGAAGTCCCCAAGGAAGATTTGTGACACAGCAGAGTCGACATTGCTAGAGATGATATCCATTAAATGCTCAATGGAAGGGAGATTGTCCCTCGGTGGGTGGTAAAAGGTGTGTAGTTTACAGATCGGTAGGTTCTTACTTGCAATGCTAAGACACAGGTATTCACAGGAGGACGGGGGAGAGGACTCAAAGTGCAAAATTGAGAGAATATTCCTGTAGATACAGGCTAAACCCCCACCCAGCTTCAGAATTCTGTCAAGGCTGATTATATCATGAGTGGGAGGTACTAGGATGTCTAGGATAGGAGTGGAGGCTGGATTTAGCCAGGTTTCAGCGAGTATGATAATATCTAAGTCATTGTGTTGGATGAGGTCAAAGATATCTGAGGTGTGTTTTCTGGCTGATCTGCAGATTAATAGTGCACATTTGAGACGTAGGGGATTTAGGGGGGGAAGGGGTCTGGGTGACTTTCACCCTGGCAAGGTTGTCAGTTGCTGCGTCTCAGATTGCGGGGAGGGTCTCTATTCATGTTGGAAAGGATGGAGTGAATTTGCCTCGGCGGGGTCAGGCTAGAGTTGGTTCGGGAAGAGCAAGAGTTGAGATGATCTTGGAGATCAGTGGACGCCAAGACGTATATAGTTAAGTATGGTGTGGATGTGGGCTGTTAGTGATCAATGGATTGGTTAGTGGTATAGAGTTGTGTACTGTTTGTAGGTGATGGTGGACATGTGCGGTAGCTGGTATAGAAGGGTGAATAAGTTTGTGTGGTTTAGTAGTGGGTGCTGAGACATTGAATTGTGCATAGGGTTAGTTTGTAGTAAATGAGTGAAGTACTTTTGGAGTGAGCGTGTTAATCTGGTTGTGGATGGGGTAGGGTGGGTGCTGGTGTATATAAAATTGGGCAGCATTTCTGCGCAATAGGTTCAAACAGGCACTTGTCCTTGTTCTCTCTGCCCTTCGCCTGGGCTAAGACGCCCTAAGCACTCGCCTTATATAGCCCTAGTAATAAGGTGACCCCTTCAGCCAATGAGAACCCTAACCAATCACAACACTAGCCCTAAGACCAATAGTAGCCCAAGCCCTTACAAACAATCACAGCCTTAGTCCAAGCACCCAATCAGGCACAAAACCCTAAGCCCCACGTCCAATAGAAAGCCTAACCCCACCAATAGTCCCAGCAGCCAACCATACAGGAAACCCTAAGCCCTACATCCAATAGAAAAACCTAGCCCCAGTAGTAGTCTCTGCCCTCGCCGCAGCCCTAGTCCCAGCAGCCAATCGCACAGGAAACCTAAACTCTACGTCCAATCAAAAGCCCAGCCCCAGGAACCAATCCAAACACCTAAACATCCACCAATCGGATCACAAGCCCTAAGCCGTACATCAATAGAATCACTGGCTCCAGGAACCAATCACTCCCCTCAAATACCCAACCAATGAGAACACTAGCCCTAATAAAATAGTAACACCAGATGCAACCGCCAATCAGTGCACCCATGTAGCATCCAATAGCAGACTATTTAAGGTCCCTGCGACCTCAGGCAATTTTTTTGCTGGCCAGGGAGTTGGAAGCTGCTCCTCCATTCAGAATCTTAGGAGACAGGCTCAATCCACACTTTAGAGTCCTATGGTTAAGGGCTTAACAAACTTTGTCCTCTATAAATACTGTTTGTACAAAACTTTGCTCACTCTACTAGCCTAAAAACGAGTGTACAATCCCTAAAAATCGCAGCTTAAACGGCTAACAGCAGATTACTGCTCTCTCAGAGCACCCTCTGTTCACTCTGATGTATATCATCTGTGGGGGGGAGGGGGGATTGGTTTCACTCACTTGCTAACACAAAATGGGAGCTGGGGTGGATTGCTTAACAGTTTTAAGCACAGAGAAATGGGGAGAAATTAGGAGGGAAAAACAGGTAGTCACAGAAAAAGTGAAAACATTTTGGACTGCAAATCCCACGTTCAACAGGTAAAATGAAACCGGCACGGGCAAGTAACAACACATTTCTAGGCAAAACAGGTAACAAATGATGCAATCACGGCAGGTAAAAAGCTTCAATGTTTAAACTGTTACAACCACAAGCAAAACAGGTGTAAATGATGCAATCATGGGTAGGGGAAATCGCTTATAAATTTTCAGGAAAGAGACCACTAGTCTGCCTTGTTACCACACCTTTGTCCTTGGCTCATAGCACTCTGGGGCACACTCTGGGATGTGCAGGAGTCTTGCTTTATCAGTCGGGAAGTATTGTCTTGCGACATGGACACACCAGCTTGAAATCTGGCTGGCTCCCTGAAAGCCAAAGTTTACTCTGACTTAATCTTGCCAGCCATAAGTAGTGTCTGCTCCCGAGGTTGTCCAGACCATTTTGCACTATGGGGTGCACCTTGGGTAGACCTCTTAACCACTGGGTAGAATACTCATTGCTCTGACATCTATGCTCTCCATTATCCATTGTGGATCAGTTGAGATGGAGTTTTCCACTTCACTGTTTCCACCATAACCTTGACCCGCCAAAACCCCCCCTTCTCTGCAACCCCCAATCTACCTATGAAGGGAGACCTTTTCTCGCAGTAGGAGTTGCAGATGCTGCATCTGAGGCTTCAGAGTCGCCACCTACATGGCTGGCTAGAGATTGAGTGGGAACACTTGATCATCTTTCTGCTGTCTTCTGCAGGCAGATTCACCCTGCTTGCCATTTGGGCCCCAAGGGTAGTTTGATGGATCTGGAGCGGAGCCGGTCGAGCTACTTTGACTTTCCCCGGCTTTCACTCCAGTGCCAGCACCCAGTGGTGGCGCTGCCTGTCATTATTCCTGACTCCGATATGGAGCCGGAAGGGCGTCGTCCGATGCCGGGGCCGACAGGCGCAGACTCACTATATCAGAGCCAGTGCCTTCTTCCTTCATTTATTTGCACAGCATTTTTCGCCCTGAGTTGGATGGTTATGCCCAGGCATGGGTCCCTTGCTCGCTGTGCCACTGGATTCAAGCTAGCCCGGCTGATGAAGGGTGATACCCTGAAGCCTGTCCCAGGATTCTTGTTTCTGGTCCAGGGAGGACCTGGCTTGGCAGTTAAAGATGGACCATTCCCATGAGGAGCAGGGTCAAGACTGGTTTGCATATGGCTGGGCCCAAACAGGGGTGTGCAATAGAATGATGGATTTAATCAAGATCTCTTGACTCGGGGTGAATGTTTGATTTGCTCAGCATTCCGTCCATCATTTGTTTGCGCAGCAGCATTCCTATGCAGACCTGGAATGGTGGTCTTAGGGAGGGGTCTACGTACCCTTATGGTTACCAGACCATAAAAGATCCTGAGTACACTTGGTGTGAGGATCTGGTGGATACCAGTGGACTAAACAACTCCTCAGACACTGGCTTAGTCTCTCCCCCTTACTGAGGCTGCTGAGGAGGGTGTCCTTTGCTGTGGTGGTGCGGAGGACGGTTGAGGTCCTGGACCTTACTCTACCCTCAGTGGCCGTCTTGACGGAGGGGATGTAGCTGGGAGTTTCCCCCATCAGATCCATTACTCCCATTTTATTGAAGCCCTTACCAATGTCCCACTTGAGGCTTGGTCTAAGCCCTGAACAGGGACTCCTATACATGCAATTGTCTGCCGCCATCGACCCGCCCTAGGGTACCCTAGTTTCCTCACCCAGCACCCCACCCTGGAGAGCTTCAACCTCCAAAATTGACTGTCAAATTCCCTACCACTCCATTGGAGAGGGAATCCAAAAGGATGGATACCTTCGGGAAGAGAATGTTCTCTTCTGCCAGCCTGGCACTGCCGTCTGTGAACACGGCGTGCCCTTTTGGCCGATTCTCCCACATGATGTGGGACTTGATTGCCCATGTGCAGCCGATGGTCTTGAAAGAGGACCGAACCATACTCTTTCAAGCAATTGCTAGTGGGAGGGATGCAGCCAAGGTCACAATAACATGTGGACTGGACACGACCTATTCGCTGGGCAGAGCGATTTCTTTAGCTGTGTCCATTTGGTGCCATGTCTGGTTGAGATACTGGCTTTTTATGTGAAGTCCAGGCTTCGCCCATGGACATCCCCTTTGATGGCTCTGGTCTTGTCGGAGAGAAGGCAAACTCAGTGCTGGAGCGCTTTAAGGACAACAGGGTAACGGCCAGGTGCTTGGTCCATTCCATGGTCCCTCGCCAGCCCTAATCTGCCTTACACAGCCACCGAAGAGGCTTTAAACCGCGTTTTAAGCGCCCAGCCACCACGGCCAACAAATCACAATCTTTTTATGGCCGAGGATGCCCCCCCCCCCCGTAGCAGCAGCCTCGCCGCCAAACTTTAGCTTACCTTCTGACATCATGGGCATCCAGCGGGGGCAGTATATGCCTTCACCTGCACCACTAGAAATCAATAACATATGACTGTTTTTTTCAGCTCGTTGAAATGGGCTACTCCCTCTCCTTAGTTAAAACACCCCCCTCCCCCATGCCAACTGCTTATGAAAAGCTAGCCGAGGACCATCTCTCCTTGCTCTGCCAGGAAGTGTTAGCTTTACTGGCTAAAGGAGCTATAGGGTAGGTGCTGGCATCAGAAGTTGGTTGTGGTGGCTATTCCCAGTTCTTTCTGGAGCTTCGAGCGATCCGATTGGCATTGTGAAAGCCTTTCCTCCTTCAATCAGGGGAAGCCTGATAAAGGTGTTCACAGACCTATATCACCATGCGGAATTGGAACAAATTGGCGGGGTGGGGTCTAGCACCTTTTATCTAGAGGCTTTGCGCCTCTGGACTTGGCTGGAACACCAGGGCGTATCCCTAGTGGTTCAACACCTGGCGGGTTCTCTGAATGCCAGAGCATACTTACTCAGCTGTTGATGCAGGGTGGATCACAAATGGAGTCTCCATCTGGAGGTGGCACAAGGTCTTTGAAGAATGGGGAGAGCTTTGGTTAGATCTGGTCTGCAATAGGTCTCCTTTGGACCATTGTTCGAAGGGGTGCACTTCATGCGAAGAATTCCAGCCCAAGGCCATCTGGCTAATACATAAGCAGAGGTGGGTGCACAACTTCCGAGTTTGCCGGCATGAGTAGGTCTTCCAGTGTGTTGATATACAGGAGTTCCACGCTAATAAGCGTGTCACCAGGCAAAATACTTGGATTCCTGATTTATACCCTCAGTGGGTCTCTCAAAAAACTGATTTACTTATATTGACACACACAGAAGTATAGGTGGCTGGTAGTAACACAAATGAAGTCTTATTGAAACCCCAGTCACTCTGTAGATTAGGTTTTTATGGTTCTGACGAAAAGCTGCTAGATCACTCACATGACTTAATTAGGCTTGAAACATTTCATCCTTCAGCTACCTTAGTCACTCCTAGTAGGTAGCACCACATATTTTAACATAGGCGGTAGGACTCGATCATTAAAATATTTCTGTAGAGTACCCTTGTCCAAGTTTTATCCCGCTCTTTCACATATTTACTTAAAATACACCAATCTTCTTTTTTACCCATACTTCACCATACGGCTTATAAAAAGATTTCCGGTAAAGAGCCCCCATTGAGGGTGCCTATCGGGCATTGCAGCGCTGGCCCGACGTGGAGCAAAATCCCAATGATGAAGCATGACACCTATCTAGGTATGTGAGGGCATTTGTTCCTTCATAGTAATGCTCCCTGCAGACACTGTGGAACTTAACTGACCTAGGCAGACAAATCCGTACTTACTAGGAACTGCCTACACCGGTGATCATGATTAGCTGATTGGAGCATGTATGCTGGACCTTTATGCGCTACGAGTCCCTCCCTCTTGATATATATGCACTATGCTAGGACCTCGTCATAGGGAAGATATAAATATTTAAGAGATCGGATGGTTGTCGAGCGAGGATGAAGACCCACTCAAGGACACCAAGGTCTCTCGGGGAGGAGACCGCGACCTCTCAGAGGCATGAAAGGCACAGTTGGAGAGGAAACGTAAGTGGACGTTTAGCTAAAGTGCAAAGTAATACTGCAAGGGCGCAGTAGAAAGAACAAATGCGTGTGCGTCATTTTGCATAGAAAAAATTTCAATTACTTAGGATGTATGCATGCTGTGATGAGTGTAGATGTCTATTACGGTTTCTTGTTGGTCTTGAGGAGCAAGTCTCCCCTAATGGATCTGTTGGTCTTTTCTATAATAGGATAAGAGTTTAATTATTAATTTGTGCACAGCCAAACACCCTGCATCATGCTTGACGACGTTTTAACGAATTGTTAACTTAAGTCATTGATGCTTGATTCAGATGGTGTGTATGAGGAGACTGAGAAAGCAGTATGTAAGCCTATAAAAGCAAATTCTAAGGTGTAAAGCATCATGTGAATAATTCTTAATTGTACCTCGGAGGTTAACCATGGCAGAGGTGGAGGACCACCTGAGTAGTATGGCTCATTTACAGTGGTCAGAATGAATCTTCTTTTTGGTACCGTGATCCTTACCTGTGGAGCGTCTCCACCGCTATGACTCTCCTTGTGCAGGGGCTTTTTTTTTTTTTAAGGCTGACTGGACGCAAGCGTACATGTGCTGCAGTTGTATCATGGTGACTTGTCCTAAGAGTCATCAATGGGTGCACCCCAGGCTCATCATAAATGCTATCACTCCAAACTAGTGTAATTCTGTACTCCTTTTTTTTTTTCTTTTCTTCTTGTTAATAACCTCCCAATTAATGAGCAAACGGGACTGACAGTACTCAGAGCATACAAATTTGCAGTGCTTAAAAAAAAAATTGGGTACCTACTGTGGTCGTTCAAAAATAGTCTATCTGCAAATATTTCAATAAATATTTTAATTTGTTGCTGTGATCACCTGCTTCTTACTCCTGTTTCACTGTCTGTTGCTGGTTCCATTCGTCCTCATCGATTTGTCAAAGACTTAGAAATGTACTATCTCAAACTCTAAGAATTTTACCAAAGAGCCTATCGACTGGAGACCCTGACCATAAATCAATAGAGCAACCCTCTGATAATAACGGAAGCAGGTGGCAAGGCAATATTGTCAGTTTATCTTGATGTTTATATATCTGAAACACAACCACAAATATTTAATACCAATTGGTATAAAACTGAACAAAGATCAATCTGCTGTCAACTTGAGTTTAAAAGAAAACAAGATGTTTGGGAAGAAATATTTGCTCACTCCAGAAGAAAGGAAAATACTTGTACATACCAACTTTCTCTCTTCGCAGAAATGACACAAATGTTTCTCCCTCCCAGAAGATAAATTATCTCTGTATTCAGTTCTTTCTGGTCAGTTACTCAATGCATAAATCTCTAGCTATGACCACTTGTAAAACCTTCCCTTAGTCAACCAAGATACAAATGATGCACTACGTGAAAATACAAAACGTGCGCTGTCAAGACATGTTGGCGACAACTGTTACTAGTCTTCACACCCCATAAGATGCCAGTACTCCAACTAAACTGTTCAGTTTCTCATGGCCAGGTAAGCATGTTACATCATATAACAGACTACTAGACAAACTTCAGTTAAGTCTCACAAACTTTTTCTCATTTTAAAATATGGGCACAATTTGTGTCACCGTTTTGACTTGATACTTCTGCAGGGCCTATCTATGAAATAACAACTAAATGAGCTACACGTGCCCTGTACTTGGTAAAGTTTAGAAATAGCCTGCTGATGGCAAGACTACAGAATTATTGAAAAAAAAGTTGATTCATAAGCATTCATAATGGAATTCTTGATATATGTAGAGTCTAGCCAACGACTAAGCTGTCAGCTGTAAACTAAATTTTCCTTTCTATTAGCTGTTGTAGCAGGCTTTTTATGTAGTGCATCAATGTAAGGCTACACTATGCATTAAGTCTTGACGACCCTTATTGGTTTACAGGGGCTTACTTTAATAATCCCAAGTGCCCTATTTGTGGTAGTATGGTTGAGTAGCTTAGACTTAGAGGAGTGTTGAGCATTTGTTGTACACAGTCCATAAATGAGACACAAAAAAATCCGAGACCAATGTAGAAAAATAGCAGATTATTATATATTTTTGGACACCAATATCATTAAAATCAGGTAAGTACTTGCAGAGATGAGATTTTTACAGTAAAATGCTCAACGTTTTTTGAGCCCTGAGCCTCAAATGTGGTAATGTTATCCTGTGGGAGAAACATACACTGCATACATATACTTGCAAGCATTTGTTGAGGGTGCCTTTTGGGAATTAAGGGGCTTGGGGGCCAAGGTACAAGAAATCTACAGCAGTTTGGTTTTAACTGCCCTGGTGAGTCCAGTGCAGAGGTGCTGGTTGCGTAGGTAACCTTGAGTGCTACGTGTTAGTCACTGGCAGGGTACCTGTGAAAGAACGACTGGAATTTGGGACAAATCTGGCAGAATCCAAAGGGGGGCTTGGCTCTTGAGGGTCTCTGGAGCACAGAGACAGTCAGTTTACTTGAACCTGGGCTGGGGGCTCGGGTGCAGGGGTGTTTTGTCAGGCAGGCTGCTTGCCTTGGAGGCTCTTGCTTTACTTGGATGACCTGGAGAGGGGAAGAAAACAGAACAGCAGGACCACTCTTATTTAGGCCTTGTTGATCCTGAAGTCCCTCGTCAGCAGGCCGGCTTTGGCATTGGTGGTGTCCAGGCTGGACACTCAACAAGCCTTGATTGTGGCAATGCTGCGGTACCCAGGGTATTGGTGCTGTGAGGCTCCTGGAGGTTCAAGCATCTCAAAACGCTCTGGAGAGATGGTGCTGACCTCATCCTGGCGAGATGCTCCCTCAGTGGACCCGGTGGTCAGCAAAACGGAGTACCAGACAAGTGCGGTCGGTGCTTGCAGAAGCAGGGGAGTGGCCCCTCCACCCCAGGGGAGATGCTGCTTGGTTGTTGAAGGTTTGGTGAAGATGTTCAGCTTCTGGACGAGTCTGTCTTCGTGATTGTCGCAGTACAAGCAGCCAGGCATGGTTGGGTGCCAGTTTCGCTGCAGGACCTTTGTTCTCATGTCTTAGGCTTTTCTTTGTCCTTCTGTTCCCAGGTAGACTAATCTGACTTCCTGGTGTTAGGGGGTGGGACTCCTGAATACTGATTTTAGGAGAGTGTAGCATAGTAGCCAATGGACTACTTAATCCTGGGGTGACTGCACCCCCTATCTGACCACTTCTTGTGGTGAGTGGGCATAACTTTGTGGTAGTGTGGTCAAGCAGCTTAGGCTTATCATAGGGTAGTGTTAAGTATTTGTTGTACACATAGTCAATAGATTAGACACATACTGACATAGAAACTCGACCATACTACCACAAATGGAGCACTTGGGATTATTTAAACCTTGTAAAGCAATAAGGATAGTCTGTACTTTTTGCATGGTGTACCCTTACATTGGCACTACCACATACAAATCTAGCTTCCTACATTAGTGGATCAGCAATGGGGTACAAGACTTTCATTTGCTGATACCACTTGTCAATCTGTAATGCAGCGAAGAAAATCACAATTGACTTTAGTCAAAATATATTTGCAAAATCTTTCGTTTATGATTTTTGTTAACATTTTTATTTGAACTCCAAGGGCCTTGTCTTCCCCTAGTCCTTCTGTATTTAAAATTTAAATAAGGTGCTAGTCAGTTGGGTCTTAAGTCTATTTAGTTTTTTTTTGATTTTCTAAAAAGGTCCCAACTATACTAAAATGTCTTCAGAGGGTAGAGTTCAGGATATCTACCTGACCCCATATCTGTATCTTAAGGTGAGGCAGGTAAGTCTCCTCCGTAAAGATTATAACTTTCAAACTGACTCAAACCCTACCAAGACACCGCTCCAGGAGCGCCTTGATATTTATTAATTTAAATATCGCCCGAATCATCCCGATAGGGGTGCAGAGTCTGAAGCAGCTAATATAATAGTTTCCTGACATCCCTCTTGAGGAGGTGAACAGTGACCATTACATTGGGAACAGTACTTCAGGAGATGGTGATGAGCACCCCCTCGCATCTACCCTAAAACTGTACCTAGAGTGCCTTCCCCTAATGGGGGTTGGCCAGACAACTCCAGGCTCTGAGAAGAGCTAGATGAAGAAGCAATTCTTGAGACTAGCCAGAAGAGCATCCTTTGAAGCCAAAATCCTGGCTATTGAAAAGGAGAGGGTTGAGATGGGTCTAGCACCCATGCGTGGTGGCAGCAACAAACAAAATAAGGGAGAGAACATTTGATCGCAAAGTCCCCAAAGGGATTATCCCCAAATATGTTGAGGTTGACGTCATCACAAAGTGGCATACAGCCTTTGAGAGGGCTTCTAAGATAAGGAAGTTACACCAGAGACACTGGGGCTCTACTCCGGGAGCTATTCTCAGGAAAGTGCAGGGATAGACTCCTGACACTGGATGAAGTAGATGCAGAGTCTTTTGACCTCATGAAGGATACCCTGATTGAGGGCTTTGACCCACAACTTAAGAGTGCAGGATAAAGTTCAGGAAGACTCACAAAACTTTGAGTCAGTCCTGGGTTGATTTTGTTGACTTTAGTCTAAACACTAGATAGCTGGTTAAAAGGCAGGAAGGTGCAAGACTATGATCGACTGTATAATTTAGTTATGAAGGAACACTTAAGTAATTGTACTTCATACAAAACTGCATCAGTACTTAGTGGACTTAGGGTTGGTCTCTTCTCTGGAGGTGGGGGAAGAAGGCTGACCACTGGGTCAAAACAAGGGTCTCTGAAAAAGGCCCAGGTTGGGAGTGACAACGTGGTTAACAATCCTCCCCAGGGGAAAGATGTGGGACTCAAAGGGTACTCTTAAGACCCCCACAAACTTGTTCAGGAGGCTGGGGTCCGAAGACACCCTCCCAATCAAAGGCTGGGTACCAGGGTAAAAACGGGGATCCCAAAAAGGCTTGGCATTTCAACTGTAAGCAGAATGGACCCTGAACTGGGGACTTTTCCTGCCCCAAAAAGACCCCCACTAGTGCATCCCCACAGGGGTTGCAGATCTCCAGATGGGATCGTTGGTGTGCCCTGACAAGATCCGAGAGCACACTGAAGTTACTTTAGTCTCTGAGGGGAGGGGGTGGCTATAGCTTCCCCGTCTGTCTGGCCCACTAACCTGAAGAAGTACAGAAAACAGCCACACATCAATTGAGTTAAAGTAGAAGCCCTGAGGGATACAGGTGCAAGTGGCACCTTGGTGACTGAAAAACTGATATCTCCAAAGCAATACATAACTGGACAAACGTATCCAGTTATCAATGCAATATTATTAAAGTTCATCCCATGGCTATGGTGACCTTGGCATGGGGAGGGATTATTGACCAAAAGAAGGTGGTCCTTTCCTCCTGCTATACCAGTAAAATGTCTGCTAGGTAATGATGTGGAAACCTTAGCATGAGCTGATGTAGAGAGAACCCACGCAGCCATACGGGGAATACCTGAATGGGTGTGTGAAACTGGAGTGCAAAGTCCATAGTGAAAGAGGTATTGGATCCTGGAATAATGGCCTAATCCTCCAAGTAAAAAGGCAAGAAGGCTGGGAAACCAACTTCTACTGAGACACAAGCTTAGGTCCTTTCCTCGGGGAGAAGATCTGTAAGCTCTCGAGGGAACTGAGCCCCAGGAACTTAGGCCTTTTTTTTACAGCAGAGCTCCTAAACCCAGGGGGACCCTCTAGGAAAGATCTTTGCCACGGACAGAGGACCTGTCCCACTCTTGAAAGCCTCTGGCGGCAAGCTGCTGACCAGGAAAAGGGAAATGTCAGTGGCTCCCACAGGACCCTTTAGGAGTAGGTACTCATTTACTGAGGCCAGGGACCCCAAACCTGGTGCCTCTAGAAGAGTGGTTATGCCTCAGCAGTACAGGGAGTTCTTACTCAGCTTGGCACAGGACATCACCTTAGCCGGGCATCTTGGCCATACTAAAACTTGAAGTCGGTTACCCACCCACTTCTACTGGCAAGGTAAATCCCAGAAAGTGAAGGAGTTTTTCAGCTCATGTTACCTGTCAAACCATTGGTGAGACGGGTAGCAAACCAGAGGCCCCCTTAATCCCAATTCCAGTAGTTTGGGTTCCCTTTGAAAGGGTAGGGACTGCCTTGACCCTCAAACAGCATCAGGGAATAGATTTATACTGACGGTAGTTGATCATGCCACAAGGAATCCTGAAGCAATTCCCTTCAGGGCTGCCACTGCGCCAGCAGTTGCAGGGGCCCTAGAGTATTTTTACGAGTGGGTTTCCCTAAGGGGGTGGTTTCAGACCGAGGTAGTGTTATAAGGTTTCTGCACATACACAGAGCTATGCACAGGATAATGGGACCCCGGAATACAGTGGTTTGCCTACCATATACCGTAGCACCCAAAAACCCCAACTAGCTTAGCATCCCATTAGCACCCAAGTACCAATGATTAGACAACCCAGAACACGGTATCTTTATCTCAGGACTCGCAGAAGCAAGAACACTCTTTCGTCACTCACTCGTACTTGTCCACAAGGTGCGTAGGAAGAGACACTGGATAGGTTAAAATGTTTATTCCAACTTACGTGCTCTAATGTACAGTACACGTGTCAGTACTAATAGCATAATGCATATGAATAATATAAGCAGCATGGTTACAATTCCATAGAATACAAACGGGGAAAGCATCTCATAACTCAGTGGATAAATGTATAAATAACATTACCACCCTCCCCTTGCAGTAAGATAGTTTATTATAAAAATAGAAGACCTCTGGGCTTTGACTAGCGAACCCCCATACCTCAGTCTCTAGATGCAGAATTACATCAGCAGGACCTCATAGCTCTTCTCACTGAAAAGGATTTCTCCAAGTGTGTTAAGCGCCAGTAAACTGCAGTATTAAAAGCACACAAAATTCTTCAAGGCAGTTGCACCTAATGTTATGTCTGGGTGCGCGGGACTGGCCATATCAGGAAGAACCGAAATACATTGTTATGCGACCTTGTACATGTTGTGCAGTCTGAGCCCAAATCGAACAGGAGAAAAGGTGAAAGACAGAAAATGCAGACAGCGCAAAAGAACTTGGCAAGAGCAAAGGGCGAGGGAGCCCTGGCTCAGTGTAACGTGCGCAAAGAAAAGCAGCATGGCAGCCAGGCCTAGGCCAACATAACAAGGCAGGCAACAAACCACAAGACACCCTCCCCTGGTCAGTCCGGCGGCCAAGACAGAGGTCCAATAAAAAAATCCGGTGCAGCACAGGGAGCGCCCAAACGGCGAAGAACAAGTCAATCCATGAAAGTGTAAGTGCAGAACAAAGCCATACCCTCCAAAAGGACATCATTGGAATCGTCAAAAAAAATAGATGCCATCCAATCCATGAGATCAAAAGAGCAGGAATGCTCCTCAGCAAAGGGAGCATCCAGAAGCAATGCGGGACAGCTTGCGTGATAATTGAAACAGCTTCGTTGTAGTAGATCCCGGGCAGCCGCCCAGATATCCCATTGCGCCAAAATCCCCAGTGCAGCCGCACGCGCCATACAGCCAGCAACGGAACAGTCCTGCTCATGGGCCTCTAAGGGACCCATCAACTGAACAAAATCCGGAACAGACAATGACGAATTGGAGAGGCAATAATCCAGAGTCCAGGTGAAAGGACAGCGGATGCAAGTCATTACAGGTTGCACGCAAGTGAAATACGCAAAGCAAAATGAGAGTATATGACACACTCAGTGTCGCCAATGGCAAGACACCAAAACCAGCCAAAATGCGCTCACGGAGCAGCTGGAGGCGTTCTGGATCGAGCAGGTCCCATCAGGGAGCAGCCATTGCGCAGAAAGCAAATTAAGAGCAAGACACCAGCCGCTAAAGCGAGGATCAATGGGAAACCGCCAAAGACGCTGGAAGAATTGAATGTATGAATGCCGGGATGACACCAAAAATAGTTTGGAAGGAGGACACCAAGCCCGACCCCACGACCTTAAAAAAGTGTACCAGGCCTTCAGTGTTAGATGCGTTAAAAATACGATGTATTAACTCCCCAAAATGTTGGGGGAGATTAGTGTTTAAAAGGGCCTGTATTTCACTGTGGGTACTCGCCACCTGGAGAATGAATGTCTCCCGGGCGGACGTGAGCATAACTTCCTCGTTCAATAATAGTGCCTTTATTCTGCTCAGTCTATTGAAATCTGCCTCCATGGTAGGGATAGAAGGCCAAATAGAGATATCAACCTTGCCATGAGGGGGAAGAAAAAGCACATTTTTGCAGCAGACAACCCTGTGCGAAACTGTTACAATGTAAGGAATGCCAGCCTGCAGGCCACAACAGTTTTCGTTATTTAAAAGTAAATAACTACCATTGGAAAGGAGAGTGAAAGTAGGAGAAATAACAGGAGCAGGAATACCTTTCAGCACACAAGCAAGATTAGGAGCGGAAACGCTACATGAGCCATGCAATTTAATGTGTTTACAAATAAGCGAATGACCCATAGTCTAGTCGCAGGACTCCCCCGTGAGAAAATCTTCCTTGCCGTCCCGAAGGCATTTATACATGAAAGGCAAGGACCAGAGTTCATGCAGGAAAGCACTGCCCAAGGGCCGGTAACGGCCCACAGGATAGTGTTTCATGCACGAGTCAAATTCAAACAAGGAAAAAGGTAAAGCGATAACCCCATGAACTAGCCACACAGCAGAATCGAGTTCTGCAACAGAGAACGGCAAAGGATCCATCTTTTCGATATGTAATAAAGTATAAGTTGCATCTTTCATGGACATGAATTGCTGTTTGTCAGTTAAATTAAAAGGTAGAAACAAGGCAGAGGTGTTCAAAAAATGCCAAGGAACTTTACCCAACTTGAGCGTTTGTAAAGTCCATGCAAACTGCATAACTGAACGCAATTGATTCTGACCATGATATAACACAGAAACATCTTGTACAATATCGACAACAGAGGACACAATATTCTCTAAAGTGTAAATGCGAGAAGACAGGGTATTAATACTATTGTCAACAACAGCAAGCACTTTTTCCAAATTTGCTTGATCTATTTCCCGAAGACGGGAAGCAGCTTCAATTTGTGATAGCTTCCAGAGTTCATTATACGTTTCATAAATGAATCTCTTCGGTCGGGGACCACGAGGTCCCAAAACAAAGTCGGACAGATCAATATTGCCTGAAAGGAGGGACAAATGTTGTTTAACAGAATCAAGGGATGAATGTTGCAGCCATTGTTTGCATAATTTACCAACAGAATATGTAGTGACAGTACGGGAATCAGTAAACCTCGGATCAGGCCTATCCTGTGTGTAGCTAGTACCTGAGTCGTGAAAACGCATTTGGCATGCATTAGATGATGTAGGCCATACCAACCAGGGTGACTGATCCAGCTCAGAAACATTAAACAAATTGTTCTGTAACAGAGCCTGCAGGGACACGAGGGACAGATTGAATCGAGAGCTTTCATTGGGAAAACTCGACAGGGATGGTATTGATGGCGAATTCAATTGTTTAGTGGTTGCTAAGCCCCAACAGGTAGTCTGATAGATAGATAGAAGCATTGAGGAACATAATTTGGGTAGGGATGAGGCAAGCACGATGCAATGCCTCAGTTCCCTGTACCTGCCATGGTTTGGAGCCCCAAATAGATTTCAAATCCACTGTATTCTCCCAGTACTCATAACCACCCACAGCTAGGGCACTTAAAAAGGAACCTGAATAAAGCAATTTGGTGTGTGTTAACATAATTTTCTGAGTTGATGTGGTATTAAGTCTAAAATAATAGGATGCAGGGTTCGACCGATTAAAATCAGTAAAATAGGTAAACTTATTTCGAAGAGTTTGTGAGCTACCTGGCAAGGGGTTTGGACAATGTTCCCATTGGGTGTAGTTAACAGAACTACGCAGGGCACTTGGCTTATGGAGAAAATGATTACCCCAATGTTGGTAACAATACAAATCGGCATAATTGGCAGAATTCATATATAAATCTTCAGCATTAAAAGATGCATAATATTTTAAATCGGCAAACAATGCTTCAACGGCATGCACATCCCAATCATCAGAATGAATATTAATTTGTACTACATCACCCATTGAAACACGAAGGACATTAGGTACATTAATAATTTCCGTCGGACCATGGATTTGATAGTTCACTGCATCCCATACGATGCCATCAGCAACTGGAAAAGCTGAAATGTTCACAAATGTGTGGTCACGCTTCATGATGTGAGACGAGGAATGAGGAGCCAAAGTTCCAGAAACATAGTCTACAGCAGAGCGTTCAGGTAAATAGTGACCATTGATTAGTAGAAAAAACACTGTGACAAAGCCAATGGACATAAACAGAAAAATCAAGAAAAGTACCAACCAGATGTATGTCCAGGGTGGAATCAAAAAATTGTCTCTAAACCAGGATACAAAAATACTGAACTTGGATGGGACTTTTGAAGAGGTGGAATCCGAATCAAAGGAATAACGAGTCGGGCCAAGTGGCGTTATTGGTTGATGTGCCACCGATTCAGATGCAGGATAAGTATACTCGTCCTCGTCGATATTGGTGGAGAGTTGGGGATCAATTGTAGTTTCAGGCAAATCAACCATCTCAATTACAGCATCAGCGACCGTTCGTGTAGATGGGTCACGAACATATGTCCGATAAATGGCAGGACAAGAGACCGCTGGTGTGACACTATTCAGGATCGGCCAGGCGCTGTAGCTTGACATTTTCCACTGAGATGTATCTGTTCTCCTTGCGACCAGGAAGCGGTGCTAAAATGACTGTACGTGTTCCCTTCAAGCCCAGAACTGGAACCGGTGCACGAAAAGAGGGGCCAAATTCTTTTTGTTTTCAACCTTCTCTCGAACCAGTTCTCCAACCTTTGGAAGCCAGCCGGCTACCGGAATCTGCAACGCAGGATCTGTGGCTGAAGGCAAATGTGTAGTTGCAAGTTTGTCTCGGGCTTCTTGTAAGTCCTGTAACATAGCAGAATGGTTATCTACATCAAACTTGGCGGATTGCGCCGCGATGTCTGGACCCTCAAGGTCAGGCACAAACATTCTTATGCCAAAGAGCATTTCGTATGGGGTCCGCCCACCCAGAGGTCTTCTAGGGAGATTATTAAGTGCACGCTGAACGGTATACAAGTGGGCCAGCCAGTTCCTGCCAGTACCTATAACTCTAGCTGTTAAGGATTGCTTTAAGTCACGGTTCATTCGTTCAACGATAGAGTTGCCCTCAGGCCTATACGGAGACGAAAATTTCACCCGCACCCCAAGCGAAGCCATTGCATCCTTGTAAGCCCTAGAGGCAAACGCTGGACCTTGGTCCGAATGGAAGGTGCCGCATGCGAAAATTCCCACAAAGACACGCAAATCCCTGATTACATTTCGAGCGTCAGCACTACGTTGTGGCCAGACCCTGAGGAACCGTGTGCACGAGTCCACTGCCACTAAGATGTATTTATAGGCAGTGTCTGATGAGAATGGACCGCAGTGATCCAAGTAAACACACCCAAAGGGTCTGTTAGCAATGCAGAGCGGGGTCTGTGGTGGGCGTGTTACCGTGGAAGGCTTAATCTGTTGACAAACGTCGCAAGAAAGCACAAAAGCACTGGTGTCTTTATACAATCCACGCCACCAATAACGCTGCTGCAAGATGGAAACCGTAGCTGACACACCCGCATGAGCAGAAGCCATGCCTTCGTGTGCAGCTGATATCAAGGCACTCCTGCGGTCCGCTTTGGGGATCAGCCGATCTCCAACGTCAGGTATTGTTACATAAGGAACCTGTTCGGGACTTAACTTGTAAGAATACTTGGAAGGAAAACCTGTAGGGTAATTATCACCTTCCTTGGTTGCAGCAATAGCTGCTAGAATAACAGTCAATTTTAGACATGGACCTGGTAACCGCTGCTACTGAACACGTGACTACTGCTGAACGGGCAGCTTCATCTGCCAGATCGTTACCAATAGCGTGTGCGCCCACCCGCTGATGGCCTAAGGTGTGAACCACCTGTGTGAGGGGCAGACGTTGTTGCAATTCTGCCACTCGAACCCAAAGCATTTTATGCTTAATTGTGCTCCCTTTTGCGTCCTTGTAGTCGTTTTTCGACCAGAAAAACAGATTGTCATTGTAAGATTGTACACAGTAAAAAGAATCACATACAATTAGAGTGGTCTCATCCTGAGAAGCGAACTCAAGCGCAAGTAGCAATGCATGCAGCTCGGCCAATTGTGCGGTACTATCTCCAAGTGTGCGAGTGTGCACTACAGTGGATTTGAACGTTCCATCTACAAAGGAACCCGCAACAATAGCACATGCAGCTGAATAAGCGTGCTTGGACCCAGTGGCCGGTTGCGCCGAACCATCGGTGTAGATCACACATTTGTAATCCTCAAGCGGCAATAAAAACAGAGGAGGAGGATGAACGAATTCATACTGTAAGAACTCCTGAGTCTGAAGAGAAGAATCGAAAATAAAAGTGACGTCCGAAGACGTCAAGGATGTAGCCCATTGTATCCAACAGGGATGCATTGCTTTTGAGTTCGGTACACTTGCCTTTGTTACTGCCTCTAGGGCAGGACAGGGTGTTACCACCAGAATTCGCTTTCCCTGTGCCAGTGCGCGTTCTTTTAGAATCGCCATTTGCACTGCAGTTAGAACTTTTTCAACAGATGTAAAGCGCAATTCAGCGGAAGTGTACAGATGTGACTTGTATGCGATGGGCACTGTATCACCTTCATTAAAGGTTAAGTACGTGAATCCCACCGCCCCGGAATTATTCTAATCACCAGGTTTGTGTGGTTATCACGAGTCAAAAGATATTTAGACTCCAAAAGGTCTGTCTGCAAAGACTGCAGAATTGAGGTATGCTCAGGCAGCCAGCAAGACCTTGAATAAGTAGGTTGTATCAAAGCATACAAAGGCTTGATACGCTGGGCATATTCGGGAATGTAGGTACGCCCGAAATTCAGGAAACCCAGCAAAGACTGAAGTTTCTTCAGAGTATTTGGGGGCACAAATGTGCACATTTTTCCAAGAAATGGGGGCTAAGCCCTTACCTTCGTTATTGAGCTCATAGCCCAAGAACAGAACGGTAAATTCAGCAATGTGTGACTTGGCAAAGTTAAATTTGTAACCCTGCTCCGCAAATTCAAGAATAATGCGGTCCACACGGGACAGATGCTGAAATAATTCGTCGTCCGTCAGATAGATGTCATCTACGTACGAACATGCGTCTTGATCAATGTCATTTAACAAAGAAACAACACGGGCGGCGAATATACCCAGACTATTTTTGTAGCCCATGGGTAAACGCCGGAACTGGAATAATTTACCACCGGAAGTGAATGCGGTCCATTGACCACTCTCCGGGGCTAGGTTGTGCGTGTAGAAACCGTTTGAAAGGTCAAGTGTCGTTTTGTATTTTTTACGAACAAGACTGTCTACAAGCGCAGAACTGTGTGTATTCTGTACAGCAAAGTTCCGACAATGGGAATTTAAATGCCGGTAATCCAAAACTAAGCGGTACGATCCATCGGGTTTAGAAACCACGAAAAGGGGATTGTTCATAGGTGATACGCATGGTTCGATTACTCCCTGATATTCCAACTGTGTCAGAATTTCGGAGACTGGGCCTTTTGCCTGCCGTTTGATGGGATATTGGGGTTGTGGCTGCGGTAGTGACCGCAATGGTATTGCATGAGGATGTGATTCTTCATCCCATCCCACATGGTTGCGGTATAACGCTGGTGCCAGGTACACAGCCCACTCAGCTGCAAGTGCTTCAGCTTTGTCTTTTGGGACATGCCGTGAAAAGCTTGGAAGGATTACCTCCTCTCCTTTATGTGCAGCTAAAACGAATGGGGGTGGCCAATCCACCTCTGCTAACAAAATGTCATATGAAGAGGTTAGATTTTCCCAAAAAATCCCTTTTATTTCACGCGGTATGTCACCTTCAATTTGTATGACTATGTTGTAAAGTCTGTCAGGGGTGCCACTCTCGTGTCAGCTGTCTCTACAGTAACGAATGTTTCAGTTGCTGTCGCCTCCATATGAGGACGTAGCGCCTCCCGCACTATGGTAACTTCCGCGGCGCTGTCTAGGAGGGTCACTGCCCACGTCCAATTCTGGAGTCTCGTTCTCACGGTCTGTGGCATATTTCGCTGTTACAGCGGCAACTTTTTTCTTTTGAAATTGTGGTCGAGAAAGGTGAAAGTCTTCTGCTTTCCCTCTGACTTGTTGTCGAGGTTGGTCTCGCTCCTGGGGAGCCTCTCGGCCCCTTCCTCTATCTTGCCGTCCTCCTCCACCAGCCTGTGACGACGTCTGGGCCTGTGAAGAACGAGGAGAACGCGTATCAGAGCTCTGAAACCTTTCTGGTGATTTAATTCTCGACCTATCACGTAAATCATAAGTACGTTCAGAAGAATCCGAAACTGGGGAAGCGCCTCTCGACCCCGGTTTCTTTTGTTGCTTACCCTGTTTTTTCTGTCTCCAACTCTTTTTAGTGAAGACTGGTCTATCATCTTTCTCAGATGTACTTTTTGTTTGTGTAATTTGTGGTTGCGATTGAGTTTGCATTTTTACAAAAGGCTTGTTGCCTAGGCTATTTCTTCCAATTGTTTTATAAGCCCGGGCTATAATTTTCGGTAATTCGCGGGGCCTGTCCAACTCTGGGACCAAAGCCAAAGCATTCGCTACTTGAAAGTTCATAGCATCGCCCTTGACATTTCCAAGGATCAGTTCAGCTACTACATCAAACACTCCCACTAGTCTCATCCCTAATTCCACAGCCGCTTCAGGGCCATGTTCGTCCTGTACTTTTTAATTACAGAGGGTAGAACCGTCATGGAAGGAGTACCAAAACATTTTGAATAAACTGCTGCGAACACCTTACCCCAGTTTTCACATGATATCAAATCGGGGATTAAGTCTTTTGGCAAACTTATCGTAAGGATGCGGTGTTTATCCACTGGGGATGTATGTGGAAACACTGCTTCTATCTGATCGAATTTTTCTGCAAGCCAGTAAGGATAATCGTCTTTACTTTGTGGACGTTTGCCCATCACAGAATTTACCATGACAGGACTTATGGTCACTCCAGCTGCAACAGCTGGTTGGCCAGCAACTACAGGAGCAGCTCCATGGAGGCTACCTGTAACATATGTCACTAAGGCTCGATGCACTCGCACCAATTCGGTATGCATAGTGCGCAGTTCCGCAATCGGCAATGCCAGATAATTTGGATGCGGGGTATACCCGGCCAATACAGGCCAAGTGGCCCCCAGAATGGATAAGGGGCCTAAACGAACTGCGGTAGTTGGTTGTGGGAGGGCGCCATTAAACCAAACACAATGCTGCCAAGCCGTGAGAGGCACTTCAAGATTGGTATAGGGTCGATAGGCAGCAGGAATAGCGGTGGGTTTATATTCATGAAACAGATTATCATCTGCCTCCACCGCTTCAAAAGTGATCCAAGTGTAAAACACCTCAAAGTGGTAAGCCGGATCGGCTTGAACCACAAAGACCAAATCGATCCCTGTATCAGGCACTCCATACACCCGTAAGTGTTCTCGGAGTGGTCCTCGGCTATGTGCAGCTATCGCCACACCAGCCATAACTAAACAATTGTATTCGACAACCTAACAGGGAGCACAAAATGGGTTTGTTATATAACCTTTTTTAATAACTTCAAGCTTGAAAGAACCTATAAAACGTTCAATATAGGAGGTATCACCGTCACTTACGCCTCCGGAAGCGTACGCGAGGGGTTTGTGGACAAGCACAAGTACTACTCAAGCGTCTCGCAGATAAGCAGCCCCACGTTGGGCGCCATGTTATAAGGTTTCTGCACATACACAGAGCTATGCACAGGATAATGGGACCCCGGAATACAGTGGTTTGCCTACCATATACCGTAGCACCCAAAAACCCCAACCCAACTAGCTTAGCATCCCATTAGCACCCAAGTACCAATGATTGGACAACCCAGAACACGGTATCTTTATCTCAGGACTCGCAGAAGCAAGAACACTCTTTCGTCACTCACTCGTACTTGTCCACAAGGTGCGTAGGAAGAGACACTGGATAGGTTAAAATGTTTATTCCAACTTACGTGCTCTAATGTACAGTACACGTGTCAGTACTAATAGCATAATGCATATGAATAATATAAGCAGCATGGTTACAATTCCATAGAATACAAACGGGGAAAGCATCTCATAACTCAGTGGATAAATGTATAAATAACATTACCACCCTCCCCTTGCAGTAAGATAGTTTATTATAAAAATAGAAGACCTCTGGGCTTTGACTAGCGAACCCCCATACCTCAGTCTCTAGATGCAGAATTACATCAGCAGGACCTCATAGCTCTTCTCACTGAAAAGGATTTCTCCAAGTGTGTTAAGCGCCAGTAAACTGCAGTATTAAAAGCACACAAAATTCTTCAAGGCAGTTGCACCTAATGTTATGTCTGGGTGCGCGGGACTGGCCATATCAGGAAGAACCGAAATACATTGTTATGCGACCTTGTACATGTTGTGCAGTCTGAGCCCAAATCGAACAGGAGAAAAGGTGAAAGACAGAAAATGCAGACAGCGCAAAAGAACTTGGCAAGAGCAAAGGGCGAGGGAGCCCTGGCTCAGTGTAACGTGCGCAAAGAAAAGCAGCATGGCAGCCAGGCCTAGGCCAACATAACAAGGCAGGCAACAAACCACAAGACAGTAGTAACTTCATGTCTGCTTGCCTCAAAGCAATGTTGATTGAATGTGGTGTGACTTATAAGTTCACTACCCTACATCACACACAAATCAATGGTCTGGTAGAGATTCAACAAGACCATGAAAGGTATAATCCAGGGACTCCCTGACCAACTCGGAAGGAGATGGGATGTCCTTTTGCCATGCCTGCTTTTTGCATACAGAGATGCCACACTTTTCCCCTACAGAAACGAATGGGCTTTAGTCCCTTTGAGCCTCTTTGTTCCTCCTTTTAGGGGACCACTGAGTCTAGTGAGGGAAGGCTGGGAGAAGCTGCTCAAAGAGCCCAAACTAGACATTATGGATTATGTGCTTGGCCTTCATTCCAGGATGGCTGAGTATATATGGAAAAAGTAAATAACCTTCAAGCAAGTAAAGTGCTCCAGAAGCAATCGTGTGACCACAAGGCTGCACTGCTTGAGTTTCAGCCAGGACTGAAGGTATGAGGGTTTGGAGCCTGTTGCACCTAGGGCCCTCCAGGACAAGTGGAGAGGTCCCTATCCTGGAGAGAAAAGGAGAGGCCACCTACTTGGTTGACCTAGGCAGTTGCCGGAGCGCCCTCAGGGTCATCCATGTCAACCGCCTAAAACCTTTTCATGGCATGTCTGATGTGACAATGCAGATGTTAACTGATGATGATCAGTAAGAAGAGTGAACCTCTCCCTGACCTGCTCTCCAACAATCCTAAAGATGGGTCTGTTGAGGGTTGTCTTTTCAGACACCCTCACTACCCAATAGCAAACAAACTGCAGACCGGTCCTGGGGCAGTATGCTGAGCTCTTTTTTGATCCCTGGTCAGAAAACCTGGTGTACCCATGATGTGAGCAAACACAAGGAGATGATGGACGGAGCGCTGAAACTTTTCAGACACTCACGCCCAGATAGGATGCTTGTTTCCAGTCCAGGAGGACCTGGCCTGGCAGTTCGGGCTGGACTGTTCCCATTGGGTGCAGGGTCAAGACTGATTTGCATATGGCTGGGTCGAAACTGGAATAGCATGGTGAGCAAAAAACAATGGATTTAGGCCCAGATGTCTGTACTGGGGAGAATGTATGACATTGTTCTGCATTCTGTCCATCAATTGTACTTTTTGCATTTGTACCCATGATGTGGACATGACAAAATTTATAGGCAGTCTGATCAAGTCAAAGAAAAACTATCAGAGCTGAAGTCAGCAAGATGCTGGAGTGGGGGGGGCGGGAGGATTGAACCTCTGACATTCTCTGGGCCTGCCCATTGGTCTTAGTCCCCAAACCTCAAGGGGGGGGGGTCATATAGTGACCTAGAATAGGTGGTAAAGGCAGTATGTCATCTAGTTGACTAGTAACTGTGCTGGTCGGGGGATTGAAGAATCCTGGTGATGGGCACAGATGGACTAGCACTGCGGAGTATCCAAGACAATAGCCGGCAATATTTTCTCCCTCTGCATGCATTTTGGCCTAATTCAAGCATTGGAGTTCGTCTAGCTAAGCATGGCAGTCTCTGGTCGCCACCAGTGCGGGCCAGTTTGGGGGGAGGGGGCTCTGCATTAGTATGCCTCCAGGGCACCCAGAGAATTCAAGTGCAGTCAGCTCTCTGCAGAGATCTACCATCCCCCGCCGTAGTATTAAAGCAGTCCCCAGGAAGCACCACTTTGTGTGCCTCCCAGTCTGTAGGTCTAGATGTGGTCGTGCCCCAGTTCTCTGCCATGTATCGAGACCACACCTCCTGAGATGTGTCCCGAAAGGCAATGTCCTCGAGCACGGCTGGCTGAAGGCGTCCGGTAGGGACAGGTGTATTGCAGCATATCTTTATTACTGTCTATAGCTCAACTTGGTAAGATCACCTGTTTCACCTTGAAGGTCCTTGAGGCTCAGCAGACTCAGGACTCGCTATCAAAGCAAGCAAGTGCCAGGTAGGGCATGGCTCAGTCGTATACTTGGGCCACCTGGTAGGTGGAGGCTAACTTAAACCCTTACAGCCCAAGATCTAGACTTTTCTGGACTGTGATGCTCCAACCATTCACTCTAGTCAGGGCAGTCCTTGGCTTGACTGGGTACTATAGGAGGTTTGTGAAATTGTATGGCACCAATGTGACACCACTCACTGAATTGACCTCCAAGAAACAACCCAAGAAAGTAAAGTGGACAGTGAGCTGTCAGAAGACTTTTGACACTCTGAAGGAAGCAATGTGCTCCACACCCATTCTAAAAGCTCCAGATTGTGCAAAGCAGTTCATTGTGCAGGCAGATGCCTTTAAGCATGGGATAGGAGCAGTCCTATCACAGACCAGTGATGATGGCAGGACCAGCCTGTTGATTTTATTAGCAGGAGGTTACTCCCCAGAGAAAAGCATTGTAGTGCTATTGAGAGGGAAGCCTTTGTGGTTTGGTCCCTGAAGACCATATGTTTGCTACTTGTGTCGTTGTACAAACTGACCACAGGCCTCACAGATGGCTGATTCAAGTAAAGGGAGAAAATTCTCAACTATTGAGGTGGTACATCTCCCTACAGGGAATGGACTTTACAGAGGAAGATAGGCCTGGGACTTACTATGCGAATGCAGCCAGCCTTTCCAGGTTCTTGCACTTAAATGAAGACTCTCTTTGGAAAGGTTAGTCTCATTCCCTTTTGGTTTGGGGGTGGGGGGTGTGTAGGAAAGTGCCAATTTTTGACATGGTAACATCCACTTTTTGCCCTAGTACTGATGCTTTTCGACAGTGCACTAGGTCCCTGCTAACCAAACCATCAATGCCTGTGCTCTTTATCTTTAAAACCGGTAAATTTCTAATTGTAACCCAATTGGCAAGGACTTCAGCGCCTCTGTAAGTCCATAGAAAATTGTACCTCTGGTACCCAGGGTATGGGTACTAAAGAGAGTCTCTATGGGCTACGGCATATATTGTGCCACCCAAAGTGAACCACATGAAAACTACATGCATCCTGCCATTGCAGGATGCATGAAATGGTACAAACTCTTTTGAAAACACGACATGGCACACTTATATGCTATGCCCATGTGCACTGCATATACTATATGTAAGTCACCCCCTACAGCAGGCCTTTGAGCCCTAAGGCAGGGTGCATTATATTATGTGAGGACAGATCTGCATGAGCAGATATGCCCCTGAGATGTCTGGTTCCATTGCCACGACATTGCAAGTGATCAGGAAGCCATCTTTAGCCTATGTACTGGGCACTGGAAATTGCGAGTTACTCCACTACATAAAGTCTTCACTGAAAATAATGGTGTTTGGTATCAAACACCTCATCTTAATCCACACTGATGCCAGTGTTTGATTTATTATGACACACACAGATGGCACCTTAGATGGACCCCCTGAAACCTACTAGTCCTTTAGTGTGCTGGCTGACTGGACACTTGGAGCCTGCCACCACTGTCTAGTTTCTGACCCCCTGCTCGGGAGAGCAAACACTCTGAGGTCAAGAACTATGCCTGTTCCGGAGAAGGTGATCACACCGCCTCCAGCAGGATGGCTTATGAATTAGCATATAGAGGCTTCAAAGCCTCTGACGCCTTTGATATGCGGCTCGAGTTTGGCGCCAAACCCATCCTGGCTGCTTGCACCATGATAAGACCAACTTGTCCAGAAGCTGAAAAGTCTCCTCATTCCCTTGGAGGACTTTTCTTAACTTCAACAACCAAGCAGCATCTCCCCTGGGGGGAGGAGCCATCTCCCCTGCATCTGCAGGCATTGACTGTATCGACCCTGTACTTAGTCCTGCTGGCCATCAGGCCTACTGAGGAGCAACTTACCAGGAAGGGGTTGTCGTGAGTCCAGGAGGCCAGTCCTGTGGCTTCCACCAAGTCTCGAGACGCTTACCCCTCCCGAAGCCTCTCTGCACCAATACCCTGGGTAGTGCCTTTGCCCTTGCAACTATAAATGCTTTTTGCATGTCCAGACTGGACACTGCCAATGCCGACCTTCCATCGAGCGACTTCAGGATCCAAAAGATCTTCATCCGGAGTGTGCCTGCTGTCTTTTCTCCTTCTCAAGGGCGTCCTAGCGAAGTGACAGCCTCCCAAGTACAGCGTCCCATTGGACAAAACACCATTGTGCGCCCCCCTTCCCTCCACCCCGTCCAGCCCTGGTTCACGCAAAGCTGTGTTCCTGTGCTCCAGAGACCCTCAAGAGCCGAGCCCCCCACTGGGTTCTGTTGGTCTTGACCCAAATCTCCCCCCAACAGCCTTCCTTTTTTAGATACTTCTCTATTGACTTTATCGTTTAGTGTTCTAGGCTACCAGCACGACTAGCCCCTCTGCATCCAGACTCCCCAGGTCAGGTAACCCAAACTGCTATTGGTTATTTGGACCTTGTCCCCATGGCACCTTAAGTCTCAAAAGGCATCCTCTAGAACCCCTTCAAAATACATGCATGCAGTGTGTTTCTCCCATTGGATAACATTACCGTGTTCGAGGCTCAGACCTCCAAACTAATTAACTATTTTTTTGCTAATGGTACAAAAATCTAGAACTCCAGGTACTTAACTGATTCCTCTGATCTTGGTGTCTAAAATGATATAGAAAATCTGTAATTTTTCTAAATTGGTGTCGAGTTTCTTCTCAAGTGTCATTTATTGACTGTACAATAAATGCTTAACACTACCCTCTGATAAGCCCAAGCTGCTCGACCACACTACCAGAAATAGAGCACTTGGGTTTATTAATTTAAGCCCTGTAAACCAATATGTTGTCAGTACTTTTTGCATGGTGTGCCCTCCTTACATTGGTACTACCACATAAAAAGCCAGCTTCCTACAAAGAAGTCTTAAACTAACGAAGGAGTCAGTCATGGGGAATTGTCAGTATCATTTATTCAGCTTCTGCTGCAGCAGTGGAGTCTGAGCATTCCACACAGAATCTGCTTAAGTTTACAAATAGCTCAGTTTATATACATTTGTAGTCGCATAGGAAATAGTGAAAAGAAATGATCTCAACAAAAGTATCATAAAACACAAAGGTCCTTGAGAATTGCAGCTGTAACAGGAAGATTTCAGACGGCTTGCTATTTATCATTAAAAGTTGAATGGATTTCTTCCTTTCTCACAATGTCTGGTTACACTTTAGATTAACCATTATTCACGGACATTGACATCACAATGGGGAGTTTGTAGTATTTATAACTAATCTTATGAGAACATCTGTAGAGTCTTCTTTACCGGCTCCCAGGCCCTGGTGACAGTTTACAAAACCAAATCCGAGATGAATGCTTTGTTTTAGTGATCTTTGAACAGGAAGGAAAACATTCTAAGGTTTAAGCTTTTCCTTCGGCTCGCAATTTACCTAACCTTTTCATGAACCCAACTGCACTCCACTAAACTAGATAAACATTTTTGTCCCGGGAATAAGTTCATGTAAAGGGTACAGAAGAGAGAAAAAAGCTATATTGAAATGGACAGTCTGTCCTCCCTTTAAATGCCTTTTTACACTGACATTCACTCTCTTTATGCATTAGCTGCATGATTTCATGCTGATCGGGGTTTATCTGGGACATCTTAGCTTTACTTGCAGTAACAAGAGGCTTAGTGATACATGCAGGTAATATATTTGAGAATACATACTTTTACCAATATTGCCAAGCACATAAATAGTCCTTTCAATAACTATGAACCCCAAGACCCAAAGAAGGACCCCAAATTATCCCAGAAAGTTTCTTCGTTTGCCTCATACACTTGATGCCTAATATCATGCATCATTTTCAATACTTGATGCACATTTAGTGCATTATCTGGAATGTAAAGGCAGCAATCTGTTTTAATCATCCTACAGACTCCACCCTTCTCAGCTAATGTCTAAAACCTACAGTTTTTTTTAAACTTAACAATGGTCCTCATAGCACCCATTTTTGTAGCCAGTAATCTACCCAGTATTTGTCTGGAATTAAGGGCTACCCAGGATCGGTATTATCCTTTTTCCTAGGTCACTGGCTTCTTGATCTGTTGAATCTGTCCGGTCTATTTCCTGTAAGTATGGAATTGGGGCTAAACAATGTAGGTTTTCGTAAGTGGTTTTTGTTTGGGTTGGTGTTGTATGATGGTTCCTGAAACACAGGATGGATATTACCCAAGTTAATCTTTTGACAACGAGGTGTATGATCTTTTCCCACCTATGTAAAGGGCACTTGTTTTCCCATGTAACTGGGGTAACCTAATGAAGAGGTGTTGCTTACGTTAAAGTACTGTTCACTATCTCCCACTGATTCTCTTCCTTAGTCCACTAAACAGATGCTCCCCTTTAATCTCAGTCCTAACCCCAGAGGTACATGGACAGGCGGGGCTGTACCATTCTATATTTAATTCAGAAATTCTGTACGATGTGTTGTATTTCATAAAGGGTTCTTTCTTATTTCCTGACCTAGCCCATTCTATACAACCAGAAGGTATAGTAGCCTGTCGGTTATATTCTGATAATTTTATCGTGCATGTTGTATTTCTTTTCTGCTCTATTTCAAAAGTAAGGGTGTTAAAGACCAAAATGCATAGCATTATGCATTAAATGGTAGAGGCATATGTAACAAATGGGAACCCTTCTTTTTCACCTTAGCAGACATCTGCATACATATCGAGCAGTCTGAAACAATTTCTTTATGGTGTGCATTCATCATTTGTATTGCAACATTGTCCCTATACTCCGCATGATGATACTGGTGCAAATCTATTGCCAGGGCTACAGTTGTTAAACATTGAACTTCCTGTTTACCAGTAGGGGCCATTATTTCATACATCAAAATTTGAAGAAAAAGGCCCAAACTGAGCAATACGATCACAAGCGATAGGGGAAGAAAGGAAAGGTAATAGCCCCTCGGAGCTCCCTCGTATGTCTCTCCATAATTGTATATCCTTGTATTCAATCGTGTTTAAGTTTTGACAACATGCTTGGTTTTGGATTTTTACCTCTATACACCAGTCTTCACAATTGAAAGACGTCCATAGGTTACCAGCAGATGAGGGGCTCTGAGTGACTCCTGTCTTTCAAGACTGTTGGTTGGAGTCAGAAGATTGCCTTATAGGGATTGGACGCAAGTTATATCTGGGCTTGTCAATATTCCCTGCTTGCGGTAGATCTGATGTGTGCTCTGCCTATTCTTGACACGTTGGTGCAGGCATGCTCTACATATGGCTGGGGTGTATCCAGTTTATATGTCCCTGGCATTCCACAGCTGTGCTATTAACTAGCAGGACCTGAGTGGGGCTCTTCCATCTCTGCTAAAGACCATTGTTGTGCTGGAAGTTTTTAGTAAATACCCAGTTTCCGGGCTGGAGAACATGTCCTTCATTCGTGGAGGATGCGGGCAGGGCGTCTTTCACCTGATTGTACAAAAGACTGTCTTTTAGTCGGCACAATGCACTAGTGTCTGAGTGTTGCATACCCAGTGTGCATGATAGCATTTCCTTGGGGAGCCCCCCATATCGCCATCAATCTGCCAGTCACAATCTCATGAGGGCTTATTTTAGTGGTGGTATTTGCAGTACTGCCATTCTTAGAAGTGCTATGGGCAATGCCGCTACCTATATCAGTTCAGTTTCTGCACATCTTTGCAATATTTGGTTGAAGGATACCATTCCCCTTCTCTACTGCACCCGCTGCTTGCGGATAGTACACATAAAGGAACTTTTGCTTTATCGCCAGGCCTTTAAATATCCACTCCACCACTTTATTTACGAAGCGTTGACTGTTATCATATGAAATCCTGTGTGGGACCCTGAATCTCTTCAGCAAACACTTAGCCACTATCTGTGCATCATTCTTAGTAGCCTAGGCCTCAACCCAGCCAGACAACACAGACCACCACCAGTGCATACTGAAATGTGTGTTGGTGGGCACTCCACAAAGTCCATTTGTAAATGGTAAAAAGGCTCCTCGAGAGCTTGAAAGTGTCCTGATGCTGTGGTTGTTCCCTTTCCTCTGATAAACAGTCCACATGTAACACAGTTCTTGCAGGTGGCCTCCATTCTTTAGAAAGTTCTTATTCTACCAAAACTGTGAAAATATCTACACATGGCATCGCGTCCCAAATGTGCAGAACCATGAATGGTAAGAGCCAATTTATACACCAAAGCTTTAAGCAACCTAATCATTTTGTTAGGTCCTACCCAAATCCCATCACCCTCGGTATCCTCCTTTTGCAATTCAATCTTTTCTTCATCCGTTGTATTCTTTTGTAACATGGGAATCCATTTTTATATTGCATTCTGCTTGTAACATAGCTCTGGTTCAGCCACATACGTAGTACATTTCTCAGCTAAGGCAGTAGTTTTAGCAGTTTATTCAGCAAAATTGTTACCTCTACATAAGACATTGGTCACTTTCTGATGGGCAGCACATTTAATAATTGCTAAAGCCTTGGGCAAATCCATGCTTTGAGGAGGTGCACAACTAAGGTACCATGTTTTATTTTAGCACTGCTAGAGATCAGGAATTTTCTTTCCTCTCAGAATCATATGCAACCCAAAAGCCATATTGACTGTAGGTATAGATGTTCACTGTCAAATCTACCCTTAATTCACAAGCTTGGGTGAGGGATATTTCTGCTGCTCGGGCGGATAATTGTGATTTTTGTCTTGCCTCTACTACAATTTGCAATATAGTTACAGCTTTAGCCGCTCTAGTGTCTTCTGTGGGTAGTTTAAAACATTACCCATCCACCCATTAATCTGCATCTCATCAATAAAAGTGTTATCTGACCTATCAGTTCTGCCTTTAGTGCCAAAATACATTCATGCAAGTCTGTCATTTGATCCTTTACAGGCAAAGTAATCGGTGTGGCTGGGTTCAAATGAGTACAACCATGCAAAGTAATATTGTCAGCCGACAGTAAAAGCCGTTCATATCTAGTCAGTCTTGCATTAGTTAAGTGCTGCATACGTGGTTTATTCAGCAGTGTATCAACAGAATGAGGAACATATACATTGAATTTATTTCCCAAAATGAAACTCACTTTGTTCTACCGAAGCTACTGCTGCATTTGGGAAGTGCTCTGGCTACAGGGTCTAATATTGCAGACAGATATGCACAAGGACTATCTGACTCTTCCCTTGGCCACTGCAACTTTTGATCAGTTTTAACCTTTGCCCACAGTTTTAAATGTATAAATATGGGAAACATGGTATCAAGGTCTTCCTGGTCAGATCAACTAATTTCAATATCTGTTCTACCTTCGAATACCTTGTCAAGGCTCTCTCGTAAATTAGGATAATCTTTAGTAAAAGCATATAAGTCCATCTTGGTCCAGTGGGTATAACCTAATGGAATGTCTCCGTTGCCGTTCCTGGGACTTCCCTCATAGGAAAAACCCTACTAGGGGTACTGTCGGGCTGTACTGTATTACTGTTTTACAGTTTAGTGGGTGTCTATTCTTATTTTGCACTGATATTGAAGCACTGGTCACTTTAACCCTCTGTATGACCCCATTAATGAGGGTTGTAATCAAGTATTACCCTGAGCAATTCAATTTTACATGCTTCTTTTTAACATCACTTTTTATCTTTTTAACTATGATTGTATTACCATGCTTAATATGTAACCTATACTCCTTTAGATAATCGATTTGGGATTTGATTCAAATATCAAATTGCTGTGCTCCAAATAGGTTTCTATAGTAACAATTTGTATTGTACCGCTCGTTTTGCAGTCGCCCATCCGTCGGGGGTTATGAAATGTTTTCTACAAAAGGAATTCTGATGTACGCTTTGTGTTTTATCATTTTAAAACTGATGCAGTTTTTAATGTTTTTGGATTTACACTGATGGTTGTAATAACCGAATAAAGTATATATATATATATATATATATATATATATATATATATATATATATATATATATATATATATATATATATATAGTAATCCCTTAGTGAGGTTTGAACACACACACTCTCTCCCGCTCTCTCATCCCCCCCCCATTGGTTCCTTGCTCTGCCTTTAGATAGTCCACTGCTTTTATTGGTGAACAGTGCATTTGTCCCGCCTTTTGGCTGTTTTTTTTTTTTTTTTTTACTGCCATGGCTACTGTCCTGGCTACTGACCCTGCTACATGGATACTTTCACAAGTTGTCATATATTTTGTTTCAATGCATTATTTGTTTCCCGGCCTCTCCTTGGTGCTTGCATTTGTGCTTTCACTTTCCTGACAAATGCGTTATCGCTCTTAGATTTGTTAGTTATTTTCATTTTCCTGATTACATAGCGCAAACTCGCCCCGACGGTATCAGAGCGGCTGCCATGGGCTCTGTCCTGGTTTGGTTGACTTCGTTTCCGCCCCTCCCATTGTCAGTGTTTACCACCTCCATTGTTTTTTTTTCTGCAGTTTTACATAGCGTGAACTAAACCAGAAGGTATCAGAGCGCTTTACACGAGCACCAGTTGCATTACAGATGGACATTCATTTTTAGGCACGGGGATATTAAATTTGCCCAGAATCACAGGATGTTCCAGCTTCCAGCCTGACTCGAACCTGGCTCCCCAGCCTTAATGTCGGTGCTCTAGCCGGTAAGCCACACCCCCTCCTGTGGGAGTGTTTAAAGTGTCGTTTTTTTAATTATAAAAGTTGGGTGCCAGTAAACTTTGCTGAAGGACACACATGTGGGCAGGAGTGCGGCCGCAATGTGGCTCAATGGGGTGGAGACTACTTTTCTCCTGCCCCGCCAGTTCTGTTTACCACCTCCATAGTTTTTTCCCTGCAGTTTTACATAGCGCAAATTCGACCTGAAAGTATGGGAGCGCTTTACACAAGCACCAGTTGCCTTACGGACAGACAAATTCATTTTTAGGCACGGGGATATTAAGTGACTTGCCTAAAATCATAGGATGTTCCAGCCTCCAGCCAAACTCAAACCTGGTTCCCCAGCTGCAATGTCTGCGCTCTGGCCGGTGAGCCAAACCCCCTCCCATGGGCAACTTTGCTGCAGGCGCACACTGGGGCAGTAGTGTAGCCGCAACTGGGCTCAGTGGGGTAGAGACTGCTGCGGTGGTGGGCGGGCTCCCGCCTTCCTGGCTTTTGGGGCTTAAAGGGTGGCAGCAGCAACTGCAGAACCAAAAGGATGACACGGGAAATTTATGAACTTTTAATAATTTTTCATATAAAAATGCATATTGCATAAATTGGTTGTAAAAGCTGGAATAAGGGTGTTGGGGCACTACTTTGGTGTTACTATTGGTGTTAAAGCTTACATATTGCAGCGCACAGGATAATCTGCTGCCTGACTAAATACTTATAAGGTCCCAAAGGCGGGACTGATTTCATTGCAAATGCTTGTTCACTAGGGTGCCCCTGAGCAAAGAAAAGAGCATCCGTTATGTGGTCAATATCTAAAGTCTCCCATGTCAAGCACCACCCCATTCAGTGCTCTTTCCTCCAATGCAACTAGTACTAAATCATCTCCACTCTGTAGTAAATGTCAGGCTAACTCCCTTCATCTCTGAATCTCTTGGGGTGTTGCTCTTCGACCTGTGCCTCTAGCTTTTCCTGATCCTTCCTTTACCTTTCTTCCCTTTGACAACATTCTGTCCCTTCCTCACCTGCCCTAGCCTCCCTGTAGGGAGGAGGCCTTCTATCAAAAAGTCACTCTATTAATTCAGCCTCCTCTTCCTGTTGCCTTACTTTGTGCCAAAGCGTCTTCACACCAGTATTCCTGTCGTTTCGGCACACTCTTGGCCTAGCTAAATTCCTGTAACTCCTGTTTCAATGTATTACATACTTCCCCTTTCACACACCTCAGTTGTCTGGCATAAGTCTCCCATTCATTCAAGCAATCAAACTGTGCAAATCTAATCTTTTTCCTGTCTTTTTTAACCATGCAGTGTCTTAAATATTGTATTTTCGCTAGGTCAGAGTCCCTTCAAAGGGAATTGCAAATAAATATTTTCCTTAGTATACTGATGCTATTGATTGAAAAATAAACCTGTTGATAAAGAAACCATTGTCATTGCTTCATGGGCTGGAGACCCTTTGAGTGGCGAAGGCTGACTCTGGTGTAACCTATTACATTTGCTAAATGCTTGACCCATTATTCAAATTAAACTTTGGCACTCCAAAAGTCCTTACAAACACTGGCAACTTCATATAGCCCACAGTGGACTACCCAACTTCTGAATTGAGGGAGAACCAGTTTTCCCCTTTGTTCCCTTAATTCGTGCCGTCTTTTATTCTGTTTGCTAAACTTACCCAATGACAGACACCTCAATAGTTCTTTGGGATGAAGCATGGTCACTCACCTTGTCTGTCGCACAGCTGGGCTCCACAGATGCAGACTCGGGAAACCAGTCCTGTTGAGGTGCGCATTTTGGGATATGTAGGGGTCAGTACTGGTCCCTACAATACAGTGCTGCGAACTGCGCGAGTGGCCGCTGTTTATTCCTGTATGGGCCGCCAATTGTTAAAGCTGAAAAGAAGTCTTTAACGGAGGAGTCAGTCATGGGCAATCTCCAGTATTTATTCAGCTCCGATACAGCATTGGAGTCTGAGCATTCACACAGCATGCTTACGCTTGCAAATTACTCGGCTTATATGCATTTGTAGTCACATAGGAAATAGTGAAAAATAATGATCTAAACAAAAAACTATCATAAAACAAAGGTACTTGAAGTGCAGCTGTAGAAGGAAGATTTCGGGCATCTTGGCATTTACCATCAATAGTGGGTTGGTTGCCTTCCTTCCTTTCTCACAATGCCTGGTTACACTTTAAACAAGGCATTTTTCATTGAACTTAACACAATTGGGGGGGGTTGTAGTATTTATAACTAATTTTAGGAGAATCTGTGCAGCATCAGCTTCCTTACCGGCTCCCAAGCCCTGGCTACCATGGAAGCTTTTCCTTAGGCATGTAATTCAACCAACCTTTCCATGAACCCAGCTGCACTCTGCTAAACTAGATAAATGTTTGTCCCTGGAATAAGTTCATGTAAAGTGTACAGAAGAGAGAAAGTTTAAAAGACAGTCTCTCATGATGTTTCATTGCTGGTAATTTTTGAGGTATTGGCTGGGTTGTCTATCGTCTTACCTGCATGTATGTATTCTCATGTAATATGTGCAATGAATTTCTGGTCTCTTTATTTTAGCCTTTCATCCAACTTAAGACCAAGAGATGTTCTCCATCAAAGGGCATAAGTAGAATTGATTAGACCTCCAGCTGGAAGGCAGAAATTCTGAGTCATACATGTATCCTGAGCAGCAGGCTTAAGTTTGTCTACAGGAAGTTGCAGTGTCTAGTGCAAATATTATATCCTTTAGCATTTGTCCACCCTCCTCCTGTATTTCTTGCACCAGTTAAATGTTGCACCTGTATCAAATATTTCCAGTTATGTTCATTTTTTCCTCCTTTGTAAGGAGATGGACTTTACCTGAGAGAATCCTTTTTTCCTACGATTGAGCCACCACAGTCTAGTGAGTTGTAGCTCGTACTAAGGTTTTGGTCTTAAAGGGCTAAATTGAATTTGTCTGCCCTTGGAGTTATTGTCCTAGTCTTGACCAGGTTATTTTAAAATTCCAAGAGTGAGGTTGTATACAATCTTTAACATGGGAAAATATTGGCTAATTTGTGTTCATTTTTCTAATAAAATGTTGATGCTTGCGCTGGCCCTTCTAAAACACCCTGTGCAAGGCCAGACATTTCCCATCACTTCAATACCAAAGAGGCATTCTCATTTGCACAGGGTTTGCCCCATGAAATTAAGGGAGCGACCTTGCCCATAGCGTATTTCTAATGCCAGTATTCTACCAAAGAAAAAGCTGTGCTGGGAAATGCACATTTCTTCTGATGGATACATCTGCCTGTGGATTACTCACCTTTTGAATTACCCCTGCGCCAGCATTCCGCGGAAACTTTTTTCCTAGCTCTCCCATGTCGACGAGGACGTCACAATGACACGGCTCCGCTCGCGACTCCGTCTGACGTCATCAGAGCCACAAATAGACCTCGTCAGCACGCTGACGTCGGTTCCCTTTTTTTCTGCGCCGACTACGCGTAACGGTTTTCTGGGACTCTCCATTAACATTTTTATAGTAACTTTGTTTCTGCTGTTTCATTTGGAGTGGCAGTGTGATGGCGTCGAAGAAGTCAGGGTTTAAACCTTGTAGAGAATGCGGGGTTCATATGTCTATCACGGACCCTCACGACGACTGTTTGTGGTGCCTCTCTTCGGACCATGACGTCGATGGTTGTACCAGCTGTCGGAAGATGAACCCAAAGGCCTTGAAGGAGCGTGAGGCCAAATTGTTCATGGCGAAGGCAAGGAAGGAGAAAAGAGGTCGGAAAAGATTGAAGTCGTCGACTTCACATGCTTCAAAGTCGAAGTAGCACAAGAAGAGGAGGCATGGTTCTCGACGTCATTCGTCGAAGGGTAGGGCTTCGAGATCGCCCTCACCGGCTCCGAGACATCGTACTAGAGATGTCATTTCTCCATCACCTTCTCAGACGCCGACAGGTTCTCCGGCGCGTTCATTGACGCCGAAGGGTACTCCTGGGCCGAGCTCTTCGCCGGCGCCGAGGGTTTCTATTGAGCCTGTACCAGCGACTTCTCCAGTCTTAGGCCCGACTTCCTCGGCGCCTACACGGCCTCGTGAGGATCAGGATACGGCTCCATTCCCATCCTTTCCTGGGCCTGGTACGGATCCATCGCAGTTCCTTAACGCGATGTATGGCGTGTTTGCCAAGGCAGCCTACCCTACCGGTGCGCCTTCGGGCCCTGTGGGTCTGCTTGCATTTAATTTGGGCGTTCCTCAACATTCTGCCCAGGCACCATTCATGCCTTTTATGCCGACGGCGCCGTCCTGGCACTTTCCAGCTCAGAGGTTCTTGACGCCGGTCTCTGTCTCCGGCCCAATCTGGAGGTCGCTCTTCTCGGCGCCGTTGCCCGCGTTGGAAGCTGTGCCTTCGACGCCGGTGCCTGTTTCATCAGCGCCGCGTGTGGCTCCGTCGACGCCGAATCCTGTCCTGAAGATGAGGTCTAGGGGAGAGGCTCAAAGGCTTCTTGAAGAAGAGTATCAGCAGGATGAGGCTGAGGAAGGCGAGGCTGAGGAAGGCGAGGCTGAGGAAGGCGAGGCTGAGGAAGGCGAGGCTGAGGAAGGCGAGTTTGAAGGCCTTCAGGAGGCATGTGGATTGGATACTTCCCCGGAATGGGCGCTTTAATCACCAAAATCTTTACCCTCGCAGGATGTTGCGCCTTATGTGGTTATTAGAAAGGCCGCTGAACTTTTAGATCTTCAGCTTCCCACTGCTGATTTTAGGCCGAATATTCTAACAGAGGTTTTACACTCTCCTTCCTCTGTGGTTGAGCCTCTTTTGCCATTTAATGAGGCCTTAACTGAGCCTATTTTGGAGGTGTGGAGGAAACCTCTTTCTGCACCTGCGGTTTCAAAGTCCATAGCAAGAAGGTACAGGCCTGCTCCAAATGATCCTGCATTTCTTTCGAGTCATCCTTTGCCTGAAAGCTTGGTGGTGCAGGCTTCTTGTTCGAAACAATCGACAGGTTCTTTTCCCCAGACTCCTGGTGACCGGGATTCAAAAAAGTTAGAGAAGTCTGCTAAAAAGGCTTTCTCCTCTTCGAGTAGGACTTTAAAATCCACCAATGCCACCTGCTTGTTGGGGAGATATATCCATGCCTTGATGGACTCGGCAAAGCAGTTAATTCCAAAGTTGCCGGAAAATAATCGAATACCTTTTCAGGAGATTGTGTCGGATACCCAGGCGGCAGCTCGTCAGGTTATACAGTCTGGATTGGACACTGCTGATTCAGTGGCAAGAGTGATGGGTTCTGCTGTTGCTACAAGAATGCATGCCTGGCTTAGGTCTTCAGGTTTCTCTCCTGATGTTCAGAATATGCTTCTGGATCTTCCCTTTGATGGGTCAAGACTTTTTGGGGAAAAGGCTGATTCTGCGCTGCAGAGATTTAAGGACAGTAGAGCTACGGCTAAATCTTTAGGACTCCAATCTCAATCTAGAGGATTTTGTTTTAAAAGGTATCGTGGCTTTGGCAGGATGTCTTCCTTTCGAGGCCATCAGCAACCTCAGTTACAGCAGCAGAACCTTCAGTGCAAAACTTAGAGGGAAGAACAGAAGTTGTTTGCGGGCTGCAGCCCGTCAACTCTCCTCCTCTGCCCCTGCCACTGGTGTCTCTGGAAAGCAGCCCTAGATCCCCCATCTTGGAGCATGCTGGTCCTGTAGGGGGTTGGGTGTCCCATTTTCTACAAGATTGGAAATCTATAACATCAGACCTTTGGGTTTTGAATCTTGTGGAAAATGGGTACGCCCTTCCCTTCCGGGAGTTTCCTCCTCCTTACCCTCCTCGCCAGGGCGGGTGTTCAGAGGACCATTTGTTGCTCCTACAGCAAGAAGTTCTTGTGTTATTGCAAAAAGGTGCGATAGAGGTGGTTCTGGAGCAGGAAAGGGGTCAGGGATGCTACTCCCGGTATTTCCTGATCCCCAAGAAGGACGGCAGGTTAAGGCCTATTCTAGACCTCAGGGTTTTGAATTTTTACCTCGGGCAGGAGAAATTCAAGATGTTGACCCTAGCTCAGGTTCTTTTGGCGTTGCAGCAAGAAGACTGGATGGTGTCGATCGATTTGCAAGATGCGTATTTTCACATCCCCATCCTGAAGTCACGTTGGAAGTATCTCGTTTCACGGTAGGGTCCCACCACTACCAGTTTGCGGTCCTCCCGTTTGGTCTTACTTCTGCACCTCGAGTCTTCACAAAGGTGATGGCGGTGGTGGCAGCTCATCTCAGTCGGGAATTCCTGTTTTCCCTTACCTGGACGACTGGCTGCTCAAAGCAAAGTCGCCGGAGATGGTGCTTCATCATCTGCAGGTAACAGCGCGGCTGTTCTACGTTTTGGGTTTCTCGATAAATGTACCCAAGTCTCACCTGGTGCCCTCACAGCGCAACCTGTTCATAGGGGCGGTACTGGATACTACAGTGTGTTGAGCATTTCCACCTCCGCAGAGGATTCTCGACATTCAGGAAATGATTCCCTTGTTTCACGATGGAGCGGTTGTTCCAGTCCTGAAGGTCCTACGCCTGCTCGGTCTGTTTGCTTCCTGCATTCTGTTGGTCAACCATGCACCCTGGCACATGAGGGCACTCCAGTGGTGTCTCCGCAGGCAGTGGTATCAGCACAACGGAGATATCAGGGAGTCAATAAGGATCTCCAGAGAAACTGCAGCGGATCTATCTTGGTGGAGTGTTCAGGGCAACTTGTCTAAAGGGAAACCCTTTCAGCTTCCTCCACCGGTGGCCACAGTGATCACGGATGCCTCCACTCTAGGGTGGGGTGCTCATCTGGGGGATCTGGAGGTCAAAGGTCTTTGGTCTCCAGAGGAAAGGTTGCTTCACATCAACCTTCTGGAATTGCGGGCTATTAGTTTGGCACTAAAGACCTTCCTTCCGTCCCTTCGGGGTCCGTCAGTTCAGGTCCTGACGGACAACACTACAGCGATGTGGTACATCAACAAACAGGGAGGTGTAGGGTCGTTTCGTCTCTGCAGAGAGGTTCTGCGAGACTGGTCCTGGGCTCAGGGCTGTCAGATTTGTGTTTACAAATCATTTGGCCGGTGTGCTGAATGTACGTGCGGACAGTCTCAGTCGGCATTACTCGGCCGATCACGAGTGGCGGCTTCATCCAGAGGTGGTCCATCTTGTCTTCAAGATGTGGGGATTTCCTCGGTTGGACCTCTTTGCCACTCACGAACGCGCACTGCCCGTCGTTCTGCAGTCTCCAGTTTCCGATGCAGGGAGCTTTTGGTGACGCGTTTCAGTTGGATTAGAGTTCACAGCTCCTTTACGCGTTTCCTCCCATACCCTTGATTCCTAGAGTTCTGAGGAGAATTCGCCAAGACCAGGCCCAAGTCATATTGATCGCTCCGGATTGGCCAAGAAGGGTGTGGTACACAGATCTACTTCCTCTCATCGCACCCTCCGCTCCGTCTCCCTTTCAGGGCAGATCTCTCGCAGTCGCAGGGGTGGGTTCTACATCCCCACCTCCAGAGCTTGCACCTTCATGCCTGGAGATTGCACGGGGCAACCTGAGTTCTTTCTCTCTCCCACCTGATGTGGTGGATGTTATTTTATCATCCAGAAGACACTCCACCAAATCTGTTTATTCTTCTAGGTGGTCCAAATTTGTTAAATGGTGTGGAGAGAGGTCCATTGATCCTTTGAAAGCCCGTTTGTCTAACATTCTTGAGTTTTCCCTTTCTTTGGCCCAGCAGGGTTGTGCTGTCTACAGTAAAGGGATATTTGTCGGCTTTGTTGGCTTTTCTATGTTTGCCGGACCAGCCGTCTTTGTTTAAGTCCTCCATTGTTATGAGGTTTATTAAGGGCCTTACTAATAGGTTTCCGCCCACTCCTTTCATTATGCCTCAGTGGGATTTAAATCTTGTTCTTATATTTCTGATGGGTTCTCCTTTTGAGCCTCTTCATAGTTGTCCGTTGAGGCTTCTGTCTTTCAAAACGGTCTTTCTGATCGCTATTACCTCGGCTAGGAGGGTAAGTGAGCTTCAGGCTCTTAGTTCCAAACCTCAGTTTTTGACTATTCATGCAGAAAAGTTGGTTCTCAGGACCAGGGCTGCTTTCCTGCCTAAGGTGGTTACCCCTTTCCATCTTGGGCAATACATTACTTTACCTACCTTCTATCCTCCCCCTCACCCTTCCAAGGAGGAGGAGAGACTTAATCTCTTGGATCCTAAGAGGTTGTCAGTTTCTATCTGGACAGAACCAAGGATCTGAGGCTGGACGATCAGCTCTTCGTGGGCTACGTTGGGCGAATGAAAGGCAAGCCAGTGCACAAGCGGACTCTCTCCAGGTGGATCATCTTGTGCATAAAGATCTGCTACGCCTTGGCCAAGAAGGAACCGCCTGAAGGTATCAGAGCTCATTCCACCAGAGCCAAGTCGTCGTCTTCTGCTCGGTCTAGAGGTGTTCCTGTTGATATTTGTAAGGCAGCAACTTGGGCCTCTCTCCACACCTTTGCGAAGCATTAGTGCTTGGATTCTGAGGTAAGGAGGGACGGCCATTTTGCACGCTCAGTGCTTCAGGTTTTTTTGGTATAGGTTGGTGGACACCCTCCTCCGGGAGTGGGACTGCTGTGGGATTCAATTCAAAAGGTGAGGAATCCACAGGCAGATGTATCCATCAGAAGAACAAGTTACTTACCTTCGGTAACGCTTTTTCTGGTGGATACAGTATCTGCCTGTGGATTCCTCACTGACCCACCCGCCTCCCCGTTGTCCACCTTCGTATACCAAAGGTTTTATAATTTATTTAACTTGATTGTTTTCCTGTGTATTTTAAATGCCTTGTTTCGTTCATAGGAAATGCCTAGTTTGTTTTGCTTTTCCTATGATTCTTAATACTGTGTGTATTTGTTTGTATTGTATACTGTGTATACTTCAATTATGATGTTGGTCCACCCGTTCGCCTCGGAGGCACGGAAAAAATGGGTGGAACTGACGTCAGCACGCCGACGAGGTCTATTTGTGGCTCCGATGACGTCAGACGGAGTAGCGAGCGGAGCCGTGTCATTGTGACGTCCTCGTTGACGTGGGAGAGCTAGGAAAAAAGTTTCCGCGGAATGCTAGCGCAGGGGTAATTCAAAAGGTGAGGAATCCACAGGCAGATACTGTATCCACCAGAAAAATCGTTACCGAAGGTAAGTAACTTGTTCGTTCAGTAGATAGTCCTGGTCTGTACCAGGTTCATCCTGATGCAGATGACTGTCCCTCTTGTTGTAGGTCGGCACCGGGTTCTTTAAGAAATTTATTGAGTTATACTTTATCAAAAACATCTATTGATGAAAATGCCCCCAGAGGTAGATTAACCTCATTTGCCCGTGGAAGTCAATTTTCTGATCACCATTTCAGAGCAAACATGCTTTTGTGTGCTGTGCAGAGGTATAACCTCTTTCTAAAAGAAGAGTAGAGGCATGCTAGGATTTATAGACTAAAAAGCAAGAGCACTGGTGTGTGGCAAATAGCTTATGCTTGTGCAGTTTAAATTAGTACTGGAGCTACTTGTAAATCAACTCAACTAAACCTTGAACAGGAAATCTAGACTCGCTCTCCAGGAGTTTCATATTAGTGAGAGTCTTTAATCTAATTTGTCTTCAGAATTGTTCCTTTACTCAATGCTAACATTGGGTCTTTCACCTCAAAGGTGATAAAAGTAGGTAGTAAAATTGATGCAGCCTTCTCAGTTGAAGGTTTTTAGGGGCATATACTTGTTTCCAGAGTTGATATTAGCTACTCTGTAGTTGTTGACTCCACAGATCCTCATTAGTTTGATATCTTTGATGGATTTTGAATTTGCTAGCTCAGATTCATAATTTTAAATGGTGTGTAGCTTGGTGAGGGGGTGGGCATAGAGAGATTGTGTACCATTTTTTTGGTGGTAATGTAAAAGTAAAGGTTTTTATTTTGTTTCAAAAATGATTTAGCTGCTGCTGGAGAAACTGCTGAACTGAGTTTCTCAGTTTGGGATATAGATGCAAGTTTTCTCAGTTTAGCTTCTTAGTCTGTTGGGGCAAGGCTATTGACGTTTCTGATAAATGTGTTGGGTGGGTTTTAAGTTACTCTTAATAAATTTGGACTCTTAGGCTTAAAGATAGTGTTCAGAGCCGGCTGTGTACTGAAAACTGTTGAAATGGGCTGAGACCTCTGTTTTCCTGTCATTCACATAGTTCTTGAGTGCTCAGGTACCGAAGGTTTTATTCTGCCAATATGCGATGACAGGAGTTAAACAATCAGTGAACCCTTGGGAGGGAAGGGATCAGAGGGCCACCTAGAAGCTTGGAAATTCCCTTCGTTTTCTAAAATACTGTGCAAATTGTCATAACTAAGGTCAAGAACCTCAAAAGTGCCAAAAAGACAAACCGCTCTAAAGGGTATTTGAATTCAAAGGTCTTGTGGATAGTCCCAAAAGCCCACACTGTACAGCAGGTTGTCCACAGCAGACACTAGGGCCATAAAGACTGGAAGTATGGTGTGGCGAGAGTATAATACAGTTTGTATATTATGCTGGGGTTCTAAGTGTTAAACTACTTCAAAATTACTTAAGCTGTGTAAAAAACTTTTCATATAATTTTCATTGTCATAAAATGAGTCAGTTGAATCGGAGATCAACTTTTGGTGATGAGTTGCGTACCTGAAGAATTTCTCGGCTAGTGTTCTCCTATTTATCATTTTTTTTGCGACATGCCACTGTGGAAGAACTTGGGTTGCTGTGGTCTAGAAATATTCTTTTAAGTTTACCGTTTTTAGTGCATTTGTTCGGTCCACAGTGTCAGTTAAACTTGGCGTAATTAAGCCATGATTTCCGTTCGTTAACATTGTTGCATACTTCCTTGTATAGTTAAACTGTCATCTGCTAAGTAATGTATTCTCTTTTGACAGATACAAGTTGGCGTTCAGAAGCAACCTTTCAATTTACAGTGGAGCGTTTCAGCAGATTAAGTGAATCGGTCCTGAGTCCGCCTTGCTTTGTACGTAACCTTCCGTGGAAGATAATGGTGATGCCTCGATTTTACCCAGATAGACCTCATCAGAAGAGTGCGGGTTTCTTTCTTCAGTGCAACGCAGAATCTGATTCCACGTAAGGACTTCTGTAAAAGGTTACAAAAAATTACACCAGAGCGAGTTTTTTTTAAAGTAGTGTCATTACCATTGTCTTATAGAAATTGGTGTAAGATGGGGCTGTAGTCTTGGCTTTTCAAGATGTATTTATATTGATGTGCTGCTTCAATTTGATTTGTTTTGGTTGTTTAAGTACATGTCTCCATTGGGGACCACCTCTTCGATGTCTCTGTTAAAATCACACCTCATAAGCCATTAACACCTATACATTTGAAATCCGATTGTCAGCTGCAGTGAGATACGCTTCCTTAGTCTCATTCTACATGGGTGCAGCCGCATCATGTTTAACGCCTTCGCTGCTAGGCCTTTTCCCCCTTGTGCTAAGCCTTTTTTTTGGCTATTTGGGGTAGTTCGCGCTTAGGCCCCTGTAACTTTTTGTCCACATAAGGTATCCACACCAAATTTGCGTCCTTTTCTTCCAACATCATGGGGATTCTAAAGGTACCCCGGGTTTGTGGATTCTCCTGGAGGGGACCCAGAAATTAGCCAAAATACTGCTAGATTTTGTTTTTTTGGTGAAAAAAGCGCGTCTGTTTTTTCCCCCTGTAAATGGCATCAACAAAGGGTTTGTGGTGCTGAAATCACCATCTTCACAGCTTTCAAGGAATGACAGACTTTTGTCAGAAAACCAAGATTTCTTTTACAGTTTTGGCATTTTACTGGGGCAAAGCCTATTTTTGCTATTTTTTGTGCTTTCAACCTTCTTCCAGTTAATGGTAGAAATGGGTATGAAAGCAATAATGGATCCTGGAAAGCTATACATTTCAGAAAAGTAGATAACATTCTGAATTCAGCAAGGGGTCATTTGTGTAGATCCTTAAAGTTTTTTTTATAGAAACTAACAGTTGAAAATAGGAAAAATTGAAAATGAGTTGAAAAAACAGCCATTTGTGCCAACGTTTTCACCTGTAACTTCTTCGTATGACAGATTTTTTTAAGCAATATACCGTTACATCCGCTGGACCTTTCTGGTTGTGGGGACATATAGGACTTTTAGGTTCACCAAGAACCCGACGAACCCAGAACCAATAACTGAGCAGCGTCTTGCAATGGTTTTTTATTGTGTACTGGGTATATAGCAGTTCATTTGGGAAAATATATACAGTGAAAAATCGGGATGAAAGACGCCTATGTATTTCTGAAATTGGAACAAAATATAGAGTTTAGAAACAGTAGATATTTGCACATCTCCGAAATTGTGAGTATCCATACTAGCATGTGAATTATAGGACGTTTTTCAAAGTTACTACTTTTTTACACATTCTTTAATTAGGAAGAAATGCATCGAAAGTCAATAGGTCATAACAGTTGCTCTACAATTCTGTGTTACCCTAAGTCTCCCGATAAAAATGGTACCTCACTTGTGTGGGTTGGTCTAGTGCCCTTGACAGGGAACGGGCCAAAACGCAACCTGGACACACCACATTTTTACAGTGAAAACTGACCCTTTTTTTGTAAAGTGCCTAGCTGTGGATTTTGAACCCTAGCTCTGCCGGTACCTAGGGAAACCTAGCAAACCTATACTTTTTTGAAAACTAGACACCCAGGGGAATCCAGGATGGGGTGACTTGTCTGGCTCTCACCAGGTTCCGTTACCCAGAATCCCTTGTGAACCTTAAACTTTGTCGACAAAATAAACCCATTTTCCTCATTTCTGTGATGGAAAGTTCTGGAATCTGCGTGGATCCACAAAATTCCACTGACCCTGCATTCCCCAAAGTCTCCCGATAAAAATAGTACCTCACTTGTGTGGGTGGGCCCAAGGCAGGGAAGGGCCCAAAACGTATTGTGGAGACATCACAATTACCTATCTCAAAACAACCTGGTTTTGCAAGGGGGGTGGTCACCTGGGTTTTTGGCCCCGCACTCGGTGGCCATCTAGGGAAACGTACCAAACCGACACACTTCTGAAAACTAGACACCCTGGGGAGTCCAGCGAGGTATGGCTTGCGTGGATCCCCCAACGTTTTCCTACCCGGAATGCCCTGCAAACCTCAAATTTAGCTGAAAAACCCACATTTTCCACGTGTCGGCATGGTGATTCCACACAAACATATGTCCTACACCACAGCGTTCCTCTCAGTCTCCCGAGTAAAATGATACCTAACTTGTGTGGGTGGGGCAAGGGCCTGTGACTGGGAAGAGCCAAAAACATACGGATTAAGGGTATAGCACCGCAAATTCTAAGCGCTACATTTTTAAAAAGAATAAGTTTTTAGCTAATTCTGCATTGGACACCCACACAAGTGAGGTATCATTTTACTCTGGAGACTAAGGGGAACTCTATGGGGTAGGACATTTGTGCCGGCACGGTGATTCCACACACAAATGTGGAAAATTTGGTTTTTTCAGTTAAATTTGAGGTTTGCAGCGGATTCTGGGTAAGAAAACATTGGGGGGTCCACGCAAGCCATAATCTCGCTGGACTCCCCCTGCCTAGTTTTCAGAAATGTGTGGGTTTGGTAGTTTTTCCAAGATGGGCCAAAAACCTAGGTGACCCCCCCCCCCCTTGCAAAATCAGGTTTTGTGATGGGTAATTTTGATGTTGCCTCAATATGTTTTGGGCCCTTGCATGTCGCAGGTACTTGGCCCACCCACGCGAGTGAGATACCATTTTTATTGGGAGACCTGGGGGGAATGCTGGATGGTAGGAAAATTGTGGTTTTTCTGCTATCAGAATATTATGACAAAGTAATGCAAGAAAAATGCGTAACTATAGTCACATTGAGGTTTGCATGGCATTGTGAGTAACAAAAATTGTTGGGATCCATGTGAGACACACCACCCAGCACTCCCCATTTTGTTGGGTTTACAGAAATATCTAAAGTTGGAAAAGTTTCCATAGAGACAGACTACACCTTAGCACAGAAAGACAGATGAGACAAGTGACTGCCTATCCATCTGTTCCTCAAGTACACACACTGGTTGGATTAGGCACGAGGGTGAGTGAAGGTTCAGAGCGTAAAATTCTATTAACAAGAGATTTCACAAAAGAAGTGCACTGTTAATGTTTAAAAGGTTAAAAACCTGAACCTATGACTTGCAGCTCGTGAGCTGTAAAGCCACAGCAAGGCACCAACCTCTTTACAGGCCATTCACACACCTTTAATACGTGTCACACGACCATTCACACCGACAGCCGCGGGCCCAGCACATTGCAACTTTCACATCAACAGACAGCGCCATTTAAGGGCCCATCACTTTCATACTGCCACATGACTGACAGCAATAACACTGGCTGGTGGTTGACAGTGTGTGAAGTGGTGTTTGACTAGCAGAGTGTGTAATGACCAGCAGCAAGTCACTACTCACACACTGCCAGCAAAATGCCAGCCCCCACACACCGCCAGCCAAGCACCAGCCCACCCACACCTCAAGCCTACGCATACTGCCAGCCAAGCGCTAGCCCACACACTCCGCCAGCCAAGCGCCAGTCCACGCACAGTCATCAAATATTTTTTTAACAAAGAAAACGCATACCAATTGGAACTAGATACAAAACTATAACTACAAACACAACAGCGGTAACTAAAGACCTCATTCTAATGCCAACCGTGAAACTGAACAACTATATAAAACCATACAGACCAGGCAGTACACTATTAGACTCGCGGTTGCTCCCAAAAACGCTTTTTAGTGTGATACAATCTGAAACATGTGGGGACACACAGCCCAGGATTAGGACAATCAGCACTGTACATATGACTCTCCTTCTGCATACCTCTTCGCAAACAGACTACATCTCTTACAGGGATTGTTTTTTTGGGACGTGGGAGGAATTAAATCAGGAAAGTGGCCATCTTTCAATCTAGCCACATCCTCTACCACTCCAACTCTAGGAACACTTGCCTGTTCCACTGCAACAAGGCTGCCTATCACAGACTCCTGAAACTGAACAAAAGTCATCTTTGACACTGGAGAACACTTTTTAAACACAACAAAAGCATTAAAAGTTGCTAAATTGAAGAGATGGATGGCCAACTTCTTATACCAAATGTAAGCTTTACGAACAGCAGTGTAAGGTTCCAACCTCTGATCTACTCTATCGACACCACCCATGTGCTTATTGTAGTCTACTTTGCACACAGGTTTGCGCAGTTCAGCAACCTGACACCAAACGGTCACAGGTGAAGTACTGTCATCATGGATGGTAGTCAGCATGTACACATCCCTCCTGCCCACAAATTTCACAGCTAGCAGTTCCTCACTACGCAAGGCACTGCACTGTCCCCTCTGAAGCTTTTGCAAACCAGCTCTTCTGGGTAACCTTTACGGTTGGAGCGGATTGTGCCACAAGAAAAGTGTCCGCTTTGAACAATTCCTTAAACAATTGCACAGCAGTGTAGAAGTTATGCAGGTACAAATGGTGACCAATCCTCTAGCAAGTTCCCACACAATTTTCTCTGAAACTCCAAAAGTGGACGGAATACCAGGGGGGTCAATAGTGAAATACATACCAGTGTACACCCGGAAATTATAGACACATCCTGTCCTACTCTCAGACAACATATACATCTTAATTCCATAATGTGCCCTCTTGCTAGTAATGTACTGCCTAAAAACCAAACGGTCCTTGAACTGGACCAAAGACTCATCAATAGCTATTTCTTTCCCTGGAGTATAGATCTCTGAAAATCGATCTACAAAGTGATCAAGAACAGGCCGAATCTTAAAAAGACAGTCAGTCAGGGTGACCTCGTGGCAGCGCCAAAGCATTATTAACAAAATGCAGAATCTGAAGCAAAAGTAAATACCAATTGCAGGAAATATGGCCGTTGCCATCAAGGGAATATGACGCAAGGGACGGTTTCCTTTATCAAGCCCATCAAAGTCAAACCCAAAAACGTCTTCATCTCATCCAGATTTGTGGTAGTCCACTGGGTAGCTATAGAGCGGGGCCTAAGTCTGGTACTGTTGTCCCTCAAAAACTGTTCAGCATACAAATTAGTCTGCTCAGTCTCAGCCAAAAATACATCATCCATAAACAACTGAAACAAGCATTGGCATAGCCAATAGGTCTAGCTTTTGGGACCTTATAAGTATTTAGTTATGCAGCACAATATCCTTGGTGCAACAACATCAACTGTTGCATGGCTAAACACTTATAAGGTCCCAAAGGCGAGACCTATTGGCTATGCCAATGCTTGTTTTCTATTTGATGGAAAGGTTTAGGTCTTCTAACAACACCAGTGAGTGAACAGGATGTGGGAGCACACCGCTGACCTCTCAGGCAAGGTTCACCCCTGGCATTCTGGGAAATGCAGTCTCTTGTAGCACGCTCCGATATTTTCGAGTGTTTCGCCAAGGTTGGCGCAGATAGTGCTGATCTCTAGACACGTGTTTCTGGTTTATTAACCGTCATCAGTAGAGAATAGTCTTGTATTTTGGGGTTTGCCGAGTAGGCTGCCAAACATTATATCAGGTTCGGTACCTCTCACTGGCACGCAGGTGCTTCATCCACGAGCTCGTCAGCTCAATGACTCACGGGAGTACTTTAAATAAACAGGATGTGGGAGCACACCGCTGACCTCTCAGGCAAACACTTATAAGGTCCCAAAGGCGAGACCTATTGGCTATGCCAATGCTTGTTTTCTATTTGATGGAAAGGTTTAGGTCTTCAAACACCAGTGAGTGGTTTGCTGCACAAAGGGCCCAGGGCTGCGATGAGGCTAGGACTAGGAGGCTGTGCCCGAGAACTGCCTATTGCTTGTAACATGGAAAGGGTTCAGAATATCTGCATTCATCTGTATTTTATTAATCCCACCAAATAGCATGAAGAATCCCAATAAACATCTGCATCAACTCACATACCTCAACCACTCCCCCACCCCACTAATGTTAACACCCAACTGCTATTTATTTCATCTACCCCAAGGAAATTCTACTGAATGCATGGAATAGTTGCTTGAGTCACTAAACTAACCCCAATAACATGACTAGCCACTAACCTTGGGTTCGGTAGCAGCATGCTGCCCAGGGTAAAGCGCTTCAGCACCTCGTCAGGGGTAGTGTTATATAAATGCAATTAAAATTTCCCAAGGTTCCCCAGAAATGGATTTCTGAGACTTAGATATCTGTGTGAGTGAGAAGGGGTGGGGGTTCAAGAGCGAGAGAGGGGGGAGAAAGAGAAGGCTTTGACTGTTGAAGAGAGGCTAGAGAGGGCGGGGCAGGCAGAGAACAAGACAGATGGAGTCAGAGGAAGGCGAGAAGGAGCAGGAGGGAGAGAGTGACAGGAAGTGAAGTAAGTGTAGGGAGAGCGCGGGGGGTTGGGTGAGAGTGGGCTGAGAGCAAGGTGTGTTTAGGAACATCAAAGGTTCTTGAAATGAAGTGACGTCATTGAAGATGGAGTCGGTGGGAGACAAGTTTCATGGCGAGGTGCAAAGAGATGAAAGAGGTGGGATTGGTAAGGGCAGAGGGGGCTGGAGAGTGCAAGACAATAAGGAATTTATGAAGGGAGAATGATGGGAGCACGGGAAGGTAATGTAAAAAAGGAAAAATATGGCAGAATATGAAAGACGGGCGGGATAAAGAGATGGGCTATAAAGGGGAAGAAAGGTGTGACGAAAGGAGCGGTCAGAAGAGGGTAGACATATAAAGTGGGAGAGAGGTAGGCGACAACGTAAGGGAGTGAGTGATGGAAAAGGACAATGCAGATATAAAAATAGGAAATGAAAGAGGAAGATGAGGGTCCGAGAAGATGACGTGAGGGAGAAAAGGGGGCGAAGAAAGCACAAAGTAGAAACCGGACCAGGGAGAAGAAGGGTTCAGAAGAGTGTTGAACAGGAGATGTAAAGGGGGACAGAGTGGTGGGAAACTGGAATGAAAAAGACAAAAGGTGGAGACGGGGCAAAGTATGAAGAGAGCTGAGGTTGAGAAGATGAAAGCAATGAGAAAAGGAGGAGCTAGTGAGACCATGTATGATGTCCTGTCTCGTTCACGTATGGAGCGGAGATTCTGGGAGAGTGAAGGGAGGAAAAGTGGGGAGAGTCCGTGAGCAAGGGAAGAGAGTCTGGAATGAAAAAGACCAGCGAGAACAAGGGGGTCTAAGAGGGGAGAGAAAGATGTCAAGGCAGCAGGAGACGGTGAGAAAAGGCGCTTCATGCGAGTGTGTGAAAGAGCGGTAGATTGGGTTGACCGGGACAGAAAATAGTTCGGGAGAGCATCAAAGAAAAAGAAGAGACCCCGATAAAGAAAGGGATGAAACAGAAGATAGGATGGTAGGTCTAAGGGGGAAGAGAGATGGTGACTGAGAGCAGGATAGAAAATGAGAAAGGGGAACGACAGGCTGGAAATTCAGAAACGCGGTGGCGACGGAGAAGAGTGTTAGAAAGCGAGGGAGCGAACATGTAAGAAGGAATGGAACATGGAAGGGTGACATAAACCAGGGAAGAATGAAGAGAGGATGTTTGGAAACAAGAACAGGGAATACCTTTTGTAGGCAGAACTCCTTAAAATCGCACGTTCAACCCTATCAACAGACGCCATTCAGATCTTTCTTGTGGCGATTACATATGATTACAGCACACAAATTATTGTTTTGGCCTGCAGGTGGCGATGGGCGACCACGTCCAGAAATTAGTTTGGGGATGGTAACTTGTCTCCGTAACATCCCCCTTTTGAGTGTGCCCAAAAGTGTGATAAGGGCCCCACACAAAGTTTGCGGCATTTAAAAAACATATTGTATTGCAAGATTATGGGACAAGAAAATACAAATTATGGAGCATGTTGCCACATATACAATGACAATGTTCTATTTTTTATTTTAACACCAAAGCAATCGGCAAATAAAACAAGCATTGCTTAAAAGCGGATGCCCATTACTCTCAGCAAGTGTGCTCAGACGGAGTGACAGGCGCCGGAAGGACGGAAGCAATGACGGGCAGAGGTGCGAGCGAGGAGGCGCGCGCGCTAAAAGGAAAAAAACAAGCATTGGCCGCGAGGCCGTGAAAGTGACGCGGCTGTGAAAGTGATCGCGGGCTGTAAGGGTGCCCGCGAGCGATGCACTTAATGAGCCATGACGAGACAGGAAAGCCAGATGGCGCCTGTGCTCGTAACTGTGTGCGTAACTGCATGCTCTAGGGCACACAAAAAGCTCTGGTCGTCTTTTTGAAGCCCACTTACTAAAAGTCTCGCCAGGGCAGCGCATGCGCTGGCTCAGGCGAGACCTAAAAACTGTATAGGCAAAAATGTTTCACAATCAACTCTACACCGTGCATCACCACTAAAGGCAGGCAACCGCGGCTGCACCATGTTTGGGTCGACCCAGAGTCCAGCACTTCCAGTAGGAAGCCTTGCAGCCCCAGGCTGCAATCCCGATGTCTCTTGCTGCACCATCGACACATCAGTGTCGTCCTCTAAAGCAGGCACTTCATCCGCACTGAGAGTAGGTTCATCAGATGATTCCTCGTGGACAGAAAACTCACTGCCAGAATCTTGCACTCCCTCCGACACACTGCCAGTCTCATAATCCTGCTCAGAGGAAGATTCAAAAAGCATACCAACCACCTGCTGAGCAGTAATTCTAAGGTTAGCCATAATCCTTACTAATAAAGGTAACTTGTCAAACAAGTCAACAGCAACAAACACTTTGTAAAATAAGTAATAAACAAAATGTGGCTTTATCACAAAGACCTGTATACTCCAAACTATACCACTCACTTGCCAGAAGCAGCTAGACTCGCCGCCACCTACTCTGCACAGACACAGTAAGGATCAACAATATCCCACTAAAAAAAGAAAAAGAAAAGAAAATTACACGACAACGCAAAACACATCGCAAAGAATTTCATGCTCAAAACACTAATATGCTGCCATTATGACACCACTTACATAAGATTCATTCATGCATGACAATAATACTCATATGGGGTAAACACAACAAAAAAAAATTTCTTACCAAATAAATGCAACTACGCAAACCTGCAGAATAACCACTGCTGAAACCGCAAACAAGAATCAAAAGCTTTGCACTAGAATAAAAAGGAGAAATAAAATATTACAATCACATATGCAAATATTGCACCAGTCCCCACACAATCCACCAGCCAAGATAAGGGTAGGTGGACCTAAGAGCATAAGGCTGATCTGCCCCCAAGGGGGGTGGGGGGGGGGCAGCAATAGCCAAAATATTCACCCCAGTTAAAGGGGAGCAATCCTTGCCCAAGAGGCCACTCCCCAACAACATTTAAAAAAACCCTGGTGTCTAGTGGCTTCTGCCCCCCTTGGGGACAGATGGGGCTAAAAACATATAGATGATCTGCCCCCAAAGAGGGCAGAAATGGCCACAATCATCCCCCCATAAAGGGGAGCAACCCTTGCCCAAGGGGCCGCCCCCCAACACCCCAAAAAAAAAAACAGAAATCCCTGCTGGACTAGTGGGCCACACAAAATCTTTAAAAAATCAGCCGATCTGGTCTAGTGGGGTCAGGATCTTTAAAAAAAATATGGTCCGATCTGCCTTCCAGGGGGGCAGACACAGCCAAAAACATTGCCCCCAAAGGGGAGCGACCCTTGCCCAAGGAGCCGCTCCCCGCAAACAGTTCATAACCTTTATATTTAAAAAAAAAAAAATCCCTGGTGTCTAGTGGGCATTCCTGCTGTGCGATCGCGCGATCGTGCAGCGGGAATGCTCAAGAGGCATCGGAGGAAAGGAAAACCATTCCCCCCCCCCCCGATGCCTCTTTTGTTAAAATCCCCCCTCCCTGAGGAGAAACTCATCTCCTCTTTCCGACGCGCTGGAAGCAAATTGCTTCCAGCAAGTCCGGTATCATGTAATGACATCAGCGCGCAAGGCGCGCTCACGTCATTAGATGACGTGGGGGGAGGGGGGGCAGGGGAAGGGCTTCCCCTGCCTTCCCCGGTGGGGGCAACATTAAGGGTGGCCCACAGGGGGGAGCGCCAGTGCTTCCCCCGTGGGTTGGTGCTAGGACGGCCGGGAACCGTCTGACGCACATGCCCACCGTGACGTCGGACATGCTTCCGGCCGTCCGCACGGAAAGGGTTAATGAAACTTATATCTGTAAGAGACAGTAGTTAGTGACAGATTCCTTACCTTAGAATATCCCCAGGCGTCAGGCTGGATCCGGAAAGTTTTTGCGTAGCAGTACCCTTGCGCGTCGGAAGGCCGCGTCGTGCAGCTACGCGTCCGTCGTCGGCGTCGTGATCGCTGGGATGACGTCGCGGGCAGTACTTAGACGCCGCCCTGCGCGCTGACGTCAGTTCTTCTTTTCCGCGCCAGTAAGCGCAGATCCGGGAAGAGCAGTGCCCTAGTCAATTTTTGACTAAATTTTTGGTGATTTTTTCACTGTTTTTTTTCGAGTCATATCGACTCCTAGGTGTCGGTAGGGATGCCCGGCTTCAAGCCATGCGACGTCTGTGGTCGAATGATGTCTCTACTGTCTCGGCCGAGACCACGACACGAAGTAGTGCCCTGACTGCCGGGCCTTACACCCGAAGGCTTTGCGAGAGCGGTCTCGAAAGCTCCTCGAGGTCCGGCAGTCGGCTCTGCGCCGCACCAAGCCCCGGTCCCGTGAGAGGTCGTCGGATGCCAAGTCTTCGCACTCGGGTAAGTCGAAGCACAAAAAGTCTAAGAAGCATCATCGCTCTAAGACTTCGCCTCGCCGGTCTCGCGACTCGGCTGAGGCCCCTGTCGGCACCCTCCCCCGCGGCCCCGGACGTGCCTGTGGAGCCGCCCCCGCATTACCCGTCCTTGCCAGGTTCGGGGGCGACTCCGGCCCAAATACAGGAATTCCTGTCGGCCATGGCCCGCCTCTTCGGACCTCAAGGTCCCTCCGGTGCGCCTTCGGGCCCCGCGGGCCCTGATGGGGTTGCTCTGGCGTCGCCGACGACTCCGGTCCTAGCGTCGCCCGTCCCGCCAGCCTTGATCCCGGCCTCGGCTCCGGCCTCGATCCCGGCTCCGGTGGTACCGCAACCCCGATCGACGCCGATTGACCTAACCACGCCTCCGCCGGCACCGATGTCCCCGGTGCCGTTCCTGACGCCGCCCGGGGCTCCGGGCGGCGTCGTTCCCCGGTTCGCTCCCGTTCCGGACATGGAGCCGGACCGACGTCGCTCGACTCCGGCGCCGATGAGACCTTGGGTCCCAGATGTCCCTCCTCCTCCATATTTTGAGCCAGAGGAGGACCAGGAGAGCTGGGAGGGGTCGTAAGACCCTCTCACACAGCAGTGTGAGTATGATCAGGACTGGGCAGAGGAACTTGGGGATGCCAGTGGTCTGGACACTTCTCCTGACTCTGGCATGCTGTCTCCTCCTTCCGTGGCTACGGAGGAGGGAGCAAATTTCGCAACGGTGTTGCGTAGAGCACCTCGAGCCTTGCACCTCCAATTGCCTACTGTGGCTGTCAGGACTAATCTCCTGACGGAAGTGCTTCAGCCGGCAGCTACCTCCTCGGAGCCATTGCTGCCGTTTAATGATGCACTGTCTGACATTCTATTGGGCACCTGGTCCAAGCCCCACCAAAGGGGCTCCTGTGGATAGGAACGTGGCCCGACGCCATCGCCCTGCTCCGGGCGACCCCTTGTTTCGCTCTCAACATCCCACCCCGAGAGCTTGGTTGTCCAAGCCTCTGCCTCCCAAACCGCCTTCCCTACCGCCCCTCCGGATAGGGAATCCAAACGCCTGGACCAATTTGGGAAGAAGGCCTTTTCTTCCTCCAGTGCTGGCTTGCGGTCCGTCAATACCGCTTGCCTTTTGGGCCGATATTCCCACTCTCTGTGGGATTCGGTGGCGGCCGTTTTGCCCGTGTTCTGAGGAGGTCCAGACACTGCTTACCCGCACCATTGCGGAAGGTAGGGATGCGGCAAAGTACACCATACGTTGTGGCCTTCATACCGCCGACTCGCTGGGCAGATCGCTTGCAACGACGGTGGCGCTGCGTCGCCACGCCTGGCTGAGAACAACTGTTTTCTCGGGTGATGTCCAGAATACACTCATGGACATGCCCTTTGATGGAGTCGGTCTTTTTGGTTCCAAAGCAGACCATGCGCTGGAGCGTTTTAAGGACTCACGGGCTACTGCCAAGTCCCTGGGCCTTTCTGTTGTGCGCCCTCCGCTAACCTCTGCTTTTCGCCCCTTTCGTGGCCACGGAAAGGGCACCCAGTCACGTCTGCTGCCCAGCCACCGGCCCGCGCAGCAAACGTCTTCGCGTGGCCGAGGACGTGGCTACTGCCGTGGCGGTTCGGGCAACCAGCGTGCGGGTCAGGCCACCAACTCCGCCCCGTCCGTGGCCTCCAAGCCCTCCTAGTCCTTCCTTTCAGGTGCACAGCACGCCAGTAGGGGGCAGGGTCCGCCTTCACCACTGGCGTGCCATCACCTCAGACAGGTGGGTCTTGGACATTGTCCGAAGGGGCTACTCCCTCCCCTTCGAGACCACCCCCCCAGCCATGCCACCTCAATTCCACCGCATGTCAGGGGATCACTTGGTGCTCCTGAAGAAGGAAGTCACGGCCCTCTTGGCCAAGAGGGCCATCGAGCATGTTCCGACCCCAGAAGTAGGACGTGGTTGCTACTCCCACTACTTTCTGGTGCCCAAAAAGGACAAGGAGGACATGCGTCCTATCTTGGACCTCTGGAACGTCAATCACTTCCTCCGGAAGGAGAAGTTCAAGATGCTCACCCTAGCTCAGGTCTTGACTGCCCTCGACCCTGGAGACTGGTTGGTAGCGTTGGACTTGCAGGACGCTTATTTTCACATCCCCGGCCCACCGGCGTTACCTGCGGTTCACGGTAGGCCTCGAGCATTTTCAGTACTCCGTGCTCCCCTTTGGCCTTACAAGTGCCCCTCGGGTGTTCACAAAAGTGATGGCGGTGGTCGCAGCTCATATGCGCCGGGCAGGGGTTCCAGTCTTCCCCTACCTCGACGACTGGCTGCTGAAGGCGGGCTCGTCCCAGTCAGTCGTCTCCCACCTCCGGAATACGGCCGAACTCCTGCACTCGCTGGGGTTCTCAATCAATGTGCCGAAGTCGCATCTGATTCCTTCTCCACAGCTCATTTTCATCGGAGCAGTTCTGGACACGACGCAGTTTCGGGCCTATCCTCCCGAATGGCGAGTCCGGGATATTCAGGCTATGATTCCGATCTTTCAGCCTTTATCCTGGGTTTCGGTACGGATGACCCTGAGGCTGCTGGGCCTCGTGGCCTCCTGCATCCTGCTGGTCGAACATGCCAGATGGCATATGCGGGCTCTGCAGTGGGACCTGAAGTTCCAGTGGGCGCAGCACCAGGGCAACCTGTCCGATCACGTCCAGATCTCGGAGGGGACTGCAAAACAGTTGCAGTGGTGGCTCTCGAACCGGCAATGGGTCATGGGCAGATCCCTCTCCCTTCCCCAGCCAGAGCACACAGTTGTGACGGACGCGTCCCTTCTGGGATGGGGCGGTCACATGGGAGAGGCGGAGATCAGAGGCCTCTGGTCTCCGGCGGAGTCCCGGCTCCATATCAACATTCTGGAGCTCCGGGCGATCCGACTTGCACTCAAGGCATTCCTTCCCTCTGTCAAAGGGAAGGTAGTGCAGGTGTTTACAGACAACACCACCGCCATGTGGTACTGCAACAAACAGGGTGGGGTGGGGTCGTGGACCCTTTGTCAGGAGGCTCTGCGCCTCTGGACATGGCTGGAACATCAGGGCATGTTCCTGATGGTTCAACACCTGGCAGGTTCCCTGAACGCCAGGGCGGACTAACTCAGCCGCAGGTGCATGATGGATCACGAATGGCGTCTTCACTCGGAAGTGGCGCAAGGACTATTTCTGCAGTGGGGAGAGCCTTGGTTAGATCTATTCGCCACCGAAGAGAACGCGCAATGTCATCAGTTCTGCGCGTTGGAATTTCCAAGGCGGCACTCGCTCGGCGACGCTTTTCGTCGCGAGTGGAGCTGCGGTCTGTTGTACGCCTTTCCGCCTATACCACTTCTACCCAGAGTGTTGAAGAAGATTCGGCGCGACCGGGCCCAAGTCATCCTTGTGGCTCCGGACTGGGCTCGAAGAGTTTGGTATCCCGAGCTACTCAGTATGAGCGTCGATCCCCCGATCCGTCTGCCTCTTCGGGAGGATCTTCTGTCGCAGCAGCAGGGGACGGTCCTCCACCCGAACCTGTCCAGCCTCCACCTGCTTGCGTGGAGATTGAGCGGCGGCAGTTGATTCCTTTCGACTTGCCTCCCGAAGTTTGTGATGTGATTCTGGCAGCCAGGCGTCCCTCCACTAAGGTGGTATACGCCTGCAGGTGGAACAAGTTTGTGGCATGGTGCACAGCAAAGGCTGAATCCCCTCTCTGCCCCTCTTTCTGAGGTTCTTCTGTTCCTCCTTTCTCTGGCCCAACAGGGTTCTGCCCTGGGTACCATCAAGGGCTATCTTTGTGCAATCTCGGCCTTCCTCAGGCTCCCTGATCAGCCCTCCCTTTTCAAGTCCCCTGTTAACAGGTTTCTAAAAGGCATTACACACCTCTTCCCTCCTGTTCCGTTTGTCATGCCTCAGTGGGACTTGAACTTGGTTCTTACCTTTTTAATGTGCGCTCCCTTTGAGCCTCTACATAACTGTCCTCTTCGTCTTCTTACTTTTGAAGACAGCCTTTCTGGTGGCCATCACCTCCGCTCGGCGGGTGAGTGAGCTCCAGGCTCTATCATGCAAACCTCCTTTTCTGTCTGTCCATCCAGACAAGGTTGTTCTTAGGACGCGCCCGTCCTTCTTGCCAAAGGTGGTTACTGCCTTCCACATTGGGCAGACCATCACTTTGCCCACCTTCTTTCCGCCTCCGCATCCTTCCAGAGAGGAAGAGAGGCTCCACCGTCTGGACCCAAAACGTGCGCTTTCCTTTTATATCAACCGCACACAACACTTCCGGGTGGATGACCAGCTCTTTGTTGGCTACGTGGGTGCCAAAAAAGGTCGGGCGGTGCACAAGAGAACCATCTCCCGCTGGGTCACCTTGTGTATCAAAGCCTGCTATTCTTTGGCTAAGAAGGAGCCTCCTGTTGGGCTGCGTGCCCATTCCACCAGGGCAACGGCTGCTACCACGGCTTTAGGCCGCGGTGTTCCGCTGCAAGATATGTCAGGCAGCTACGTGGGCCTCGCTGCACACGTTTACCAAGCATTACTCCCTTGACAGCCAGGTCCTCCGGGACGGCTTCTTTGGCCGTTCTGTCCTCCGGGACTTCCTTGTCTGATCTTTGTTCGCAGACCCACCACCGGGGTTGGTATTGCTGTGGTATCTATTCTAAGGTAAGGAATCTGTCACTAACGTGTCTTTCAGATGCACAAGTTACTAACTTGTGTAACGATATATCTGTAAGAGACAGTAGTTAGTGACAGATTCCTTACCGCCCCACCCATCCTCCCCGTTCTGCGAACTGATTTCTAGGGTTAAGGACATCCCTTTCAGGGCCCTAGTATTTTTCAGACACCTATGTCAGCTTCTTGCATGGCTCTGCGTTCCTGGCGCGGAAAGTCGTGTACAGAACTGACGTCAGCGCGCTGGGGCAGTGTCTAAGTACTGCCCGCGACGTCATCCCGGCGATCACGACGCCGACGACGGACGCGGAGCAGCACGACGCCGCCTACCGACGCGCAAGGGTACTGCTACGCAAAAACTTTCCGGATCCAGCCTGACACCTGGGGATATTCTAAGGTAAGGAATCTGTCACTAACTACTGTCTCTTACAGATATATCGTTACACAAGTTAGTAACTTGTGCTTTGACCCCAGACTGCAGTTCTTTGGTTCATTGTTTGAGAAAAGAAAGAAGAGACTTATTTTATTTATCAAGTGACATGACTTAAATGGTTTCCTTTTGGACTTTGGTACCAATCGATCTTCATCACATGAGGGTTTATACAGCTAGGTTTAAGCAATACTTTCGTTATTACTTCAATAAATTAAGGACGAAAGCGGTGCTAGCGATTTAAGCAACAGAATGTGCGCTCTTATACTTGAAAAAAACTTTATATTGGTTGTTGGTAGTTTATGGCTTTATTACTGCTCGGGTTTATTAGTAAATTGAAGTGCAAAACCCACAGTTCACGATGTGGTTCTGTGCATCAGTGGTGTGGGATGTTTGGGAGTGCTTAAATGTGCAAAAAAAGGAATAACTTTTTTTTAGTGTAAGCTATAGACCGCTTTCGGTTAAGCAAGCAACAGTGTTATGGATGTTGTGACAGGCGATTAGAAGTAGATCTTCAGATTTTGGCGTAATCCTACATCTTCGATATCGAGGCCTTAGTGTTGTGGCTGTGCTATTTGTTCCGACCCATAAAAACATGTAGTAATGAGATTCATCATATGCAGTTTAGGTACTTGTAGATGTCTGATAAGCGATTAAAACTGGTTTCTAGAGTTGTATCTAAAACAGAGGCTATGATTGTACTATAGCCATAAGATATGTACCCTACAATGTCATTATGCCAGCTGCTGCGCACAAAATTCCTTTCAGGAATGTGGTTTGCTTACTGCATTGCTGCAAAAATAATGGGTTGCCCTGTGTCCCCCAGAACCTGGGTATATAGTTATAACCTTCATGGAGTTCTTTCGGGTGACAATTCTTCACCAAGAATTGTGCCAAATGTTGACAATTCAACATTGGTCGCAAAGGGTCCAGAAATGATCCCTTCCAGAGAAAATATAAACTTTTTAACAGATAAACCAATATTCAAAAAGAGACACAGCAGTTTTCTAATTAAATATATTCATCGTCATATATCTAAAATAAAAATTCACATTGTTTATAAATGGTCATTTGCCCATAACACACACAATACATACATTGAATCCGTGTTTAAACACTGGGATCACTTCATTTTCGCCATGTATGTTTGTGTGATTCAATGTATGTATTTGTTTTATGGGCAGCTAATCATTTACAAAAAACAAAGTGAAAAAATGTTAGATATGACAGTGAATATATTGAATTAAAAACAGTTTTTTTTTGTTTTGTTGGTTTTTTCTCTTTTGGAATATTGGTTTGATTTATCTCTCAAAGCTGATATTTTCTGTGGAAGGCATCATTTCTGGGCTGTTTGCTACTAATGTTGAATGGTCAACATTTTGCCCAATTCTCAGTGAAATATTGTCACTTGACAAAACTCTGTAGTTTATTACTGCATTGGTTAAGCAAATATTCATTTTATAGTGACCGTAAATTAATGCCCAGTTTGATCGACTTACTTTGACCTTAGTTTGTACCATTGCGGATATCTTCATTTCACTTGCAAATCCAATTGCTATTAAAAGTGTATCCGGCTGACAACATAGACTGTGATTACACTTAGAGTAGCAAAACACAAACTTAACACAGGTGTGTACCTTCAGTAAGGCCCTATTGTATGGTCATATATGTCATCTTTATATTTCCTTTATCAATCTTGACTTCTGTAGTACAATACAGAAACGTTCACTGATGTAATCTCTTATTTGAAACAGTACAGTAGCATTTTCGGCCTTGCTGATGTTGACTTTAAACTCTGCAGAACAGTTCAAATTCAAAGAGTACAGAATCCAGCAAGGGACAATCCCTGGTACAGAACACTGCATGTAGAACACACAATCAAGACACCTGTATAGATTATGGTAGCACTTGGACAAATCATATAACTGGTGGATCTGCCAAGTGAGCAAGCTTGCATCTTGTCAAACATCCATGAGAATATGATGTATACATGCCTAGTTAGTGTCTCAAGCACTCATTGGCCTATAGCTGCACCATGATAAACGTGCATGTTCCATTAATGGGTTGTCTATCAACGTGCAAAGTAATTGTTTTGCAGGAAAACGGAAAGTGGTGAAGGATAGCACATCTGTGCATCCTTTTCAACCTTTCATTCACTTTAAATGTGTTGTCAACACCACTAACACAACAAACAAATCTTAATACCAGCATTCACCTTTTAACTTCTCTTAAGACAGGAACTACATGGAGAGTCCTGGAAACTACGTTTTGTAGTTCAGTCTGACTGTTTCAACAGCTCATTAAAGATATACATATCCCACTGAATTCTTCACTCTGTTTTGGACTTCTGAAAGAGGCATTGAAGGAGTGGATCCATTTGGTATACATCTGGCACCAATGTTTTTGCTATGACAACCTCCATTATCATAGTTATTTTGGGTAGATGTTCTAGGGCCCTTTTAACGCAATGGTGAAGACATAATTATTTATCTTCCTTCAAATAAGAGCAGCATTTTAACCATTTTCGCAGATCTAGCCTTCTGAGATATATATATATATATATTTTTTTTTTAACTTTTATTGAAAAATAAGAGTCACTGTTATACACAGCCATTCGCCTACAACCCTGGGGCCGGCGGCTATACAATACTACACAGTACACTCTGCAAATAAGCCCGACCCCCAGCGGGTCCCCAACATCAAGGAGCTTAAGAATACGTGTGCCATAACATACCCCTAAATTATAATGCACATTCAAACAGAAGACTTTAACCTTTAAACCCAAACGGTCAGCTTTATCATGACATATCTTCTTAAGTCGGAAGCTTTGCGGACCCCACGGGAGTGATACAACAAATTAAGATATTTCCATCGGCATTGGCCAGGAGCAATGCCAGTCCTTTCACTCGGCACCGGTACATCACACTCCCCAGCTAAGTATCCCACCCCCCCCAGAAGCTGGAAACCCCCCCCATACATCCTCTCGGCAACGCCGTACAGAGATTCTCGCTGAACTTGCACTTGATTCGGGCCTTTAAGTTACAGAGGTGCCAGCGTGTTCTCCGAGTTCTGTATTTCCCCCCTCGGTAGGCCCTGCATTCCGAAGAAGCAAATATGTTGTGTAAAGGCCCCAGAAGTTCTTGGGTCTGCTACGGGGGGGAAGCAATTCACTGTAATTCTCAGTCTGTGTGCAGCAGTAAAGCATATCGTGAGACCATTGGGACATTGTCGGTGCAGGACCCTTCAGCCAGCACATCGCAACCCTCCTCCTTGCTATAAGCAAACCTATATCCACCAATGTACGGATCGCCTTGGGCAGCAACTTAGAGTATCCTAAAAGTGCCAGAGCGGGGTCTGGGGTGAGTTCTGTATCGGTAATTGCGCCGTGCTCCGAGAAGACTAAGCCCCAGAATTTCTGTATTACTGGACAATACCAAGCCAGGTGTACAAAATCTGCCATTGAGGCATGGCATCGGTCACACTCAGAATTGTCCCTCAGTCCTTACCGATGCAATCTCTCAGGGGTGTAATACACCCTGTTTACAAACTTAAAATGTACCAGTCGATGCCTACCGTGTAGGGATATAAGTTTCGTATTCGTGCAGCAATCTGTCCACATAGCATCATCTATATTACAGTGCAAATCCCGCTGCCATGCGAGTCTAGCCTTGGTATACTGAAACGCTCGCTGAGACTTAGCTAACCTATAAATGTGAGAGACCGATTTACGCGGTGATGTAGCGTTGATGACATAGGACAACTCCGGCACCTCAGGGGGTTCCTGAAGATCATCACCTAGTATGCCACACAGGGCCCTACGCACCCTGTGAAACTGAAATCTTTGGAGGAAGGTGCCCGCATCCACCGAATCCTCTACTGTTTCCCATGTTTTTACCACCCCATCCTGAAATAAGTCTCCCGCCGTTATGAGGTTCAACGTATGCAATACCTGTCACCCCTCTGTCCCTGCACGGTGGCAACCATCGGGTCCACTCCATTGGCATAGTCGGGGAATACAACAGGGCCCCCGCTCGCAGTTACAATAGTTGGTGCCATGCGTGGCGTATCGAATTAATGGAATCCAATATCCCAGTGGGGCGGTCTCTGGGATCAAAGAGCATGGACGGAAGTGGAAGCGGAGGTGCAAACAACTTCTCCATACGGAGAAACGGTGTATCTGGCGAGCCGTGTATCCAGTGATATGCAAGCGCGCTTTGCGCCGCTCTATAATATAAATTCAAATCAGGTGCACCCAGACCCCCATGTGGTACGGCAAGGTAAGAATCTGCCATTTCACCCGCGCCTGCTTACCCGCCCAGGGCAGCTTTGTCAAAGATTTATTAAGTCTATGAAAGAAAGAGCTCGGGAGCACAATAGGAATATTTGAAAAGAGGAATAAGAAGCGGGGCAGTACCACCATCTTCATAATAGAGATCCGGCCAAGCAGAGACAGCGGCAGCTGAATCCAAGCCTCTACATCCTCCTCAAGCTTGGCCACCGCCACAATTTGCACAGAACACAATCTCAGAGTCCGTGTGGAGTTGGATGCCCAGGTAACGAACCGCATCCGTGGACCATATTATTGGGTAATCCCCCTCAAATCTGGTCGTGCCAGGGGTGAGCGGGAACATCGTCGACTTAGACCAATTGACCCTTAAGCCCGACAAGACCCCAAAATGCACCACCTCCCGAAGGACAGGGGAGATTGTTTTCCGGATCACGAACATACAAGAGCGTGTCATCCGCGTATGTGGACACCACTAGTTCATACGTAGGAAATCGCACGCCCCTACCACTATGATACTCTCTTAAGGCACAGGCCAGGGGTTCTGCGATCAGCGCGTACAGGAGGGTGGACAATGGGCAACCCTGCCTTCATGCCCCTAGAGATGGCAATAGCGTCCGTAACCAGGTTATCTACTCGTACCCTCGCCTGAGGTGCGCTATACAATACCCCAAGCATTTGGAGGAAGACTGGTCCCAATCCCATCCTAGACAGCACCTGCCGCATGAAGGGCCACTCAACGGAGTCGAAGGCCTTCTCCATGTCTAGGAAGACCGCAACCGCCTTGGTATTCTGATTAATATGCTGTATGGCACCAAACACCGTGCGAAGATTATATGTAAGGTTCCTTTCCGGGACAAATCCCGCCTGCTCGGGTGCCACCAATATCAAAGCCAAAGGGGCTAAGCGGTTCGCTAGTATTTTAGCGAATAACTTGGTGTCCATGTTAAGCAGCAATCGCGGTCGGTATGACCCACACATCTGCGGGTTTGCCCGGTTTAGGGATGGCGACGATAATCGCTTCCCTCATTGTCTGCGGCATAGTTCCCGATTCGCACATATCGTCAGTGTCATGAGGTGCGGAAGCAATAAATCTACATATGCTTTATAAAAGCTCACTGTCAAGCCATCCGCCCCTGGTGCACTCACAGCTTTCATCCCCGACAAGGCGAGCAAAAGTTCTTCCCGTTCTATAGGTCTCATAAGGAACTCCCGATGCTAGTTAGTAAGAAACGGTAGGTTGATATGCTCTAGGTAGTCCAAGATGTCATCCTCCGAGCCCGTAGAGCGAGCAGTATAGAGGTCCGAATAGTATTGTTTAAACCTGTCAGCTATATCGGACTCCACGGTTAACGTCACTCCCTCTGCAGACTTCAGCTCCGGTATCATAGTTTTGCTACGCTTAGCTTTCATCATCCTCGCCAGTACTGAGCCAGGTCTGTCTCCTTCTCCATAAACCCGCGCTGTGGCATATTTACCTAGATGCTTAATTTCACTGTCTGCCACTTCCTGATATTCCCCCAGCAAGACTTTGATTTCACCCATTAGTGCCTCATTCCTGTCCGCTAACAAACGTAGTTCTAAGCCTTGCAACCTCTTTTCCAAGTCAGCCAGTCTCTTCCGAATTGAGCGGAGTATCCCCGAGTGCTTAGCCATAGCCACCCCCCGAATGTATACTTTAAATGCCTCCCAGACCGTCTGAAAGCTGTCCACCGATCCCACATTGATATTGAAAAAGGTGTCTATCGCCTCAGCTAGCTCTTCTTTAAAGAGAGGGTCCAGTAGCGAATAGGGGGGGAACCGCCACGTAAACGGCAGGATAACCTTTGTAGGCGTAGCCACCTCCAGCAACAGTGGCGAGTGATCAGATAAAGTGCACGGGAGTATCGAGCACCCCCGAACTTGCGGCAGGAGCAACGAGGAGATGAACCAGTAGTCAATACGTGTGTGAAGATTGTAGTAAGCAGAATAATGTGTGTAACCTCCTCTGTCCGGGTGTAGCTGTCTCCATATATCACTAAGCGACAAGCATGTCATAGCGCTCTCCTGCGCTGTAGCTGCTGCCGATGTCTTCCTGATAATGCCCCCCGACCTGTCCAAGCTCTGCTCCCTAACTAAGTTAGTCACCCCCCAGAGGTAACTCGCATCCGGGTATCTGGTCACCGTGTTTGAAAACATCCCGTAAAACTCCAGGCAGTCATAATTAGGACCATAAACGTTCACTAGGATCAGGTCAATACCCCTGCCCTGACACCTGGAAATCACAAAACGGCCTTCCTTGTCCGAGTCCAACTGTGCCAGCGTGTAGTCAGACCTAGGGTTAACCCAAGTCAACACCCCTTGGGCGTGCGTCGTAAAGCCTGAGACATTAATATTGCCCTGCAACCCCCTGCATCTCAACATAGCGCTATCCAACGGGAGGTGCGTTTCTGTATAAGGGCCACATCCACTTTCTGCCTGTTCAGATAATTCAATACTTTTCGCACTTTACGGTGGTCGTTGAGCCCACTCACGATCCATGTCAGTGCGCGGATGGAGTCCATTGGCCTGCGAGTAAGTCCTTCACCCAGTACCATCATTGCGTGTGTCTAGATCCTTGTTGCTTACCGACCATTGCGTCAAATATACATCATGCCCACCACATGAAGACCAACTATAAACATAAAACAATCCAAACTGTAAAACTACACCCTCCCCCTACCACCCCCACCCACGTCCGACCACCCCCAACTTGGTCGCACGATATCCCTAAGGTTTCGCATTCTACACACCCCCCCCCAAATCCCCCTCCAAATCCACAAGCATCACCCCTGTGTGTTTCACGCATGGGCAGAGGTCACTCATCCGCTGTGAATAGCAGCAGTAGCTTTTAACCACCTCGCAACTCGTCACGTTCGTACTTACAGCTTCTCGCTTCATTAGCCCGAGCGGCTAAAAGATATCTATCTGTGTGCCGCAAACACCCACTCCGGGCCTCAGTCAGTAGATCACCCAGCCTCACCGCCGTCACCAACAAGCAAACTATCTGCGCCCCTATTTTAGCCACTCTCGGCGGCCCCCCCCAGCAACGCCCTCACTCCCCCCTGTCCGTGAACCATAATCATCTTAGTGGGGTGCTCCCCACCCCCCTCTAGAACCCAGAACAGCCCCGGATGGAGCCTTATGTGTATCCTATGCAGCCCTCATGTAAGACGGCCGCCGCAAGTCTGGCCCAGCCGGGACAAAGGCCCCCCCCAGGAACCCACCCATACCCTCAGTTTCATGGGGACACACCCTCACACCTTGTCCAGCAACTTCTCACTCTGCTCAGTCCTGTTCGTCCAGGGTTCCTCCCGCTGCCTCGTCCAGCAGGTGCCGGCTCCGGACTTTGACGCCGCTCTTTAGCCCAATCCTTCAGGGCCTTCGGTAGGGCTTTTGGATCTATAAAGATGTGTGAGCGACCCTGTCGATTGACCCGTAGTTTAGCTGGGTAGAGCATGGCATAGTCTATCCCCAGTTCGCGAAGCTGCTTTTTCATCGGAACAAACTGCCGGCCAGCCTCCTGGACACGTATAGTGAAATCTGGGACGAGAGATATCGTGGAGCCTTCAAATGACAAGGACTTCTTTTCCCTGGCCACCCGCAGCGCAGCGTCTCTATCCTGATAATTAAGTAGTTTTGCAATTATCGGGCGCGGCGGTGCCGCCGGGGGCGGGCGAGGCCCCAGGGAACGATGCGCCCTTTCCACCACGAACATAGGGGAGAAAACCTCCTCACCCAGCAGCGCAACCAGCAGCTTCTCGGTGAATTGTTCCATGTTCCCCACCTGGGTGGATTCCGGAAGGCCAGTAATCCTGAGATTGCAGCGCTGAGAACGCGCTTCCAAGTCTTCCGTTTTGTCTTGGAGGACGCGCATTACCCGCCCAAGTTGTTTATGATCTGTCTAGAGTAGTGTGCGCCTCCTCCACCTCAGTAAGCCTCCGTTCTGACATATGCAGCCGCTCTGCATGCTTATCTACTCGCTCCGCTTTTCTATCCAGTCTGTAGGATAGAGCATCCATTTTTGTCCCCAGTGCCGCAATGCTGCCCTGCAAGTTCTTTTCCATAGTCAGGAGTAGGCCGCGGATATCTGAGTGTGGACCATCGTCCGCAGGCGCTGGCTCCTCCGAAGGCCCTCTTGCCGTGGCATCTTGGGATCTCGACCGCTTCTGATCAAATGAAAGTTTGGGCTGTGCTTTGTCCACCTTGCCCATTGTCGCAGTTATCGGTGTCCGCCAGCCAGGGAGTCACTACTCCACGCCGCTATCTGCAGCCGCAGGCGCAACCACAGAACGCCGAAGGCGCCACTCGCCGCACTTTATATCCCCCTGCGGGTAGTGTTCACCACAAACTCCACTCCAAACCAAGTTTAAGGGGGTCCAGTCGCCCCCCCTGTCGGGGCACTTCAGTCACTCAGCAGAAAGGGGGGTCCCGGCGCCTCTTCGTGCCCCCAATGCGCCAGGCCCCCGGTAGGCCTCAATCTGCACTCGCACGCTAAGGGCAGGGGAGCTGGGGAGCCACCCCGCACCGTGCCCCCCTAGGCCACTGGGACGTGCCACACTCTTCCTGAAAGCAGCCCAGAGTCTCCTTACCCCTCCGCTGGGGTGCAATACGTTCCCACTTCTCCAGTTGCAGCTGTTATCTGGGTCCCACAGCGCGCCACCTGGCTAGCAGGACCACCAGCCCGGTATCTTCTCCCAGGGCCCTCAAGCTAAGCGTCGCTCCGATTCCGTACCGCTCCTCACTGCCACTCCACCCGCTTCGAGTCAGGAAGCCTCTCCGCTGCCCTGACCGCCGCCAGTCTTCATTGCCTCTGTCCTCGTTGCGACGCTGGGGCGGGCCGCGCTGTATCTTTTCACCTCTCCACAGCTGGCCTTCCCACGATGCTGCGCCCAAACCCAGCACTCTCCAGGGGGCACCAAGCACCGCTAAACAGAAGGCGCGGCTGACTCCCCAGGCCTCCGCTACGCTGTTCACTGCACTTGCTCCGCCCAGGCAGCCCGCCTGCGCCGATCCGGATCACGCAAGCCCGATGCTTCTGGGCCCGCAGCGTGAGGCGCTTCTGTCGCTCGCAGCTCCGCCGATCCTGCAGAGAAATTGACCGCAAAGCCAGCCGACACACTCCTCGTGCGTGCCGATGTCAGAGGCTTGGCTGCCTCACGGTTATACTGGTGAGATACTGCCGGATATATGTCGGATCGGGTGACGATGTTACGGAGCTAAAGGCTCAAGCGGCCATCTTGGTCGCGAGCAACCTCCGCCCCCAGCCTTCTGATATATTTAGCTAGTCTCCCCAAGAAGACTTTCTCCAGTAAGAGAAGAACCTCCAACTCTTAGTTGCAAGTCCATTAAAAGGAGGGAAAAGGAACAAAAGAGGTGGAGGAAATTGACCTGGGGCGGGGGGGAGGTTGATTATGAGAGAGTCTGGAGCAGGTTGTAAGTGGGTAGCAAACCCTATACTAATGGATCTAGTTCAAGAAAAGTAGGAGAGAAGCAATACTATTTTCAGGAAAGGGAGGACAAATATGGAGTCCCTCAATTTTTGAACTCTTTAAATCTGCACCTACTCGTTTAAAACAGAACAGCTTTTGTGTTTAAAAAACATGAAGAGCCCGATTGAGCAGCCTGATCAGGGCCACGTATCACAGGCTGTTGAATTCCATTAGACATTTTTTCAAGACAAATGTTTTTATATTCTGATGTAACAGGTCAGTCCGAATTTTGACACTTTTTTCCATAAAAAAAAATTAGATGAAGTGTCCAATCAAAAGGTGAAATTTTGAAAAAAGTATTTGAACACTTGTCTTGAGCAGCAAAATGATGCGCCATGCAGAAACTCAGCACAGTCCAATTCATAGAGTACAGCTGCACTGAGACTGCAGTCTAACACGGCTATGCTAAAAGGTACAGCTTAAGAAGGTGAGTTCATGTATCTGAACTCTGCTTTGGTGATCCCTCACACTGGATCCTGCAACTTTAACCTTTTTATTTTCTAGGCAAAATATTTTTGTGGTTTACATACTGTTAAGAGGACAGTGAAGAGTACCATGAAAAAGTCAAGACTGTGCATATTAAACACTTTTCGAGACCTAAGCAATACAACCCCATAGCCAAGAAAATTGGAGGACAGCGGTGGGGGTGGAGCAAAGGAAAGATGGAAAAACAGAACTGCATTGCCTTTGCATGCCAGATGTTCCACTCCACCCTGATGTAGAAGAGAAAGTCATGCAAAATAAACATGCACAAAAATAGCCCAGTCAGGTAGCATTAGCTGCAAGAACATGATTTCCCAGTAGTCTCTGTGTCCTGCAGGAAGTCTAGAGCAGCTGTGAGAACATGCACTTTATCGCCTTCCACCACTTGCAACTTAGCTGGTTAACAAAGCTTCAAGATTCAGAAAATTAGATGTTTCATAGCTTGTTGATTTTGATGCTTCTTCCGTGTTGTGCCGCTCAGAAAATAGGTCTGTTATATTGAATTAGGTTACTGTGTATTGCTAAATCACTGGTTATTACCTCGAAGGTCAGGAATTCCCACACCATAATGATTGTACCCTCTCCATGGATTCTCTGGCCTGTTGGGAATTTTCACAGCTTTATAAATGTCCTCTTCAGAATTTTCAGCCTTTGAAGCACCTCTTAAGGATCATGTACAGTCAGACTGCCACATTCGCCACATGCATAGAAAATGTGTACTCAGTTTCATGGCTCTCTAACTTAGTTTCTAAACACAGTATAACACTTTGCCTCTGAATGATTCATATAGCTGACCCTCCTTAAAGCTACCAAAAGGCCTCTATTTTCACTCTTCTCCAGGGTATTTATCTTTGGTTAAATTTAGGAAATCTTACAGGCAGTGTCTTCCAAGTGCTTTTTCTCTTACTCATCCTCTAATATGGGCCATGGATACACAAGTTCTTTCCGGAGTCTGAGGTCCTCAGTATGTATGCGCTATTTGTATAATGTCAACCCAGACAAAATGCAGCAGAGTGCAGTATGAGGTTTAAGACAAGTACAGTCAATGAGTGAAAGCAGAGACAGCCAAGTTCTGCTAGCAGAATTGTGCTGTTGATGCATTGTGATATAGTGTAATTTAATGATGTGCGTCTTCAACTCTTCCCTAAATTGAAGCAGTGTTTGGGCAGTCCTAAAGGATATGGGGGATGTTGTTCCAGATCCCAGGTGTTTAGATGGAAAGAGAATAATGTGGATGCCTGGAGCCATGCAGCCGGGCATTATCCTCAAAATGCGAGAGTATGACGGCTCGACTAGCGGCTACAAAGTTGCTTTCTGGAAGAAATGGTTTCATTTTCTTTAGAAGACAGCTGCCATGATGTCCCCTAATCCCCCCCCTCTCCCCGACCCTTCCCTTAATGTGCTCCTTGATGGTGAGATTGGTTTTTAGGTTGAATGGTCATTCAGTGAAATATTGGTTCATTTCATTGAGCAAGGTCTTTACTATTCAGTTCTTATGAAAAACATTTAGTTCGAGGCATGTGAGCTGTAGATCACATGCTTTGCATAGTCTGCCATCTAGTGTTGTGTCTGGATGTTTGCACTTGGTTTTTCTTCGAAGAAGTCTTTTCCAGTCACGAGGTAGGTGACTCCTCCTCCTTTCGGTGATAGCGCGCATGGGCATCTACTCCATTGTTAGATTATTTTCCGCCATCCGGTTCGGATGTGAATTGCGGCGCTCCGGTTCGGCACCGTTTCTCGGGTTCCCCTCGACACGCAATCTACTACCCTCGACGGTATTGATTCTCGATCGCGTTTCTAATTCTCCGCGTATAGTTTCGAGTCAGTCTTCGATCGGAAGATTCGTGGAGGGCCATGGGGCCTACCCTGGTTGGGCTCGCTAGCAGTCGATGGAACGGACTCCATTCAAATTCTGTCCCGGGTGTGGCACTAAGTTTCCGCGCACTGACTTGCAGGAAGTGTGCAATCTGTCTATCCCTGGAACACGAACAAGACTGCGATGCGTGCCGATCGTTTCGATCCAAGAAGACGCTCCGTGACCGTCTGGCTCGACAACACAAAATGCACCAACAAAGCGGCTCCACACCAGACATCTTCGGCGAAGATTCCGACCAGGATGAATTCCAAGCACAAGGAGCCGAAGAAGAGGGGGAACACATCTCCATGTCCGAAGCCGACTCTGACATGGAAGAACAAGAGCAAGTAACACTGGGTCAGTGTACCGTGAGTACAGACGCCCCCCTGCCCCAACATTTGTCGCTGAAAAAGGCTCCGGTCCTTCCTCTGCCCTCGGGCCAAGGTCGGCACAGAGTAAAAGTTTCAGGCGCTCCGGGCCGGCACCAAAACACAAATCAAAGCCTTCTGGCTCGAGTCGGCCCCATGTCAACGCCGAACCGAAACCTTCGGCATCGAAATCGAAGCACGTCGTTGTAGCCATTTCCTCGCTACCGAAGAGTAAATCTTCGGAGCCGAAACTTTCGACGCCGAAAAGTACGGCGCCCAAAGGGAAAACAACTGTTCCATCCGAAGAGCCTCATTTCGACGTTACGCCTGCAAACACAGATCTGAAACAAAAACTGGTTATCCATCCAGATATTGGACATATTCATGTGACTGCCAGAGAAAAGGAAAATGGGCTTACAAGAAGACTACCACATTCCTTAAAAACACAATGTGGGTACTAACCCTTCTCCTCCTCCTCCCATTACTCCTCCCATTCACCCAAATTTGCTCATCACACCCACAAATTCTCCACCACCTCAATCACCTGATATACAAGATAAGGGGGATGGGGATGAAGATACACCACAGGACACTAATGACCCCTGGGAGGACTATAATACAGGTCCAATTACACACAACGATCCGCATCTATACCCTTCCAGAACATCACCACCTGATGACAACATAGGGTATATAGATCTTCTTAATAGGGCTGCTCAATACCATGGGGTGGAATTACATAAAGAGGCTCTTGAACAGGATTTTCTATTTGAAACCTTAAGTTCATCTGAAAGATCAACAGACACTACCTATATTGAAGGGAATGCTGAAGAAATTTTTAAAGCACCTGTGCGGGCAAGAATTATCACGCCCAGAATTGAGAAAAAGTACAAGCCAGCACTTACTGACCCCACTTACATCAGGGGTCAACTTCCATTAGACTCCCTTGTAGTCTCCAACGCTCGCAAAAGAGCAAACTCACAAACTACAGGAGATGCCCCTCCTGATAAGGAGTCAAAATTAATTGATGCCTCGGGCAAAAGAATAGCATCGCAAGCAGCCGATCACTGGCGAATTGCAAATGCACAAGCTCTCTTAGCTCGCTACGACCGAGCTCATTATGATGAGCTAGAAAAAATAATGCAGTTTTTACCAGACGAGTTCAAAACCAAAGCTAATAACCTAATTCAGGAGGGGAAATTAATTACCAATACTTCTATTAGGTGCCCCTTAGACGCAACAGACACAGCAGCCCGCGCGGTCAACACCAGTGTGTTGCTACGCAGACTTGCTTGGCTCAGAATTACGGGCTTCAAACCTAAGGTCCAAGCCTCTATTCTGAACCAACCCTTTAATAATGAGCACCTATTCGGGCCTACAGTGGACACCTATCTAGAGAAGGTGAAAAGACAGAGGTCGCAAAATCCATGGGGGCTTTGCAACTCCCTTCCAATCGGGGATCCTTTCGTCGCTCCTCTTACAGGGGTGGCTCCAAAAACACTTCATGAGATAATCCCTCCTCTTACAAGCACAATAATCAATCACCCTTGTCAAGAGGTTACTTTAGAGGAGGATTTAGAGGGATCAACGGCAAGGGAAGAGGCAGAGGCAACACAACACGCACTTCCACTGCAAACACCAAACTGACTTCCTTCTCCTACCCCCCGATCATTCCATTCCTGTCGGGGGACGTCTCTCCCAATTTCTACCCATCTGGAATACAATCACCTCAGCCAGATGGATCTTACAAATTATCCAATTTGGTTATTGCCTGGAACTTACACTCCCCCAAACATTCCTCCAAGATCACACACAATGGCACAAGAACATCTCAACCTTCTCAAACGAGAAGTTCTATCTCTTACAAAGAGGAGCTATAGAACCAGTCCCATTACAATATCAAGGAAAAGGTGTATATTCCCTATACTTCTTAATTCCCAAAAAAGACTGCTCTCTCAGACCTATACTGGACCTAGGAGACCTAAATCTATACATCAAATCGGATCACTTTCATATGGTGACACTCCAACAAGTACTCCCGCTCCTTCAGCAAGACGACTTTGTCAACCTTAGATTTAAAGGACGCCTACTTCCACATCCCGATACACCCCGCTCACTGCAAATACCTCAGGTTTGTGGTAGGGGGGCAACATTACCAATTCAAAGTATTCTCATTCGGAGGCACTACTGCCCCCAGCGTTTTCACCAAATGTCTTTTCGGTAGTCGCAGCTCATCTATGAAGACAACACATTCGCGTCGAACCATACTTGGACGACTGGCTCATAAAAGCAAGCTCGCAAGCAAACTGTCTACGACATAATCACAAAACAGTGCAGCTGCTCCACGACCTTGGATTCTCAGTCAATCTGGCCAAGTCCCATCTCCAACCCTCCAACACGCAAGCGTATTTGGGAGCCACTATAGCTACACAAAGCTCTGGCCTATCCCAATCCGGCCAGAATCTGCAATATTCAAACTCTACTTTCCCAGTTCCAGCCTCAACACTCATTGCCAGCTCGGGTGTTCATGCAGTTACTGGGAATGATGGCGTCTTGCATCCTAATAGTCCCTCATGCAAGACTTCAAATCCGTCCCCTTCAGGAATGCTTAGCACGTCAGTGGAATCAGTCTCCGGGTCAGTTATCAGATCTAGTGTTGGACGGCCGCACTCATCGCTCTCTACAGTGGTGGAATCCACAACCTTTCCAAAGGGCAGCCCTTTATCGACCCGGTTGCACAGGCAGAACTAACAGCAGACTCATCACTCACTGGTTGGGGAGCTCATCTCCAAACTCGCACAATTCAGGGTATGTGGAGCCTACCGCAAAAACAGCTTCACATAAATCATCTAGAGCTTCTAGCCATATTTCTAGCGCTCAAAGCCTTTCAAATTCACCTGGTATGCAAAACTGTCCTGATACGCACAGACAACAAAACAGCAATGTATTACATACAGAAACGGGGGGGGGGGGGCGACACTCCAATGTCTCAATTAGCACAGACCATCTGGAGGTGGTCCATACGGCACAAAATGTATCTCCTTGCAGAACACCTTCCAGGAGTAGACAAAGTGCGGATCTGCTCAGCAGACAAAGACAACAGATCCACGAGTGGGAACTCCACCCAAAAGTTCTCCTCCCGTTCTTTCAGATGTGGGGCTTCCCAGACATCTGTTTGCCACACACAAACGCAAAATGCCCAAGCTTCGCCTCCAGTTATCCACACCCATTGTCCAGAGGCAATGCACTATGGAAGAACTGGTCAGGGATATTTGCCTACGCTTTTCCGCCTCTCCCACTCATTTCACTAGTGGTTCGGAAGCTCAGGCAGGCGTCCATGACACAAATCCTAGTTGTTCCCACATGGGCCTGTCAACCGTGGTTCACGACCCTGTTGGAGCGCTCAGTAATCCCTCACCAAAAGCTACATCTTACACCCAATTTCCTCACGCAGAGCTGTGGAGGGATAAGACATCCAGATCCCGGCTATCTCAACCTTGCGATCTGGCACCTGAAATCTTAGTTTGGCTACCTAAATCTTCCGCCAGACTGCATTAATATTATCAAAGAGGCTAGACATCCTACTACAAGAGCTTGCTACGCAGCAAAATGGAAGCAGTTTGTGATTTATTGTAATAATCAAATCAACCCGCTTGATGCTTCTGTTCAAAACATCATCTGCTACTTACTGCATCTCCAGCGTTCAAATTTAGCGTACACATCCATACGCTTGCATCTTGCTGCAGTAGCTGCATACCTTCAAAATAGACATCAGTCTCTTGAGAGTGCCTGTTATTAAAGCATTTATGGAAGGACTCAAAAGAGTCATTCCCCCAGACTTCCACCTGCCCCAGTGTGGAATCTCAACATTGTCCTCACCAGACTGATGGGTCCACCCTTTGAGCCATTGCACAAATGTGCGCTGCAATTTCTCACTTGGAAAGTCACTTTCCTCATAACTATTACATCACTGAGGAGAGTAGATGAGCTTCAGGCACTAACCATACAGGAACCATTTTTACAAGTACACCAAAACAAAGTGGTTCTTTGGACTAATCCTACATTTTTACCCAAAGTGATTTCTGCCTTCCATATCAACCAATCTGTTGAGTTGCCTGTGTTCTTTCCTCAACCAGATTCTGTGGCAGAACGTGCTCTACATACCTTAGACGTTAAAAGAGCATTACTCTACTACATGGAAAGGACAACACCTTTCCGTAAAACAAAACAACTTTGTGGCTTTTGCTCCACCTCATAAAGGCAGTCCCATCTCACAATCCGGTATTGCATGTGGATAGTCGAATGCATTCAGACATGCTATGCAAAAGCTAAACTAACATTAACAATTCCCCCTAGATTGCACTCCACTCGCAAACTAGGGGCTTCTAAGGCCTTCTTAGGAAATATCCCCATAGATGACATCTGCACAGATGCAACATGGTCTACACCTCACACATTCCCAAAACACTATTGTGTAGATTTTAGTAAGACAGCAAGCTAGTGTGGGCCAAGCAGTTCTATGTACACAAACCACTGCAACAGCTACAGGTTAGCCACCGCTTTGGGAGATTACTGCTATATAGTCTATGCAAAGCATGTGATCTACAGCTTACATGCCTGGAACGGAAAATGCTACTTACCCATTATGCATCTGTTCTTGTCATGTACAGCTGTAGATTCACATGCGCCCTCCCGCCTCCACGGGTACCTATACCTGTTGCAGTGATATCTTACTTGGATACATACACATGGACATCTCCATTCTACTACTCTTACTAACTCCATTATCACCCTCTGCGGGACAACAATCTAACAATGGAGTCGATGCCCATGCGCACTATCACCGAAAGGAGGAGTCTCCTACCTCGTGACTGGAAAGACTTCTTCGAAGAAAAACAAAGTGCAAACATCCGGACCCAACAATAGATGGTAGATTATGAAAAGCATGTGAATCTACAGCTCTATATGCCAAGAATAGATGCATACTGGGAAAGTAGCATTTTCCTTCTGTCTTGGTGGTGGTACACATTTGCTTGAGTCAGATGGGCTGCCATTGAAATTGCCTCTTGGCTCTGAATTGGGTTGGAATATGTGGGGAATGTTTCTGAATGAAATCCTGTTTCTCTTTGACTGCTAAATATTTGCTGTTGTGGAAGCAGGATGAACTAAATGTTGCTGAGTTAATTCCCTTCAGTTCAGTGGCTCCACTAGGTTCTACAAATCTATAGGGCCAGGACTCTACTCTTGTTAATCTATTATCAAAAGCAAGCCTCAGTGCCATCCATATAGTTCATGGCAGCTGGCTCTTGCATTTGTCAATGCAATCCCTGGTTTTGAGGCAGGGTTAGTAGGTTTACCTAGCTCTCATAAAATAGTTGGTGGAAAACTCCTTTTAGATCCTATCGGAAGTGCCATATGAGATTAGCACAAAACTATAAACATAAGGCATGTTTTGAGCCTTCTGAAAGACAACTAATCTAAGGGTGCAAAGAGTTCCTCCCTACAACCCTGAAGTTACTAGAGGACCAGTGGTGAGGACATTACGTCATGATGCAGTCCCTTAAGGACTTGGGCGTATCTAGTAACAAAGATTGTCTCGGAGACTGAGGTGGTGCTCGAAGATCAAGAGTGACGTAGAGGGATCAATGTCCATTGAACAACAAGGTGGTGTTGAAAGACAGTAAAGTATAATTGAAATGCAGAAAGAAAAATATTGCACCCCTGCGATGCCACATGGCTTTAATGGGACCGATAGAAATGTTGTGGACTCTAAGACCCTGAAACAGTCCTAGACGTCGAAAAACCTGGCAGTTGAAGAAAAAGGCAAGGCAAAAACATCTTTAAGAAAAAGTTCTCTTACTCCACTTTGAAAGTGGATGGTGGGGGGCATACATCTGACATCTCTTATCTCTTCCACAGCATAGGTTTTATCTCGCACTGCTAAGATTTAACACTCACCATTATTTAGTTGGCTGCAGTTGCCTACAGGGCACTCTCTGCATGTGACTATATCAATGCAATCAACTCAACATTTTGTCTTTTTTTTTTGCTAGCTATGACACTCAGGAAGTTTTTAGGCCCTCCTTTGAAGCCCCTTAATACAAGACCATAGAGTCAATTTTTTATCTTCAATTGCTCCTCAATTAATTTGTTCTTTTTATTGTATGTTTATACAAACTGCAGTGAAGTCCAGCAATCTGATGCAGTCATAATTTGGTTGTTTGTATTTTATGAACTGATATTGGACTGATGTATATTTGAATCTATTTGTGTGTGTATATTGTTACATTATATTTGTATGCATGCTGTTATTGGCTTTGAGCTGAATACTTTTTCTGGTGTGACTTCCTTGGAGCCCTTGATTAAGATTTTTGCTCGGTGTTAGAGCACAGTGTATAAATGTAGGGCTAGGCAAAAGAGATTGAGAAAGCAGTTATTAACGTTGGAGTTATTGTAAATTTGCATATTATCAATTCAGTGCAACTGTGGTTTGGGAAGTGGTAAACGCTGCCCTAACTGCAGTCCCTAATCCCACACCATTGGAAAATGCAAGTACCCAGCCCTACCCACAGTAGTCTTTCATAATGTGAACTTAAAGCCCCATTAAACCAGGAGAATTGAAATAGTTAAGCTGCTAGAGGAGCTACAGAAAATTGTTGGACAGTTAACTCCATACTTAAAACGAAAGGGCTTGCAAACTGCATCTCAAATTATCTTGACTGGTTTTAAGATGCAGAGCATAATGAACGCCCTAGACAGTATTGGCTTTACCTGTAGTCCTTGAAGTGCTGTCTCCTTGTCATGGTGTTACCCAGCCGGGCCAGTTATGAACTTGACCTCAGCTAATTCATCATCAGTTAGAGAGCTTTGTACACTAATTATGTGCCTTTAAAGCAGGTTAGCTTCAAGCAAACATCTGAGAATAAACAGCCTTTTGAAACCAGCTGCTCCTGCTTTCCACCCTGGTTTGGCTGATACAAGGGAACTGGATTTTCCCTATCTTGATGACAAAACAAGTCTAGGTTCCAGAATGGAGCCAGACTAACTGTGAAATGAGAGTGATGAGATTTGGACACACAGCTTGGCGGAAGCTTGCCATGGAACCATATAATAAAAGCCACACTTAAAATTCAAACCGTTGTATCATAACCGACGTCCTCCAAGAACTTAGATGGTTTGGCCAGTTTTGCGTTGGATTTATCTGTGTAGGTTGATGTTCTTGGAAGTAACCCGGAATCCATTGTACCCACAACTGCTTGTTGTTGCTATTAATTTTTTAAGTGCATATTCCTCTACTCCCATTTTACATCTAAGTATTCATTGAAAATAAAGTAGTCTTTTTCGCTACAGTTTTTTGTGAATATTTTCAAGTGTTTAATATTTGAAATGTTTTACTTTCTCCATTTGATCATTGCATATGTTCGTGACTTGACTGTGTAATTTAAAAAATATTGTAATGTCAGAGACCTGATGGCAGAATTGTAAATAAAAACTTGAAACTTTTGATTGTGCATTGTCCTTATGACTGTTATATGTGACCAAACATCTGAAGTTAACCAAAATTTTAATTACAATCATCAGGTCGTGGTCCTGTCATGCCCAAGCAGTGCTGAAGATAATAAATTACAAAGATGACGAAAAATCATTCAGTCGTCGAATAAGTCATCTATTTTTCCACAAGGAAAATGATTGGGGCTTCTCCAATTTTATGCAGTGGAGTGTAAGTTATCTTAAAATTTAATTTGCTGATTTTTATTTCAAATTTTTGGTAACAATTTTTTCACTGTATTATGTTTTTCTGCATCATAGGTATATTCATTAAAGTAAAATGTTAGAATAATTTCCAGCCGGATGCGTGAGTCCTGGAGCACTTTATTTCCATATATGTTCCTTATTAACCTACAGGGTGCAGGTATCTTAAGTTGAGCAGCACCTTTCAGAAACCTATCCAAGGCAAGATTGTTCTGAAACTTACACTGCCGAACGCCAGAGATGTCCAGTTCATGACTGCATTACAGCATCTGTCAAACATTGAGGGTAAAGTGCCCTTGACAGGATTACATTGAAGAGCTGTGATAAATAGACCACTGTCATTATCCTTATAGGGCTCCATGATGCATTGTACTGCAGTTGACTCCCAAAGTCAGTAGGTGAGAGAGCAGTTAATGCTCAACATAGTAACAGCCGGAGTGGTGGAAGGGTTATTTAGGACTTGAGTGAAGATTTGTATGATGCAGGACCAGCATTAAAATTAAGCATTTCATATGAGTCATAAGAACTTCGATAGTCCTAAACGTTGCAATGGTAAGCTGCAAGTCAACCTTTCACTGACACACTTGTTCTGAAGAAACAGAAGCTGTATGAAAGATTGAGGATTGTCGCGAATGCTCTGATTCCACAAACAGATTTCTCATAGTGGCTTGACTAACTGAGGTCACCCTATTTATCTGAATCAAGGCAGTACTTGCTCATGTATGCACTAATCTTCAAATATCCGATCAGTAAATGTTTCCAAGGGGCACATTTCCGAGCCAAGCTGTGCTGGCTACCTTGCACCTGATGGGAATCCGCTTTGCTTTTTTGGGAAATGGGCTTAACATCTGATTGCTACCTCATGGATATGCATACCACAATCTGGTGGCGCCAGAATCCACCTGGTGGTAGATTTGGATATAGGTAGACTTTGACGATCTGATACATATCTAGTTGCAGATACTTTAAAATATCCCATGTGTCAGACTGGATCCAGAAGACTTTTGCTTGAGCAGCACCCTTGCACGCTGGTAGTTAGCGTCTGTTGGCTCTGCATGACATTGGCGTCGTCCACGCAGGAAGTGACATTCGCGCCACCTATATATGTGCCACCTCTGCGCGCTGACGTGAGCTTTTCTTTCTGCGTCCGCTACCACAGATCCGTTAAGAACTACCCTCTCACTTATTGACATGCTTTTTTTTTTTTTTTTTTTAACTTTTTGACTAATTTTGGTGTGCAGGTTTTTCCCCTCAATGTCAAAGAAGACTTTTGGATTTAAGCCGTGCAGTGCCTGCCATCGCGCCATGTAGGTGACTGATCTGCACCTAATTTGTCTCTGGTCCCTGGAGCGCAACCACCTTAAAGTTGTGCTCGGACTGCCTGGTCATGGCTCCGAAGGCCTTTGAGGAAACAGTCCCTAAAGGCTTGCCGCCCAGAGTTGGACTCCATGCCATTCAACCGGGCGGTCTCGTTCCCGGTCGAGAGGAAGGTGTGGGCACCGCTCTGGGAGCCCTAATCCCTCATCCTCCCACTCTAAGTCATCTGGTCGGTCAGGTACGAGGCATAAACACGAAGTCGAAATGCGCTTCAACTTCTCCCCGTCTATTGGCTGACTTGACTGAGGAGTCTCGACGATCTAGGCCCCGTTCTGCATAACCTGCGCCTGGGTCAGCTCTGTTTCCATGCCTTTCCTGGAGCCGGTGTGACCCCCGCACAGCTTAAAGATTACTAGGATGCCATATTCCTCATATTTGGGTGACCTGATCCTCCTGGAACGCCTTCGGGTGCCAGGAGGCTCAGAAGGGGCTCCATCGGGTTCCCCACCGGCAGTTCCGATGCCTATCCCAGCTACTTTCAGGTCCCTAAAAAGGACAAAAGCCTTCGTCCTCTTCTAGATCTGCGAATCCTAAACTACTTCCTCAAAAAGGAAAAGTTTAGAATACTCGCTCTGGCTCAGCTATTGTCTGCCCTGGACCCCAGAGACTGGATGGTATCATTGGACTTGTGTGATGCACATTTTCACATTCCCATCCTGCCTGCCCATTGGCGCGATCAGCGGTTCACGGTAGGCCACAAGCACTTTCAGTTCACAGTGCTCCTCTTTGGGCGTTACCAGCACCCCTCGGGTGTTCACAGAGGTGATGGTGGTTGTCACAACTCATCTGCGCAGATCAGGGGTGCCAGTATTCCCCTGTCTTGACGACTGGCTGTTGAAGGCAAACTCTCCCCAAACTGTCCTCTCCCACCTCCAGACTATGGCAAATCTTCTGCATTCGATCTAGTTCTCTTATAAACGTGCCAAAGTCACACCTAACTCCCTATCGGGTGCTCCCTTTCATCAGAGCTGTTGTGGAGATGGTGCAGTTTCGGGCCGACCCTCCCTAGCAGCGAGTCAAGGATATTCGGGCTATGATACCGATGTTACAGCCTCTATCCTGGATTTCGGTGAGACTGCTGGACCTCAAGGCATCCTGCTAGCGACACATGCCAGATGGCATATGCGGGCTTTGCAGTAGGACCTGAAGTTCTAGTGGCCGCAGCATCAGGGGAATCTCAGACATGGTCCAGATCTCGGAGGCAACTGCGCAGGATCTGCAGTGGTAGCTTACCAACCGCGATTGGGTCAGAGGCAGACCCCTCTCCCTTCCCACACCAGATCACACAATAGTGACAGATGTCACTCCTGGGATGGGGCAGCCATCTGGGAGAGTTGGAGATCGAAGGACTCTGGTCTCCGGTTAAATCTGGACTCCAGATCAATTTGCTGCCGCTCCAAGTGATTCGCTTGGCATTGAAAGCTTTTTTCCCATCAAGAGAAAGGTGGTTCAGGTGTTCACGGATAGCACCACCGCCATGTGGTACTGCAACAAACAGGGCGGGTGGGGTTCTGACCCTTTGTCAAGAGGCCCTACGTATCTGGACATGGCTATAACAGCATGGACTATCCCTGGTGGTTCAACACCTGGCAGGTTCCCTGAAGGCCAGGGTGGTAGCACTCAGCGGTCGATGCCTAGCGGATCGTGAATGGCGTCTCCATCCAGAGGTGGTGCAAGGTCTCTTTCAGAAGTGGGGAGAGCCTTTGTTAGATCTGTTCACCTCTACTGAGAGCGCGCAATATCAGCAGTTTTGCGCTTTGGGGTTTCCAAGGCGGCATTCGCTCGGCAATGCTTTTAGTCTCCAGTCGAGCTCAGGCTTCCTGTATGCCTTTCTATCTGATGGAGACTTCTAGCTGCAGATTCCTTACCTTTGAATTTCCCAGGCGTCAAGCTGGTTCCGGAAACGTTTGCTGAGCAATACCCCTTGCACGTGCCGTCGGGTGACTCCATGCGACGTATGCGTTAGCACGGGTTATGACGTCACAGTGCCTACAAAAGGCGCCATCCAGGCATGCAGACGTCAGTTCTTTTCTTTCCGTGCCAGTTAAGCGCCGATCCAGGAAGAGCTACCCCTCTGTCACTTTTTGACAGGTTTTTTCTCAACGTTTTGTCGACTTCTGTATTTTTTACATCGTGTGCAAGGGATGTCTTCGAGGAAGACAGGGCTTAAGCAGTGCGGGCCTGTCCCCGCACGATGTCTGTCACCGATCCCCACCTCGTATGCCTATGTTATGAGTGTGACCATGATCCGAAGTCGGGCCCGGACTGTCCGGCCATGGCTTCTAAGACCTTGAGGGAGTGGGCTTTGAAGCTCCTTGCGGTCCGACAGTCGAGCGAGACTCCATGGAGGTCCCGATTGAGGAAGAGGAGGTCGTGGGACCGCTCCTGGAGCCGAAAGTCCCCTTCATCCCACTCTAGGTCGTCTGGACACTCTGGGAAGAGGCAGAAGTCGTCGATGTCCTTCGAACTTCGTCATCACCTCAGATGTCCGTCGACTAAGGAGGTAAGGAGCACCGATGCTTAGGCACAGTTCTGCGGAGCCAGGGATGACTTCGTGCCTCCCCCCTTTTCTGGGAGCCAGAGCGTTTTCTGATGTCCTTCTAGGCACGTGGTCCAAGCCTAGCACAGGGGCACCTGTGAATAATTCAATCGCCCGTCCCCATCTCGCAGCTCTGGGTGACCCAAAATTCCTCAGCCAACACCCCACCCCAGAATGTTTGGTAGTGCAGGCCTCTACGTCCCAGGGCGTGTTCCTTTCTGCACCTCCTGATGGGGAATCCAAGGGGCTGGATTCATTTGGAAAGAATGTTTTCTTCCATTCTGGCATTGCGGTCGGTGAATACCGCATGCTTATTGGGCTGATTCTGCCACTCCCTTTGGGAGACAGTTGCGCAAGTGCTGCCACAAGTCCCGGGGATGCCCGGGCTGTGGTCTCTCAAGCTGTTAAGGATGGGTGAGATGCAGCAAAATTCACCATCAGGTGTGGTCTCCATACGGGCAGATCGATTTCCATGACAGTGGCCTTGAGGCGCCATGCCTGGCTTAGGACAACTGGCTTCTCGGGTGAGCATGTCCAGGCAAATCTGATGGACATTCCCTTTGATGGGACCCGCCTTTTTGGGGAAAAGGCAGATTTGGCCCTAGTGAGGTTCAAGGACTCTCGAGCTGCTGCCAGAACTTTGGGCCTCTCTAGTACTCCTCGTCAGTCTACCTTTCGTGCCAACGGAAGGGATTTCCAGCCACGTCAGCCCTATCCCAGCCGCCATCCTGCACAGACTGCCCAAGCTGTGCGGGGACGTGGACGTGGTTCATTCAGACCTAGGAATGTGAGCCAGAACTAGTCTGCAACCCTTTATCCGGCAGCCGCAGCCTCCAAGTACTCCTAGTCTGACTCTCCAAGACCGCACCACTCCAGTTGGTGGGAGAATCCATCATATCCCCCTCTTGGAGTTCCATAATATCGGACAAGTGGGTCTTGCAGATCATTCAGGAGGACTATTTTCTTCCTTTCCACTTCGCATTCTGCCAAATCGGGAACGACTGACGGAGGATCATTTAAAATTGCTTCAGGAAGAAGTTAGTTCTCTTGGCCTAAGGAGCTATAGAAACGGTCCCGGATTCAGAAGTAGGCAGAGGCTGTTATTACTGCTACTTTCTGATTCCGAAGAACAAGGGGCTACGGCCCAATTTAGATCTTCGGACCGTCAGTCTCTTCCTCATGAAGGAGAAATTCAAGATGCTCACTCTGGCTCAGGTCTTGTCTGCCCTTGACCAGTAAGACTGATGGTAGCGTTGGAACTGCAGGATGCGTATTTTCACATCCCCCCCATTCTGCTGGGCCGCATGCGTTACCTGCGGTTCAAGGTAGGCCGCGAGCACTTTCAGTTTTCTGTGCTCCCCTTCGGCCTAACCAGCACCCCTTGGGTGTTCACCAAGGTAGTGGCGGTGGTCACAGCTCATCTTGCCCTACCTTGATGACTGGCTGTTGAAGGCGTCCTCGCTCCAGGCAGTCGTCTTCCCACCTTCAGACTACGGCGAACCTCCTGCATTTGCTGCGGTTCTCTATAAACGTGCCGAAGTCGCACCTGACTCCTTCTCAGACGATCCTTTCATCGGAGCTGTTCTGGACACAGTACAGTTTCGGGTCTATCCTCCCGAGCAGAGTGTCCAGGATTTTCAGGCTATGATACTGATATTTCAGCCTCTATCTTGGATTTCGTTGAGATTGACTCTGAGGCTGTTGGGCCTCCTGCTTCCTGTTAGTAAAGCATGCCAGGTGGTGTATGCAGGCTCTGCAGCGGGACTTGAAGTTCCAGTGGTAACAGCATCAGGGAAATCTCACCTATGTGGTTCAGATCTCAAGTAGGGACTGCAAAAGATCTGCAGTGATGATTAACGAGCCGCGATTGGGTTAACGGCAGACCCCTCTCCCTTCCTAACCAGACCTCAGTCGCGACAGATGCGTCACTTCTGGGATGGGGCGGCCATCTGGGAGAGTTGGAGATTGGGGGACACCGGTCTCGGCGGAGACGGGGCTCCTCATCAATTTGTTGGAGCAGCGAGCGATTTGGTTGGCATTGAAGGCATTTCTTCCCTCTGTCAAGGGGTAGTTAGTGCAGGTGTTCATGGACAACACCACCGCCATGTGGTACTGCAACGGGCAGGGTGGGGGTCGTGGACCCTTTGTCAAGAGGCCCTGCATCTCTGGACATGGCTGGAACAGCAGGGCATAACCGTGGGGTTTCAACACCTGGCCGGTTCTTTGAATGCCAGGGCCGACTAACTCAGCCGTCGGTGCCTAGCTGATCACGAATGGCCTCTCCAGTCTGAGGTGGCGCAAGGTCTTTCAGCAGTGGGGAGAACCTTGGTTAGATTTGTTCGCCTCCGAAGATAACTTGCAGTGTCAGCAGTACAGCGCGATGGAGTTTCCAGGTGGCTATCGCTCGGCGACGCTTTTCTTCGCGAGTAGAGCTCAGGCCTGCTGTATGCCTTTACGCCCATACCACTCCTGCGCAGGGTTCTGAAGATCAGGAGCGACCGGCTACGTCATTCTTGTGGCTCTGGACTTATTTATTTATAAAGTTTTATATAGCGCGAACAAGATCCTGAAGGATATCTGAGCGCTTTGCAGAAGGATGGAAGGAAGGAAATAAATGCAATATCGACATCAAAAGTAAGAATTAAAAAAAACAAGAATAATCACATAATTACAAGACAGATGGGTCAAAGGAGAGTAATACAATAAACAGGTACTTAGCGGGCTACGAGGGGGGCCCACTATGAGGTAAAAAAAGAGCAGCATCCACTGATGGTCCAATGGTTGTAGGATCAATGACTTCGAGCAGATGAACCTAGCCCAATTAAGGTAAGAATTTGTTCATTAGGAATCTTTTGGCTTCCACTTTGAAAGCAATCGTTGAGGAGATTATGCGTACTTCCGGAGGACTTGGCGAGGAGAATCTGGTATCCAGTGCTTCTGAAAATGAGCATCGATCAGGCTGCCCCTTCGGGAGAATCTTCTGTCTCAGCGACAGGGGAGGGCTTTGGGAACTCTCAAGGGTTACCTTTCTGCTCTGTTTGCCTTTTTTTGCTGTTCTAGACCCGCCCTCTCTTCAAATCTCCCATTGTACATAGATTTCTGAAAGGGCTGGCTCACTTTTTTCCACCCACGCCCTTTGTTATGCCACAGTGGGACCTTAATTTGGTCCTCACCTACCTGATGTGTGCTCCCTTTGAGCCTTTACACAATTGTCCCCTTCGGCTGTTGACCATCAAAACAGCCTTCTCAGTGGCGATTACATCTGCCCGGAGGGTGAGTGAGTTGCAGGCGTTATCTTGCTTGCCTCCCTATCTGATGTCTTTTCCAGACAAAGCGGTGCTTTGCACCCGTGCTTCCTTTTTGCCAAAAGTTGTGACCCCATTACATCTGGGTCAATCCATCACATGGCCCACATTCTTTGCTCCTCCGCATCCCTCTAAGGAAGAGGAATGTCTCATCGACTGGACCCAAAAAGATCATTGTCATTCTACCTTGACCGCACTAAAGAGTTCCAGGTGGCCGACCAACTGTTTGTGGGGTACATGGAAGCAAAGAAGGGAAGGGCAGTGCAGAAAAGGACCATCTCTCGCTGGGGCGTTCTCTGCATTAAGATCTGCTATGCCCTGGCAAAGAAGCAGCCCCCGGAGAGATTAAGAACCCATTCTAGCAGGTGAAAGGCCTTGGCTTGGGGTGTCCCACTCCTAGACATGTCCAGCAGCAACATGGGCATCATTGCACACGTTTGCCAAACATTACTGCCTAGATAATCAAGTCCGCAGAGCCTGGCATTTTGCCCGTTCAGTCCTGCTGGACTTCCTAGTCTGAGGTATTATTCCGCAACCCACCGCCGGGATGGTATGGCTCGGGTATCTGATTCAAAGGTAAGGAATCTGCAGCTAGAAGTCTCTATCAGATGAACAAGTTACTTACCTTCGGTAACGCATTATCTGATAGAGACTCTATCTAGCTGCAGATTCCTTACAGCCCCACCCATGCCTCCCTGCTGTGCAGACTGTTGTGGAGCTAGGGTTGCTCCCCTGTTCAGGGCCCTAGTTTTGCACATGACTGTCAGTTACTTTGTGGCTCTGCGCTTCTGGTGTGGAAAAAACGAAAAGTACTGACGTACGCCTGCCTGGGTGGCGCCTATATATGCACCGCAATGTCATAACCGATGCTGCTGATGACGTCACATAGAGCCAACTGAGCGCGCTCAAGGGGTATTGCTCAGCAAAAGTTTCTGGTTCCAGCCTGACGCCTGGGAAATTCAAAGGTAAGGAATCTGCAGCTAGATAGTCTCTACCAGATAATGCATTACGGAAGGTAAGTAACTTGTTCGCCAATACCACTCCTGTCTAGAGTGCTTAAGATGATAAAGAGCGACCGTGCCCAAGTCATTCTTGTGGCTCTGGACTGGGCATGAAGAGTCTGGTATCCCGTGCTTCTCCAACTGAGCATCCATCCTCTGATCAGTCTACCCCTTCGTGAGGATCTTCTGACACAGCAGCAGGGGAGGGTCCTCCACCTGAACTAGTCAACTCAATGCCTTCTTGCATGGATATTGAGTGGCAGAAGATAACAGCATTCGACCTTCCTCCCGAAGTCTGTGATGTTTGGCAGCCAGGCATCCCTCTACTAAGACAGTGTACGCCTGCCAATGGCAGACATTTTTAAAATGGTGTATAGGAAGGTCTATTGATCATCTTTCTGCTTCCCTGTCTCCAGTCTTTCTCTTTATTTTGAGACTTGCCCAGCAGGGCTCTGCTTTGGGAACTCTTAAGAGGTACCTTTCGGCCTGGTCTGCCTACTGGAGGCTGCCAGACCACCCCTCTTCATTTAAATCCCTTATTGTAAACCGCTTTCATAAGGGGCTTGTACATATGTTCCCACCTGCCCCATTCATCATGCCTCAGTGGGCCTTAATTTGGTTCTCACTTTGCTGATGTCTGATCCGTTCGAATCTTTGCACAGCTGTACTCTATTTTGAAAGCTTTCTTATCTTGGATTTAACTGCTTCCTGATTTAGAAAATGTGCACACAGATATTCATAGATCCTGTGGTCCCAACGAATAGCACAGTGAGCCTCTCCAGATTTTAAACACAGATTGAGGGAACAGGGGTGAAACAGTTTTTTGTCTCTTCATATTGTAAACGGTCAACAAAACTGGGTTTTATGCTGCAATGTATTTTAATTTTGAGGTTTAACTGGAATTTAGTTTAAAAATGCAAAATAAAAAGTAAATTAAATGTAGTTTCTAATGGCCCTTAGATGTATTTGGTGTGCTTTAAAAAATGCATTTCTCCCTAGAATTATATGGGAAGTATACATCTTGAGGTTTTCCAGGATTCCGCGCACTTGTCATGAGTCTGTGTTTTGACTCTTAAATACTATTCTTATGATGAACTGGGATTGCATTGTGATAACTATTGTGCTGAGAAGTGGACTTTTGTCGAGAGTATTGAACATTTGTATAATAACTCTGGAGGACTCTGCAGTGACAGCTTGTTTAAGGGACTTTACTTAGTTTTAAGTTAATTAATTTTGCCCTATGTAAATATTTTCCCTTATCTGAGGTAGGGCATCCTATGATTCTGGAGAAAAAAGGTCTTATTGTGCTACCATTGCAATACTCCCTGTGAAGAATTTGTGCTCAGTACACTGAAGCATGGCTTCAGGCTTTGATCATAAGGAACTTTGCGTAACTGTACTAGTCAAAGGCTACATCTTTCCCATTGTACTGGTAATGCATTCGTTTTCTTTACTATGTGCATGGGTACTGGGCTCCAGTGTTGGTAGGACATGGTCGGCCCCCTGTATTGTGGGAGTAGTAGACACAGAAAAGTGACTTAACACCCGAGTTGAGGATGGAATGGCATTTACCCAGGTCTCTGATGCTACTTCTTAGTTGCTTCATTGATCTGTTCGGGGTGCATATTGTTGTATGGAGACAGTCTGCTGATCTGCAATAAAGTTGCCTAAGAACTATACGTTCTAGAGGCCTAAAAGCAAATGACTTTATTTTCGTTTTTGTAGTGGTGATTAGTATGAAATGTATTCACTTAATCTGTTGCCTTTAACAGGAAGTTACTGATCCTGAAAAAGGTTTCATAGAAGATGACAAGGTTACGTTTGAAGTCTATGTGCAAGCTGATGCACCACATGGGGTTGCGTAAGTTATCATTTTATGTTTTAAATTATTCAACTTCATTTAATTTTTTCCTCCATTTCCTTGCAGTAAATTTGAATTTAACATTTGACTTTTTTAAAATATATTTCTTTATTATTTTCTCATAATAAAAACATTGTTCTCTTTACAGTCTTCAACGACTTAGCTGTTATATCGTAACACATAGTACAGCTTACTTTTGTTGTTTCACTGCTTATTTACAGTAAAGTTGAGCATTGTCAATCATTCAATCACAGAATTTGTAGAGCGCACTACTTACCCGTGAGGGTCTCAAGGCGCTGGGGAGAGGGAAGGGGGGGGGGGGGGGTGCTGCTACTGGTCGAACAGCCAGGTCTTGAGTAGCCTCCTGAAGGTCAGCAGGTCTTGGGTCTGCCGTAGGCTTAGTGGAAGGGTGTTCCAGGTCTTGGCGGCGAGGTGTGAGAAGGATCTGCCGCCGGTGGTTCTTCGAATGCGAGGGACGCTGGCGAGGGAGAGGTCGGCGGAGCTGGCGGTTGGGGACGTAGAAGAAGAGTAGTCTGTTGAGGTAGGCTGGGCCAGTTTTGTGGAGTGCCTTGTGTGCATGGATGAGGAGTTTGAAGGTGATCCTCCTGTCGACGGGGAGCCAGTGCAGGTTCCTCAAGTGGGGGGTGATGTGGCTGTGGCGTGGTACGTCGAGGATCAGGCGTGCGGAGGCGTTTTGTATGCGTTGCAGTCGCTTGATGAGCTTGGCCGGGGCCCCGCGTAGAGGGCGTTCCCATAGTCAAGTCTGCTACTGACGAGGGCCTGGGTGACTGTTCTTGTGTCTGTCGGGATCCACCTGTAGATCTTGCGAAGCATGCGGAGGGTGTTGAAGCAGGAGGAGGAGACTGCGTTGACTTGCTTGGCCATGGAGAGCGTTGAGTCGAGGATGACCCCAGGTTGCGTGCGTGGTCGGTGGGTGTCGGGCTGCTCCCAGCGTCGTTGGCCACCAGGAGTCGTCCCAGGCTGAGGGTTGGAGCCGAGGATGAGGACCTCCGTTTTGTCCGTGTTCAGCTTTAGTCGGCTGATCTTCATCCAATCGGCGACGGCCTTCATTCCTTCATGGAGATTGGCTTTGCGGCGAGGGGGTCCTTGGTGAGGAGAGAGGATCAGTTGAGTGTCGCCGGCGTAGGAGATAATGTTGAGGTCGTGCTGTCTGGACGATGCGTGCGAGCGGGGCCATGTAGATGTTGAACAGTGTTGGGCTGAGGGACGATCCCTGGGGTACGCCGCAGATGATCTCGGCTTCGGATCGGAAAGGTGGGAGGCGGACTCTCTGGGTTCTGGCCGTCGAGGAAGGAGGTGGTCCATTCCAGGGCCTTGTCTCGGATCCCTGCGTCGTGGAGGCGTGCGCGTAGAGTGCGGTGGCAGACAGTGTCGAAGGCGGCGGAGAGGTCCAGCAGGATGAGGGCTGCGGTCTCACCATTGTCCAGCAGGATCCTGATGTCGGTGGCGGCGATGAGGACAGTCTCAGTGCTGTGGTTGCTGCGTAACCCTGATTGGGATGGGTCCAGGATGCTGTTTTCTTCGAGGTATCTGGTTAGCTGTTTGTTGACTATCTTCTCGATGACCTTGGCTGGGAACGGAAGCAGAGAGATGGGCCGGAAGTTCATGAGGTCTCTCGGGTCCGCCTTGGGTTTTTTGAGTAGGGCGTTGATCTCTGCGTGTTTCCAGCTCTCTGGGAAGGTCGCGGTCTCGAAGGAGAGATTGATGATGTTGCACAGGTGGGGTGCGATGGAGCTGCTGGCTTTGTTGAAGATGTGGTGCGGGAAAGGGTCTGACGGGGAGCCGGAGTGTATTGTGCTCATGGTCTTGATGGTGTCCTCGATGTTCACGCTGGCCCATGCTGGCAGGGGGTCGTGGTCGATGGTGTGCGGCGGGTCTGGTGCATCCATCTTAGTTGGGGCTGTCTGGGTGTTGAAGCTGTTGTGGATGTCGGCGATCTTGCGGTGAAAGAAGGTGGCGAGGGAATCGCACAGGGGTTGCGACGGCGGGATGTCGTTGGTGTTGGAGCTGGGATTGGAGAGTTCCTTCACGATGTTGAAAAGCTCCTTGCTGTTGTGTGCGTTGTTGTCGAGGCGGTCTTTGAAGGAGATTCTCTTGGCGGACCTGATGTGGTGGTGGTTACGGATGGCGTCTTTGTGGGCTGTGTGGCTGTCCGGTGTCTTATCACTGTGCCATTTCTTCTCTAGTTTCCGGCAGGTACGCTTGGAAGCTAGGAGTTCCGAGGTGAACCAGCTGGCTCTTTTGGTGGTGTTGCTGTAGGTGAGCTTTTTCAGCGGGGCGAGGGTGTTGGCACAGTCGTCCATCCATCGTCTGAGGTTGCAGGCAGCGTCGTCGGTGTTGGATGGGTCGGGGGAGGGCTGAGAGCGAGGGTTGCCCGGAGTTGGTCTTCGGTGACTTTGCTCCAGCAGCGGCGTGGGATCTGTTGGGTGCGGTGGTGTGTGGTGGGTTTCTGGAAGGTGAAATGGATGCAGCGGTGGTCGGTCCAGAGGAGTTCCGTGGTGTGGCTGAAGGAGACGTGGGAGCTTGAGGAGAAGATGAGAGGTCAAGCGTGTGGCCGGGCGGAGTGGGTCGGTGTTGTGACGAGCTGGCTCAGGCCGAGGTTGGCGAGGCTCTCGATCAGGGTGGTGGAGTTGCTGTCGTTGTTGTTCTCCAGGTGAAAGTTGAGGTCTCTGAGGAGGATGTAGTCGGTAGAGGTCAGGGCGTGCGTGCTGATTAAGTCGGCGATGGAGTCGCTGAACTGGGGTCGGGGCCCAGGGGGTCTGTAGACAAGGGTGCCTCTAAGGGTGTGTGTTGGGGTCCGTGTGGATCTGGAAGTGCATGTGTTCGGCGGTGCTGAGAGTGTCAGTCGGTGCTGGTCGAGACCCTGATGGTGGTGTTGTGGACGATGGCGATTCCCTCCTACTGCGTTGATGCGGTCTCTGCGGGTGATCTTATAGCCGTCTGGGATGGCTATGGCGATGTCGGGGGTGGAGGAGTCGTTCATCCAGGTCTATAACTGCAAAGATAGTGTTTCCAAACTTCCTGTTCCCAACTCCCATCCCTGCCACCCCCCTCCCGTTACCAGCATCATCTAGCAACCAGTCGATTGGATACAATGGGTGTCTGTAGGAAGCTGGCTCTGTGCACACTATACCTCACTTTGGTATAGTATATACAGAGTCCAGTAGAACCCCAAAGGTAGGCAGAGGAAAAGTTAGATAGCACCTCACTCTCTATTTGTGGTAGTGTGGTCTAGCAGTAAGGCAGTATCAGAGGACCGTGTTGAGCATTTGTTGTACACACTCAGTCAGCAAATGAATTCACACACTCAAAGACTGAACTTCAGACCAATTGACTAAAAATATTCTTTTAGTTATTTTATGTTCGAGGCATGTGAGCTGCAGAGCTCACACTGTGCATTAGATCGCCATCTGGTGTTGGGCTCGGATGCTTGCACTTTGTTGTTGTCTTCGAAGAAGTCTTTGTAGTCATGTGATAGGTGACTCCTCCTTAGGACAATAGTGCGCATGGGCATCGACTCCATCCTCAGATTGTTTTTTCCGCCATCGGGTTCGGATGCATTTCGACACTCCGGTTCGAAACTCGCTTTTTTGCAGCGTTTCCACTTTTCAACGCCTAATACCGACATCGACATCTCGACGTCCCTTCCTCGATCTCCTTTCCAGCCGTCGACGCGGGCCGTTGGGCCCATCGACGCCGTAAGGCCTACTGCCCATGGAAAGGACGCCATTCCGAAAATGCCCCCAATGTGGAGCAAAGTTTCCTCCTAGTGACCACCACCAGGTCTGTAATCGGTGCCTCTCACCAGACCATAACGAGGCCACTTGTCCGGCCTGCGCCTCCTTCCGCTCCAAGAAGACAATCCGAGATCGTCGAGCCCGAAGGCACATCATGGCGCACAGGTCCGCTCCGGAACCCGTCAACATCTTCGACGGTCCCGATGTTCCGGAAGAAGACTCCGAAGACCTTGCTATCATCTCCGACGCAGAGGACTCCGACAGTTCCATCCCTTCAGGGCAGCGTGTGAGTACTACTGCCCCTGCCCCAACCCTCCCTGCAAAATCGAAGGCACCGGTCAGTACTTCGCCCACGGGCCCCAGTCGTGACCGTAGAACGTGTTTCTGACGCCCCGCCTTCGGGCTCGGCACCGAACAAGAAAACAAAGCCTTCTAGTTCCTCGGCACCGACCAAACCTCATGTGCTCATACACCGGCACCTTCGGCGCCGAAACACAAAGACCACCCGGCGCCGAATCCAGCTCGGTCCCCAAATCCGCCTCCAAGCACGCGGATCCCTCGGCACCGAAACCGAAGCTCACTCGACACACCCCTAAACTAAAGCTGGTCAAGCCTGTAGCTAAACCGAAGGACGCCTCGACGCCTTCTAAAGCAAAGGAACATTTAAAGAAGCCATCACCACGTTCTGAACCGAAAAGTCGGCGCCAAAACCTAATATTCAAGGAGAGGAACTGTTTACACCGGATACCATCGATCCTAATCAACACAAACTTTATATCAATCCTAAAACAGGACATATTTCCTCTGTGCCACGTCACAAGCCTGTCCCTCCAAAGAAGAAAGACTCTTCCACTTCCCCTATGCCTCCTTCTTCCCCTATACCTCTCTCTAACACCCCTCCTCTCCACATCCCTATCACACCTCCTCAACCTCGCGGATTCTCCCCCACATGAGTATGAGGACAACATGGGGTACGGGGATGACCCTCATAATTTATATCTGGATCCAGATAATCCACCACAGGATGACTGGGGTTATAATGACCCCCAGACCCTACAGACCTCCCCAGCCCTCCACCTTATCCCACAAAACCATCTCCACCAGATGATCACATAGGTTTTGGGCAACTCATACATAGGGCGGCTGTTTTTCATGGGGTGCATATTCACACCGACCAACCAGAGGAAGATTTTCTTCTAGACACTTTTGAACGGTCTCAAAAACGGTTCAAACTTTGCCCATGATCAAGGGTGTCATTAAACATGCACCTGAAATTTTTAACGACCCGGTCAGAGCCAGGATCCTTAATCCTAGAGTGGATAAAAAGTATAGACCTGCCCCAGATGACCCCACATACATCAAAGGTCAGCTCCCCTTGACTCACTGGTCGTTTCTAATGCCAGAAAACGCGCCAATTCCCAAACTTCAGGGGATGCTCCGCCCTGATAAAGAATCCAAATTGTTAGATTCCTCTGGCAAACGCGTAGCTGCGCAAGCCACCAACATATGGCGCATCGCTAACACCCAAGCTCTACTAGCTAGGTACGACAGGGCACACTACGATCAGCTAGAAACCCTCCTTCAACATCTACCTGATCAATACAAAACACAAGCCACTGACCTCATTCAAGAAGGCAAACTTATTTCCAATGCCTCCATTAAGTGCGCCTTAGACGCAGCCGACACCGCCGCTAGGTCAGTTAACACTAGCGTGCTTATCAGACGACACGCCTGGCTTCGCATTTCAGGTTTTAAGCCAGAGGTTCAGACTACCATACTAAACCAGCCTTTTAACCAAAACCAACTATTTGGTCCTGCTGTCGACACAGCACTAGAAAAGATGAAGAAGGATACTGACACTGCCAAATCAATGGGAGCATTGCAGTCCCCGCAGCAACGTGGCTCCTTTCGCCGCTCCTTTTACAGAGGGGGCTCCAGGAATACCACCGCATACAGTTCCTCTTCCTATCGAACAAACACCCAAACCTCTCCTAATAGAGGATACTTTAGGGGTGGTTACAGAGGCAACAACTCTAAGGGCAGAGGTCGAGGTAATAATAACAACACCCGTACCTCCACCACTCCCAAACAGTGACTTTCCTCCACTTCCCCCGACCACAACACTCCCTGTCGGGGGAAGGCTATCACAGTTCCTGCCTGTCTGGAACTCCATTACAACAGACAGGTGGGTGAGACAGATTATCCAACATGGCTACTGCCTGGAGCTAACAGCTACCCCCACCATACCACCCAGGCAGCGTCCAATGTCCACAGACCATCTTACACTTTTACAACAAGAGGTACTTTCCCTGCTTCAAAAGCACGCCATAGAGCCAGTGCCTCTGCTACAGCAGGGCACAGGGGTTTACTCCTGTACTTCCTCATTCCCAAAAGGACGGCACTCTCAGGCCTATTTTAGACCTCAGACCTCTCAATCAATGCATACACTCAGATCATTTTCACATGATCACTCCAACAAGTGCTTCCCTTACTACAACAACAAGACTTCCTTGCCACATTAGACCTCAAGGACGCCTACTTCCACATTCCCATACATCCTGCTCACAGGAAGTATCTAAGGTTCGTTCTCAATGGGCAGCACTACCAGTTCAAAGTACTCCCATTCGGAGTCACCACTGCTCCAAGAGTGTTTACCAAATGCCTTGCAGTAGTAGCAGCGCATCTACGAAGACAACAAATACATGTCTTCCCATACCTGGACGACTGGCTTATCAAAGCCAAATCATTCAACCAGTGTGTCCAACACACTCACCAAACAATACAAACATTACACAACTTGGGCTTCACAATAAACTATACCAAGTCCCACCTTCAGCCCTCCCATATCCTTCAATATCTGGGAGCTACGATAAACACTTCCACTACTCTAGCTTACCCCAGCCCAGCCAGGATAGCCAGTATACAAACCCTTGTCCCCAGGTTTCAAATGCAACACTCTTCCAGCCAGAGTGTTTATGCAGCTCATCGGCATGATGGCATCCTGCATTTTTCTCGTCCCTCATGCAAAACTTCAAATGCGTCCTCTACAAGAGTGCCTAGCGCGCCAATGGAACCAGGCTCACGGACATCTTACAGATCTGGTGTTGGTAGACAGCCGCACACATCGCTCTCTGCAGTGGTGGAACACCAACAATTTGTCCAAGGGGCGGCCGTTCCTAGAGCCGGTTCCACAAGTAGTACTAACCACGGACGCATCCCCTTACAGGATGGGGAGCACACCTGTTACACCATACAACACAGGGCAAGTGGACCACTCAGCAGAAGCTGTTCCACATCAACCACCTAGAGTTACTAGCCATATTCCTAGCTCTCAAGTCCTTTCAACTCCACGTACAAAACAAAGCTGTCCTGATCCGAACAGACAACATCACAGCTATGTACTATATACAAAAACAGGGGGACACTCTCCACAACTGTCCCAACTAGCACAGGACATTTGGAGGTGGGCCATTCCACAAAACATTTACCTTCTAGCGGAACACCTACCAGGCATTCACAATCAGATTGCAGATCTGTTAAGTCGACAGGCACAACAGATTCACGAGTGGGAACTACATCCACAAGTTCTTCTACCTTTCTTCCAGATGTGGGGCCAGCCAGACTTAGATCTGTTCGCCACACACAAACGCAAAATGCCCAACCTTCGCCGCCAGGCTTCCACACCCGCAGTCCAAGGGCAATGCGATATGGATGAACTGGTCCGGCAGATTTGTGTACGCTTTTCCACCGCTCCCACTCATCCCACTTGTAGTACGCAAGCTTCGACAACAGTCTCTAAAAATGATACTAGTAGCCCCCACGTGGTCACGCCAACCGTGGTTCACCACACTACTGGAGCTATCAGTAGTCCCATACCAAAGACTACACCTCTCCCCATCAATGCTAACGCAGAGCCATGGAGAGATAATGCACCCAGATCCATCTCAGCTGAACCTTGCAATTTGGCTCCTGAAGTCCTAGAATTCGGTTACCTTAACCTACCCCCAGACTGCATGGACGTTATAAAAGAAGCTAGACGCCCAACTACCAGAGCATACTATGCAGCTAAATGGAAAAGATTCGCTATTTACTGCACTAATAATAACATCCAACAATTACAAGCCTCTACGCAAAACATCATTTGCTATTTGCTACATTTGCAAAGATGTAGTCTTGCATACTCATCCATACGTCTGCACCTCGCAGCCCTTGCTGCTTACTTGCAAAACAGGCAACACTTATCACTATTCAAAGTTCCCGCCATTAAAGCCTTCATGGAAGGCCTTAAGCGCATCATACCTCCCAGATTACCACCTTCCCCAGTGTGGAATCTTAATATAGTACTTACCAGTCTCATGGGTCCACCTTTCGAACCCTTACATAAATGTGAACTTCAATTCCTTACATGGAAAGTTGCGTTTCTAATTGCAATCACTTCTCTAAGGAGTCAGTGAACTACAAGCTCTAACTATACAAGAGCCTTTCTTACAAATACATCATAAAAAGGTAGTTCTCAGAACAAACCCAAAATTCCTTCCCAAAGTCATTTCGCCTTTCCACTTTAACCAATCAGTAGAACTACCTGTGTTCTTCCAAAACCCAGATTCCGTGGCAGAAAGAGCTCTCCACACCCTAGATGTCAAAAGAGCCCTTATGTATTACATTGACAGAACCAAATCTTTTCGCAAAACCAAACAATTGTTTGTGGCTTTCTCTCCACCACACAAAGGTAATCCCATCTCAAAAGCCGGGTTGCAAGGTGGATTGTTAAATGTATCCAAATCTCCTACCAAAAAGCCAAACGCACATTATCAGTTCCCCTAGAGCGCACTCAACACGCAAACTAGGGGCATCCATGGCATTCTTAGGGAACATTCCCCTAGAAGACATATGTAAGGCAGCCACATGGTCTACAACACACACCTTCACTAAACACTATTGTGTTGATGTGCAAGCCAAGCAACAAGCTTCCGTGGGCCAAGCTGTCCTTAAAACCCTTTTTCAAACTACTGCAACACATACAGGTGACCACCGCTAGGGGAGATACTGCTGTACAGTCTATGCACAGTGTGAGCTCTGCAGCTCACATGCCTCGAACGGAAAATGCTACTTACCAGTATGCATCTGTTCTTGGCATGTAGAGCTGCAGATCCTCACACGCCCACCCACCTCCCCGGGACCTGTATGTGCTCCAGTCCTATCTTAATTAGATACACACACATGGACATCTCTTTCTTTTCTACTAACTCCATCACTCCCCAATATGGCGAAAAACAATCTGAGGATGGAGTCGATGCCCATGCGCACTATTGTCCTAAGGAGGAGTCCCCTATCACATGACTATAAAGACTTCTTCGAAGACAACAACAAAGTGCAAGCATCCGAGCCCAACACCAGATGGCGATCTAATGCACAGTGTGAGGATCTGCAGCTCTACATGCCAAGAACAGATGCATACTGGTAAGTAGCATTTTCCTTTCTAGAGCAAAGCAATAAAAAACTTTACAGTAGTAATGCAGTTTGTAAACAGTTTGAATTGTAATTGTATATGCACTTTGTTTTGACTTACAGTATGGTTGCAGAGAAATGCAATGCTTTGTAAATACAGTACATAGACTTGAATGGGCTTTTCAGTAAAATACCAGGTAAGTTACTTTTTAGGTTACTTTTCTTACTCAGTGTAGTATACCTGGATACTTCACTGGGACATTTCCTGTAAACAGGTAAGTAAAAGCGTTTTTATTAAACAGTACAATTTTAAAGAATTTCTTTAGGTTTTCAAACTCCACACTTCCTATGGAGGAAAATAGTGTTATTGGTTTCGAGGTAAGTATTTGGTAGTGGGAGTTGAGGTTCTTTGGATAGACTCTGGGGTCCCCCAGGGTCAGGGAGGCACTCTTGTTGCACCCTCAGCGGCACTAGGGCCGCCTGGTGCAGAGTGCTGAGGCCCAATGTTATCCAATGGGAGATAGGGGGCCTCCGGTTGGTGGCTGCTGGCGAGCAGGCCACAAGGTTGTGGGAGCCAAGCTCCTGCTGGTAGGCTCAGTGCAAAGGGGGATCCGGTTTACCACACAAAGTGCACCCGCAGCGGCGCAGGGGTGGCTGGGTGCAGGGTGCTGTTTTGGCGTCGGGTGCCCTGTTTTCAATGGGGATTTTCGGTTTTGGTTTTTAGCTGCAGGCTCGGTTCAGGAAGACTTCCGGGAAGAACCAACAGCTGGGCAGGTAAGTTGGAGGGCTCGGGGACGTAGGGGCACCTCAGGTCCTTTTCTCCAGGGCGGCTGGATGCAGGGGTGTCTTTTGAGGTCGGATTTCACTTTACCGGGCCACTGCGGTTGGGGAGGGTCTCTGTGCAGAGGCTGCAGGCGACATTGGGGAGTCCTGGAGGGGTCAACCCATGGTGGACTCTGACTCTGGAGCGCTGGAGGACCTCGCTGGGACCGGAGCGCCACTCTAACTCGGGCCGTAGGCGACGGGTGCAGTGGTGGTTCCAGGCGTCGGGTTTCTTTTTCCTCAGCAGGCTCGGAGTCTTTCTTTGCTGTTTCTTCTGAACAGAGCTGCTGTTCACAGGAGATCCGGTCTTTGTTGAAGGCAGTCAGTCCTCCCAGGGAGGTCGCTGGCTGCAGGACAAGACTATTTTTGGGGCAGGATCTCTGGAAACTGCAGACGGGCCGGTAGGGCTGGGGCCAAGTCAGTTGTTCTCTGCAGTCTCCTCTGCTGGGCGTCTTCTTTCGTCCTTTTTCTTAGGTTGCGGGAATCTGAGTTCTTGGTTCAGGGCTGCCCCCTAAATACTGTATTTAGGGGGCGTTTTAGGGGTCTCAAGGTCATTGGCCAATGGGCTACTGACCTTAGGGTGACTACACCCTTGGTGTGCTCACCCCACGTGGGGGAGTGAGCACAAGCCCTAATTGTGATTGGGGAGTGCCTGCCATCTGCAAGATGGCGGGCACTGAAGAGTGGGCTTCACCTCGCCTCCTCCACCTGAGGGGTGGAATTGGCAGAGTTGGGCACACTTTCTGGGCTGGCTAGTTTTTCCCACCTGCCGAAAAGGAGGGGAGACAGGAAGGGGGCCTGCTCCTAATAGCAGGAGAGGCTGGGGGTCGCTTTACAAAGGCTGCCAGGCCTTTGAAGCTCCCATGCCACAGATGGCTCTTCCGGGACTGGGGGAGGTGTGAACACCTCTGCCCAGGAAAGGCTTGGTTTCTGGGCTCAGATAGGGAAGGCTCCCACCCTAGTATTCCAGAAACATGTCTCGTGGTGGCAGGCTGGTGTGTGCCAGTTGGGGAACCCACCAGAGGCTGGTCGTTTTTCAGAGGGCATCTCTAAAATGCCCTCTGTGTGCATTTTTCATTAAACCCCACACTGGCATCAGTGTAGGTTTAATGTGTAATGTGCTGAGAAGTTTGATACCAAACTTCCCAGTTTTGAGTAAAGGCATTATGATGCTGTGGAGTTCGTAATGACAAACTCCCAGCACCATATACTCTTAATGGCAATACTGAACTTACAATGTCTAAGAATTGGCTTAGACACTGTAGGGGTACAGGGCTCATGCACCTGTACCCTCACCACTGGTATAGGGCACCCAGCTTGAGGGGTGACTGATCTATGCCAGGGCAGTGGGTTGTAGGCATGGCACACAGGGATGTGTGCCATGTCGACTCTTCACTTTGTTCTGCACCAAAACATGCAGCATGCAAAGGCTGTGTGTAAAGGTACTGGGCCTCTAAGGGTGGCACAATAAGTGCTGCAGCCCATAGAGGTCTTCCCTGGTCACAGTGCCCTGGGTACCTGTGGTACCATTTACCATGGACTGACCTGTGGCCAGAGATGCCAATTGGGTTAGTTTTGGGGAAAGAACACAGGCCCTGGGAACCTGATTGGCAGGGACCCAGGGCACATCAAGTCAAAGTGCATCAGTAGTCTGGCATAAAGTGTGTGTGTGTGTGTGGGGGGGGGGTTACTGCAACAGAAACAGAGCTTCTCAGTGTCTTCTTGATTATCTTTGTTCTGCTACAGCTCATATACCAGTCTAATCATTCGGCCTCTATTTGGGTACTTTTAGCTCGTTCGCCTTCCCCCTGGGTGCCATTTGGTTCCTGCCTTTCCTCTTGAGTTACGTCTTGTTACGTCTTGTTACGTCTTGTTACGTCTTGTTACGTCTTGTTACGTCTTGTTACGTCTTGTTACGTCTTGTTACGTCTTGTTACGTCTTGTTACGTCTTGTTACGTCTTGTTACGTCTTGTTACGCCTTGTTACGCCTTGTTACGTCTTGTTACGCTCTTGTTACGTCTTGTTACGTCTTGTTACGTCTTGTTACGCCTTGTTACGCCTTGTTACGTCTTGTTACGTCTTGTTACGCCTTGTTACGCTCTTGTTACGTCTTTGTTACGCTCTTGTTACGTCTTGTTACGTCTTGTTACGCCTCGCTTGTTACGCCTTGTTACGTCTTGTTACGTCTTGTTACGCTCTTGTTACGTCTTGTTACGTCTTGTTACGCCTTGTTACGTCTTGTTACGTCTTGTTACGTCTTGTTACGTCTTGTTACGCCTTGTTACGCCTTGTTACGCCTTGTTACGCCTTGTTACGCCTTGTTACGCCTTGTTACGCCTTGTTACGCCTTGTTACGCCTTGTTACGCTCTTGTTACGCTCTTGTTACGCCTTGTTACGCCTTGTTACGCTCTTGTTACGCCTTGTTACGCCTTGTTACGCCTTGTTACGCCTTGTTACGTCTTGTTACGTCTTGTTACGTCTTGTTACGTCTTGTTACGTCTTGTTACGTCTTGTTACGTCTTGTTACGTCTTGTTACGTCTTGTTACGTCTGTGGGGGATAGTCCTATTACTTCTTGAATCATCAGCCCCCAGGCTTGGAGCACCTCCGGTAATTTCTCATCCCTCTTAGTTATACACATTTGTTCTTCTGCCGTTGCTCACTCCTTGAGGTCAGCCCTCCATTTATCTATTACTGGTCCCGCAGGGGATATCCAATGTATAGCTATCCTTCTCTTGGCTACCGTAAGGCCTAATATCAAGAAGCGTCTGCCAGTCTTAAGTTTAGGGTACCTGGGTCCCAACCCCAGGAGACATTTCCTTATTTCCATTGGTACTTCCCATCCTGTCACCCTGTTAAGCTGCTCCGTTATTTCCGTCCAATAGCTCTGAATTATGGGACAATACCAGACCATATGTATAAAATCCGCCTCCTGGTGTGAACACCTGGGGCATCTAGGGTCCTGCGCGTTCTTTATAGTGTGTAGTCGCCTAGGGGAGAGAGGTCATATGCACTATATTGTATTGTATCTGCCTGAACCTAGCACTTATTGAAACTTTACAGACTTCCTTGTGTATTTTAGTCCAGTCCTCAGGCATCAGTGGTTCTTCACTTGCATTTTGCCACCTCTCTTCTATCTTGAGTGGTTTACGTTGTTTGTCCTCCCTGAACGCCCTATAAATGTGTTACAAATTTCCGTGCCCCTGCCATTGTTATCATAGTGGTCCGTGTTAGCGAGTGGTCAGTGGCTTCTAGAAATGTTGGCCATAGGTGTTGGGCCGTAGCTGCCATCTTTGCATACTGCAAGAATTGTCCTTCACCCAGTGTGAATACTTCCATTGCTTCCTTGTAGGTTATGAACCTACCCTCCGGGTACAAGTCTGCCAGCATTAGGCATCCACCCTCTATCCATTTTTCTACCGACATCGTGTGTGCCACGTGGGCAAACTGGGGGATGTTCCAAGCATCTGACTCATAAGATTCTCTCTTTAGGACTGTACTTTCTATCCTATCCCATATTTTAACGGTTTATTGTATCAGTGGCGGGTAGTTTTTTGGATTCCTCGTCCTTTCATTAATAGGGCACCTAATTGCTGTCTTCCGTGGGTGCCTGAGAGTAGGGTTCTTTCCCAGGAGGGATCTGTCTAACCAATGTATTGCGTGCTGTAACTGATATCTGATAGAGACTACTAGCCGCAGATTCCTTAACGTAGAATTATCCCCAGGCGTGAGACTGGATCCGGAAAATTTTTGCCACAGCATCCCTGCGCGCCGGGGGGGCGTGGCACCACACGACTCCGCCCTGACGCTGTCCGCGGACGGCGCGCTGACATCAGTTTTCCTTTTCCGCGTGCAACTCGGATCTGGAGTGAGGTCCCTTGGCCTGTTTTCGGGCCTCTTAACGCCTTTGCATTGGGAACAGTGTGCAATGCCTTCGGGTTTCAAGACGTGTGCTTCTTGTACGCGTCAGATGTCGGCGACGGACCCTCACCCTATTTGTATGTGGTGTTTGGGCGAGCACCATGATTCTACGGACTGCGACGCTTGTCAGCATCTCAAGCCGAAGTCCCGGCGGGAGCGCCGGATGAAGTTACTTTTGGCCCGCTTGACCAGATCGGTCTCGTCACCGCGTCCGTCCCCTGCCTCGGTAGGGTCCAGAAGCCGCCGGTTCCGGTTGCGGCATCGTCCTTCACCGAGGCCCCACAGGCGTCGCTCGCACGTCGGTAAGTCTTGCAGTTTGTCACCGAGGCCCTGTCCTCGTTGTGCTGAGGGCGCGGGTTCCTCTCGGGACGTGCGCCCTCGCCCGTCGCCACCCTATCCGCAGTTTCCTGGTGTTGGGGCGACAAGGGCCCCAATGAAGGCATACGCTACGGCTCTGCGGGCTTCTTTGGGCCCCCCTCCTCTTCCTGAGACGTCCACGGATCCCTCGCCATGCGCGGGGCCTTCCGCGGACTCGCCGGCGAATTCGCCCCCGGCGCCGACGCGTTCGGCTTCAGGTTTTGGAGTTGTGGTGTCGTCGAGGTGCGGCCCTACGGGGTTCCCCTCTTCAGCCCACGGCGTCCCTGCCTTGCCGCAAAACCCCGCGGGGTTTCCTGTGGTGTCGCAGGAGGTCGCCGGGACTCACGGCTCGTCCCCGAGTCCCCCTCGGTCCTCCGGGCAGGCGGCTGTCTTACCGGAGGCCGAGCCGACGCCTTTCCCGCGCCGACGGCTTTCCTCCCCGGCCCTGGCAGCGCCACGGGTGGAGGCCGGGACCCGGGGCGCCTCCTTGAGTCCCTCTCGGACCTCTGTGCAGGTGGTTGCCTCGTCTGAGGTCGAGCCGGCGCCTTTTCGGCGCCGTTCATTGGCCGCTTCGGCTCCGACCCCGCCCCTTTCTCCTAGGAGGCATGTGGTGGTGGTCGACTCAGCACCCCTGGTGGACACTTCGGCGCCATTCGAGGACACGCCGGTGCCCATGGCGGACTCTCCGGCGCCGTGCCGGCGCGTCAACTCTTCCTCTCCGGAGTGTTGTCATCTCCTTGTCTCCTCTTCGCCGGAGACTGGACGCCGCATCGTTGCCTTTTCCCCGGTGGCTTCCGGGGCGGGTTCTATGCCGTCTCCGCGTCCACAGTCCCCGGACCCGCTCTTCCGCACCTTGCAGTTGGTTGCCCCGCAGGCTTCTCCGCCTTCTCCGGAGACCCCTCAGGCACCTCACTCGTCCGTGGGTCCTCCATCCTACAGGGGCTGGCCGTTTCTTCCTCCGGCAGGGCACGGGCGGTTTAGTTTGCAGCCTTCGCCCACGGAAGAGTTGCTCTCTCCCCCACGTCGCCCTACAGAGGCACGTGTAGCCTTTGTCCGGGCCATCTCCACGGCCACTGGTATCTTGCAAATGGGCAACCCGGTCGCTCCCCTCCCAACGGATCACTTGTTGGAGGTTCTCCACCAGGGCTCTGGTGGAGGGGATCCGCTTCTTCCGTTTGAAGCTTCGCTCCACAACTCTCTTCTGGGGGCCTGGGGGTGTCCTGCTACGGGGGATCCGGTGCCTCAGCTGCACCGCCACCGTCCTGCCCCGCACGATCCAGTCTGCCATTTTCCCCACCCATCTGCCCAGGGCCCTGTCCTGCAGACTGCTTTCCCTTCCTTGCCTTCGGTGTTGCTCCCTCCGTCACGGGAGGCCCGATGGTTGGACTCCTGGGGGCGTAACATTTTCGCTTCCACTAGAGCTGCTCTGTGCGCGCTCAACACACTTTGTGTGTTGGCCAGGGCTACCTCTGACCTATGGGATTCTGCGGAGTCCCTTCTGTCTCGCGCCTCCCACGAAGGTGTCCGCGCTGATCTGCGGCACCATGTGCTGGATGGTCGGGAGTTAGCTGCTTTTCTTCTCCGTTCGGCCTTGGATGTCTCTGATTCTCTCGCCCGCGCTATGGCGATTTCTGTGGCCCTCCGCCGCCATGCTTGGTTGCGGGATAGCACCTTTGACGAGAATATTCGGGAGCGTCTTGTTGACCTGCCCTTTTGATGGGATTCTTTTTTTTTTTTTTTAACACCCACGCGGACTCCGCTATTCAGCGACTCCTTGCTGGGCTCCGTCCTCCTCCCCCTCCGTAAGCTTCGGCTTGTCGGTCCTCCGGTGTCTTATAGGAGGCGTTTCTCCCACCTTTCTCTTTGGGCCTAGTGTTTCGGTTGGCCCCTCTGTGTGCTGTGTGTGACTGGGAATGCCTTCAGGGTCCTTAAGTGGGCCCACTCTGTACTTTTGGCTGCGGGTACAGCCTTTTAGCTTTTGTGGTGTGTGTTTTTTGGCTGTTAGTGAAGCCGTATGGGTCCTCAGGTTGGCCCATCTGTGTCTTTTTTGGCTGATTGGTAAGCCGTCTGTGGTGATACCAACAGGTCTTTTCTGTTCTTGACCTCTGCCGCGGGTTTTCCCTAAGAGGTGTTCCCCTGTTTTGTTTTGGCGTGCCATACCCTAGGTGGGGTACTTGTTGGCTATGGTATAGCTCTGTCCTAAGCTGGGCGGGTGTGGATCCCTTCTCGGGTTCCTCGTGTTTCCTGGCGTCGCTGTATTCCGCTTGGTGCAGTCTTTTTCTTCAGCTTTAGCGCAGCTTCCGCTGCTCCAGGTTCTGTCCTGCTCAGTATCCGATGGTGTTTCGATCCTTCTACAGGGCTTGCCTGTCGTTTTGCCCTTTGTTCCTGCGGGATATCTGCCTCTGTGCGTTTTGCCTTCCCTCTTCAGCCTCTGGATCGCCAGACCGACTTTTGTCATGCAGTCTACGGCGTCGTGTCTTGGTGTTTCCACCTTCTTATCTGACGTTCGGCCTGGTCCTCTACCTTGTGTTCCAGGGGGGCCAGGATATTCCTGGTGTTCTCCTGTGTTCTGGTTGACGGCTTTAGGTCTGTGCTCCATATTTCCCACTTCTCTTCGTGGGCCGGGTTGTGCCACTGGGACGGTCCTTCTCTGGGGCTTGTTCTGGGGTTCCCTTGCCTGTCTTAATCTTGCGCTCGGCTTGTTCTGGGCACACTACTTCATAATATGTACCTGCTGAGCACGCATGGACGTTGTGGTCCGCCCCTGTGGGCCTCGGCGTGTACCCGTGTGCTCCTGTCAGTTGCTCTACTGGAGCCTTGCGCGACTGTCTTCCTTCTCACGTATGCGCTTCTCGGCTGTGGGGCTGTTCCTGCCTTGGCCTCGGGGCTGATGCTCGTTCAGCTATTTCCTTGGCTGTTTGTGTTCTCCTGGTGCGGGCTCTGCCTCCGTTTCCACCTCTTCTCCTTGGATTTGCGGGTGGTTCTTTTCTTCTTTGGTACTCTCTTGGTGCCGTCTGTCCCTCCGGGTTCTCTGGCGAACGCCCTTGCCCCTCGGGTAGGCTTGTGGTATCCTGGCCTTCCCTTCTCCTTGTTCGTCTTACTTCTGCTTGGTGGGGGCTGGGCCGTTGTTCCTGTCCCCATGACACATCCCCTGTTGGGGCCCTGTGTTCTTCCAAGCTGGTGAGATTCTCTCGCAGACCCTCCTCCCCTCTGGGTATGGCTACGGTATCTATTCTACGTTAAGGAATCTGTGGCTAGTAGTCTCTATCGGATGTACAAGTTACTTACCTTCGGTAACGATGTATCTGGTAGAGACGATTCTAGCCGCAGATTCCTTCACGGCCCGCCCTTCCTCTCTGTTCTGCGAGGACCTTCAGTTTGGTCTTCTGCACTCATCTCCCTCCGGGTGGCTTGTCTTCTGCGAGTGTTCTCTTTCTCTTCCTCCACTCCTTCTTTTCTGGTACTTGGACGGTGGGTTCATGTGTACTTCTGCGTCCCTCCACCCTGGTTCTTCCAGTGTGGGGCCTACTCATGCTATTCTCCCTTTCTCATTGCTTGGGGTTTCTAACTCCTCTGCAGTCCTCTGGGTTGGGGTCTCTTGGCTGTGCCTCAGCCCTTAGCTCTTTCAGGAGATACGACACTCCTTGATGGTGTTGTCTTGGGGTCATTTATCGTTCCTCATCTGTTCTGGCTTGTTGCCCTTCACTGTTAAAGGTTGTGGTGGCAGACTTTCTGTCGTCTGTTATGGCATTTTTCACATGTTTTTCTGCCTCCAGAGTGGATATCGCTTTCGCTTTGCAGGGTTGCTTCTCAGAAGCGGTGCTCTGCTCTTTCCCTTCCATGACTTTCAGTAACACAGTGCCTGGCACTGTCCCTCATGGTGGTGTTCACCATTCGCTTCTTTCCTTTCTGTTTCACTGCTTTTCGCACACTGTTCCCATACTTTCCCAGTTTTGTTTGTGATGGCCCCGCGTTGTGGCGCGGAAAAGTTCTCTGAGGAAAACTGATGTCAGCGCGCCGGGGTGGGACTTATGTGACCTCGCTGACGTCACGTCCGCGGACAGCGTCAGGGTGGAGTTGTGTGGTGCCACGCCCCCCCGGCGCGCAGGGATGCTGTGGCAAAATTTTTCCGGATCCAGTCTCTCGCCTGGGGATAATTCTACGTTAAGGAATCTGTGGCTAGAATAGTCTCTACCAGATACATCGTTACCGAAGGTAAGTAACTTGTACGCCAGGTAGTATAATTCTAGATCGGTGACCTCTAGTCCCCCTTTTTTCCACTGTCGTGTCCTAATTTCTAGTGCTACTCTGCTACGCTTCCTGTTCCACAGCAGTTTTATCAGAGTGTCTCAAACTCCTTAAATACTTTGCGCAGTATTTCATAGAAGGACCCCTGCATAACATAGAGGCACCTAGGGAGTACCACCATCTTGATCAGGGCTACTTTGCCCATCAGGGACAGTTTCAGGGTGTTCCAAAACTGGATGCTTCCTTGTAGTCCCTTTATAACCCTGCCCATATTTAACTCATCGAATCGGTCTTCGTCTCTGGTGATCTGTAAACGTAAATAGCGAACACGTTCAATCTCCCAAGGGAGTTCGAGTATGGGAAGCTGGGATATCGTACGACTTTTTCGGAATAGTTGGGATTCAGATTTACTAATTTGGAGGCCCGATGATTCTTCGAATTTTCCCATTGCATGGGCCAGCACCGGGAGTGTGTGTTGGACGATTCAGATATACCAGGGCATCGTCTGCATAGAGCGACACTATATGTTCCTGTTCACCAACTTTCATACCCTGTCCCTTCAGTAGTACTCTTAGGTGGCATGCCAAAGGTTCTATTGCTATGGCAAATATCAACGGCAATAAAGGGCAGCCCTGCCATGTCCCTCTTTGGAGCTGTATACTTTCGGATACGTATCTCCCAGTACGGATTCTGGCCGTTGGTTTAGTGTATAATAATTTCATCCACTGAATGAACTGGGGTCCCAGACCCATTTTTTTCCAGTACTAGCCAAATTTACTTCCATCTGAGTCAAATGCTTATCCAGGAAGGCTAGTGCGCATTCTTCTATTTGCGTCTAGGGATTGCATAACATGTGCAAGTCGTTGGATATTTCTAAGAGTATTCCTGTGGGGTATGAAACCAGTCTGGTCATCGTGTATGAGTTGGGGAAGATATGGTAGCAGCCTACTTGCCAGGACATGGCTTATAAGCTTAAGGTCCACATTCAGCATAGATAGTGGTCTATACGATTTCGGTAATGTTGGGTCCTTTCCTGGTTTGGGGACTACCACTATAAGTGCTTCTCGCTTTGTACCAGGCAACTTTCTTCTCCTATGCCTCCTCTAGCACCTCCAACAGTATCTACTACCAGTTCAGACTACTGCTTGTAGAATTCAGCAATGAGGCCATCGGAGCCCGGTGATTTTGCTGTTTTCATATGTGATTGCAGTTTTCAATTCGGCTTTGGTTATTTGCGCCCGAAGGCTTTTTGGGCTTTCCGATCTAGACTGGGTATTTCTAAGCCTCTGTTAAGGGTGTGCGCCGCATTTCGGGGTTCCGTATATACATCTAAGTGTTGCTTAAACACGGTGTTAATTTCATGTTGTGTATAGACCGCTTTATCCTGTCCATCTCGTATCTCAAGTACAGGCTTGTGTTTCTGTTTTTATCAGGCGTGCCAATAGGCGTCCAGTTTTATCCCCCTCTGTGTACCATCGCTGTCTGCTAATATTTCTATTATATTTATCCAGTCTGTACCAGAGTTCCCCTACATTCCGGCGCTAGTCCAACCAGCCCTGGGGACCTTCCTTGCAGGTGGGCAGTGCTGCCTCTAATTTATCTAATTCTCGCTCCTGTCTTTGTAGATTTTGTTCAATTACTTTCTTCACCCCCACCTCTAATGACATGCATATTCCCCAGAGCACCAGTTTTATTGCATCCCATTCCGCAGCCCTACTGCCAGCTGTCTCCCAGTTTGTATCAAAGTATCCTTTCAGTTCAGTCATCACTGTAGTCCTGTATACTAGGTCTGTGAGTGCTTCAGCACTTATCCGCCATAGTGGTTTCTTTGGTGGAGGTCTCTAATACATAAACTATTTGCAATTGTGAGTGATCTGATAAGTGTCGGGCTAGATATTGGGCGTCTGTCACTGTGGGCTGCTATTGCCCGTATAAAGAAATAATAGTCTATTGTATGTGTTCGTTGCCGGTGTATGGCAAGAGTATACTTTTTGGTGTGGGTTATGGTGCCGCCAGATATCTATAAGATCTAGATTAACTTGCATCTGTTGCATTGCCTCTCTTGCTTTTGGTTTAGCTTCAGGTTTTGGGGGGAATCTATCAAGTGTTCCATTGCTTGCGCAATTATAGTCCCCAGCCACCATGAGTTCCATGTCTGCCGTGAGGTGGGCCTATCTAAGTGCTGCCCCCAGGAATAACCAGTCATCAATGTTTGGGGCGCAGATATTAAAAAGACAGTCCATCCAGACTACCCTCTGCCAATACATATCTCCCATTTGGGTCTGAATAAGTTCTCTGCAATTTGAAGGAGACTCCTGGTGCCACCCGTATTAGTGCCCCCCTCGCATAACCGGAGTAAGACGTTGCGAAGATCTGTCCTCGCCATCTTCTTTGGACAGATTTAAGACTATTGCCCCATAGGTGCGTTTCCTGGAGGAATGCTATGGAGATCCCATATCTTCTGAGGTAAGCTATTATCCTATTACGTTTAGTATGTGTTGAGCCCACGTACGTTCCATGTTATAAACTTGTATTTTTGTTCAAATCCTTTCATGTTACTGGGTCTCACTAAGTTCTCCTCTAGTTCTCAGTTTTTTCCATCGAGCTGTACCGGACTTCGACTCCCCTGTATCCCTCCCTCTTTGTAGCATGACAATTGAACTTCTCGCTGGTTTCTAACTTCCTAACGCAAGTATAACAAATATTTACATCGCCCCCCTCCCCCCGCCCACAGGCAGTAGTTCCACATTCCCCTAGTTCTCCAGATGGCCCAAAGGACTGGCAACTCCGCCCCATAAACAACTTGTACCCCTCTCCTCCCCTGTACTTCTCCCTCAAATTTTCAGAACAAGGTATATAAACAAATTCACTTCAGTTCAATTATAGTCTCTCTCGTGTGTCCTGTCTACCAGACACCGTGCTATCCCGCAGGACCACTTGGGCACAACGGGACCGCCCTTGCGTGTGGCAGCTGGAATGTCCTACTGGTTTCAGTTTGGCGGAACTCGTCGCTTCCAAGTCTTCCCCCATTTCCCCCCCCCCCCCCACCCCCCACAGTACCCTCCATGGTGCTGTCTGTCTACAGCGTCTCTGAACCTTTTGGTCCCTCATAGTTTTGTCTACTCACAGGGTCGTCTGAGCAGTCTCTCCAGGCCTCCCCAAGGGCATTTTGCTCTCGGCTTGTCCCCCTTTACTCTTCTGGGGTGCCTTCGCTCTGAGTCTCTTGTACCAGACAAAGTGGGGAGAACTGATTTTGTAGCTGTATCGTTGCCGGCTCAGTCTGCAAGGTCCCATCCTCGCCTACCAATATTCGCCCTGTAGTTGGTATTTCCAGTTGGCTGCGCGTCCTGTCTTCTGCCTCCCATCGGCGCTCACGCTGTCTCCCATGTTTTTTCCACTGTTCGCGCCATCCCTGGTTCTGGTCCGCTCCCGCCAGGCCCAGCAAGTCCATCCAATCTGTTACATCCACCGGTCCCTTGCACATTGGACCGCGTGTGGCTGTCCCCAGTACTATTTCTGTAGGAGGAGGGGGCCCGGGTTTGCTAATCACGGCCCCCCGACGCCGCAACCCAGCGCCTGCTCTTCGTCTTTCATCCGCACATCCTTGGTTCTTCCTCTGGGTAGGGCGTGGCTTCCTCGCCGGTACGCCAGTTATGTTTTTAATTATAATTTATACTTTCCGCCTCCCACTTAGGGCATGGTCTCCTCTGCCTCTTGAAATACCCCCTCTTACCGCCCAGAGGTTCCGATCCGCTGCTGGGTCTCGTTTACTTTACAACCCACTCGTGACCTCAGCGCGCCGCAGGCAGCACAACTCCAGGCCCATCCGTCCTCTGGTCGCCCTTTGCTCACTCTGCTCCTGTGGCTCGGCTGGCGCCCTGACGGGGCTCCCTACAGTCCGCTCAGGGGTCCGGCACTCCCACAAACTTATTTTTCTTCCCCGCTGGCAATCTAGGACTTACACGGATCTTGCTTGAGGCCTCCCAGTTCTCTTCATTCTTTTCCAGCGCGGAGGTCGGGCATCTCCATTACGGCGTCAGGCACTCCGCCCGTGCCAGAGTTTCTTTTCTTACTGTTTCATACTTTATTTGTAGCGGTGTCTTTTCTTTTTCGCTCTGCTGGGGCATGGTGTCCACCGGTTGAACCTGGGTTGACTTGTTTGACGGTTCCGCCAGGATAGATGTAGGAATCATTCCCTAGGGACAGGAGCTCCGCTTTAGCACGTCTACTCAGCCATCTTATCAGGCCACACCCCCTAGTTTAACATTTGACTTATCAATGTTGTACAATCCTGAGAAGACTAACGTATTTAAAATGTAACATTTTACTTCTCGAACCAGGAGTCTTAAAAGCTATAGATGGGATAGTCCCGTCCATTTGAGTTATTCTCTGAAATCCTACAAGGTGAATCTTTAAACAAGAAAAAATAAAATGCCAATGAGAGGCAATATTTTTCTTTTCTGATGGTTACAGCTTCACATAAACATCACCTTGTAAATATCCCTCCAGGAATCATATTGGACTAGAAACCTTTCCCCATCAATATCTTTCTAGTGTTGCGAGGCTGCATATGGGGCTTCAGCTGCTGCTTTGCCTACCCAGTAAGACATCCGAGTATTCGGCATCAGCAGTACTGGGATTCGTTCTTGTTTTTACGTAGCTCATCAGCGTGTCTGAAGCACTCTTTGGGGTTCACTTTGAAATTCTTCAGCATTTTGGCATTGACTAGTTTTTCACCAAAGGTTTTAAGGTATAAATGGTCTCGCATGTCTGAAGAAAATGACCTTGATGGAACCTAATAATATCTAGAAGTGGTGTTTTGGGCTTGTAACATGATGGAGTTCTGGTGACTTCTGTTCTTCGATGTTCTCAAGGAATGGAAGGTCGTGTTTTTAGCTAAGGCCTGTAGCAATAAGCTGAAATGGTCCCCTTCCTCTGCAGGTAAGTCTCCAAAAAATATCTTCCACAAAATACACAAACTACACTGGAAATTAAAATCCTCTTCTTACACTAGGAAACTATCCTGTTCCTAGTACCATTAAATGTTAAGTGTTTTTCAGATGCAGGGCTATTTCTGTTCAGAGAAGATCCTGACTTTAAAGATAAAGCCACAATTCCCAGCTCCATTGTTCAATCCTGCAGAGGCGTTTCACCTAGCAATCCTGGATTTGTGTACATTGTCATTTTAGGTTTTAACTCTCTGAACTCATTCATTGAATGTTTTTTTTTCCTTTTTGTCCTTGTGGTTACTCTGTTTAAAACATTTATAATCAGTATTGTGCTGTCCTGAGCACAGTAATATATATTAAACTAAAAATCTTGTTTCTCTACCAAGGAATCGTTGTTAATATACATACTTTTAATTAAATCTTAATTAAGATATATGCTGAATTTGTGGAGGAAGGCTCCAACACCCTCTGGGCTACTCTCCCAAATGTGATCTTGATAAAGGTTTGGCAGCTTTGGTGGGTTTGACCTTAGTTCCTACTGACTACTTGTTCTTTGGTGCCTAAGAAGTCCACTCTTACCAAGGCTAGTCTCTCATTCTGTTAGAGCGTTGAGAAAGTGCCTCTTTCTTGCATGGTATGCCCCACTTTTTGCTGAATTGCTGATGTGCTTTGACTGAGTGTGCCCTGGGCTCCTGCCAATCAGGTACCCAGGGCCTGTGTTCCTTCCCTAAAACTGCATTGAAGCCTAAACCCAATTGGCATCTCTGGCCACAGGTAAGCCCCTGGTAAGTGGTACCAGAGGTACCCACGGCACTGTGACCAGAGAAGGCCTACAAGGGCTGCAGCACTTATTGTGCCACCCTTAGAGGCCCTGTACTCTGACACTCACACTATGCCTCTGCAGACTGCGTGTCTTGGTGCAGAACAAAGTGAAGAGTCGACATGGCACACATCCCTGTGTGCCATGCCCACAAACCACTGCCCTGGCATACCTCAGTCACCCCTCTAGCTGGGTGCCCTATGCCAGTGGTGAGGGTACAGGTGCATGAGCCCTGTACCCCTACAGTACCCAGGTCCATTCCTGGGCACTGTAAGTGCAGTGCTGCCATTAAGAGTATATGGTGCTGGGAGTTTGTCATTACGAACTCCACAGCACCATAATGGCTACACTGAAGACTGGGAAGTTTGGTATCAAACTTCTCAGCACATTAAACCCACACTGATGCCAGTGTGGGATTTAATGTAGAATGCACAACAGAGGGCATCTTAGAGATGAAACTCGACCAACTTCCAGTGGCCTGACTGAGTGGCTGCCGAGGCTGCCACCACCAGACATGTTTCTGGACCCCTGGGTCGAGAGCTCACTGCTCTCGGGGGCCTGAAACAATGCACATCCTGGGTCGAGGTGCCAAGCCTCCTCCCCCAGGATGGGCAGGGTTCACGAAGGAGAAGCTTCAAAGGCAATACCGCCTTCGTGAGCCTCTCCAGACCACTTGCTGTACTCAGCAACTGGTCCCCACTGGTTCTTTCCGCCCCCCTTGGGTGGGAGACCCGGCGGGAAAAACAGTGAGGAAGAGGTGTGCCCACCTCTGCCAACTCCACCCCTAAGGTGGGGGAGGCGAGGTGAAGCACAACCTCGAGTCCCCGCCATCTTGAGGATAGGGGACCCAGCCAACCCAGGACAGGCTCCTGCCCCCCTCCCACTGGAGAGTGGCAGAGTAGGGGGTGTACCCACCCCAGGGAAGGGACCCATTGGTCCCTGCCCTTTACCTACCTGTAACGCCCCTAAATTCAGTATTTAGGGGCACCCTGAACCTTCCTGCCTCAGATCCTGATTCCGAAACAACAAGAAGAACAATAAGAAAGACCAGCCGTGCAGCTGCTAACAAGAGGACGACACCAACTGACTTGGCCCCAGCCCTACCGGCCTGTCGAACCTCGAACCTGCTCCTGCTAAACCCCAGCCTCTTCAGTGGTCAGCAACCTCAAACCCCGGAGGACCGGACTGCCTTGCTCAACTAAAAGCTTGGGACTCCCACAAGCAGTGGTTCTGCTCAAACATCTGCAACCCCAGGCCCTGGCCTGAGACCGCGGATCCTGCCCACTCTGCACCCGCCCGAGCCAAAGTGGACAAAAACCACGAGGACGTCCCCCCGGCGACTGTGACCAAGAATCCAGCACCCAAGGACTCACCTCGACGCTCCTGACGACGCCTGCAGCCTCAACACCAGGGACCCCTCCAACCGCGACCAGCAGAGGGTAAGATTTCCCGACGCCTAAAGATACCCCTGCACCCGGCGCCCCACGGCCCCCTGTGCCCAACTCCTGGGTGTCTACCCCTCCTACAGCATCCCAACTTACCTCTCGAAGTGGCGGTCGCACCTGAAGAATCACCGTCCCCGAGTTTGCAGCCATTGTTCGTCTTGCAGCTTTCCCATTGAAATCCATTGGGCGCCCGACGGCCCAAAAGCCCACTGCACCCGGCCGCCCCAGTGCCGCTGAGGGTGCACCAACTACCCTGTTCGACGTCCCCACTTGCCCTGAGTAAGTGACCAGGAGCTTTGCTCCCACAGCCGAGTGGCCTGCCTGCCAGCAGCCACCAACCAAAGGCCGCCCGCCATAGGCTAACGTTGGGCCTACTCTCTCTGCACCCGGCTGCCCCTGTGCCGCTGAGGGTGTAACAGTACAAACCTGAACCTGGGAGACCCCCCCCCCCCCCTCCCCCTGAGTCTTGCCCCAGAACCTTAACTCTGCCAGCCGAGTACTTACCTGAAAGCCGATAACTTGCATTTTCTCCATAGGGTAACATTGACTGATTTTCACTTGGAAATTCTTCTCAGTGTCGAGTTTTGGAACTTTGAAATATTCACTAAAAATCGTCCGAATATCAAAAACGAAATTACTCACCTGTTCTCAGGAGAGATCCCAGTGCTGGATTTAGGTACCCAGCACTGACTAGAAAAAGCGATTACAACTGTGATTTTCCGGTAACTTGATTTTCCTCCATAGTATAACATTGCCTGGTTTTTACCAGAAATCCTTCTAAGTGTCGATTTTTGCAACATACAAATATTCCTTAAAAATCACCTGTGTAACAAAAACGATTTCTTTCAACTGTTTACAGGAAATGCACCAGGGCTGAATCAAGGATCCAGCCCCGAGTAAGAAACGTTCGTAAAGTAATTCTATTGCAGTTTACTTGAAAATCCCATTGAGCTCAATGTTATAGTATACCAAGTATTGTTGCCTATTGCAACCCCTGTACTATATTGCATTTAAAGTCTATTGTTCATTGAAAGTATTCAACAAACAGCATCTTATCTTGAGAAAGTATTTTATGCAAACCTGTGGTTCTAAAATAAAACTATTTTTTTTTTATACAAAACAATTGGCCTAGAGTTCAGTTCTTGAGTGTGTGGATTCATTTGCTGACTGAGTGTGTACATCAAATGCTTTACACTGTCCTCTGATGCTGCCTTACTGCTCGACCAAGCTACCACTTTAGAGAGTAAGGTTCTATCTAACTTTAACCTCTGCCAAACCTCTGGAGACCCTTGGACCCTATACACACTGTACCTCACTTTGGTGCAGTATATATAGAGCCAGTTTCTTACAAGCGTCTTTCATGGTTGACCGAGAAGCTGACATTGGTGCGAACTAGTGTGCCACCAACCAAGTTGGCTGAAATAATTTCAGTGGCAAAGGAAAAGGTTAAAGAATGTTTTGTCAATGTTCGCCCTGGTAGGGCCTCTTTATATTTATGAAAATATTTTCAGACATGTAAGGACTATTTGGCTCTGTTTCTGAAGCCCTTGATGTGACTGGTGTGGATTGAGTTTGTGCAGAAGATGACTTGTAGCTTGGTAATCAGTTTCCGAGCTGTTCAGATGCGGTCTTGTATATTGATTTTACAAATTGCAAGTAGCATGGACATTTCACCAGAAAGGGACGTCCCTTACCCCTCTTTCTTATTTTTAGAAGTCTCTTCATTCACCACTATGGAACGAAACCAGCAAAAGCTTTACTGCTGCCTTCAGGTCAAAGTCTAACATTTTGACAGATAATGCAAGTCTCAAAGCTGTTGGAGCCCTTACTCCCATTTATCGAGGCTGTCCTGAAACTGGTCATGATTACAGCGAAGAAACCTTTTACATTCCTAGCAATCCTCAGATCATTACCCATTACCCAGTTGATCGATCATCTCTCCCTTAACCAGAAAGTAATATTGTCTAAGCTTCTTCCTCAAAATAAACCCAAATGCCTTTCCCACATCAGCTCTGTGGGCTGTAAAATCTTCACCTCTGGAAGACTCATCCACGAACACGGAGTGTCTCCTTGGCCTCTGTCCTTTATGAACTGACTAGACTGAAAATTGTAACCTAGGAGATTAAATGAATAGCCGCTTTTCTCACCAAATGGATCTTAAATTGTGGTGTGGACTCTGTGGACACCTTGGCTTGATTGATGGGTACTGCTTTCATGCTATGCAGCAGTGATTGGATGCATTCATGCTTTTCAGACTATGTTCAGGTACCCCATAATGGACATGCCTTGCCCTTTGTTGGGGAGTAGTGTAGAGGCAATCTCCTTCCTGGGATGCTTCAGGAGTAGAGCTATGACCGTCTCTGTGGGCCTAGTCTCCCCAGTGAGGCAGTTCCACAGGCAGTACAGAAACTTTTGAGGCTATTCCAGAGTCCCAGAAGAGATGGCCTTCTCTTCCAGGTGATCCTCATTTATTCAAAGTTTTATATTGCGCGAACATGACCCTTGCAGTTATCAGAGCGCTTTAGACATATAGAACCCATAAAGCTTCCCAGATACGGGTAGTCAGAGTTAATGACCAGTCAAGCAGTAGAGAGAGAAGAGATCCTAAGATCTAGGGCATAAATTTGTTCATGAGTAGTACGTTTACTTTTTCCTTGAAAAACAGTTGAGGGAATTAGCCTGATTTCAGGGGCCTGGGAGTTACAAATTCTCGGGGCGAACCCAGAGAGCTTGGTTGGAGGTTTTCTTTTTAAAGCATCTCGGTGGTATCTGCAGTAAGGTGCTGGAGGATCTGCAGCCGCCAGAAAGTTCGGATTTCTGAGCAAGGTATCTTGGGGTATTGAAGTGTAGGGTTTTATGAGTCATGCAGACGGTTTTTAACTAATTCTTGCCTCATAAGGGAGCCATTTGAGGTATTTTAAATCGGCGGTTGTTTCATTTTGATCCTGTGATGAGTCTTGCAGCAGAGTTAAAGGACTGCTCTTGGAGTGTAAGAAGGTGCCCTCTTTTTGCGTGGTTGCCCCCACTTTTTGCTAAACTGCTGATGTACTTTGACTGAGTGTGCCCTGGGTTCCTGACAAACGGGTACCCATGGCCTATGTTTCCCTAAACTGCATTAAAAACAAAACCCAATTGGCACTCTTTGGCCAGAGGTCAGTCCCTTGTAAATGGTACCACAGGTACCAAGGGCACTGTGGCCAAGGAAGGCCTCTAAGGGCTGCAGCACTTATTGTGCCACCCTTAGAGGCCCTGTACCTTTACACACACACACACACTGCCTTTGCAGGCTGCGTGTCTTGGTGCAGAAAAAAGTGGTCAACATGGCACACATCCCTGTGTGCCATGCCTACAACCCACTGCCCTGGCATAGGTAAGCCACCCCTCTAGCTGGGCGCACTATACCAGTGGACACTAGTTAGGTCGTTTTTCAGGGGGCATCTCGAAGATGCCCTCAGAGTGCATTTTTCATTTAATCCTACACTGGCACCAGTGTGGGTTTAATGTGCTGAGAAGTTGGATACCAAACTTCCGAGTTTTCAGTAAAGCCATTATAGTGCTGTGTAGTTCGTAATGACAAACTCCCATACCAAATACTCTTTATGGCATTGCTGCACTTACAATGCCTAAGAATGGCCTTAGACACTGTAGGGGTACATGGGTCATGCACCTGTCCCCTCACTACTGGTATGCCCAAAGTTGGGGGCAGAACCGGTGGGGACCAGTTGCTGGAAGCAGCAAAGGTCTGGGGTAGCTCACAAATGCTGCAAGCCTTTGAAGCTTCCCCTTCGTGGACCCTCCCCATCCTGGGGTGAGGAGGCTTGGCACCTCATCCTAGGATGTGCATTGTTTCAGACCCCCAGAGAGCAGCAGGCTCTCGACCCAGGGGTCCAGAAGCGTGTCTGGTGGTGGTAGCTGGCGGGCAGCCACTCAGCCTGGACACAAGTGTTAGGTTGTTTTTCAGGGGGCATCTCTAAGATGCCCTCTGAGTGCATTTTTCATTAAATCCCACACTGGCATCAGTGTGGGTTTAATGTGCTGAGAAGTTTGATACCAAACTTCCCAGTTTTCAGTAAAGGGATTATGATGCTGTGGAGTTCGTAATGACAAACTCCAAGCACCATATACTCTTAATGGCAATACTGAACTTACAATGTCTAAGAATTGGCTTAGACACTGTAGGGGTACAGTGCTCATGCACCTGTACCCTCACCACTGGTATAGTGCACCCAGCTAGAGGGGTGGCTGACCTAGGCCAGGGCAGTGGGTTGTAGGCATGGCAGACGGATGTGTGCCATGTCGACTCTTCACTTTGTTTGGCACCAAAACACGCAGCCTGCAAAGTGTGTGTGTGTGTGTGTGTGTGTCTGTGTGTGTAGGCACAGGGCCTCTAAGGGTGGCACAATAAGTGATGCAGCCCTTAGAGGCCTTCCCTGGCCATAGTGCCCTTGGTACCGGTGTTCCCATTTTCAAGGGACTGACCTCTGGCCAAAGAGTGCCAATTGGGTTTTGTCTCAATGCAGTATTAGGGCAAGAACTTATTCCCTGGGTACCTGTTTGGCAGGAGCCCAGGGCACACTCCAAGTACATCAGCAGTTTAGCAAAAAGTGGGGGCAACCATGCAAAAAGAGGGAACTTTCTTACACTTACTGCTCGCCCACACTACCACAAATGGAGTAAGGTATCTACTTTTACCTCTGCCTACCTTTGGTTATCCACTGGACTTTGTGCACACTATACCTTACTTTGGTATAGTATAAACAGAGCCAGCTTCCTACAGTAGTTTGGTGCCAAACACTCGTGTACAGTGAAGCCATCATGGTGCAGTCAAACTCAAGTTGTCGAGTTTCCTGCCCATGTTCTCTCTATGGCTTCACTGGCACTTACAAAATTAGGAAATGGTCTCTAATATTGTAGGGGCATATCTGCTCATGCAGCTATGTCCTCACCTGTAGTATTGTGCACCCTGCCATAGGGCTGTGATGCCTGGTAGAGGGGTGACTTACCTATGCCTTCAGGCAGTGTTAGCTGGCACGGCACCCAGGCAGGGTGCCATGTTGACTTTGTCTCCCTCACAGGGGCATGCAAGCTGCAGGGGCATCAGGGACCCTCTTCAGCTGCCAGGCCTTGGGAGTCCAGGTTGCCATTTATTAGGGACTTACAGGGGGCAGAAGTACCAATTGTGGGTTTGTTTTTAGGGAGGGAGCACTGGCACAGGGGACCTGGTTGGCAATGACCTTGTAAACTACATTCTAAACCACATCAAAACCAGTCAAAAAGTCTGGGCCTAACCAGGCAAAAAGATGCACGTTCTCACATGACCCCCAGTAACCACCACAACCTACCCCCCCCCCCCACCCCAAAAAAAGAAAAGAGGCTGAAACTAATCTTGCCCTGGAGAGTCTTCATCTTCTAAGTGGAAGAACCTGGAAAGGCCATCTGCATAGTTATGGGCAGTTCCAGGTTTGTGTTCTACTGTAAAGTCCATTCCCTGTGTGGATATGGACCACCTTGGCAGTTTGGGATTCTCACCTTTCATCTGTTGTAACCACCGAGAGGCCTGTGGTATGTCGTAACTAGGAAGTGAGCGCCAAACGGGTATGGCATCAACTTCTTCAGGGCCCAGACCACAGCATAGGCTTCCTTCTCTGCCACTCCAATGCTGTTCTCTAGGGAGAAGTCTTCTGCTTATAAAAGCAACAGGTTGCTCATGTCCCTCATTTGTTTGGGCTAGGACTGCACCTATGCCATGCTCAGAGGCATCTGTCTGCACAATGAACTGCTTGGTATAGTCTGGAGCTTTTACGACTGGGGCAGAGCACATTGCATCCTTCAGAGTGTAAAAAGCGTTTTGACAGCTCACTGTCCATTTTACTGTCTTTGTCTTCCTTTTTAAAGGTTAGTTCTGTGAATGGAGTCACTATAGACCTATAGTCCTTCACAAAACTCCTATAGTACCCAGTCAAGCCAAGGAATGCCCTGACTTGGGACTGGGTTATTGGAGCTACCCAGACCATAATGTTCTGAATTTTTGATTGGAGTTACTGAACATTTGGCCTTCACCTACCAGGTGACCCAAGTACACAACATTTCCCTGCCCTATCTGGCACTTGCTTGTGTTGATAGTGAGGCCTGCACTTCTCGGAGCCTGTAGGAGCTTGCCAAGGTGGAGCTGGAGATGACAATATCCAGATAAGGTGCACTAAAGGATTCCAGCCCAGCAAGAACTTTGTTCACAAACCGTTGGAAGGTGGCAGGGGCGTTCTTTAGTCCAAAGGGCAGCGCAGTAAGCTGAAGTGCTCATTTGGGTTGGAGAATGCTGAGAGAAAGTGCCCTCTTTCTGCATGGTTGCCCCCACTTTTTGCTGAATTGCTGATGTGCTTTGACTGAGTGTGCCCTGGGCTCCTGCTAACCAGGTACGCAGGGCCAATGTTCTATCCCTAAAGACTGCATTGAAGCCTAAACCCAATTGGCATCTCTGGCCAGAGATCAGCCACTAGTTAAAGGTACCACAGGTACCCAGGGCACTGTGACCAGAGAAGGCCTCTAAGGGCTGCAGCACTTATTGTGAAACCTTTAGAGGTCCTGTACCTTCACACTTGCACACTGCCTTTGCTGTCCGCGTGTTTTGGTGCAGAACAAAGTGAAGAGTCGACATGGCACACATCCCTGTGTGCCATGCCTACAACCCACTGCCCTGGCATAGATCAGTCACCCCTCTAGCTGGGTGCACTATACCAGTGGTGAGGGTACAGGTGCATGAGCCCTGTACCCCTACAGTGTGTAAGTCCATTCTTAGGCATTGTAAGTGCAGTACTGCCATTAAGAGTAAATGGTGCTGGGAGTTTGTCATTACAAACTCCACAGCACCATAATGGCTACACTGAAAACTGAAGTTTGGTATCCAACTTCTCAGCACATTAAACCCACACTGATGCCAGTGTGGCATTTGATTAAAAATGCACACAGAGGGCATCTTAGAGATGCCCCCCTGAAAACTAACCTACCACTAGTGTCCAGGCTGAGTGGCTGCTTTCAGCTGCTGCCACCACCAGATATGCTTCTGGACCCCCGGGTCGAGAGCCTGCTGCTCTCTGGGGGCCTGAAACAATGCACATCCTGGGACAAGGTGCCAAGCCTCCTCCCCCAGGATGGGCAGGGTTCATGAAGGGAAAGCTTCAAAGGCTTGACGCCTTTGTGAGCTTCCCCAGGCCACTTGCTGCTTTCAGCAACTGGTCCCCACTGGTTCTGACCCCCACTTTGGGCGGGAGAACCGGCGGGAAAAACAAGTGAGGAAGAGAGGTGTGCCCACCTCTGCCAACTCCACCCCTCAGGTGGGGGAGGCGAGGTGAAGCACAACTCAGTCCCCGCCATCTTGCAGATGGGGGGACTGAGCCAACCAGGGAAAGGCTTATGCCCCTCTCCCCCTGGAGGGTGGCATAATAGGGGGTGTACCCACCCCAGGGAAGGGACCCTTTGGTCCCAACCTTTACCTACCTTTAACGTCCCTAAATCTAGTTTTTAGGGGCACCCCTGAACCTTGCTTCCTCAGACAAGAAGAAACTACAAGAAAAGGACCGAACAGCTGTGCCGAAGCTAACAAGAGGAAGACGCCCACTAACTTGGCCCCAGCCCTACCGGCCTGTCTCCACCTCGAACCTGCTCCTGCAAAATCCCGGTGACCTGCAGCCAGCAACCTCAAACCCTGGAGGACCTGCCTGCCTTGAACCACAAAGACTGTCTCTCCCGTGAACACCAGATTTGTTCATATCCAACCTCTGGCCGGACACCGCTAATCCGCACCACTCTGCACCCACCGTCCACGGCCTGAGCTTGAGTGGGCAAACACCACGAGGAGGTCTCCCCGGCGATCTTAACCTGAGATCCGGCGACCCCTGACCTGCCTCAAACCTCCAGCCGACGCCTGCAGCCTAAATCCGGAAGGTCCCCCAACCGCGACCAGGAGCTGGTAAGATGATCCAATCCTAAAAGGCACCCCTGCACCCGACACCCCGCGGCCTTGGGTGGCCCAACAGACCGTGCCTAACCAACATCCTAACTTGCCTCTCGAAGTGGTGGTCGCACGCAGAAGACCTTCGTCCCCGAGCCTGCAGTGCCTTTGCAAAGCGGAGGTTCCCCATTGTAAACAGGGAGCCCGACGTCAATACAGCACCCTGCACCCGGCCGCCCTAGTGCCGCTGAGGGTGCACCTTTTGGTGCTATTTTGTTTCCCCATTTGCCCTGAGCTAAAGTCCAGGAGCTTTGCTCCCACAACCAAGTGGCCTGCTCGTCAGCAGCCACCAACCGGAGGCCCCCTATCCCCCATTGGATAACATTGGGACTCAGCACCCGTCTGCCCTAGTGCCGCTGAGGGTGTAACAAGAGTTCATCCCCGACCCTGGGGGACCCCTGAGTCTACCCCCAGAACCTCAACTCCCACTACCGAATACTTACCCTAAAACGGGTAACATTATTTTCCTCCATAGGATAACATTGACTTTTTTTCTGTGAAAAGTTTCTAAGTCTGGAGTTTGAAAACCTAAAGAAATTCTTTAAAATTGCACTAACAAAAACGATTTTACTTACCTGTTTACAGGAAATGTCCCAGTGTAGTATCCAGGTATACTACACTGTGTAAGAAAAGTAATCTCAAAAGTAACTTCCCTGTAATTTTATTGAAAATCCTGTACAAAGTATATGTACTGTATTTACAAAGCATGGCATTTCTCAAACAATACTGTAAGTCAAAACAAAGTGCATTTATAATTATAATCCAAACTGTATTACCACTTTATATTTACTGCAAAGTATTTTACTTACCTGTGCCAGGCTTGCTTGGTTCTAGAAAATAAAATAACTAAAAGAATATTTTTATACAAAAACAATTGGTCTGAAGTTCAGTCTTTGAGTGTGTGAATTCATTTGCTGACGGTGTACAACAAATGCTTAACGCTGTCCTCTGATAAAGCCTTACTGCTCGACCACACTACCACAATTAGAGAGTGAGGTGCTATCTAACTTTACCTCTGCCTACCTTTGGGGTTCAACTGAACTCTGTGCACACTATACCTCACTTTGGTATAGTATATTCAGAGCCAGCTTCCTACAAATGCTGATTTTTTCCTTTGCTCCAGGGGGTCAGACCTTCCTGCCAGTACCCAGACATGAGATCAAAGATACTGGGATATTTGGCTTCCCCTAAACTGTCAATCTGCTCTAGGAATTTGGTGGGCATCCGTTTTTGTCACAGAATTGAGACCCCTATAGTCCACACAGAACCTAATTTCTTTCTTTTCTCCCTTGGAGTGAGGTTTGGGGGTCAAGACAATTGGGATGGCCCAGGGTCTCTCTGAGGATTCAATGACACCCTTGTTCCAGCATTTTGCTCACCTCAGCTTGTATGTCTGACATTATCAGACTGGCTGTAAATTTTGTTTTTGACAGGTAGGCTGTCACCAGTGTTCTCTACATGGTTACACCAGGTAGTCTGACCAGGGGTCAGAGAGAAGCGCTCAGCATACTGACTTAGGACTAGACTGCAGTCAGTTTGCTGTTGGGCAGTGAGGGTGTCTGAAAAGGCCACTCCATCCACAGTCCCATTTTGGGGATTGCTGGAGAGTACATCAGCGAGAGGTTCACTCTGTTTTCTGGCCCTCATCTGTGACAATGGTCATTTGTGCTCTGTCATAGGGCATCAGGCGGTTGACATGTATCACCCTTTTGGGGTGTTTGCAACTGCGAAGGTCCACCAGATAGGTGAGCTTCCCTTTTCTTTCAAGGGCAGGGTGCGGCCCACAGGCTACAATACCCATACCTTCTGCCGTGGTTTAAATTCTACCAGAGGGCCTTTTGATCATACCACTGCTTTTGCACTTTTTGGCTGGCCTGAATGTTTTGACTTGATTTTCCATGTATTCAGCCATCCCGGAACTAAGGCCAAGCACATAGTCCACTATGTCTTGCTTTGGTTCTTTGAGAGGTTTCTCCCAAACTTCTCTTACCAGACTCAGAGGACCTATAACGTGTGTCCCAACAAGTTCATAGGGTGAAAACCCCACTCCCTTTTGTTGTACTTCCTTGTAGGCAAAACGCATGCATGGAAGTAAGATATCCCATCTCCTGAGTTTTTCAGTGAGCACGCCAATCATTCATTTTAGTGTCTGGTTGAATCTCTCCCCTAGGCCATTGGTTTGTGGATGATGGGGTGTGGTGAATCTGTAGTTTCCTCCACACTCATCCCACATGTGTTTTAGGTATGCAGACATGAAGTTTGTACATCTGTCTTATACCACCTCCTTTGGGAAACCAACCCTGGTGGATACACCAAGGAGGGCTTTTGCCACAACTGGGGCAGTGGTGGCTCTAGGGGGAATATCTTTAGGATACCTGGTGGCATGATCCACTACCTCCAGAATATATTTGTTCCCTGAGGCTGTTGGAGGGTCTAGGGGGCCAACAATGTCGACCTCTACCCTTTTAAAGGGTAAATCCACACCGAAGGAGCGTACAGTTATTATGAATTCATCCACAATTAATTATTGAAGTCCATAAATAATCAATATTCCAATGCGAGCTTCCTTGTCCACTTGTCTTTATTGACACTTGTTCCAAACTCTTCAAAACACAAATCAATCAATATTTCAATACAGCCAGCCTACGTGTTTCGTCCCCCATGGGACATCAGGGCTGTAAAAAGAAAGCAAAAAATAAAAATCCATTCCAATTCGAGATTGTACATACAAATTAAAACAAAGTACCCAAATGTTTAGAAAACATGTTCATTTTTGCAGCGTGAATCTTTCTGGATTCACTATGCTGTGCATTATTCCGCCATCTCGTGGTTGGGTCCGGATTCGTAGTCTTTTTCTTTCTTTTTTTTTTTTTTTTTGTTGGCCCAGGTGGGCGGCGACGCCCCCACCATTTGGTGTCCTCTGTGACGTCGTCGCGCTTCCTACGGAAGCTCCCACCTTTGGTCGCCATCTTCGGATTCTTTTTTCCGCCGTGGGGTCTGGATCGTCGACGAGAAGTTCCAGAAAGTTGGACGAAGAATCTCGAAAATTTGACAATCACCAAAGGATCGTTCCCTGAAGACACCGGACCAGGAGACGAGTACAGGAGGCGACGAGAAGGACGACAAGGTAGAAGGTCCACGACCAAAATCTCGACGCCTACAGAGTGCGCTCACAGGGGGCCCCCTGAGCGCGGGTATGGACAAGACACCGTTTAAGTTTTGCCAAAACTGTCACCACAAGTACGCCCAGAAGGACCAGCACCCAGTCTGCAACCTCTGCTTGCCGCTCGACCACATCAGCGAAAACTGCAACGCGTGTTCGGCCTTCACCCCGAAAACCCTCCGGGTGAGAGAGGCAAAGAAGGGCTAACTACAACATGCAGGGCCAGGGAGCACCTCCATTGCTCCGAGACCTGGGCCTCTCGAGTGGATAGGAAGACAACATCGCAGAGGGACCGGAGGACTGCTCAGTCGTCGAGGTCCACATGAAAACGTCGAAGGAGGTAAGGGAGACGTCGACCCCGAAGCACCCAAGCGACGCTCGAAAGATTGAAGCTAAGGCCCCGAGCGACACTCTCAGAAGTGAAGCCAAGTCCTCGAAGCGAGCGTTGCCGCCGAAACACTCGACGAAAGCAACAGCAACCAAGGACAAACAGCCGAGCGGATCCTTCGGGAAGGACTCCCAATCGGCGTAAGCCTCCGAAAAACCAAGGGCGTCTAAGGTAACCTCCGAAAAGGAAGCCTCTATTACCTGAAAAGAAGGCCCGGCGTCATCCTCGACGTCCGAGACCGCGAAGAGGAGCGCTTCAGCCATCGACGCCGAAAAGGCCCACGAGATGGAGAAGAAAAGGAGAAGGCTCGAAGCAGAGATGGCGAGCATCCTGCAACGGAAAAAAGACTTCGACGAAAAAATGAAGCTATACGCCATTCCGTCGAAGCAATCAAGCGAAGCACTCGGGTAGGGCGACACCGAAGACATCAAACCCCCGAAAAAAACCGAACCGCTCGACTAACAGGGCGAAGAGGACGACTACTTCGAAGCCGAAGGCGAAGAGTTCCAGTCTTACCGGGACTCGACGCCCTCGGAAGCACAAGACTTAGACTGGCAAGACCTCGACGCAGATTCACCAGAAGAAGGGGTAGACTCTTACCCCTCGAGGCCTTCGCCGCCAGACGACATTGGAGCCTACAATGTGGTCTTCCAAAAGGCTGCAGCAACGTATGGCGTCGAAATGCAAGAGGAGAAGGCGAAGGCATGTTTCCTTTTGGAAACCCTACTTCCTCAACAAACCAGGTCCCAGTTCCTACCCATGTTTCCAAGCGTCCTGGACCAGGGAAGGGAGGCCTTCAAAGAACCAGCAGTCTGCAAGGCTGTTACACCAAGGAGCGAAAAAAGTACAAACACTCCTCAAAAGACCCTGCGTACATCCAGGGGTCAGTGCCAGCAGACTCCATTATCACGGCAACGGCCAGGAAAAGGGCCAATGTACCCACTAACACAGGTCCACCTCCAGACAAGGAGAGCAAACGAATAGACCTCACAGGACGAAAGGTTGAGAGGAACGCAGCCATACACTGGCGCATCGCCAACTCCAACGCCCTCATCAGCAGGCATGCATACCAGCATTGGGATGAAATGAGCCAGCTCGTAACACACCTGCCACAACAACACCAACAAAGGGCTAATCACCTAGTGGAAGAGGGCAAGGCTATCGCAAACACTCTGCCTAAAATCAGCCTTGGACACAGCAGAAAACTCCAGCAGGCAGATGATGATAGGGGTGACTGAAAGGAGACACGCATGGCTCAGGATCTCGGGTTTCAAACCTGAGGTACAAAGCAATATCCTGAATACGCCATTCGACGGCCATAAACTGTTTGGAGCCCCAGTCGACGAAAAGCTGACACAGCTTAAAAAAGACAACGAAACTGCAAGGTCCATGGGAGCACTGCAGTTCAGGGGGATGAGAAGAGGAACCCCCTCAAGGCGGCCCAATGGTAGAGGAGGCAATGCGCCCGCCACTTCCCACCAATCTCCCCAACAAGGATATCAGGGGAACAACCAGGGCCAAAGCCAACAGGGACAACAACAGCAAAATTGGCAGTATCAACCCAGAGGACGGTCCTTTCGAGGACGGGGACAGTCCCGAAGAGGGGGTCAGCAGCCCACCTCAGTGACTCCGCAAAGAAACCAAACCCTCCCCTATCAACACCAAGGGAGAGGAGAAGTCAACAAAAGGAAAAAATAAGAAACACACAGCAAGCAAATAACCACCGATCATACAACCCCGGTGGGGGGCCGAATAGGAAAGTTCCTCACACAATGGAGAGAGAGATTACCACGGACAAGTGGATACTGAACATCATACAGCACGGATACTGCATAGAACTCCAAAAACACCCCCCGGGCAGGAAACCAAGACACCGGCCACTGCCCGCAAGGGAGCTCGCACTCCTACGTCTAGAAGCAGAGGAGCTGCTAAAAAAGAGCAATAGAACCAGTTCAAATCAACGAAAGGAACAGGGGAGTATACTCAACGTACTTCCTAGTGCCAAAGGTAGACGAAACACTAAGGCCAATACTGGACCTCGGATTCCTGAACAAGTTCGTAAGAACTCAAAATTTCAAAATGACGTCACTTCAGGAGGTAATACCCCAAATCCAAAAAGGGGACTACATGGCGACCATAGACATGAAAGACGCATATCTGCACATACCAGTCAACCACAAACACAAACGTCTATTAAGATTCGTGATAGGCCAGAATCACTACCAGTTCACAGTGCTAGCCTTCGGGCTCAAGTCCGCACCAAGGGTGTTCACAAAATGCCTAGCAGCAGTGGCGGCGCACCTACGGAGAAAGGGCATACATGTATACCCCTACCTTGACGACTGGCTTGTAAAAGCAGGATCATACAGACACTGCAAAGATCACATCAAACAAGTCATACAAACACTGTCCAGACTAGGTTTCTCAATACATTGGGAGAAATCGTCAACCGAACCGCAGCAGATCAAAATATTCTTAGGGGCAAAAATCGACAGCACACAGTCCAAAGTGTTCCCCAGCGACAAGAGAACTATAGCGCACCTGAGGGAAACACGTCATTACCGCAAGGGGCAAGTTCTGACAGTGAGGACGGTGAGCAGACTAATGGGGATGATGGCATCATGCATCCACCTAGTCCCAAATATCAAGCTGCACATGAGACCGTTCCAGGAATGGATACAGCAACAGTGGTCACGAGCAACAGGGAGTTGGGAAGATCTAGTGGTTGTCACACACGCAGTGCAGCAAGAAATAGCGTGGTGGAAGGAAGAGAACATATTTTTTTTAATTAATTAATTTATTTATTTTTTATTGTCCTAATTTATGCGATTAAATGTGGTTATGGTAAGGCCAAAGTCACCTTATATACCCCAAAACTCTTAAAGGAGAACCGCCAATAGGGTACAAGGTTAAGACCAGGTCTCAACAACCTTCAAAGAATTTGAAAATGGTCAATCATGGTCCCACCATGATAATTCCATCCATGTCGCATTAGTTAAAATCATTGGACGTCCGCCCTAGTTTAAGATGTATTCTTATCCCATAATTCCCAGTATTTTATTCGTTTGCTCTTCCCACTAGCTTTATCCAGCTTCTTGATTCTATCTACTGACCTGTGCCATTCTGCCACCCCGGGAGGAGTAGGGAGAATCCAATTGATACACACCTCCCGTCTAGCTAACAGGATCAAGACAAATAGTAAATATTTGTGGTTTTTACTTAATACCATATCCACTACATTATTATCCAAAATGCCAAAGATAACTATAAAAGTGCTTACCTTGATGTTAATATCTAGAGCTTTTGAAATACTCTTACCAACTTCTTCCCAGAAGACATCAAGGTGTATACACAGATGGAACATATGAATATAGTTTGCCTTTATCTTGTTGCATTTCGGGCAGTGTTTCATCTCCTGGTTATTTATTTTAGACAACTTCTCGGGCGTCCAATAAGACGTGTGTATGGTAAACAAATGGTTTTTCCTTAGGGGTGCAGAAGCAATAGTATACCAAAGAAAAGTGCAGGATACTTGCCATAACTGTTGCAAGTCTTGGTCGGGAAAGACTTTTTTCCAGATGTCGTCTGGGGTGGTGAAATCGCCTTCTTCGTCTTGAATCATATACCAGTACCATTTAGATATTTCTTTCCGAGTTGGATCTTTTGAAGCTCTTCTTCCAATTTTTGTGTGGAAACTAATGTTTTCTCTTGGTCTTTTGACCAACTCGCCAGCTGGTAATATTTAAACTTAGAAATGCCTCCGTTGGTTTTTTCTAGCAATGAGGCCCAACTTTGAAGAATGCCATTTTCAAGGAGTTCTCCTCAGCAAGTTATACCAGCACTTATCAATGGGGCAGCAAGAGAGTCTTTTAGGCAGTCCGGGGTTCCAGGTGAGCACCATATAGGTGCTAGATCACTATAGTAGGGGATTTTCCAAGATTTCCTTAGGTCGTACCATAACTTATATGCTGATCTCAAAACTTTTAATTTTATCTTTTGAAATATTTTGGATGACCAAATTTATAAAGACAGTTATCCTCATCCGTTACAGTGTGCCAGTACGGAGGATACAAAACGCGAGGTCTAAGAAGAATCCTAATATTCTTAAATTGAAAGGCTCTAATAGGCCAAAAGATCTGGACTAGCTATGCCTCCTCGATTTTTTTTCTTCTGGGAGAGCTTCTTCCACGCTATCCTTACTCCTTTGGAAGCCCAAATAAAGGTGTTAATTTCACTTTGGATCTTTAACCATATGGACTTGAATTCCAGTGGGATTGCATTAAATAAAAAAGTGAATTTGGGCAGAATTGACATTTTTACAGCATTTGTTCTCCCTAAAAAAGTAAGAGATATACTATTCCAAGATTTTAGTAATTTCCTCATTTCTTTGACTTTCGAATTGAGGTTTACTTGAGCAATTTCATCAATATTTTTTAAAACCTCTATCCCCAAATATTTAATTTTATTGTTACCTCCTCTTGGTGGTGAATTCATATTCCAGAGCATCATCTCAGTCTTCTGGCTATTAAGTAGATAGCCAGAAACACTACCAAATTCTGATAACAACTTTGTTATGGGGTGAAGTGATTTATCTAGGTCACTTGTGTACAGCATTAGATCATCTGCATATAATGCAATCTTAATGACCCATTCTTTAAAGGTAAAAGGAATAATTTCTTGAGACCTTCTGATCATGTTTGCGAGAGGCTCAATGTACAAATTAAAAAGATGAGGAGAGAGCGGGCACCCCTGTCTCGTGCCTCTGTTGATAATGAATTCTTTCGAGAGACTTCCATTAATCAGAATTTTTGCTTTGGGGGCTTTATATATGTTTCTGATTGCTCAAGGAAGAGAACATATTACAGGGGAAGCCATTCACACAGCCAACTCCAACAGTGACCATCACAACAGATGCCTCACAGCAGGGCTGGGGCGCGCACATGGACAGACTCCGCGTCAGGGGGCTGTGGTCACAACAAGATGCAGTGAAACACATCAACTACCTAGAACTAAAAACTGTGTTCCTAGCCTTAAGAGCCTTTCAGAAGCAGCTTTACGGCCACAGAGTGCTGATACAAACAGACAACACAACCACCATGTTCTACATCAACAAACATGGTGGAACACAGTCAGCACCGCTATCAAGCCTGGCACAAGAGATTTGGAGATGGGCCATCCCTCTAAGGATAGACCTACTGGCGATACACCTTCCAGGAATAGACAATGTAGAGCAGACCGACTCAGCAGGCGGACGTCGGCATCCCACGAATGAAGCTCAACCAACAGGAAGTGCAGCGGCTGTTCCAAAAATGGGGTACACCACGGATAGACCTGTTTGCAACACCCCAGAATGCAAAATGCCAACATTACGCATCCAGACAACCGGACCAAAGGTCCCTAGGTAATGCGCTATGGATAAGTTGGTCGAACGAATTTGCATACGCTTTTCCCCCGATACCACTGTTACACAAGGTACTCAGCAAATGCAGGAGCAGCAGCATGACACTCATACTGGTGGCACCTCAGTGGGCCAGACAGTCATGGTTCTCACAAATAATGGAAATGGCACAGGAACCAGCGCACGGGTTCAGCAGAAGGAAAGACCTCCTGACAATGCAAGACGGAAAAGTGCTCCACCCAGAACCAGAGAGCCTCAGCCTAGCAGCATGGCTCCTGAGGACCTAGAATTTGCACACCTCAAGCTACCACCAAGCACTATGGCAGTACTCAGAGAAGCAAGGAGACCCACTACAAGGAAGTGCTACATTGCAAAGTGGAAAAGGTTCTCACTATGGTGCCTTACAGAGGGACTGCAACGAAAGGTCACAAAAGAATCAACGGTACTACAATACTTAACGCACCTACTACACAGCGGGCTGAGCTACTAGTCACTAAGGGTTCACTTAGCAGCCATAGTGGCCTACACCAGGGGAGAAGCGGGGAAAAGTTTCTTCACCTCCCAGGTGGTCAAAGATTCCTGGAGGGGGCTAAAAGAATAGCCCCCCAAAAGGATGCCAGCCCCAAGCTGGAACCTCAACACTGTGCTAACACAGTTGATGAAATCGCCATTTGAGCCCATACACAAGACTGCACATGCTCACACTAAAAACGGCATTCTTGGTGGCTATCACGTCACTGCGAAGGGTCAGTGAACTGCAGGCTCTTACACTACAAGAGCCCTACTTGCAAATACACAAGGACAGAATTGTCATGAGAACGGACCCACACTTCCTGCCAAAGGTGGTGTCGCGGTTCCATATTAACCAGACAATACAGATACCAAGTTTCTTCCAGAAACCATCAACGCGCACAGAAAAGGCGCTACACACGCTGGACGCCAGAAGGGCAGTGATGCACTACATAGAAAGGACAAAGGAATGCAGGAAAACAAAACAACTCTTCGTATCTTTCGCAAGCAGTTTCCTGGGACGACCAGTAACTAAAAATACCATAGCACGATGGATTGCACAGGCAATACAACTCTGCCACAAGCAGGCAGGACAAGAATTAGAGGGAGCCGCCCAGGCTCACTCAACAAGGAAGAAAGGAGCAACGGTTGCGTTCCTAGCGAACACACCTATCCAAGACATTTGCCAAGCGGCAACATGGTCTTCCGTGCACACGTTCACCAAACACTACTGTGTGGATATCCAGATGAACAAAGAGGCACAAGTAGGACAGAAGGTCTTACAGCACATTTTCAGCAACCAATGCTCATCTTCCACCCAACCACCGCAATAACAATACCGCTACAAAGTCTATGCACAGCATAGTGAATCCAGAAAGATTCACGCTGCAAAACGAATAGTTTCTTACCTGTCGGTGTAGTTTTGCAGCTTGAAGACTTTCTGGATTCACTAGCGATCCCACCCGCCTCCGCCAGGAAGATAACATAGGAGGTTAAGGGTAAAACTAGACTACATAAAAGGTTTAGAGGGATCAAAAGAAAAATAGAAGGATAAAAGGACATAGACTACAAAAAAAAAAAAAAAAATCCGAAGATGGCGACCAAAGGTGGGAGCTTCCGCAGGAAGCGCAACGACGTCACAGAGGACACCAAATGGTGGGGGCGTCGCCGCCCACCTGGGCCAACAACAAAAAAAAAAAGGAAAAGACTACGAATTCGGACCCAACCACGAGATGGCGGAATAATGCACAGCATAGTGAATCCAGAAAGTCTTCAAGCTACAAAACTACACCGACAGGTAAACTATTCGTTCCACCTGCCTATAGAACAGTCTATACTCATCTGATAAGTTATGCCCCACTATCATTGACTCATCCAAAATGTACTTATATCCAACAAAAGGCATCCTGCTTATGACATTCTTTTAGATCCACAATCCTATACAGTTTCCAACTTGTATTCACCTATACATGGTGATTACCCATCTTTGTTCAAAAATATTATTAAATTGTTGATCAGAATAGTACGTGTGCACTGATCCATGATGTATCATGACTAACCTGGCCTTCAATTATCAAAAGTTTTTATCAGTTTATTATCATCAGTTAGCACCAATCCTCCTAACTTTTGAAACCCTGAACACTCCACTTAGTCCTATTTAATGTGTATTTATCAAGAAACACGGGCCTCTGTCCCAATGATTTCCAGAAACATCATGAATCTTTACTCACCATCATTAGATTAAGTGATCTCACCTGAATCATTTTCATGTTACTGTCTATTTCTTATTCTTTATCCAATTTTCCGATATTTATATTTTATGATGCAAATTCTGTAAAAGAGAATTACCACTATTTAGTGTTCTCACCCTTACTTTTATATCTGTTCCTTAAGCTTGCCTCGTTCTTACTTATTGCTCACCTTTTTATAATGTCGAATGAGTTCCTGTCAATTGCTCTTCCAGCCTTCCTAATCGATTTTCAAAGTTTCTATTTTGTGATGCTAATTCTGTAAAGAAAAAATATAGCCGCTATTTAATATTCTTCACCCCATTTCTCTTATCGCCCCTCTAGCTAGCCTTTTTCCCACTCATCTGCTCACCTTTTTATTATGTCCAAGCATCTCCATGAAGTTCTTTCCTCTGCAGCCAGGCCCGATAAATCCCGCTGTAATTTGCGACTATTTCCCACTTCCATTTAAAATTCTTTTGAACCAATCCGGAGTTGCGCATTCAAGCCTTGCGCTTTAAATACAATTCTGTCCAATCATTAGCGAGCCACAAACCTCATTCATTTAATTTATGTGTAATTTTGGGCTGCAGTTCCCTCTCTGGTCCACGTCGTCTACCTATCTCCCGATTGGTCACACTGCGAGCCAATCACCTCTCAGTTACTGTTCTGTGGACGAATCAAGTTTCCCATAACTTATTACAAACGTATACCTTTCACCAATAGGTCTTTTAATTTATGAAAGGGTCTTTTAAGACTAAATCTCTGGCAGCAGTTCCCTCTCTAGTCCGCATCGTCTGCCTGATCATGTATTATAGCAGAGTTTCCCTTCACATATTCCAAACAAAAGCCTTTCAACTATAGGTCTTTTAATTAATGTAAAGGTCTTTTAATACAATGTTTACCTGCGCCCTCTGTGCATATCTATTCATAAATTGGATGATATAATTTAATATATATTTGCCGTAATTAACTGGCAAATTCAGATTCCCACTCGACGCATGCTAGGGGTCGCGAAACTCCTGAGTTAACTTAGAACTACTATGTTTAAGCATAAATGCCATATCTATTGTAAATGCAACCTATTTTGAGTTGATGTTTAAAATTTCCAACACTCTCGAACAGACAATATTTGTACGTATGTTACTGAGCACCCGTGTATTTATTTTTATGTTGATTACAAGACACCCATTTACATCCTCTGGTTTATCTGCTAATGATCACAACCTATGCACTATCGATTCTACCAATATCATGTACATTTAAATTCCATAGACCATACCACTCAATAAAATTCATCCAAAAAATATATAAAGTTCTGATTCATAATCGCTGTTACATAAATCTTACTATCCACTAGTCTTCCAAAGAACATATAGGCTTCTCAATCAATTTAATCTAAGAAATAATGCAACTCCTATCACTATTCAAGCCCTGGATCACCGCTCTACATCTACTGATCCATCTTGCCTCTTGTTTTCTGATCATTAGTTCCCAGTCTCCACCCCTGGCTCTGGGAAAAATTCTTTGTATCCCATGGAACCTAAAATTTGTGTCCCTCATGTGGTTTTCTTTGATATGCTGGTAAATGGGTGATTTCATCTCCTGATTAATGATAGCCCTTCTATGCTCCTGAATTCTAGTTTTCAAACTTCTCTTGGTGCTACCGATGTAGATTTTAATTAGATGCACATATAATTACATATACAACTCCTGTGCTATTGCAATTAATAAATTCATTTATGCAATAACTTTTCTTGGTGTTATATGTAAATTCCTTCTTTCTGTTGATGCCCAGACTGCAGATATTACATGTTCCACATATGTAGAAACCCTTGGGTTGCTGTGGTAGCCAGTTTCCCCCCATCTGTTTTTAGTGGTTCTACATAATTCCTCGTTATCATAGTCCCAATGGTTTGACATCTTTTGTGAATAACACTTGGTTTGTCTCCAATACAACCAGTCAGACCCGGTACTCCCCTGAGCAAATTCCAATGTTTACTAAGTATTCTGTAAATCTTGTCTTGTTGTGAATATCTAGCCAATAAGTGATACACCTAGAATACTCACCTGTGCACACGAGTTCTGTGACCCTCACCGCTCTTTAACGTTGGTTCCTTTTAAAGGGTACCCCAACCACAAAAAGTTGAATTAAGGGGACAGTTGCTTCCTGCCTTGCTACTAGCTTGGCAGGTGACACACGACTGACAAAAGTCCTTCACCTTCTGAGACATCCCTAGCCAGTAGATATGGTTGACTAACCTACTCCAAGTTTTATCCTGGCCAAGTTGCCCAGCTAGGGGGATATCATGGGCCAAAGTAAGGAGGTACTCTCTAAGACCCAGAGATGCTATCACTCTCCTGGTTGCATCAGGTTTGGGATCTCTAGCCTCGGTGTATAGAATCCAATCTTCCCAAAAGACTTTGCAGGTGCCACTGATATCACACTTTTCCTGTGCAGCAGCTTTCTGCCTCCGGCTATTAAGAGTGGGACAGGTTTCTTGTCCCTGGCACAGACCCATCCTAGAGGGTCTCCCTGGGCCCAAGAAATTTGCCTGCTAAGGCCTAATCTCTTCAGGCTCAGTTCCCTCTGAGAATACAAAGTCGTCTTCCTGGGAAGAGGGGTTCTGACTTGGGATTGGTTTAGAAGCTGGTCCCCCAGTCTGCTTGCCCTTTCTCTTGGAGGGCTGGTCCATTCTTCCAGGATCCCGCGCCCCTTTTTCACTCAGAGCTCTGCTCTGTACTCTGGTTGTAACACAACCCCACCCTGAGAGACCTACCATGCTGGCATGGGTCCTCAATTCGACTTCAGCCCAAGGGGGAACTCTCCAAATCATTTCCAAGCAGACAATCTACCGGGACAGTTGGGGACACAACTACTTTTTATCCAACTACCCCCTAGTCCAAAGGGACCATAGCAATGGGATGGACTGTGGTGACATTGAAAGGACTTTTCCAGTCACCAATGCTAGCAATCCGGCACTCATCTGGGTGAACTAGCTGCTGGTTCACCATTGTGACACTAGCCCCAGTATCCCTCAAGGCCTCTTGCCTGGACACATTCATCTTGGGGAAACTGCCTGTATTTGTTCGTTATCTGGCCAGGCAGCACATAGTAAGTCTACCTTTCCCTCAAAGCCCAAAGTTTCCTCAGTGGGATTACTGACATGGTCAAGCCACACCTGGTATCCCAGCTGGATATTCGCAACTGCAGGTGGAGTAGAGGTATTTTGCTTTGTTTTACAGCTAAGATCTCCAGTTCAGTGTCCTGTTGCTTTACAGTCATGCCACCAAGCTTTATTGGGATCCCAGTTCTTACCCTGGTGCCCACCCTTGGACTGTGTAGAGACTCTGGGCCCACCCTTCTGAGTAGGTTTTTGGGTTTCTCTTTTTCCCTCGGGGTGCTTTTTGGTCTTTCTTTTGGTCTCCCCCACCAGTGTTAGTTTTGGTGACCCTTGTTGTGACCCAATGGTCTGCCTTGTTCCCCAATTCTGGAGGAGAAAGTGGACCTAGGTTTATCAGGAATTGATGTAGTTTCTTTTGGTGACAATTACTTAAAAGGTGCTCCTTCATAACCCAATTATACAACCCTTCAAAATCATGTACATTGTTACCACTCAACCAACTTCCCAGTGTTTTCACGGAGTAATCTACAATAGCTACCCAGGATTGGCTTTGTGTTTTTTTGGCCTCCCTGAACTTGATCCTATACTCCCCAGTGCTGAGTCCAAAGCCCTCAATCAGGGTACCCTTCATGAGGTCATAGGATGTAGAATCTTTCTCATTGAGTGTCAGGGGTCTATCCTTGCACTTTCCGGAGATCATTTCCCACAGGATAGCACTCTACAGCTTCATGAGGACCCGTCTACTAAGACAGGCTCTTTCAAATGCAATGAACCTCTTAGTGATATCATAACCCTCAAAATATTTAGGGACAATCCCTTCGGGGATTTTGGGGTTTGCCGACTATGGCTCCTTATTTATTAGTTTGCTGACCCTGAGATGGGTCCTAGGCCCATCTCCGCTTTCTTTTTCTATGGCTAGGAGTTTAACTTCTAGAGCTATCCTCTTTGCCAGTTTCTAAAGATTTGAATCTTCATTGCTTGCTTCATCTGGGACACTACGGGTTCACTACCACCAGAAGTGTTGATATCTGAGGGGGTAGTGATGGAGCTCGTATACTCCCCATCTACCTCCTCATCCTCTTCTACTTAGCCAGTGGTGGAAGTTCGGTTTGCCAGGGCCTTGTCATTATCTGCCAGCAACTGCTGGAGTTGGGCTTTGTTGGGTTTAGAATCCATGGCAATTTTCCATGCTTTGCACAAATCTTCTAGTTGAGAAACTATAAGATGTGCATAGGCACCCAGGTTGAGCTCCTGGCTGGTCCCTGCAGTATCAGTCCCCTTCTGGCCGGGTTTCCTTTCGGCGTTCTTTCTGTCGTGGGGTGTCGAGGAATACCTCCTCAGACACTGCCTCTACACCGTACAAGGGCAACAATCAGCCCTCTGCTTCCAAGGGTTTCTTCAGAGGGGGCTACAGAGGCAACAATGGCAGAGGTAGATGTTCCAAAACGCACCTCCCCTCCAATACCAAACAGTGATTTGCCTATACTCCCTCCCTACAATCATTGAACATCTGTCGGGGGGGGGGAGGGAGAAGAGGAGAGAGTCTTTCACATTTCCTACCCGTCTGGCAATCAATAACTACAGACAAATGGGTGCTAGGAATTATATCCGTTCTGGTTATTGCCTGGAGCTTACCAACAATCCTCCAAACATTCCTCCACGTTGACACAATGTCCCAGACCATTTACACCTCAAACAAGAGGTTCAATCTCCTTTTGAAGGGAGCCATAGAGCCCGTGTCGTGTAGTTCCTATATTACCCATACAGGACCTGCGCGTTCGGCTAACATACTGTGGGTTTGGTGGCAGACTGACTCTGAGCACCCCCACAGAGATATGTTAGCCTGTTTGCATTAGCTAACTCACACTTGGTCGTGGCCCGCCACAGGGGCCCCTGTGGATAAGAACGTCGCCAGGCGTCATCGCCCGGTGACCCTGCCTTTCTGACCACTCATCCTACGCCCGAGAGTCTGGTCATCCAAGCTTCGACGTCCCAGAGTGCCTTTCCCACGGCTCCGCCGGATAAGGACTCTAAGAAGCTGGAGCAGTTCTGCAAGCAGTTGTTCTCTTCGGCCAGCTTGGGGCTGCGATCGGTGAACACCGCATGCCTATTGGGCCGCTATTCCCACGCGGTGTGGGATACAGTTGCACAGGTGTTGCCTCAGTGTCCTGAGGAGACCCAAGCTGTGCTGTCCCAGGCTGTTGCCGAGGGTAAAGATGCGGCTAAGTTCGCCATTCGGTGTGGTTTGAACACCGCAGACTCACTAGGTAGAGCAATTTCTACGACTGTGGCGCTTCGTCTCCACGCCTGGTTGATGTCTACTGGGTTCTCGCCAGATGTCCAAAGCTCACTCATGGACATGCCCTTTGATGGCACTCGCCTGTTTGGTGATAAAGCCGACAGTGCGCTGGAGCGTTTTAAGGACTCGCGGGCCACGGCCAAGTCCTTGGGTCTTTCCACGGGGAGCCCAGCCACTCCTGGTTTTCGTTCCTTTCGTGGCCACGGAAGGGGCGCCCAGGCACGTTCCTTCAGCAAGCCTGTGCAGAACCAGCCTCAGCGGGGCCGCGGACGCGGTTTCCGCAGGGGCGGGTCTGGGAATCAGCGTGGGGGACAGTCCACCTCCGCCCCCGCTGCTTCTACCTCCAAACCTTCCTAATCCGAGCTTTGTGGGGCACCCCATGCCAGTGGGTGGCAGGGTCCGCCATCATCTCCCCCACTGGCACACTATCACATCGGACAAGTGGGTTACGCCCTTCCCTTTCAGTCCACCCCTCCAGCCATGCCACCTCAGTTCCACCGCATGTCGGGGGACCACTTGACACTTCTCCTGCAGGAAGTCACGACCCTCTTGGCCAAGGGGGCCATCGAGTGTGTTCCTGGGCCAGAAGTAGGAGTGGTTGTTATTCCCACTACTTTCTGGTCCCCAAGAAGGACAAGGGGGGCTTGCGCCCCATCTTGGACCTACGGAACGTCAATCGCTTCCTCCGGAAGGAGAAGTTCAAGATGCTGGCTCTGGTCTTGGCTGCCCTCGACCCTGGAGACTGGATGGTAGCGTTGGACTTGCAGGACGTCTATTTTCACATCCCCGTCCTGCCGGCCCACCGGCGTTACCTACGGTTCACGGTAGGCCAGGAGCATTTTCAGTTTGCCGTGCTCCCCTTCGGCCTTACCAGCGCCCCTCGGGTGTTCACGAAGGTGATAACGGTGGTCGCAGCTCATCTGCGCAGGTCAGGGGTGTCAGTCTTCCCCTACCTCGACGACTGGTTGTTGAAGGCGTGTTCGCCCCAGGCAGTCATCACCCACCTTCAGACTACGCCGACCTCCTGCATTTGCTGGGGTTCTCCATCAACGTGCCGAAGTCGCACCTGAGTCCCTCTCAGAAGCTCCCCTTCATCGGAGCGGTTCTGGATTCGACGCTGTCAGGTTTATCCTCCCGAGCAGCGAGTCCGGGATATTCAGGCTATGATTCCGATCTTTCAGCCTCTATCCTGGGTTTCAGTCAGGATGACCCTCCGGCTCCTGGGCCTGATGGCCTCCTGCATCCTGCTTGTGCAACATGCCAGATGGCATATGCGGGCTCTGCAGTGGGACCTGAAGTTCCAGTGGGCACAGCATCAGGGTTACCTGTCCAATCTTGTCCAGATCTCGGAGGGCACTGCACGACAATTGCAGTGGTGGCTCACGAATCGGGATTGGGTCAATGGCAGATCCCTCTCCCTTCCCCAACTGGAGCACACAGTGGTGACGGATGCGTCCCTCCTGGGATGGGGTGGCCACTTGGGAGAGGCGGAGATCAGAGGCCTCTGGCCTCTGGTCTCCGGCGGAGTCCCGGCTCCATATCAATCTTTTGGAGCTTCGGGCGATCCGGCTTGCACTGAAGGCATTCCTTCCCTCTGTCCGGGGAAGTGTAGTGCAGGTGTTCACGGACAACACCACTGCCATGTGGTATTGCAACAAACAGGGCGGGGTGGGGTCCTGGACCCTATGTCAGGAGGCTCTGCGCCTCTGGACATGGCTGGAACATCAAGGCATTACCTTGGTGGTTCAACACCTGGCAGGTTCTCTGAACGCCTGGGCGGACGAACTCAGCCGCTGGTGATTGATGGATCACGAATGGCGTCTTCACTCGGACGTGGCGCAAGGTCTCTTTCTGCAGTGGGGAGAGCCTTGGTTCGATCTATTCGCAACCGAAGAGAACGCGCAGTGTCATCAGTTCTGCGCGTTGGAATTTCCAAGGCGGCACTCGCTCAGCGACGCTTTTCGTCGCGTGTGGAGTTGCGGTCTGTTGTACGCCTTTCCGCCTATACCACTTCTGCCCAGAGTGCTTAAGTCATCCTTGTGGCTCCGGTTTGGGCACGAAGGTACTGGTATCCCGAGCTACTCAACATGTCGATCGATCCCCCGATCGGTCTGCCTCTTCGGGAGGATCTTCTGTCGCAGCAACAGGGGACGGTTCTCCACTCGAACCTGTTCTGACTCCACCTCCATGCGTGGAGATTGAGTGGCGACAGCCGATTCCATTTGACTTGCCTCCTGAAGTCTGTGATGTCATTCTGGCAGCCAGGTGTCCCTCCACTAAATCGGTATACGCCTGCCGGTGGAACAAATTTGTGGCATGGTGCACAGCTAAGTCTGTGGATCCCCTTTCTGCCCCTTTTTCTGAGGTCCTTCTGTTCCTACTCTCCTTGGCCCAGCAGGGCTCTGCTTTGGGCACTGTCAAAGGTTATCTTTCGGCCGTCTTTGCTTTTCTCCGGCTTCCAGATCAGCCTTCTCCCTTTAAGTCCCCGGTTGTTAACCGTTTCCTCAAAGGCATTACACACACGTTTCCTCCTGTGCCTTTCATAATGCCTCAATGGGACTTAAATCTTGTCTTGACCTATCTGATGTGCGCTCCTTTTGAGCCCCTTCATAACTGTCCTTTACGTCTTCTTGCTCTCAAGACAGCTTTCCTGGTAGCTATCACCTCTGCCAGAAGAGAGTGAGCTCCAGGCTCTTTTTTCTAAACCTCCTTTGCTTTCTGTTCATCCGGACAAGGTGGTTTTAAGGACCCGTCCTTCTTTTTTGCCAAAGGTTGTCACGCACTTCCACATCGGGCAGACCATCACTTTGCCCACCTTCTTTCCGCATCCTTCAAAAGAGGAAGAGAGGCTCCATCGTCTGGACCCAGAACGTGCGCTCTCATTCTATCTAACGCGTACACAGCAGTTCCGGGTGGATTACCAGCTCTTTGTTGGCTACGTGGGCGCCAAAAAAGGTCGTTTTGTGCACAAACGCACCATCTTTCGGTGGGTCGTTTTGTGCATCAGAAGGAGCCTCCTGTGGGGCTGCGTGCCCATTCTACCAGGGCAACAGCAGCCACTACTGCCTTGGGATGCGGCGTTCCCCTGCAGGATATTTGTCAGGCAGCCACGTGGGCCTCGCTGCACACATTTACCAAGCATTACTGCCTTGACAGTCCAGTCCGGAGAGACTGCTTCTTTGGCCGTTGTGTTCTCCGTGACTTTCTGGTGTAATCTATTCGCAGACCCACCACCGTGGTTGGTATTGCTGGGGTATCTATTCTAAGGTAAGGAATCTATCACTAACGTGTCTCTTTCAGATGCACAAGTTACTACTTGTGTAACGATATATCTGTAAGAGACATTAGTTAGTGATAGATTCCTTACCGCCCCACCCATCCTCCCCGTTCTGCGAACTGATTCTAGGGTTAAGGTCATCCCTTTCAGGGCCCTAGTTTCATGGCACCAGTGGTCAGTTTCTTGCATGGCTCTGCGTTCCTGGCGCGGAAAGTCGTGTACAGAACTGACGTCAGCGTGCATGGGTGGCGCCTAAGTAGTCTCCGTGACGTCATCTCGCCGCTTACGACGCCACCTACTGACGCACAGGGGTACTGCTAGCGAAAAACTTTCCAGATCCAGTCTGACGCCTGGGGATATTCTAAGGTAAGGAATCTATCACTAATGTCTCTTTCAGATATATCGTTACACAAGTAGTAACTTGTGCTTCTGGGCAAGACGTGGTTTCGGGTCGATCCTGCCGAACAGCGAGTCTGGGATATTCAGGCTATGATTCCGATCTTTCATCCTCTATCCCTGGTTTCAGTCAGATTGACCCTGAGGCTGCTGGGCCTCATGGCCTCCTGCATCCTGCTAGTCTATCATGCCAGGTGGCATATGCGGGCTCTGCAGTGGGACCTGAAGTTCCAGTGGGCACAGCATCGGGGGAATCTGTCCGATTGCGTCCAGATCTCGGAGGGCACTGCGCGGCAATTGCAGTGGTGGCTCACGAACCAGGATTGGGTCAACGGCAGATCCCTCTCCCTTCCCCAACCAGAATACACAGTGGTGACCGATGCATCCCTTCTGGGATGGGGCCTCCACATGGGAGAGGCGGAGATCAGAGGCCTCTGGTCTCCGGTGGAATCTGGCTCCACATCAACCTTTTGGAGCTTTGGGCGATCCTACTTGCACTCCAAGCATTCCTTCCCTCTGTCCGGGGAAGAGTAGTGCAGGTGTTCACGGACAACACCACCGCCATGTGGTACTGCAACAAACTGGGTGGGGTCGTGGATCCTATGTCAAGAGGCCTTCCGCCTCTGGACATGGCTGGAACATCAGGGCATCTCCTTGGTGGCTCAACACCTGGCAGGTTCACTGAACGCTAGGGCCGACTAACTCAGCTGCAGGTGCATGATGGATCACGAATGGCCTCTTCACTCAGAGGTGGTGCAAGGTCCCTTTCGGCAGTGGGGAGAGCCTTGGTTAGAACTATTCGCCACCGAAGAGAATGCGCAAAGTCAGCAATTCTGCACGTTGGAATTTCCAAGGCGGCACTCGCTAGGCAACGCTTTTCGTCGCGAGTGGAGTTGCGGACTGTTGTACACCTTTCCGCCTATACCACTTCTGCCCGGAGTGCTGAAGATCAGGCGCAACCGGGCCCAAGTCATTCTTGTGGCTCCGGACTGGGCTCGAAGAGTATGGTATCCCGAGCTGCTCAACATGGCCATCAATCCTCTGACCAGTCTGCCTCTTCGGGATGATCTTCTGTGGCAGTAACAGGGGACGGTCCTCCACCCGAACCTGTCCAGCCTGCACCTCCTTGCGTGGAGATTGAGCGGCAGCAGTTGACGTCATTCGACCTACCTCCCGAAGTCTGCGATGTAATTCTGGCAGCCAGGCATCCCTCCACTAAGACTGTATACGCCTGCCGGTGAAACAAATTTGTGGCATGGTGCACAGCAAAGGCTGTGGATCCCCTCTCTGCCCCTCTTTGATGTTCTTTTGTTCCTTCTTTCCTTGGCCCAGCAGGGCTCTGCTCTGGGCACTATCAAGGGCTATCTCTCGGCCATCTCTGCCTTCCTTCGGTTTCCAGATCAGCCTTCCCTTTTCAAGTCTTCAGTGGTAAATCGCTTCTTGAAAGGCATAACTCATCTCTTTCCTCCTATTCTTTCGTTATGCCTCAGTGGGACTTGAACCTGGTTTTAACTTATTTAATGTGCACTCCCTTTGAGCCCTTCACAAGTCCTCTGGGGCTCTTAACTCTCAAAATTGCGTTCCTGGTGGCCATCACCTCTGCCAGACGGGTGAGTGAGCTCCAGGCGCTCTCTTCTAAGCCTCCTTTTCTATCTGTGCATCCGGACAAAGTTGTCCTCAGGACTCGTCCATCCTTCCTGCCTAAGGTCGTCACTGCCTTTCACATTAGACAGACCATCACTTTGCCCATCTTATTTCCGCCTCCGCATCCTTCGAAGGAGGAAGAGAGGCTCCACCGTCTGGACCCAAAACGTGCGCTTTCTTTTTATTTGGATCGCACAAAACAGTTCTGGGTGGATGACCAGCTCCTTGTTGGGTACGTGGGCGCCAAGAAAGGTCGGGCCGTACACAAGCGGACTATCTCCCGATGGGTCGTTCTGTGTATCAAAGCCTGCTATTCTCTGGCAAAGAAGGAGCCTCCAGTGGGGTTGCGCGCCCATTCCAGCAGGGCGACGGCAGCAACTACTGCTTTGGGGCGAGGAGTGCCTCTCAACAACATCTGTCAGGCAGCTACGTGGGCTTTGCTGCACACATTTACCAAACACTACTGCCTTGACAGTCAAGTCCGGAGAGACGGCTTCTTTGGCCATTCTGTTCTCTGACTTTCTGGTGTGATCTTGGTTCGCAGACCCACCTCCGGGGTTGGTATTGCTGGGGTATCTATTCTAAGGTAAGGAATCTATAACTAACGTGTTTCTTTCAGATGAACAATTTACTTATCTTCGGTAACTATCTATCTGTAAGAAACATTAGTTATAGATTCCTTACCGCCCCACCCATCCTCCCCATTCTGCGAACTGATTTCTAGGGTTAAGGACATCCCTTCAGGGCCCTAGTTTTGTGCACCAGTGGTCAGTGTCTTGCATGGCTCTGTGTTTCTGGCGCGTAAAGTCGTGAACAGAACTGACGTCAGCGCACGAGGGCGGTGTTTAAGTAGCTGCCGCGACGTTATCCCGGCGACCACGACGCCAACGACTGACGCGGAGCCGACCGCCACCTTCCGACGCGCAGAGGTACTGCTGACGAATAAACTTTCCGGATCCAGTCTGACGCCTGGGGGTAATTCTAAGGTAAGGAATCTATAACTAACTAATGTTTCTTAGAGATATATCGTTACCGAAGGTAAGTAACTTGTTCATTCAGACTTGTTAAGCAAAAGCAAAGAAAACTTTAACAAAAACGCCTAGAGCGCATTCCTCTTGCAAAATAGGGGCTACTATGGCTTTTTAGGAACTATTTCCATAGTTGACATTTGTAAGGCTGCAACATGGTCTACACCACACACATTCACCAAGCACTATTGTGTAGATGTGTTAGCAAAACAACATGCCAATGTAGGCCAGGCAGTACTTAAAACACTTTCAGACAACTGCAACAGCTACAGGTTAGCCACGGCTTTAGGAGAATACTGCTGTATAGTCTATGCAAAGCATGTGATGTACAGCTCAGATGCCTCCAATGGATAATGTTACTTACTCAGTAACCTACATACCAGAGGATGCTCCCCTGCTGGTACTTCATGGAATGGTAAATGACTGGCCGATATGGCAAATCTACAGCTATTAATTATGCAGTATGCTAGTTCATCGCCCGCCAGTTCCGATAAGAAATTCACGGCGTGTAACACATCTGCCCCAACGAGATCAAGATCCTGTTGCAGACACCAGCATGACCATCTACGCCAAGCAGGCCATGTCGTTTGATCAAGTCTTCCCAAGCTCTCCTGAAGAGCATTGTAGCTTGCGAAGAAAGGCCTGGGACACCCCAGCGTCCCTTGTAATCTTCCACACCATCAGACGGAGACTGCCGCTCTGGACCAATTGGTTTAAGTTGCCACTATCGTCCAGCAGAAGATGAGTCTGGGGAGGTGGGATTGGAAAATCCATGGAAAGTTCCAGTACTGGATACCAGACTTGAGATTTCCACAATTGTGTCACTAGGATCACCCCGGCCTCTTGCTATCTCACCAATGCCGTGAGCCTGGCAATCATTGAGAGAGGCGGGAACGTGTTACCCCGAAAGGGTTTCCAGTCCTGCAGGAAGACGCCTGTCGCATCTGCTAACGGGTCTGGGTGCCTGCTGAAGAACCGAGGCAATTGATGGTTGAGCCTGGAAGCAAAGAGATGCACTTGACATGGACCCCATTTGAGCATGGTCATCTGGAAGAGAACTGGATCCAGTTTCCAAGCACTGGAGTCTCTCAGGTGACGAGAGTTCTGTAAGGAAGTGGGTTTCTGTTGCAGTAACCCCCCCCACTTTCTGCCAGACCACTGATGCACTTTGACTTGATGTGCCCTGGGTCCCTGCCAATCAGGTTCCCAGGGCCTGTGTTCTTTCACCAAACCTGTACCCAATTGGCATCTCTGGCCACAGGTCAGCCCCTGGTAAATGGTACCACAGGTACCCAGGGCACTGTGACCAGGGAAGACCTCTAAGGGCTGCAGCCCTTATTGTGCCACCCTTAGAGGACCTGTACCTTTACACACACACACACACTGCCTTTGCAGGCTGCGTGTTTTGGTGCAGAACAAAGTGAAGAGTCGACATGGCACACACCTCTGTGGGCCATGCCTACAACCCACTGCCCTGGCATAGGTCAGTCACCCCTCTAGCTGGGTGCACTATACCAGTGGTGAGGGTACATGTGCATGAGCCCTGTACTCCAGTGTCTAAGTCCATTCTTGGACGTAAGTGCAGTGCTGCCATTAAGAGTATATGGTGCTGGGAGTTTGTCATTACGAGCTCCACAGCACCATAATGGCTACACTGAAAAGTTTGGTATCAAACTTCTCAGCACATTAAACCCACACTGATGCCAGTGTGGGATTTAATGAAAATGCACACAGAGGGCATCTTTGAGATGCCCCCTGAAAAACGACCAGCCTCTGGTGGGTTCCTGACTGGTACACACCAGCCTGCCACCACAAGACATGTTTCTGGACCCCTAGGGTGGGAGCCTACGCTCCCTGAGCCCAGAAACAAAGCCTTCCTGGGCGGAGGTGTACACACCTCCCCTGGCCAGTAAGAGCCATCAGTGGCAGGGGAGCTTCAAAGGCCTGGCAGCCTTTGTAATGAGACCCCCAGCCTCTCCTGCTATCAGGAGCAGGCCCCCTTCCTGTCTCCCCTCCCTTTCGGCAGGAAGACAGGCGGGAAAACTAGCCAGCCCAGGAGGTGTGCCCACCTCTGCCAACTCCACCCCTCAGGTGGGGAGGTGAGGTGAAGCCCACTCTCCAGTGCTCGCCATCTTGCAGATGGCAGGCACTCCTCAATCAGGACTAGGGATTGTGCTCACTCCCCCACGTGGGGTGAGCACACCAAGGGTGTAGTCACCCTAAGGTCAGTAGCCCATTGGCTACTGACCTCAAGACCCCTAAAACTCCCCTAAATACAGTATTTAGGGGGCAGCCCTGAACCAGGAAGGCAGATCCGGCAACTACAAGAAAAAGAAGAGAAGGACAAGAAGCCGTGCAGAGCTAACAAGAGGACGACGCCCACTGACTTGGCCCCAGCCCTACAGGCCTGTCTCCCCTCGAACCTGCAAAACCCCGGCGTGTCCAGCGACCTCACAAACCCCGGAGGACCTGCCTGCTTTCACTTTCCAAGCTCTTTCTCCCGTGAACACCGGACGTGTTTGAACTGCAGCTTCTGGTGCCAGCCAGGAACCGCGAATCCTGCACACTCTGCACCCGCTGAATCCGGCCCGAGCTCGAGTGGGCAAATACCCTGAGGAGGTCCCCCCCGGCGATCCTGACCTACCTCAAGCCTCCTGATGACGCCTGCAGCCTAAATCCAGAGGACCCCCCCCCTACCGCGACCAGAGCGGGTAAGAAAATCCGATGTCCCAAGGCACCCCTGCACCTGACGCCCCACGGCCTTGTGTGCCTAACCCAGCGGTGCCTAACCAACCCTCTACATCCCAACTTACCCCTCGAAGTGGTGGTAGCTCCTGGAAGATCCTCGTCCCCGAGCCTGCAGTGTTTCTTTGTCCCGGAGAATCTCCATTGAAATCAACAGGGCACCCGACCTCAAAACAGCACCCTGCACCCGGCTGCCCTAGAGCCGCTGGGGGTGCCCCTTTGGTGCTAACTTGGTCCCCAACGTGCCCTGAGCTTAACCCTAGGAGCTTTGCTCCCACAACCTCGTGGCCTGCTTGCCAGCAGCCACCAACCGGAGTCCCCCTATCCTCCCATAGGATAACATTGGGCCTCCACACACTGCACCCGGCCGCCCTAGTGCCGCTGAGTGTGCAACAACAGTGCATCACTGACCCTGGGAGACCCCTGAGTCTAACCTCAGAACCCTAACTCAAAAGACCGATTACTTACCTCGAAACTGATAACTCATTTTTCCTCATAGGATAACATTGACACTTTTTCTCCCAAAAAGTTTCCAAGTGTCGACTTTTGAAAACTACAAATATTCCTTAAAAATCAGCCGAATTACAAACGCATTTTCTCAGCTGTTTTCAGGAAATGTCCCAGTGCTGAATCTAGGATCCAGCACTGAGTAAGAAAAAGTATCGATAACCTAACTTACCTGCTAAGTGAATTTCCTCCCATAGGATAACATTGGTGATTCTATGTGAAAAAGTTTCTAAGTGTCAACTTTTGAAATGCAATAATATTCTTTGAAAATCGTACCTTTAACCAAAACGCATTTACTCACCTGTTTTCAGGAAATGTCCCAGGGCTGAATCTAGGATCCAGTCCTGTTAGCAAAAGTAATCTGAAAAGTAATTGACTGCATTTTACTTAAAAAGCCCATTCAATTGAATGTACTATACCTGCAATGTGTTGCAAACTGCTTACTTAAAACTGTAACCAAAACCAGTACAAGTTGCACTGCAATTTTGAACTGTGTTCATACAAGTATTTTACGACTGAGGTATTTTTATGCTTACCTGTACCAGGCTTGCTTGGTTCTAGAAATAAAACAGTATATTTTTTATACAAAAACAATTTGCCTAAAGTTCAGTTCTTGAGTGTGTGAATTCATTTGCTGACTGAGTGTGTACATCAAATGCTTTACACTGTCCTCTGATACTGCCTTACTGCTCGACCAAGCTACCACTTTAGAGAGTAAGGTTCTATCTAACTTTAACCTCTGCCAAACCTCTGGAGACCCTTGGACTCTATACACACTGTACCTCACTTTGGTGCAGTATATATAGAGCCAGTTTCTTACAAGTTCCAATCTGGTGTCTGGTTCAGGCGACCCCACAGATATTCTACGGTTACTGAGATCTTGTTCGCCAGACAGTGGTCCAGCGCCTTGGAGCGAATGTCCCCTAGGCGATTTATGTACTGAACTGCTGGTACATTGTCCATCATGAGGAGTATGGAACAGTAGAGCCTGTTGGCAGCTAAGCTCCGAATCGCAAACAATCCTGCCAGTTCTAAACAATTGATGTGTAAAGTTCCTTCAATTATTGGCCACGGTCCCCCGGTGATGACTTTGCCACATTGGGCACCCCGTCCGTACTGACTCGCATCAGATTCTATGATCAAGTCTGGCTTCGAGCTAAAAATGCCACTCTAGCATGTGGTCGAGCCACCAGCAAATCTCCATCTTTGCTTGTGTCGAAAGTTTGATCTCCTGGGCATAAGACAAGCCCCTCCTGATGTTGAGGTATGAGGCGTTTGAGTGCTGTGTAGTGTAGAGGTCCTGGGAAAATTGCTTGTATGGGCGACGAGAGAAGACCAACAAGTCTGGCCAAGTGTTGAAGAGAAATGCGTTCTTTCTCTAAGGACCTTCGTAATTCCCTGCGAATGAGGATTATTTTCTTGTGGGGTAGTCTGAGGAACTGGTCCACAGTGTATCTCGAAGCCCAGAAATACCACTGTTTGTGTAGGAGTAAATTCTGACTTCTGACAATTGATGATGAATCCTAGGTTCTGTAATAGGGATATTGTCAGTTGTAACTGCGCTTCTAATTTGTCGATCGTGATGCATGATCAGGATGTCTAGATAGACAATGAGTGACACCTCTCGCTAGGAGCCATGCCATAACCGGGTGCAACACCTTGGTGAAGCACCATGGGGCGGAGGAGAGACCAAAAGGGAGACATAATTCAAAAACCTGTTCCCTCCATATCAACTGTAGGAACCTTTGGTGTGGTGGAAAGATGGGAATGGTGAGATACGCGCCTTTTAAATCCAGCCTGATGAACCAGTCATTCGGGAGGAGGATGTCCCGAATTAGGTGAATCCCCTCCATTTTGAAATGCCGATAAACCACCCACCTGTTGAATTTTCGTTGGTTGATGACTGGTCTGAAACCTTTGTCTTTCCTTTGCACCAGGAATATATTGCTGCGAAAAGCGTCCCCTGTGAGCGAAGCCCACGACCGGTGGAACCATCTTAACCTGCCGCCCACCTCTGGTAGGAAAAAGGGATATCGCTTACCGTTAGGCCCCCTACGGGAATTGATTGCTCCTCTATAGGATCCTCTGTCGCCACTACCGTTGCCCCTGGTGTGGTAGAAGTCTCCGTACTACTTCTGGTCCTGCCACTGCATGGATCTTCAGGTCTGAAATTTGTGGGTGGTTGTTGTACACTCGGCCGGAGGAGCGCCCCTACCTCTTCCCGCCCCACCATAAACCTTTTGGTCAAACACTTTTGAAATGGATTGGTGGGCTTTATCCAGAGGAAAAGGTTGTCACATATTTTGTGAGCTCCTAAATTAGCGGGTCTTCAAACAGACCTATATTTGCCACTGCCCCACCTCCAAGGTGCCCAATTCCCCTAGCTTGGGATCTATTTTGATTAACAAAGAGCAGTGTTCTGTCTACAGCGCACAGTTTGCGTTCCCCAGGATGCATGCTGCGTTCTGGGCCCTGCAGGAGAGAATGGCGGGGTCAATCAGCTCGCCTGATTGATAAGCCGCTTCTGCCATGTCGAGAATCTTTGTTAGTGGTCCCAGAACATCTAGCACCTTGTCCTCGCGTGACCGTTGGGATCACTCCAGACCCTTTTTTGGGTCCTTGATAAATTTGGTGACAAAGGTTGCCATCTTGTCTGTCTGGTGTGCAGGCCACTTTGCCGGTCAGAGACAGTCTTGGGCAATCCGCCCTCAGACAACCCCTGACCTCTTTATCCATTGGCTTCCAAATGCATGAAGCCACATACTTGGCCACCTTGGTGGCATGAATTTGTCGGGAGAGCGGGGTGATAGATCTCATCAGGAACCAAAAGATCCTGGCATCCCCCTCGTCGTGTGTATCTGCCCCCTGGTCCTCCATCCTTGGACGCTTGGCACCGCCATCCGGTTGCCAAGGTCTATTCGGACCTGGTTCCTCACCAGATTCCTCGTCTGGATTCTTGGAATCTTCCCCGGTATTATCTACCACCTCCTGGGGGAAGTAGGTATCATCATCACCATCACCAGGGGTCTGTTCAGGTTGGGAATTTGGTTCCTGCAAGGCTTTTAAGCGCTCTCGTAGGAAGGCGTTTCACAGTATCTGAAAGAGGCAGTTAGTTAGATTTCTTACCTTAGAATTACCCCCCGGCATCAGACTGGATCCGGAGAATTTGTTTCTTAGCAGTAGCCTTGCGCGTCGGTAGGTGGCGTCGGTCGACTCTGCGTCGTGGTCGCCGGGATGACGTCGCGGTGCCTACTTAGACGCTGCCCCTGTGCGCTGCCGTCACTTCTTTTACTACTCCTGCCTAGTGCAGATACTGGAAGAGCTACCCCCTAGTCACTTTTTGACTATCCTTTTTTCGACGTTTTGTCTACTTCTTTTTTGAGTCTTCGACTCCTGGTGCGCGAACGATGTCCTAACGCCGGACCGGGTTCAAGCCTTGCGACTCCTGTCACAAGCTGATGTCTGTGACTGCTCCGCACCTCGTGTGCCTTTGGTGTCTGCAGCGCGACCACAACCTGAATTCGTGCTCAGACTGCTGGGCCATGAATCCAAAGTCTTTGCAGGAGTTGTCCCGAAAGCTATTGGTGGCCCGGCGGTCGGCTCTGCGTAGTTCCCTGTCTCGATCGAGAGGAAGGTCTTGATCGCTCGTGGAGCCACTCCAAGTACTCAAGGTCCTCGTAAGTCTAAGAAGAAGGTGGCGAAAAAGCACCTGCACTCTTCGCCTTCTCCCCGTCGGTCGGCTGACGCAACGTGGGATCCGGAGCGTCGTCTCTTTAAGGCTCCATCTCCGGCGCCTACTTCTGGGATGACTCCGTGCCTCCCTGCGTTTCCGGGAAGCAGAGCGTCCCCTAGCCAATTTGAAAAAATTTACCAGGCCCTCCACCTTGTTTTTGGGCAGCCCGACTCCGCCGATGCGCCTTCGGGCTCCCCAGAGTCAGTCGGGGGTGCTGGGCCTTTGTTACTAGTGGCTCCGGCGGGCCCCCGTGGATCCAGGCCCGTATCTGGATCAACGGTGGTCAATCTTAGTAGACCGTCCCCTGTGCCGATCCCAACTACGACGCCCCCGGCATCGGCTGTACCCCCAGCCGACGCCGTCCCCATCCCGGAGATGGACCTGGAGCCGGACCAATGTCGGTCGACATCTGATCCGACGCCCGGTGGTACTTTAGTTCCCCTGTTCATCCCTGCTGTTCCCTACCGCCCGGAAGGTGGTGATGAGGACTGGGAGGGGCTGCTGGACCCTTTCGCAGACCAGCTAGAAGAGCCGGGCTGGAGAGGGGACCTGGGTGATGCCAGTGGTCTGGACACTTCCCCAGACCTTGGCATGCTTTCTCCCCTTACTGTGGCTACGGAGGAGGGAGTGTCCGACGCTGTGGAGGTATGAAGGGTGGCCGAGGCCTTGGGCCTGAAGCTCCCTTCAGTGGCAGTCGGGACTAACCACCTGACAGGTGCTTTAGCCCGTCGGCAACCTCCTCTGAACCCCTTCTGCCCTTTAACGAAGCTCTCACTGACGCCCTCCTGGGCACCTGGTCCAAGCCCAGCACAGGAGCTCCTGTGGAAAGGACGATTGCCCGCCGCCATCGCCCGCCCCCAGGCGACCCAATTTTCCTCACCCAACACCCTTCCCCTGAGAGCTTGGTGGTCCAAGCCTCTTCTTCAAAGGGTGCATTACTTTCTGCTCTCCCAGATAGGGAATCCAAGAAGCTGGGTCATCTTGGGAAACCCATGTTCTCTTCCTCCAGCTTGGCACTGCGGTCAGTGAATACTGTGTGCCTCTTGCGCCAATACTCCCACACTATCTGGGATACGGTTGCGCAGGTGCTGCCTCAGTGCTCTGAGGAGGCCCGGGCCGTTCTCTCCCAGGCAGTGGCAGATGGGAGAGACTCAGCCAAATTCATGATTAGATGTGGACTGGATACCACCGACGCTAGGCAGAATGATTGCCACATCAGTAGCCCCTAGGAACTACGCCTTGTTGAGGACATCTGGCTTTTCCGGTGATGTTAGTCAACTTTGCTGGACATTCCCTTTGATGGGCGTCGTCTTTTTGGTGACAAAGCAGACTACGCGCTGGAGCGCTAAAAAGATTCTCGGGCTACGGCCAGATCTTTGGGCCTCGCTGCGTCTTCCCGTCCACTCCTGTCTGATTTTTGCGGCTACGGAAGGGGCGTCCAGCCACTCCCGGCCCAGTCTAGCCACCATTTGACGCAAGCTGCTCGGCCTCTACGTAACCGCTGACGTGGGACCCAGTGACCTCGCGGGTGTGGGAGCTAGCGTGCGGGCCAGTCCACCCCCCGCCGCACCCTCCTAACCCTCCTAGGCTGACGTTTCAGGCCCATCAATGCCCAGTGGGCGGCAGGATTCACCATCACCTCCCCCACTGGCAATCATGTCGGACAGGTGAGTTTTGTAAAAAGTCCGAAGGGGCTACTCCCGCCCCTTCGAGAATACCCCCTCCATGCCACCATCTTTCGATCGCATGTCTGATGGTCATTTGTTGCTTCTACTCCAGGAAGTCTCAGCTCTCTTGGCCAAGAGAGCCATCGAGAGGGTCCCGGCGCCAGAAGTAGGTCGTGGTTGCTAGTTCTGCTACTTTCTGGTGCCCAAGAAGGACAAAGCACTGCATCCTATTCTAGACCTCAGGGCCCTCAACGGCTTCCTCCAGAAGGAGAAGTTCAAAATGCTCACGTTTGCTCCGGTGTTCTCTGCCCTAGACACTGGACACTGGAGACTGGATGGTTGCGTTGGACTTGCAGAATGCCTATTTTCATATTCTCGTCCTGCCAGCCCACAGGCGCTGTCTACGGTTCACAGTAGGCCACAAGCTTTTTCAGTTCTCCGTGCTCTCCTTTGGCCTTACCAGTGCCCCTTGCGTGTTCACAAAAGTATTGGCGGTGGTCGCAGCTTATCTGCGCAGATCAGGGGTTCCAGTCTTCCCCCTATCTCGATGACTGGCTGTTGAAGGCGGGCTTGCCCCAGGCTGTAGTCTCCACCTCCAGACTACAGCGGACCTCCTGCACTCGCTGGGGTTCACTATCAACGTGCCGAAGTAACACCTGACTCCCTCCTCAGAGGCTCCCATTCATCGGAGCTGTTCTGGACACAGTGCAGTTTCGGGCCTATCCTGAGCAGTGAGTCTGGGATTTTCGGGCTATGATACCAATGTTCCAGCCTCTATCCCGAATTTTGGTGAGAGTGACCCTGAGGTTGCTGGGCCTCATGGCCTCCTGCATCCTGCTGGTGGATCATGCCAGATGGCATATGCGGGCTCTGCTGTGGGACCTGAAGTTCCAGTGGGCGCAGCATCAGGTGAATCTTTCAGACTACGTCCAGATCTCGGAGGCAACTGCGCAACAACTGCAGTGGTGGTTAATGAACCCAGCTTGGGTCAGAGGCAGATCCCTCTCCCTTCCCCAACCAGACCTAATGGTGGGATGGGTGGCCACATGGTAGAGGCGGAGATGAGAGGAGTCTGGTCTCCGGCTCCATATCAACCTGTTGGAGCATCAGGCGATCCGCCTGGCACTGAAAGCATTCCTTCCCTCCCTCAAAGGGAAAGAAGTGCAGGTGTTCAGACACTACCACTGCCATGTGGTACTCCAACAGGGCGGGGTGAGGTCTTGGACCTTATGTCAAGAGGCTCTTCGCCTCTGGACATGGCTGGAACATCAGGGTATGACCCTGGTGGTTAAACACCTGGCTGGTTCTCTGAACACCAGGGCAGATGAACTCAGCCGTCTGTGCCTGGTAGATCACGAATGGCGTCTTCGCTCGGAGGTGGTGCAAGGTCTCTTTCAGCCCTGGGAAGGACTCCTATATGCCTTTCTGCCTGTACCAGTTATGCCCTGAGTGCTCAACAAGATCAAGCGTGTTTTGGTACGTCATTTTTGTGGCTCCGGACTGGGCACGGAGAGTCTGGTACCCTGAGCTGCTGAGCATGGCCATAGATCCTCCGATCAGACTGCCCTTCTGGGAGGATCTTCTGTCACAGCAACAGGGGACTTTCCTCCACCCGAACCTGTCCAGCCTCCACCTCCTTGCTTGGAGATTGAGCGGCGACAGTTGACAGCTTATGGCCTTCCGCCTGAAGTCTGTATTGTCATCTTGGCAGCCAGGCGTCCCTCCACTAAAACGGTATACGCCTGTAGATGGAACAAGTTTGTGGCATGGTGCACAGCAAAGGCTGTGGATTACCTTTCTGCCCCTCTTTCTGAGGTTCTCATACTTTCTTTGTACCAGCAGGGATCTGCTCTTTGCACTCCTAAAGGCCATCTTAAAGCTATTTCTGCTTTCCTTCGGCTACCAGATCAGCCCTCTTAAAGTCCCCTATTGTAAATAGAATCTTTAAAGGCATTATTCATCTCTTTCCTCCATCTCCTGTCCTAATGCCCCAGTGGGACTTGAATCTTGTTTTAACTTATCTTGTGTGCCCCTTTCGAGCCTCTTCACAACTGTCCTCTCAGGCTCCTCACTCTGAAAACTGCTTCCCTTGTTGCCATCACTTCTGCTCGCAGGGTGAGCTTCAGGCTCTATCTTCCAAGCCCCCTTTCTTCTCTGTGCATCCGGACAAATTGGTGCTTAGGATGAGACCCTCGTTCCTCCCTAAAATGGTTACACCTTTTCACATAGGACGAATAATTACTTTGCCCACCTTTTTCCCACCTCCGAACCCTTCCAAGGAGGAGGATTGACTCCATCGTCTCGACCCTAAACGTGCACCGTCCTACCTTGACTGCACAAAAGATTTCAGGGTTGATCAACTCTTCGTTGGCTATGTGGTTGCCAAGAAAGGTCGGGCTGTCCAAAAGCGTACCATCTCTAGATGGTTTGAATCAGTCTGTTAAGCTTTGGCGAAGAAGGAAATCCAGTGGGGCCGTGAGCTCATTCCACTAGAGTTACGGCGGCCTCCACTGCTCTTGCATGTGGATTTCCACTTATTGACATCCGTCGGCCTGCCACGTGGGCATCCTTGCACGTATTTACCAGACATTACTGCCTGGACAGCCAAGTCCGGAGCGGCGGCTATTTTGCCCGTTCAGTCCTCCAGGGCTTCCGGGGTTGGTATTGCTGGGGTATCTATTCTAAGGTAAGGAATCTATAACGAAGTCTCTTTCAGATGAACAAGTTACTTACCTTCGGCAACGATGTATCTGTAAGATACATATTAGTTATAGATTCCTTACCGCCCCACCCATCCTCCCTGCTCTGCGAACTGACTTCTAGGGACAGGAACTCCCTTGCAGGGCCCTAGTGGTAGCGCACCCATGGTCAGTTTTTCATGGCTCTGCGCTTCTGGCTCGGAAAGTCGTGTCAGAACTGACAGCGCGCAGGGGCGGCGTCTAAGTAGGCACCGTGATGTCATCCCGGCAACCATGACGCCGATGACTGACGTGGAGTCAACCGCCACCCACCGAAGCGCAGGGGTACTGCTAAGAAAAATATTCTGGTTCTCTTCCAGGGGATCCTCATCAATAGTCATAAGCACATGAATATTCCCGCCCATGCGCGGGACCCCGGAAACATATAAAACATATATGTGGAAACCATATATGTAGCTATATATATGTAGCTATATATATGTAGCTATATATATATATATATATATATAGCTAGATAGCTAGATAGCTAGATAGCTAGATAGCTAGATAGCTAGATAGCTAGATAGCTAGATAGCTAGATAGCTAGATAGCTAGATAGCTAGATAGCTAGATAGCTAGATAGCTAGATAGCTAGATAGCTAGATAGCTAGATAGCTAGATAGCTAGATAGCTAGATAGATATATATATATAGATATATATAGATATATATATATAGATATATATATAGATATATATAGATGTATATAGATATAGATATAGCTATAGATATAGCTATATAGATATAGCTATAGATATAGCTATAGATATAGCTATAGATATAGCTATAGATATAGCTATAGATATAGCTATAGATATAGCTATATAGTATATAGCTATATATATATAGCTATATATATATAGCTATATATATATAGTAATATATATATATATAGCTATATATATATATAGCTATATATATATATAGCTATATATATATATAGCTATATATATATATAGCTATATATATATATAGCTATATATATATATAGCTATATATATATATAGCTATATATATATATAGCTATATATATATATAGCTATATATATATATAGCTATATATATATATAGCTATATAGATATAGCTATAGATATAGCTATAGATATAGCTATAGATATAGCTATAGATATAGCTATAGATATAGCTATAGCTAGATAGATAGATAGATAGATAGATAGATAGATAGATAGATATAGATATATAGATAGCTATAGCTATATATATATATATATAGCTATATATATATATATATAGCTATATATATAGCTATAGCTATATATATATAGCTATATATATAGCTATAGCTATATATATATATAGCTATATATATATATATATATAGCTATATATATAGATATATATATAGCTATATATATAGCTATATATATATATATATATATAGATAGCTATATATATAGATAGCTATATATATATATATATATATATATATAGATAGCTATAGCTATATATATTCACTGAAAAAAACCATAGGTTTTAGGGACAGTTATAGTTAGTTGGACATTGCACTCGTACAAAACCCGTGAAATTCCCCCGTTATAGTTAGTCCAGCTAACTATAACTCGCGCCCCCGCAATGCACTGCTGATGACGTCACATATTACATCACTCATGACATGGTCAGTGACATCACTGATGACATCATCCAGTGACTGTGTTTCTGTAAAGTTTAAATATGTTTAATATATAGGGAAAGGCGTATTGAAGAATGAGTGGGTGTATAAGTGTCTGAATGGATGATTTAGTACGTGCGTGACTGACTCTACAAGTGAGTGATTAAACGTATCTTACTGAATGCATGGGTTAGTGACTAAACTGTGTGAATGTCTGTATCCGTCTGTTGGTGTGTAAGTGGATGCATGGATTTGCGAATAGCTACATAAGTGTCTATATGGGTTATTGATTGGTTCTATGAGTATCTGTATGGGTGCCTGAGTGTTTGTGTGGATGGGGTGTGTGCGACTGTGCATAGATGTGAGTGGGTGATTCACTGGGTGGATGGTTTCAAGAGTGCATCTGTGATAGACTGTATGGGTGGGTAAGTGTGTGTAAGAGTGTTAGTGAGTGAATGCATGTCCCAGTGGTACATGTGTGAGTAACTACATATGTGAAAGGCAGTATATATGTGTATTGGAGTATATAAATAGCTATAAGCTGAGAGTGAGTGATTGTGATAGTGGCTGTATGGATGAGTGTGTGCTTGTATCAGTGATTGTATAAGAGCGTAACAATGTGCTAGTATTTGTATGATTAAGTGAGCTGGTGTGTGTATAACTGTATAGGTGAGTAAATGGCAGTGTGTTTAATTATTTGCATGACTGACTAGGTGTGTGAGTACCTCTATGGATGAGTGGCGGTGTTTGAGTGTCTATATAGGAGTAAGAGTGCATATGATAGTCCTGTACTGAGTGACCATAAGTATGAGTGACTGTACAGGTGAGTGAGTGGATGTGTGTGTGTAGACCTAAGAATCAGTGAGTGGGTATGTAGTTATTGGTGTTGGAGTGTCTATGGTTTTGCGAATGGCACTCTGTAATTTAGATTGGGTGTATCAAAGGTTATATTAGGGTGTGAGGAGCTGCATCAGATTATCACGTGGATGATGTCATCAGTGATGTCATCAGTGATGTCATCAGTGATGTCATCAGTGATGTCATCAGTGATGTCACTGACCATGTCATGAGTGATGTAATATGTGACGTCATCAGCAGTGCATTGCGAGGCGCGAGTTATAGTTAGCTGAACTAACTATAACGGGGAATTTCACGGGTTTTGTACGAGTGCAATGTCCAACTAACTAGAACTGTCCCTAAAACCTATGGTTTTTTCAGTGAATTTCAAAGGTTTTTTAAATGCTAATTTCTAACTATAACGTGTCTGAAACCTATGGTTTTTTCAGTGAATTTCAAAGGTTTTTAAAATGCTAATTTGTAACTATAACGTGCCTGAAACCTACGGTTTTTTCAGTGAATTTCAAAGGTTTTTTAAATGACAATTTTTAAATGTATTAATTTTTATATTAATTTTTTTCATACTGATTTACTACATTTTTAGAAACAATTTCTTTTACATATTTTATTTTTTAAATTACATTGTAATTACATTATACATTACAAAAAATACTTTCTCAGAATGAATTACTTTAGTTTAAATACTTTGCACATAGGCAATAGACTTTTAAGTACAGTAGTTACAGTTGTTGCAATGGGCAACACATTTTCAAACAATGCAACATTCAGCTCAATGTGAATTTCTAGTTAAATGCAATTAGTTACTTTATGGATTACTTTTCTAACCACAGGAATGGATCCTAGATTCAGTCCTGGTACATCTCCTGTAAACAGTTGAGTGAAAGCGTTTTGGTTACAGTCGTGATTTTTAAGGAATATTATTGTATTTTAAAAGTTGACACTTAGAAACTTTTTCTCATAGAATCACCAATGTTATCCTATGGAAGGAAATTCACTTAGCAGGTAAAAACTGTTATCGTTACTTTTTCTTACTCAGTGTTGGATCCTGGATCCAGCACTGGTGCATCTCCTGTAAACAGTTGAAAGAATGCGTTTAAGTCATACAGGCGATTTTAAAGGAATATTTGTAGTTTGTGAAAATCGACACTTTGAAACTTTTCTGCTGAAAACCAGACAATGGATTCCTATGGAAGAAAATATAAGTTACTGGTAAGTACGGTTAAAATTACTTTTCAGGACCAGTACTGGGCTGAAAGATACAGCACTGAGGTCTCTCCTGATAACAGGTGAGTAAATCGGAATTCGTATTTCGGCTGATTTTAGATGAATATTTTAAAGTTCCAAAACTCCACGCTTAGAAGAATTTCCAAGTGAAACCAGTCAATGTTAGCCTATGAAGGAAATTCAAGTTACCGGTAAGTACGGTTAAAATTACTTTTGAGGATCAGTACTGGGCTGAAAGATGCAGCACTGAGGTCTCTCCTGATAACAGGTGAGTAAATCAGAATTCGTATTTCGGCTGATTTTAGAGGAATATTTTAAAGTTCCAAAACTCCACACTTAGAAGAATTTCCAAGTGAAACCAGTCAATGTTAGCCTATGGAAGGAAATTCAAGTTACTGGTAAGTACGGTTAAAATTACTTTTCAGGACCAGTACTGGGCTGAAAGATGCAGCACTGAGGTCTCTCCTGATAACAGGTGAGTAAATCAGAATTCGGATTTTGGCTGATTTTAGAGGAATATTTGTATGTTTCAAAAATCAACACTTAGAAACTTTTTCAGCAAAAAGCAGGCAATGATATCCTATGGAAGGAAATTCAAGTTACTGGTAAGTACGGTTAAAATTACTTTTGAGGATCAGTACTGGGCTGAAAGATGCAGCACTGAGGTCTCTCCTGATAACAGGTGAGTAAATCGGAATTCGTATTTCGGCTGATTTTAGACGAATATTTGCACAATGGTGAAGGGAGGGGGCGGGGCCTGAGGTGACATCTGTGCAAACGCGCCCCGTGGCGCGTTTTAGGTTGGGGGATTAAGTCCCCTTGAATCATGAGGGTCCCTACGGGCCAACTAGCCCACCAGGAACCTCCAGTATGCGCCAGGGGCTGCGTTGCAGAGACATGTACAGAGGCCACACCCCTTTTACACCTCTCTGCAACGCAGCTCTGTGGCGCTTTCTGGACGTACCTGTTGGGCTAGTTGGCCCCCAGGGACCCTCAGGATTGAAGAGGATTTAATTCCCCATCTTAAAACGCGCCACGGGGCCTGTTTGCACACATGTCACCTGAAGCCCCGCCCCTCCCTTCACCACTGTGCAAACGCGCCCCGTGGCGTGTTTTAAGTCGGGGATTAACTCCCTTGAATCCTGAGGGTCCCTGGGGTGCAACTAGCCCACCATATACCTCCAAAAGCGCCATAGAGCTGCGTTGCAGAGAGGTGTAAAAGGGGCGTGGCCTCTGTACACCTCTCTGCAAGGCAGCCCCTGGCGCATACTGGAGGTTCCTGGTGGGCTAGTTGGCCCCCAGGGACCCCCAGTATTCAAGGGGAATTCGCTTCCCCTCTGCAAATGCGCCAGGGGCGCGTTTGCAGAGTGGTGAAGGAAGGGGCGGGGCCTACGGGCCCGATTGTTTTTTTTTTTTTTTCTTCCCTGAAGGGGGGCTGTGTGGCCCCCCTTCCTTTTTCCTATTTTTAGGCCCTGGGGACCCCATCCCCCAGGGCCTTACCCCTTTTTTTTTTTTTTAAATTAAAATAAAAAAAAAAAAGACGGGAAGGGGGCCGCGTGGCCCCCCATTCCCTGGGCCTGTATTGGCCCCGGGGACCCCATCCCCCGGGGCATGGCCTCTTTTTTTTTTATTTGGAGGGGGGCTGCGTGGCCCCCCTCCTCAGGCCATTTAAGGCCCCGGGGACCCCATCCCCCGGGCCGGCCTTGCACTTTTTTAAAAAAAAATTCTCCATTTTTTTACTTTGGGGAGGGGGCTGCGTGGCCCCCTCCGTGGCCACTTATGGCCCCGGGGACCCCATCCCCGGGCCTGGCCTCTCGTTGGGGACTGTGGGGGTCCCCAAGCCCCCACAGTCCCACCGGCTCCCCGTGTCCTACGGGAGCCGGCATAGCTTTACACATGGGGAGCTGCTAAGATGCAGCTCCCCATGTGGAAAGCTATCGGCTTTGGATATTGGAAGAGAGAGCAGGTTTCCCTGCTCTCTTCCAATATCCAAGCAAGTTTGCAATGACAGGACGGGAGCCGCGAGGCTCCGTCCTGTCATTGCAAACAGCAGTGTCCCGGGGTAAGCACCCCGGGACACTGCAGGAGCCGGCTCCTGGGGGTGGCGGTCCCCAGGGCCACCACAGGCTCCAGGAGGGGGCCGCGCGGCCCCCTCCCTCCATTTTGAAAGCCCCGGGAGGTGGTGGTCCTCGGGGCTTGGGGGTCCAAAACGGACCCCCATTTTAATTTTTTCTTAGTGCCCCGGGGAGGTGGTGGTCTCCGGGCGTGCTGGGGGCTGGAGCCCCCCACACAGGTTTTTAATTTAAAAAAAGAAGCCCCGGGGAGGTGGTGATCTCCGGGGCTGCGGGAGGGCTCAGAGCCCTCCCGCACCATTATACATAAAGCCCCGGGGGTGGTGGTCCTCGGGGCTTGGGGGACCCTTAGAGGCCCCCACACATAAAATTAACCCTCCCCCAGCATGCCCCCGGGACTTGGCCCACCCGGGGGCCAATTAACATCGAAGCGCAAGAGACCGCGCTTCGATTTTTTTTTTTTTTCCGGCAGGATTCGCGCTCCCTGAGCGCATCCTGCTGATTATATATATATATATATATATATATATATATATATATATATATATATATATATATATATATATATATATATATATATATATATATATATATATATATATATAAAAAAAAAAAAAAAATTATGCCCAGGGGGTCCTTGTGGGACCCCTGAGCAGACCTAGGGGTCAGGGTGTTTCTACCCTGCCCCCTTTGTGCGCTTTGCGCACTTGTTTCTGTCCCTCGGTTCTACCGAGGGATAAAATGGCTGCCAACACTTCCTGATTTGGAGTGTTGACAGCCAATTAACATAAAGCTCGTGCTCGGGAGGATCCGCGGCCCTAGATATATCTATCTTTTTACTTTTGATTTTCTCAGCAACTACTGAACGGATTTACACCATTTAACAAAAAGGGTTCTTTCTGAACCAAGAACTACCTCTTTGCCAAATTTGGTGTAATTCCGTTCAGCAGTTCGGGCTGTAGCCGTGTCTAAAGTTTCCTATGGAAAATTGCATGGGGAAAACTCATTTTGGGACCCCCCTTTTTTCTCGGCCCCCGCTTGACGAATCCCCCCCGAGACTTTCAGGGTAGGAGCGGACCGGAGCGCCCCACAAAGTTTGAAAATTTTGCGAAGATACGTCAACCGGCAAGAGAGTTATTTCAAATAGAATGTCGCGGATTTCCTATGGATAATAGGTTGTAACTATAACTATCTACTGGCGACCGCCAGTAGATGATTATATATATAGATATAGATATAGATATAGATATAGATATAGATATAGATAGATAGATAGATATAGCTATATATAGCTAGATATAGATATAGATATATAGCTATATAGCTATATATATATAGCTATATATATATATAGCTATATAGCTATATAGATATATATATATATATAGCTATATAGATATAGATATATATAGCTATATAGATATAGATATATATAGCTATATAGATATAGATATATATAGCTATATAGATATATATATAGCTATATAGATATATATAGCTATATAGATATATATATAGCTATATAGATATATATATAGCTATATAGATATATAGATATATATATAGCTATATATATATATATATATATATAGAGATAGATAGATAGAGAGATAGAGAGATAGATAGAGATAGATAGATAGATATAGCTATAGATATATATATATAGCTATATATATAGCTATATATATAGATATATATATATATAGCTATATATATATATATATATATATATAGCTATATATATATATATAGCTATATAGATGTATATATAGCTATATAGATGTATATATAGCTATATAGATATATATATAGCTATATAGATATATATATAGCTATATAGATATATATATAGATATATATATATATATATATATATATATATATATATATATATATATATATATATATATATATATATATATACACAACAATAAAAACACAATGCAGCCTTCCAATACTAGAAAACCCTGAGCAATGTTGTAAGAATTTCCCTTGCACATAAATACAATTCCAATAAAGCAGGGAGAAATAAAACACATTTGAAAACTGCTTTAATGCACAGCAGAAAACATAATCCTGCAAAGAGGAATGAAAGAACATTGCCAGCACATAGGCTGCATTGTAGAAAACAGTGTAGAAAGCTGAAAAGCTAACCCACAGAACACAGAATAAACTGGCACCGTGCCTTTAAGGCAGCCATGACCCCTAGCTTCCCATCATGCCTCAGGGGTGACAGTTAGGTCAGTTGTTTTTTCCGGCTCCTTCCGTCAGGACCCTGGTTACTTCAGCTCTTACTTTTTTCTGATTTCTGTCAGAAAATACTTCTCTTTTTTTGTCAAAGATTTTTACTTCGACGGTTTTTTGTTGAAGTATATCTCTGCTGTTTTTAAGAGAGTTAAGCATTATTTTCCAGCAAAAAATGCCCTCTTTTTGACTCTTGCCCTGCCTGTGGCAAGAAGAAGGCTAAAACCGACTCCCATTCTGTCTTCTCTGCCTTCCTTCTGATCATAATCCCAAGACCTGTCAACATTGCCAGCTGCTGTCCAAAAGAACTCTTAAGGACAGGGAGAGGATTCGCCTCTATGGACTGGCTGAGAAGTCTCCTTCAAGAGGCAGGTCTCCGATGAAGAAGAGGAAAGAGAGCCACTACTCCATCTAGAAGTAAGGTTCCAGTCTGCTCTCCATCGGCGTCGGGCTTGGTGCCTCAAATACCTTCATCGGCAACGAAAACGTCGAGAAGACCATCGACGGCGGGCTCACCGTCGAGAACACCGGTCGTCGACGAAGACTACAGGTACTTCGGATCCTCCGCCGCCGTCAACCCGGCGACTATCGCGTCGGAGTCGCTCTCCGTTGGTGCGGGCTCGCACAACGTCGAGAAATAGATCTTCGTCGCCGTCTGCTCGGCGTTCGACGTCGAGACATGCTCTGCTGTCGCAAGGTCACCGGCGATCGGCATCGAAGCCGGCGTCTCCGTTGCCGTCAACCAGGCGACGGTCAACATCGAGACGCGCCTCGTCACCAGAGGCAAGGCACTCATCGCCTCCGTCGTCCAAGCGACGTTCGACGTCGAAGGCTCTATCTTCGCCGACGTCGAGGAAAGATCAGCCGTCGAAACCCAGAGTAAAATACACCAGGCGTCGTTAGACGTCGAGGCGGCGGTCTCCGTCGACGGCAAGAAGTGCCCCGATCTCGACTCCACTGGCTTCTAGTAGACGGTCAGCGTCGAGAGAGAGATCGAGCAGGCATCAAGAAGCGACGTCGAAGGATTTCTCAGTCCATCCGTTCTTCGTTGGGGTCTCCTGCATGCTCAACGTCGAAGGCTAAGTCTGTGGGCTCCAGGGGTTCGACGTCGCACCATACAACGTCGAAACACACTGAGGGGTCGACGTCTAGGAGACAATCAGGCCCTAGGGACTCACCAGTGATGGTGACGCAGAGCAGGTCGACGTCGAGGCACTCCATCGACGTCACATCGATCATCAAGACGCCGATCACGCTCCAGAAGTCGCAGCGAGTCCTCTCATTCTATTCGGAGCTCACCCCAGACAATTGCGACATCACGCAGTTCTTCTGCTCATTCGCCTGAGCTTCCAAGACCAAGACGCTCTCCAAGGAGACAACGATCTCCTTCAATCCATCTTTCGCCCAGATGGCTACAACCTCTCCATCATTGGCAAAAAGAACCCTCGGGTCACACCCAGTGGCCTACGGACTATTCCAGCCCACTGCACAGATCACCGTTGCGTCTCGTGCAGGAAGTGGACAGGTCCCCCACCACTCGGACCAGAGAACACAGAGGCAGGTCGACTCAGGGTCATCGCAAGAGGAGACGAACACCATCTTCGTCCTCATCTTCAACGCATTCGTCCAAAAGGGACTACTCACCTACCCTTACGGATAGTCCTCCTTCTAGGCTGTCACCCATCGATGATGTGAACACCTTTCACGATGTTCTCGCCAGAGGAGCACAAAAGCTGGGTATACCCATGTCCACTCCTCAGACCACCACGTCCATTATTTTCGAGACCCTCCATCAAAGGTCTGCGACAAGGCCATTGCTTCCTTTGGTCCCTGGTATCATCGAGCCGGTAATGGACATCTTCCTCACTCCATCGGCTAAAGCAGCTCCGGCTCGGATCCTGAAAAAATATAAACCTGCTGCATCAGATCCTCTTTTTCTCAAATCGGATCCGCCACCGGACTCATTATTGCAGCAGCAAGGAAGACACACGCAGTTGCTTCTTCCTCCTCAGCTCCTCCAGATAAAGAAAGTAGAGCACAGGACTCTTGGGGTAAGAAAGCTTGCGGCTCTGCAGCGTCTTCTCTTCGTGTCTAACGCTGCAGCTCTGCTGGGCCGTTATGACGGGTCCTTATGGGATTCACTGGAGCGTTTCAAAGACAAACTCCCAAAGGAGGATCAACAGTATTTCTCTGAGATTCTCCAGGAAGGTGCGCTGGTGGCCAACCAGGTAATTAGCACTACAGCGGATGGGACGTCTTTGGTGGCTCACTCTTATGTACATGGCATATGTGCACGAAGATCTTCCTGGTTGCGCCTGACCGCGTTGAAACCGGAGGCGCAGCAGCGCATCTTGAATCTTCCGTTTTCTGGCAACTCACTGTTTGGATCACGCACAGATGAGGAAATGGCCGGAATGAAGGCTGAGTTGGACATGTTAAAGGCTGTGGGCCTGGAGAAAAAAAGAGTTTAAACAACGTTACAGGCCCTACAATCGTAAAAATTACCAATAGAGGGTTCAAACCCCTCAATGGTCGCAAAACAAACAGAACAAGTCCCAGTTCAAAGGTCGTCGTTCCTCGAGAGGAAGAGGACACCAACAGCAGTCCTCTTCCACAGCAAAAACTCAAGGGAAGCAATGATTTTCTGCTTCCTCTAGCACCGCTGCACACTCCAGTGGGAGGAAGTAACTCAAACTACATTCAAGAGTGGCGCAACATCACCAAAGACCAGTGGGTGCTGAATATATTAAACAATGGGTACGCACTACGCTTTTGCGCGTCCCCAAGGGACATTCCTCCGGTAAAATCCCGTCATCTACACCGAGCTCTCCTGCGTCAGGAAGTGTCGACCCTTCTCAGGAAACTGGCCATAGAAGAGGTCCCTCCGGCACAGAGAGGAAAGGGAGTTTACTCAAGATACTTCCTTGTTCAGAAAAAAGACCAGCCAAACAAGTTGAGACCAATTCTAAATCTAAGTTTTCTTAACAAGTTCATCAAAAAAGAAAAGTTTCGAATGTTGGCGCTCCATCAAATATTTCCACATCTGAGAAAAGGCGATTGGATGTGTTCGGTGGATCTCCAAGATGCGTACTTTCACATTCCAATCACACCACAGCATCGCAAGTTCCTGCGGTTCATGGTGGGCGCAAAGCATTACCAGTTCAAGGTCTTAACCTTCGGCCTAAAATCTGACCCGAGGGTATTCACGAAATGCATGGCAGTAGTAGCAGCAGCATTACATCGCCAAGGTCTGTTCGTGTATCCATACCTGGACGACTGGCTGTTGAAGGGATCATCTCCCCACATAGTGCAGGAGCACCTTCACATCTGCCTGGATCTCCTTCAACGCTTAGGCCTGCATGTCAACGTGGACAAATCAGTTTTGCAACCAACTCAATCGCTCCACTATCTGGGCGCCACCCTAAACTCCGACCTCGGAAAAGTGTTTCCTTCGGAGGAGAGATTGTCATCAATGAGACACAAAAGCAACATTATCCTCCAAGCACATCAACCATCAGTAAGGCAAGTGGCTTCTCTGCTGGGGTCGATGTCCTCTTGCATTTTTCTCATACCCAACGCCAGATTGAGAATGAGCGTTGCAGCAGGATCTGGAGGACAAATGGGACCAATCCTCGGGTCATTGGGAAGACAGAGTTCTCATCTCTCAGGCTGCGAAGAAATCCATTCTCTGGTGGACTCAGCCAAAGAATCTTCTAGTGGGAGTCCCATTTCTTCAGCCTCTTCCAAAATAATCCCTGATAACAGATGCGTCTCTTCAGGGATGGGGAACGCGTCTGGGTCAACTGCAGACTCAGGGCAGATGGACCAGCAAGGAGCAGACCTATCATATCAACATGTTAGAACAGCGGGCGGTTCATTTGGCCCTCAAGGCATTCCATCCATTGATTCAGTCCGAGTCGATTCTGATACAAACGGACAATACAACCACCATGTATTACTTAAACAAACAAGGTGGAACACCCTCTCGCCCTCTGTCTCTGGAATCTCAAGCGATCTGGCACTGGCTGCTCGCCAGGAACCTCTCTATCACGGCGGTGCATCTGCCAGGAGAACAGAACGTGCGAGCAGACGCTCTGTCGACACTTCGAAGAACAAGAAGACTGGGTGCTCAACGACGAGGTGGTGGCGGACATTTTTCATCAATGGGGTCGTCCATCCATCGACCTATTTGCAGACGATCTAAACAGAAAATGCCACGCCTTCGCGTCCAGGTTTTACCGACCAGGAACGAGAGGGAATGCTCTTTTGATAGATTGGTCAGGGACGTTTGCATACGCTTTTCCGCCCCTTCCTCTCATCCCGAAGGTGGTGACCAAGCTCATCCAATCCAGGATGAAGATGATCCTGATAGCACCGGACTGGCCTCGCCAATGGTGGTATCCGGACCTACTACAGCTCTCGATCTGTCCGCACAGGAGACTCCCGTGCAGGCCGGACCTTCTGACCAAAATGGGAGGGAAGATTCTGCACCCCAGCCTTCCATCGCTGAGCTTGGCAGCATGGCTCCTGAGGTCCTGCAGTACGGACATTTGAACCTTCCTCAGGATTGCATGGACATTTTGAGGGAGTCAAAAGGCCATCCACAAGAAGCTCTTATTCTTTTAAATGGAAAAGATTTTACTTGTGGTGTATGCGTAATGGTTGGAGTCCGACTAGCGGGCAAGAAGAGGTAATCTTGCCGTATCAGCTATACTTGGCCAAATCTGGTTTGAAATACACTTCCATAAAAGTTAATCTGGCGGCCATTACAGCCTATAGAAAATCACCCAACCAACCCTCTTTCTTTCAACTTCAGGTGGTCAAGGGCTTCCTTCAGGGGCTGAAGGTGTATCCCCCTGTCCGACCGCCTTCTCCTCCTTGGGAGTTGAATTTAGTTTTGTCAAAACTGATGGGTCCTCCTTTTGAACCCATTCATAAGGCCACGTTACAACACCTTACATGGAAAGTAGCTTTTCTGTTGGCTATTACGTCAGCGCGCAGAGTGAGTGAAATCCAAGCACTCTGTTCTAATGAACATTATACGGTTTTCCATTACAATAGGGTGGGTTTGAGAACTCACCCTTCTTTCCTACCCAAAGTGGTGTCTGACTTCCATGTCAACCAGACATTTTCTCTCCCCTCTTTTTTTCCCCAATCCTGCTACACCAGCAGAAAGGTCTTTTCACTCATTAGACCTCAAGAGGGTTCTCAAATTCTATTTGGAGGGAACAAAATCCATTAGAAAGGCTGATCAATTGTTTGTAAACTACAGCTCTGTTAGGACAGGCTTTCCAGCCTCCAAACGATCCATTTCGAGGTGGATAGTGTCCTGTATTAAATTGGCTTACCAATTAGCGAACAGGCCACTGTTGGCCTCCCCTAAAGCTCACTCTACTAGGGGAAAGGCTGCTACAATAGCTTTCTTACACAATGTACCGATGGCCGAGATTTGCAAGGCTGCAACTTGGAAGTTGGTCCATACGTTTACCAGGCATTACTGTCTGGATTCTGACTCCAGAGCGGATACCCTTAGTTGGCCAAGCCTCCTTGAGGAATCTGTTCCAATGCTAGTTTAATTGGAGTCTTTGAAATATTTTTTAACAGTGTATTCTTTCTGGTCACTTGCCCGCAGGATGAGGGGATGGGCTTGCTGTTCTATTCATGTGCTTATGACTATTGAGGATCCCCTGGAAGAGAAGGATAAGTTACTTACCTGTAATCCTAGTTCTCTTCCAGGGGTATCCTCATCAAAGTCATAAGCAACCCACCCGCCTCCCCGGGCAAGTGATCAAGATGCATGTCATCTCTTTGTGCCCTGGCCTTCGGGTCTCCGCAAAAAACAAGTGACCTAACTGTCACCCCTGAGCATGATGGGAAGCTAGGGGTCATGGCTGCCTTAAAGGCACGGTGCCAGTTTATTCTGTGTGTTCTGTGTGTTCGCTTTTCAGCTTTCTACACTGTTTTCTACAATGCAGCCTATGTGCTGGCAATGTTCTTTCATTCCTCTTTGCAGGATTGTTTTCTGCTGTGCATTAAAGCAGTTTTCAAATGTGTTTTATTTCTCCCTGCTTTATTGGAATTGTATTTATGTGCAAGGGAAATTCTTACAACATTGCCCAGCGTTTTCTAGTATTGGAAGGCTGCATTGTGTTTTTATTGTTATATATATATATATATATATATATATATATATATATATATATATATATATATATATTTTCCACATATGTTTTGTTTCCGGGTCCCGCGCATGGGCGGGACTATTCATGTGCTTATGACTTTGATGAGGATACCCCTGGAAGAGAACTAGGATTACAGGTAAGTAACTTATCCTTCTAGTCTGATGCCGGGGGGGGGTAATTCTAAGTAAGGGATCTATAACTAACCTATGTCTCTTACAGATGCATCGTTATCGAAGGTAAGCAACTTGTTCTCCAAACGCATCCGCCCAGGGGGTGATGGCCCCGGCCCTAGGGCCAGATTTCGCCTTCCATTTACCCTTGCGGGCGCCCCGAGTGTCTTCAGTGGGATTAGGTCCCATCCCTTCCCCTTGCAGGGGTGTAATGTAACATTGCGCTGTAGGAAGCTGGCTCTGTATATACTATACCAAAGTGAGGTTTAGTGTGCACAGTCCAGTGGATCCCCAAATGTAGCCAGAGGTAAAGTTAGATAGCACCTCACTCTCTATTTGTGGTAGTGTGGTCAAGCAGTAAGGCAGTATCAGAGGACAGTGTTAAGCATTTCTTGTACACACTCAGTCAGCAAATGAATTCACACACTCAGACTGAACTTCAGACCAATTGTTTTGTATCAAAAATATTCTTTTAGGTATTTTATTTCCTAGAACCAAGCAAGCCCGGCACAGGTAAGTGATAAGTACTTTGCAGTAAATATACAGATTGTAACAGTTTGGATTGCAATTGTAAATGTACTTTGATTTGATTACAGTAGTGTTACTGATAATGCAATGCTTTTCAGAATACAGTACATATACTTTGAATGGGATTTTCAGTAAGATTACAGGTAAGTTACTTTTGGATTACTTTTCTTACTCCGGTAGTATGCCTGGATACTACTCTGGGACATTTCCTGTAAACGGGTAAGTAAAATCGTTTTTGTTAAACAGTACAATTTTAAAGAATTTCTTTAGGTTATCAAACTCCACACTTAGAAACTTTTCACAGAAATACAGTCAGTTATCCTATGGAGGAAAATAGTGTTATCGGTTTTGAGGTAAGTATTTGGTAGTGGGAGTTGAGGTCCTGGGGGTTTGACTCGGGGGTCCCCCAGGTTCAAGGATGCACTCTAGTTACACCCTCAGCGGCACTAGGGCGGCCGGGTTCAGAGTGCTGAGGCCCAATGTTATCCAATGGGGAATAGGGGGCCTCCGGTTGGAGGCTGCTGGCAAGCAGGCCACTTGGTTGTGGGAGCAAAACTCCTAGACTTTAGCTCAGGGCAAATGGGGAAACAAAGTAGCACCGAAGGTGCACCCTCAGCAGCACTAGGGCGCCCGGGTGCAGAGTGCTGTTTCGACGTCGGGCGCCCTGTAGTTTGCAATGGGGAACCTCCGGTTTGGAAAGACCCTGCAGGCTTGGGGACGAAGGTCTTCTGGGTGCGACCACCACTTCGAGATGTAAGTTGGAAAGTTAGGGGTTGGTTAGGCACCGTTGGGTTAGGCACCCAAGGCCGTGGGGCGTCGGGTGCAGGGGTGCCTTTTGGGGTAGTTTCTTCTTACCAGCTCCTGGTCGCGGTTGGGGGGGACCTTCTGGATTTAGGCTGCAGGCTTCGGCTGGAGGCTTGAGGCAGGTCAGGGGTCTCTGGATGTCGGGTCTGGATCGCCGGGGTGACCTCCTCGTGGTGTTTGCCTGCACGGGCAGTGGACGGCGGGTGCAGAGGTGGGCGGATTCGCGGTGTCCGGCCGGAGCCAGAGGTTGCAGATGAACAAATCCGGTGTTCACTGGAGACTAAGTCTTTGTTCTTGAAGGCAGGCTCCGGGGTTTTCGAGGTTGCTGGCTGCAGGACACACTGGGTTTTCGCAGCAGCAGGTTCGAGGGGGAGACAGGCCGGTAGGGCTGGGGTCAAGTCAGTGGGCGTCTTCCTCTTGTTGGCTGCTGCACGGCTGTTCGGTCCTTCTTGTAGTTTCTTCTTGTCTGAGGAAGCAAGGTTCAGGGGTGCCCCTAAATACTAGATTTAGGGGCGTTACAGGTAGGTAAAAGGCAGGGACCAATGGGTTCCTTCCATGGGGTGGGTACACCCCCCCCCTATTATGCCACCCTCCAGTGGGAGGGGGGCATGAGCCTGTCCCTGGTTGGCTGAGTCCCCCCATCAGCAAGATGGCGGGGACTGAGAGTTGTGCTTCACCTCGCCTCCCCCACCTGAGGAGTGGAGTTGGCAGAGGTGGGCACACCTCTCTTCCTCACTTGTTTTTCCCGCCAGTTCTCCCGCCCAAAGTGGGGGTCAGAACCAGTGGGGACCAGTTGCTGAAGGCAGCAAGTGGCCTGGGAAAGCTCACAAAGGCGGCAAGCCTTTGAAGCTTACCTTTCGTAAACCCTACCCATCCTGGGGGAGGAGGCTTGGCACCTCGTCCCAGGATGTGCATTGTTTCAGGCCCCAGAGAGCAGCAGGCGCTCGACCCAGGGGGTCCAGAAACATGTCTGGTGGTGGCAGCTGAAAGCAGCCACTCAGGCTGGACATTAGTGGTAGGTTAGTTTTCAGGGGGCATCCCTAAGATGCCCTCCGTGTGCATTTTTCATTAAATCCCACATTGGCATCAGTGTGGGTTTAATGTGCTGAGAAGTTTGATACCAAACGTCTCAGTTTTCAGTGTAGCCATTATGGTGCTGTGGAGTTTGTAATGACTGACTCCCAGCACCATATACTCTTAATGGCAGCACTGCACTTACAATGTCTAAGAATGGACTTAGACACTGTAGGGGTACAGGGCTCACACACCTGTACCCTCACCACTGGTATAGTGCACCCAGCTAGAGGGGTGACTGATCTATACCAGGGCAGTGGGTTGTAGGCATGGCACACAGAGGTGTGTTCCATGTCGACTCTTCACTTTCTTCTGCACCAAAACACGCAACCTGCAAAGGCAGTGTTTGTGTAGAGGTATAGGGCCTCTAAGGGTGGTGGCTCAATAAGTGCTGCAGCCCTTAGAGGTCTTCCCTGGTCACAGTGCTCTGGGTACCTGTGGCACCATTTATCAGGGGCTGAGCTGTGGCCAGAGATGCCAATTGGGTTAGTTTTGGGGAAAGAACACTTTGTGCCCTGGGTTCCCTGCCTGGTTGGCAGGGACCCAGGGCACATCAAGTTAAAGTGCATCAGTAGTCTGGCAAAAAGTGGGGGGTGTTACTGCAACAGAAACCCACTTTCCTACATGCGCCGGACTGGCAGTTGTACAATTTGCCTACTCAGGGGTTGTAGAGCCGCTGAAATAGCTTTTTGGAGGGAGGCAATAGCGTCAACGACCTCCATGTGAATAGGGGGGGGGGGGGGAGAGGCTGTTCCTCCTCTGCACCCCAATATTTTTCTCTAGAGCCTGCCATTGATGATCAGATAAGTGTTGAGTTTACACAGTAATTTGTTGTGGAGTAGGGAAAACCCATGGTACTCCGCAGGTGGGCATCTACCTCCTTCGTATGGTACAGGTTATCACCCCTGTTACCTGAGCCAATGCTTGTTGGTATCAAGATAGCAGGAATTCTCTGGCTAAGATGACCAATGGGGTTCACGCCTTCTTCTAAAGCTCATTGTAATTAGAACAATTGCTCTGCAGCAGAAACCGCTTAACTGGAGCCCGAGATGGCAAAGGAAAACCGCTACTAAATTGACTGTCAAACGGGTAATGGAGGTCTAATCTCTGTGTGTTATTCTCCCAAGATGGCTAAGAATGCCTTCCGAGGGAAGCGGAGCCGACCAGGCGTGCTGAAGAAAGAATCCCAGGAATGCGCTGCGCCCCCCAGCTGACCTGCCGTGCAATTGCACCCCTGATCGGGGCTGCCGCGGTTGTTTTCAGTGCGACATTGCCCAGAAAGGACTGACCTGCCACCGTGCATTAACCAATATGGGAGCGGTCGAAGGCGTTCTGCCGTGGCGCGCACCGGCTTGGGAGGCCAAGTAAGAACTCCCAGTCAGTGGGCGATAATGTTCATAATTATAACTTGCGCATTCACAAGGTACAATAATGCAAACGAAACATTCATCAAGAAAAAAGCACTTATCTGGCTGCTGAGCAGCTAAGAAAGAGGAAGTGCTTTTTCTTGATGGATGTTTTATATGCTGGACTCTGGTTGATTCGTTAAACTGTTTTCAAAACACTCATGGGATTTGTGGTCTTTTATTCAGTTATATTGTTTGGGCTTCTGAGTCATTGCATAATCTGAAGCCTCCAGTCCTGACATAGAATCTACAGCTCTACATGCCAAGAACAGTTGATTACAGCGGAAGAAACATAATCCTTTAAAAAAATTAGTCAGATTTTCTTGGTGTCTTGTTGATTTCTTAAATATTTTGGTGTGGTTTGAATGCTTTGCACTTGTTTGTGCAAGACTTTCTGCTCGGAGCCACAGCTATCCAGGATGATCTGAAGGTTTAACAAACCAAATCTACCAGTCCTAAAGGGGTTGTTAAGTGTATTACACTGTGAGGTCGCACAACCACACTATATAACACTCCATTTCCCCCACATGTGGCTCTGACGTTGCTTCTGTGGTGGGATGAAGTAAACGCTGAGCCTTAACACCACCTACCAACACGCCAGGAAGTTGATGAAAAAACTCCCTTGATCTATTGTGCTGCGTGTGGGTTTTCACAAAGGAATCTGCCCTCAGAGTATCCACCTCAAAGATCATTACCAAAGATAAGTTACTTGTTTGTCAAGCTCAGAATTACAAGTGATTTGTAAGTTATTAGGTGTGAAGGGTGCTGCACTTACGAGCTATCGGTTTCAGTCACCCACACCAAAACACTAACATTTTCTTTTAAAAGGATACTAATCATTTGAAATTAAATGAAGTCAGTTTATCAGCTTGAATGCAAAAAATTCCTCCTACTAGGTTAAATGCTTGCAGCAGGTTGTAATGTGATTTTTGTATGCAGTAGAAATTCAGTGATGGAATTGAGCAAATGTTTCACATGTTTTAAGTTCCAATGTATGCTTCGAATCTAATATTTTGAAATACTATATTCAAAACTTGCATAGTTCATACGAGTATTCAAAAATTGTCATAGATGATTTTTTAATTTTTTATTTTATTATAGTTGGGATTCGAAGAAACACACAGGGTATGTTGGACTGAAGAACCAAGGTGCAACATGTTACATGAACAGCTTACTGCAGACCTTGTTTTTCACAAACCAACTACGAAAGGTATTTTCTTCTATAAACCAAAATGAATTTTGCAACACGTTCAAATTTTCAGTCTTTTATGCTAATTGTGTTGAATTTGTATAAATTTTGACTAATGTATGCTTTTAGCATGTGCTTTGCAACCTATACCTACCAAAGGACCAGAAGTCTTGTGTTTGTAAGGCATGGGTGGCTTATGTACTCAGAACACACAACACACTAGGCACATGAAGCAGGCAAAGCAGTCCTTGCTGAGAGAACTAACCTCAGACGAAGAGAAGGGACTGAAAAGGCTCAAGGGCATCAGATTTTTCATGATGTCAATTGAAGACATTACGGGCATAGTTCTGGAAAAATGCTGACTCTGAATTTTTTTTACCTCAGTAAAGCCTTAGACTCACAGCTTGTCTGAGTTGGGACCATCTGACTTGACTGCATTGAAATAGCTGACACCTGATCCAGTGCCAAAAGGTAAGGACCCCTTCGAACTCTAACTCTGCTCTGAAAGGGATTTGAGATTGGAGTAAAGGCAAAGAACCCGAAAAGGAAGGAAGCCTAACTTTTCCTTCAGGAATCAAAAAAACATGCTTACATGCATAGTGAAGCAGAGAGGTCAGTGGATATTGAAAAGAAAGGCATCTCAAAGCTGAAATTGCAGCACCCATTCAAAACAAACAAGCATTTGTAATGCAATCGGTCTCGCCTTTGGGACCTTGTATAGTTATGCAGAAAATTAGCCTGGGTGCTGAAAAATCTACTGTTTAACATGGAGCAAAAGTATGCACCAAACTGCATGCCACACCAGGTATGGGAACACATGAAGGGAAATATTGCCTTTCAGTGGGAAATGGTATAGTCCAAAGCTCTGTTTTTAATATAAAATCAGGGCCTTTGGTGGTCATATCACTGAAAATACAAGATTTGAAAAAAATATTTTTTATGGGTGTTCGTGGAAGACTATTTCTATGGACTGGAATCTAGAGAATGCTAAAGTGATTCTGGTATTTTACTGACCTCTGCTGGTCATTTTCTATCAAGAGCAGTTGAACAAGCAGAAAGCAATTCTGGTATTTTAATGACCTCTACTGGTCATTTTCTATGAAGACAGTTACATAGAGGCAGTTGAACAAGCCGAAAGCAATTCTGTTATTTTACTCACCTCTACTGGTCGTTTTCTATCTATACAGGTAAATCGAGGTAGTTGAAAAGAAAAAAAGTCCCTAAGCGGAAGCAGACAAGTCCTAGGGCTGATCTCCAGAGCCCAGAATACATATATAAGTATATACTAAAGTATATACAAGAGGTCTCGAATGCTCAACTTAAAACAGTATGGCACCCTCAAGCTGTTCAGTGTTCCCACTAATCCAAAAACACACTGAGAAGAGTGAGCCAGAGCAGGAGGATGGATTAGCTCAATCTCCCAAGTCAAGGTAAGAGGGAGAGGACGTCTTTGTAGGAAACTGGCTCTATATATATACTACTCCAAAATGAGGTATAGTGTGTATAGAGTCCAGGTGACCCCAGAGGTAGGCAGAGGTTAAGGTTAGATAGAACCTTACTCTCTATTTGTGGTAGAGTTGTCGAGTAGTAAGGCAGTATCAGAGGTCAGTGTTAAGCATTTGATGTACACCCTCAGTCAGCAAATGAATTCACACACTCAAAGACTGAACTCTAGACCAATTGTTTTTGTATAAAAAATATACTGTTTTATTTTAGAACCAAGCAAGCCTGGCACAGGTAAGCATTAAATACTTTACAGTAATAAGTTGCTGAATGTCGAACCGTTTGAAAATGCAATAGGAAATGTACTTTGTTTGATTTACAGGGGATGCAGTAGATTGCAATACTTAGCAGATACAGTACATTGGAATGAATAGGCTTTTTCAGTAAATTACAAGTAAGTTACTTTTTACGTTACTTTTCTTACTCCGTGCTAGATGCCTGGATTCAGCACTGGGACATTTCCTGCAAACAGGTAAGTAAATACGTTTTGGTTATTCGTGCGATTTTTAAAGAATATTTTTAGATTTCAAAACTCCACACTTAGAAACTTTTGGAAGAAAAATTGTCAGTTATCCTATGGAGGAAAAGTAGGTTATCGGTTAAAGTTAAGTTATCGACTGTGGGAGTTAAGGTTCTGGGGTTAGACTCAGGGGTCCCCCAGGGTCAGTGATGCACTCTTGTTACACCCTCAGCGGCACTAGGGCTGCCGGGTGCAGAGTGAGGCCCAATGTTATCTTATGGAGGATAGGGGGTCTCCGGTTGGTGGCTACTGGCAAGCAGGCCACTGGGTTGTGGGAGCAAAGCTCCTGGATTTTAGCTCAGGGCAAATGGGGGAAACAGATTAGCACCAAAGGTGCACCCTCAGCTGCACTAGGGCGGCTGGGTGCAGGGTGGAGTTTCGTCGTCGGAAGCCCTGTTTCCAATGGAGAACCTCTGCTTAGCAAAAGCATTTGACTGCAGGCTTCGGCTGGAGGCTTGAGGCAGGTCAGGGGTGCCGGTTCTCGGTTCAGGATCGCCGGGGTGACCTCCTCGTGGTGTTTGCCCGCTCGGGCCGTGGACGGTGGGTGCAGAGTGGGGCGGATCCGCGGTCTCCGGCTGCTGCCAGAGGTTGCAGTTGAACAAATCCGATGTTCACGGGAGAAGCAGTCTTTGGAAGTGAAGGCAGGCAGGTCCTCCTGGGTATTTGAGGTTGCTGGCTGCAGGACACACCGGGATTTCGCAGGAGCAGGTTCGAGGGGGAGACAGGCCGGTAGGGCTGGGGCCAAGTCAGTGGGCGTCTTCCTCTTGTTAGCTGCTGCACAGATGTTCGGTCCTTTTCTTCTTGTTTCTTGGCTGGATCTGAGGAAGCAAGGTTCAGGGTGCCCCCTAAATACTAGATTTAGGGGCGTTACAGGTAGGTAGAGGGCAGGGACCAATGGGGTCCCTTCCCTAGGGTGGGTACACCCCCTATGGTGCCACCCTCTAGTGGGAGGGGAGGCATGAGCATGTCACTGGTTGGTTGGGTCCCCCCATCCTCAAGATGGCGGGGACTCGGAGTTGTGTTCACCTCGCCTCCCCCACCTGAGGGGTGGAGTTGGCAGAGGTGGGCACACCTCTCTGCCTCACTTGTTTATCCCGCTGGTTCTCCCGCCCAAAGTGGGGGGGCAGAACCAGTGGGGACCAGTTGCTGAAAGCAGCAAGTGGTCTGGGGAGGCTCACAAAGGCGGCATGCCTTTGAAGCTTCCCCTTCGTGAACCCTGCCCATCCTGGGGGAGGAGGCTTGGCACCTCGTCCCAGGATGTGCATTGTTTCAGGCCCCCCAGAGCAGCATGCTCTCGACCCAGGGATCCAGAAACATGTCTGTTGATGGCAGCCTAAGCAGCCACTCAGCTTGGACACTAGTGGTAGGTTAGTTTTCAGGGGGCATCTCTAAGATGCCCTCTGTGTGCATTTTTCATTAAATCCCACACTGGCATCCGTGTGGGTTTAATGTGCTGAGAAGTTTGATACCAAACTTCTCAGTTTTCAGTGTAGCCATTATGGTGCTGTGGAGTTCGTAATGACAAACTCCCAGCACCATATACTCTTAATGGCAGCACTGCACTTACAATGTCTAAGAATTGGCTTGGACACTGTAGGGGTACAGGGCTCATGCACCTGTACCCTCACCACTGGTATAGTGCACCCAGCTAGAGGGGTGACTGATGTATGCCAGGGCAGTGGTTTGTGGGCATGGCACACAGGGATGTGTACCATGTCGACTCTTCACTTTGTTCTGCACCAAAACACGCAGCCTGCAAAGGCAGTGCGTGAGTGTAGAGGTACAGGATCTGTAAGGGTGGCACAATAAGTGCTGCTGCCCTTAGAGGTCTTCCCTGGCCACAGTGCCCTGGGTGCCTGCGGTACCATTTACCAGGGGCAGACCTGTGGCCAGAGATGCCAATTGGGTTAGTTTTGGGGAAAGAACACAGGCCCTGGGTACCTGATTGGCAGGGACCCAGGGCACACCAAGTAAAAGTGCATCAGTAGTCTGGCAAAAAGTGGGGGGGGGTTACTGCAACAGAAACCTACTGTTCGAGGCATATGAGCTGCAGAGCTCACACTGAGCATTAGATCGCCATCTGGTGTTGGGCTCGGATGCTTGCACCTTGTTGTTGTCTTAGACGACGTTTTTGTAGTAACGAGATAGGTGACTCCTCCCTTGGACGATAGTGCGCATGGGCATCGACTCCATCCTCAGATTGTTTTTTTCCGCCATTGGGTTCAGATGCAATTTTTGCGCACTGGTTCGAAACTTTAGTTTTGAAACTTTTCAACGCGCAAAACTTCCAACAAACTTTCCAATCGACATCTCCACGCGCCTTTCATCGATTCCTTTTCAGTCGTGGACGCGGGCCGCTGGGCCCATCGACGCCGTGAGGCCTACGGCTCATGGAAAGGACGCCCTTCAGAAAATGCCCCCAGTGTGGAGCAAAATTCCCACACAGTGACCATCACGAGGTCTGTAACCTGTGCCTTTCGCCCGACCACAACGAGTCCAGCTGCCCAGCCTGCGCCTCCTTTCGATCGAAGAAAACTATTCGAGATCGTCGAGCTCGAAGGCACGTCATAGCGCAGTGATCAGCTCCGGAACCGGTGGACATCTTCGACGAAGGCCCAGATGTCCCTGAAGAAGATTCCGAGGATCTCCATATCGTGTCAGAGGCAGAAGACTCAGACGACCCCATCACTCCTGGGCAACGAGAGTACTACTGCCCCTAACCCAACCCCCCCCACCAAAGCACAAGGCACCGGTCAAGACTTCGCCCGTTGGCCCCCGTCGCGACCGCAAACACACTTCAGAAGCCCCGCCTTCAAGCCCGGCTCCGAAGAAAAAATTCAAGCCTTCCAGTACCTCGGCACCGAGCAAACCGCATGTGCTAGTCCCATCGGCACCGAAACCGAAAGACCATTCGGCTCCGAAATCGGCACCGATTCCTTCCACCTCTAAACACAAACCTGCCTCGAACACATCGAAGCATGGGCATAAGCCGGCGTCGACACCTAAAGATCACGCCACAGCGCCAAAGCCTTCGGAACCGACAACCAAGCCTAAGGATTCTTCCACGCCTCCTAAGGCCAAAGAGCATAAAACTCAGCCACCACCCCGCTCGGAACCGAAACAATCGGCGCCGAAACCAGGTCTCCAAGAGGAGGAGCTTTTTCATCCGGATCCGGTTGATCCTAAGCAAACAAAAATCCACAACCCTAAAACAGGGCATCTCACAGCTGTACCACGCCACAAGCCAGTACCTGTGGAAAAGGACTGTGCCACTTCACCTATGCCTCCTCCTTCCCCTGTCCTTCCATCTAACACCCCTCCTCTCCACAAACCTGTTACACCGCCTCAACCTGTAACATCTCCACCACATACACCACCTACATATGATTATCAAGATGACATAGGGGACGGTGGTGACCCTGGTGACCCATTCACCGATCCAGATGACCCACCACAAGATGATTGGGACTACAATGATCCAATAGATCCCCCAGACCTCCCAAGCCCTCTACCATACCCAACAAAACCCTCTCCTCCGGATAATATTGGGTTTGGACAACTCATTAATAGGGCTGCTGTATTTCATGGGGTACACATGCACACAAAGGCACCACAGGAGAATGTTCTATTAGACACATTTGAACAGTCCCAAAAAACTGTACAAATATTGCCAATGATTAAAGGGGTTATTAAGCATGCTCCCGACATATTTAAAGATCCTGTGCGCGCCAGGGTTCTTAATCCCAGGATCGATAAATATAGGCCTGCCCCTGACGATCCTGCGTACATTAAAGGCCAGCTGCCTCTAAACTCGTTAGTAGTCTCCAATGCTAGAAAACGAGCTAATTCACAAACCTCAGGGGTCGCACCGCCCCCTGATAAAGAATCTAAATTACTAGCTGCATCTGGCAAAAGAGTAGCTGCGCAGGCCGCAAATAACTGGCGCATAGCCAACACTCCAGCACTGCTGGCCAGATATGATAGGGCCCACTATGACCAGTTGGAAACACTGTTACAACACTTGCATGACCAGTATAAAACTCAAGCAAATGACCTAATTCAAGAGGGCAAACTAATCACCAATGCGTCAATTAAGTGTGCCCTTGATGCAGCGGACACTGCCGCTAGGTCTGTCAATACTAGCGTACTGCTCAGAAGACATGCATGGCTGCGCATTTCAGGCTTCAAGCAAGAGGTCCAAACCACTATTCTAAATCAGCTGTTCAATCAAAACCAACTTTTTGGACCGGCTGTGGACACTGCTCTTGAAAAAATGAAAAAAGATACAGAAACTGCCAAGTCAATGGGAGCGTTGCAGTCTCCGCAACCCCGTGGCTCCTTTCGTCGCTCCTTTTACAGAGGAGCCTCCAGGAACATCAGCACAGATAGTTCATCTTCCTTTAAAAACACCACCCAAACATCCCCCAATAGAGGATATTTTAGAGGAGGTTACAGAGGGAACAACAGTAAAGGGAGAGGCCGAGGTAGCACCAACACCCGTACCTCCCCTGCTGCTAAACAGTGACTTCCCTCCACTTCCCCCCGACCATTCCACTCCTTTCGGGGGAAGATTGGCACAGTTCCTACCTGTCTGGAACTCCATCACAACAGACAGGTGGGTGAGATAAATTATCCAATATGGTTACTGCCTGGAACTTACAGCTACCCCCCCCAAACATACCACCCAAGCAGCGTCCAATGTCCACAGACCATCTTACACTTTTAAAGCAAGAAGTTCTCTCACTGCTTCAAAAGCATGCCATAGAGCCAGTCCCTGTACTACACCAGGGAACAGGGGTTTACTCCCTGTATTTCCTCATCCCCAAAAAGGATGGGACCCGAAGGCCAATTCTAGACCTCAGACCCCTCAATCAGTATATACATTCGGATCATTTTCACATGATCACTCTCCAACAAGTGCTTCCCCTACTACAACAGGAAGACTTCCTTGCCACACCATATCTCAAGGACGCCTACTTCCACATTCCCATACATCCTGCTCACAGGTAGTATCTAAGGTTCGTAATCGATGGACAACACTACCAGTTCAAAGTTCTTCCATTCGGGGTCACCACTGCTCCAAGAGTGTTTACCAAATGCCTTGCAGTAGTAGCAGCGCACCTACGAAGACAACAAATACATGTTTTCCCGTATCTGGACGACTGGCTCATAAAAGCCAGATCATTCAACCAGTGTATCCAACACACTCCACACCATTCAAACACTACACAACTTGGGGTTCACAATCAACTATACCAAGTCGCACCTCCAGCCCTCCCATGTACATCAATATATATGGGGGCCACAATAAACACTTCCACAGCTCTAGCGTATCCCAGCCCAGCCAGGATAGCAAGTATACAAGCTCTCATCACCAAGTTTCAAATCCAACACTCTCTCCCAGCCAGAGTGTTCATGCAACTGATAGGCATGATGGCATCTTGCATCTTCATCGTACCTCACGCAAAGCTTCAAATGCGTCCCTTACAAGAATGTCTAGCACACCAATGGAACCAGGCTCACGGACAACTTACAGATCTGGTGTTGGTGGACAGCCGCACACATCACTCTCTGCAGTGGTGGAACACAAAAAACTTGTCCAAAGGGCGGCCGTTCCTCGAGCCTGTTCCACAAATAGTACTAACAGATGCATCACTCACAGGATGGGGAGCACACCTGTTAGATCACACAACACAGGGCAAATGGACCACTCAACAAAGACTGCTCCACATCAATCATCTAGAACTGCTAGCAATATTCCTAGCTCTCAAATCATTTCAACTCCAGGTACAAAACAAATCCGTCCTGATCCGCACAGACAACATCATGGCCATGTGATATATACAAAAACAGGGGGACACACTCTCTACAACTGTCCCAACTTGCACAGAACATTTGGAGGTGGGCCATCCCACAAAACATATACTTTCTCGCCGAACACCTACCAGGAGTTCACAATCAGATTGCCGATCTGTTAAGTCGACAGACACAACAGATTCACGAATGGGAACTACATCCACAAGTTCTTCTACCTTTTTTCCAGATGTGGGGCCAACCAGACATAGATCTGTTTGCCACACACCAAAACGCAAAATGCCCAACCTTCGCCACCAGGTTTCCACACCCACAGTCCAAGGGCAATGCGATATGGATGAATTGGTCAGGCAGATTTGCGTACGCTTTTCCGCCACTCCCACTCATTCCGCTAGTAGTACGCAAGCTCCGACAACAGTCTCTAAAAATGATCCTAGTGGCTCCCACATGGGCACGCCAACCGTGGTTCACAACACTGCTGGAACTATCAATAGTCCCACACCAAAAACTACACCTCTCCCCATCACTACTAACGCAGAACCATGGAGAGATAAGGCACCCCGATCCAACTCAACTGAATCTTGCAATCTGGCTCCTGAGGTCCTAGAGTTCGGTTACCTTTTACCTACCACCGGACTGTATGAACATCATTAAAGAGGCCAGACGCCCTACCACCAGAGCTTGCTACGCAGCAAAGTGGAAAAGATTCGCCATTTACTGCAATAACAATAATATCCAGCCACCACATGCCTCCATACAAAACATCATTTGCTACTTACTACATTTGCAAAGGTGTAATTTGGCATACTCATCCATACGTCTTCATCTAGCAGCACTTGCCGCTTACTTACAAAACAGACAACACTTATCACTTTTTAGGGTCCCAGCAATCAAAGCCTTTATGGAAGGCCTTAAACGGATCATACCTCCCAGATTACCACCTTCTCCAGTGTGGAATTTTAACATCGTGCTTACTAGGCTCATGGGACCCCATTTGAACCTCTGCATAAATGTGAACTTCAATTCCTCACATGGAAAGTAGCTTTCCTTATTGCAATCACCTCTCAGGAGAGTGAGTGAGATCCAGGCTTTAACCATACAAGAGCCATTTTTACAAATACATCGTAACAAAATAGTTCTCAGGACAAACCCAAAATTCCTTCCTAAAGTAATTTCTCCTTTCCACCTTAATCAATCTGTGGAGCTAGACAACAGATCCTATGCACACGCAAAAAGTAAGAGGTATATAACACTGTTCCTGTAATTTACAAAGGAGAGACAAGTCCTTGATCCGTTGTAATTCGATTTTAATATGAATTTTCTTGCGCAAACCAGCCAATGCGCGTTTTGTCAGTGGGTAGTATCCCCATGACTTCTTCAGGGCTTACTGCACAAATGATTGATGCTCCCTGTGGAGCTACCCGTGTTTTTTCAGAACCCGGACTCCGTAGCAGAAAGAGCTCTCCACACCCTAGACGTCAAAAGAGCTCTAATGTATTACATTGACAGGACCAAGTCATTTCGTAAAACAAAACAATTGTTTGTAGCTTTCTCTCCACCGCATAAAGGTAATCCCATCTCAAAAGCTGGGATTGCGAGGTGGATCGTTAAATGTATCCAAATATGCTACCAAAAAGCCAAACGCACATTATCAGTTCCCCCTAGAGCGCACTCAACACGCAAACTAGGGGCTTCCATGGCATTCTTAGGGAACATTCCCCTAGAAGACATCTGTAAGGCAGCCACATGGTCTACAACACACACCTTCACTTCACTAAACACTATTGTGTTGATGTGCAAGCCAAGCAACAAGCTTCTGTGGGCCAAGCTGTTCTTAAAACACTTTTTCAAACTACTGCAACACATACAGGTGACCACCGCTAGGGGAGATACTGCTGTACAGTCTATGCACAGTGTGAGCTCTGCAGCTCACATGCCTCGAACGGAAAATGCTACTTACCTGTATGCATCTGTTCTTGGCATGTAGAGCTGCAGATCCTCACACGCCCACCCACCTCCCCGGGACCTGTATGTTTTCCAGTCCTATCTTAATTAGATACACACACATGGACATCTTTTTCCTTTTCTACTAACTCCATCACTCCCCAATATGGCGAAAAACAATCTGAGGATGGAGTCGATGCCCATGCGCACTATCGTCCAAGGGAGGAGTCACCTATCTCGTGACTACAGAGACTTCTTCCAAGACAACAACAAGGTGCAAGCATCCGAGCCCAACACCAGATGGCGATCTAATGCTCAGTGTGAGGATCTGCAGCTCTACATACCAAGAACAGATGCATACTGGTAAGTAGCATTTTCCTTCCTACACAGGGGCTTTGTTTTTAGGACTGCTAGGGTCCTTGGTGTGGTGTCCTGCCTTTTGACAGTTGACATACCCTGTTGGGATCCCAATTCTTACCTTGGTACACTGTATCTGAAAGAGACACGTTAGTGACAGATTCCTTACCTTAGAATATCCCCAGGCGTCAGGCTGGATCCGGAAAGTTTTTTGCGTAGCAGTACCCTTGCGCGTCGGTAGGCGGCGTCGTGCGGCTCCGCGTCCGTCGTCGGCGTCGTGATCGCCGGGATGACGTCGCGGGCAGTACTTAGGCGCCGCCCCTGCGCGCTGACGTCAGTTCTTCTTTTTCCGCGCCAGTAAGCGCAGATCCGGGAGAGCAGTGCCCTAGTCACTTTTTGACTATCTTTTTGGTGAATTTTTCACTGTTTCTTCAACGAGTCTTCACGACTCCTAAGGTGTCGTAGGGATGCCCGGCTTTAAGCCCTGCGAGGAATGTGGTCGCATGATGTCGATCACGGACCCGCACCTCGAGTGTCTCTTTTGTCTCGGCCGAGACCACGACACGAAGTCGTGTCCTGACTGCCGGAAACTTCATCCTAAGGCTTTGCGAGAGCGGTCTCGAAAGCTCCTCGAAGTCCGGCATTCGGCTCCGCGCCGCACCAAGCCCCGGTCCCGGGAGAGGTCGAGGGGCCGGACGCGGAGTCCCCGCCGTTCGTCGGATTCAAAGTCTTCGCGCTCCTCCGGTAAGTCGAAGCACAAGAAGTCTAAGCGGCGTCATCGCTCTAAGACTTCGCCTCGCCGGTCTCGCGACTCGGCTGAGGTCCCTGTCGGCACCGTCCCCGCGGCCCCGGACGTGCCTGTCGAGTTACCCCCGCAGTACCCGCCCTACCCGGGCTCGGGGCGACTCCGGCCGATATACAGGAATTCCTGTCGGCCATGGCCCGCCTCTTCGGGCCTCAAGGTCCCTCCGTGCGCCTTCGGGCCCTGCGGGCCCTGATGGGGTTGCTCCGGCGCCGCCGTCTACTCCGGTCCCGGCGTCGCCTGTCCCACCAGCCTTCGTCCCGGCCTCGGCTCCGGCCCCGCCTCGACCCCGGCTCCGGTGGTGCCGCAACCCCATCGACGCCGGTTGACCTAACCACGCCTCCGCCGATGTCCCCGGTGCCGCTTCCGACGCCGTCCGGGGCTCCGGGCGGCGTCGTTCCCCGGTTCTCTCCGGGTCCGGACATGGAGCCGGACCGGCGCCGCCCGACGCCGTTTCCGGCGCCGATGAGACCTTGGGTCCCTGATGTCCCTCCTCCTCCATATTTTCAACCTGAGGAGGACCAGGAGAGCTGGGAGGGGTCTGAGGACCCTCTCACACAACAGTGCGAGTTTGACCCGGACTGGGTTGAGGAACTTGGGGATGCCAGTGGTCTGGATACCTCCCCTGACTCTGGCATGCTGTCTCCTCCCGTGGCAACGGAGGAGGGGGCTAATTTTGCAACGGTGTTGCGTAGAGCTGCTGGAGCCTTGAATCTCCAGTTGCCTACAGTGGTCGCCAGGTCTAACATCCTGACTGAAGTGCTTCAGCCGGCGGCCTCCTCTTCGGAGACTGTGCTGCCGTTCAACGATTCACTGACTGACGTTCTTTTGGGTGCCTGGTCCAAACCCACCACAGGGGCTCCTGTGGATAGGAACGTGGCCCGACGCCATCGCCCTGCTCCGGGCGACCCCTGTTTCTCTCCCAACACCCCACCCCTGAGAGCTTGGTTGTCCAAGCCTCTGCCTCCCAAACCGCCTTCCCTACCGCCCCTCCGGATAGGGAATCCAAGCGCCTGGATCACTTTGGGAAGAAGGCTTTCTCTTCCTCCAGTGCTGGCTTGCGGTCTGTTAATACCGCTTGCCTCTTGGGCCGATACACCCACTCCCTGTGGGATTCGGTGGCAACTGTTTTGCCGCAGTGTTCTGAGGAGGTCCAGACACTGCTTACCCGCGCCATTGCGGAAGGGCGTGATGCGGCTAAATATACCATCCGCTGTGGCCTTGATACCGCCGACTCGCTGGGCAGATCGCTTGCAACGACGGTGGCGCTGCGTCGCCACGCCTGGCTGAGAACCAACTGGTTTTCAGGGGATGTCCAGAATACACTCATGGACATGCCCTTTGATGGAGTCGGTCTTTTTGGTTCGAAGGCAGACCATGCGCTGGAGCGTTTCAAGGACTCACGGGCTACTGCTAAGTCCCTGGGCCTTGCTGTTGTGCGCCCTCCGTTCACGCCTGCTTTTCGCCCCTTTCGTGGCCACGGAAGGGGCGCCCAGTCACGTCCACAGCCCGGCCAACGGCCCGCGCAGCAAGCGCCTTCGCGTGGCCGAGGACGTGGATACCGCCGTGGCGGTTCGGGCAACCAGCGTGCGGGTCAGGCCACCACCTCCAACCCGTCCGCGGCCTCCAAGCCCTCCTAGTCCCTCCTTTCAGGTGCACAGTACGCCAGTCGGGGCAGGGTCCGCCATCACCTTCACCACTGGCGTCCCATCACCTCGGACAGGTGGGTCTTGGACATTGTCCGAAGGGGCTACTCCCTCCCCTTCGAGACCACCCCCCAGCCATGCCACCTCAATTCCACCGCATGTCAGGGGATCACTTGGTGCTTCTACAGAAGGAAGTCACGGCCCTCTTGGCCAAGAGGGCCATCGAGCATGTTCCGACCCCAGAAGTAGGGCGTGGTTGCTACTCCCACTACTTTCTGGTGCCCAAAAGGACAAGGAGGACATGCGTCCTATCTTGGACCTCCGGAACGTCAATCGCTTCCTCCGGAAGGAGAAGTTCAAGATGCTCACCCTAGCTCAGGTCTTGACTGCCCTCGACCCCGGAGACTGGTTGGTAGCGTTGGACTTGCAGGACGCCTATTTCCACATCCCCGTCCTGCCGGCCCACCGGCGTTACCTTCGGTTCATGGTAGGCCTCGAGCATTTTCAGTTCACCGTGCTCCCCTTTGGCCTTACCAGTGCCCCTCGGGTGTTCACGAAAGTGATGGCGGTGGTCGCAGCTCATCTGCGCCGGGCAGGGGTTTCAGTCTTCCCCTACCTCGACGACTGGCTGCTGAAGGCGGGCTCGTCCCAGGCAGTCGTCTCCCACCTCCAGACTACGGCCGAACTCCTGCACTCGCTGGGGTTCTCCATCAATGTGCCAAAGTCGCATCTGATTCCTTCTCCACAGCTCCTTTTCATCGGAGCAGTTCTGGACACCACGCAGTTTCGGGCCTATCCTCCCGAACGGCGAGTCCGGGATATTCAGGCTATGATTCCGATCTTTCAGCCTTTATCCTGGGTTTCGGTACTGATGACCCTGAGGCTGCTGGGCCTCATGGCCTCCTGCATCCTGCTGGTCAATCATGCCAGATGGCATATGCGGGCTCTGCAGTGGGACCTGAAGTTCCAGTGGGCGCAGCACCAGGGCAACCTGTCCGATCACGTCCAGATCTCGGAGGGGACTGCAACACAGTTGCAGTGGTGGCTCTCGAACCGGCAATGGGTCATGGGCAGATCCCTCTCCCTTCCCCAGCCAGAGCACACAGTTGTGACGGACGTGTCCCTTCTGGGATGGGGCGGTCACATGGGAGATGCGGAGATCAGAGGCCTCTGGTCTCCGGCGGAGTCCCGGCTCCATATCAACCTTCTGGAGCTCCGGGCGATCCGGCTTGCACTCAAGGCATTCCTTCCCTCTGTCAAAGGGACGGTAGTGCAGGTGTTCACCGACACCACCGCCATGTGGTACTGCAACAAACAGGGCGGGGTGGGGTCGTGGACCCTTTGTCAGGAGGCTCTGCGCCTCTGGACATGGCTGGAACATCAGGGCATGTTCCTGATGGTTCAACACCTGGCAGGTTCCCTGAACGCCAGGGCGGACGAACTCAGCCGCAGGTGCATGATGGATCACGAATGGCGTCTTCACTCGGAAGTGGCGCAAGGACTCTTTCTACAGTGGGGAGAGCCTTGGTTAGATCTATTCGCCACCGAAGAGAACGCGCAATGTCATCAGTTTTGCGCGTTGGAATTTCCAAGGCGGCACTCGCTCGGCGACGCTTTCGTCACGAGTGGAGTTGCGGTCTATTGTACGCCTTTCCGTCTATACCACTTCTACCCAGAGTGTTGAAGAAGATTCGGCACGACCGGGCCCAAGTCATTCTTGTGGCTCCGGACTGGGCTCGAAGAGTTTGGTATCCCGAGCTACTCAGTATGAGCGTAGATCCCCCGATCCGTCTGCCTCTTCGGGAGGATCTTCTGTCGCAGCAGCAGGGGACGGTCCTCCACCCGAACCTGTCCAGTCTACACCTGCTTGCGTGGAGATTGAGCGGCGGCAGTTGATTCCTTTCGACTTGCCTCCCGAAGTTTGTGATGTGATTCTGGCAGCCAGGCGTCCCTCCACTAAGGTGGTATACGCCTGCAGGTGGAACAAATTTGTGGCATGGTGCACAGCAAAGGCTGTGAACCCCCTTTCTGCCCCTCTTTCTGAGGTCCTTCTGTTCCTTCTTTCTCTGGCCCAACAGGGTTCTGCCCTGGGTACCATCAAGGGTTATCTCTGTGCTATCTCGGCCTTCCTCAGGCTCCCTGATCAGCCCTCCCTTTTCAAGTCCCCTGTTAACAGGTTCTTAAAAGGCATTACACACCTCTTTCCTCCTGTTCCATTTGTGATGCCTCAGTGGGACTTGAACTTGGTTCTTACCTTTTAATGTGCGCTCCTTTGAGCCTCTGCATAACTGTGCTCTTCGTCTTCTGACTCTGAAGACAGCCTTTCTGGTGGCCATCACCTCCGCTCGGCGGGTGAGTGAGCTCCAGGCTTTATCTTGCAAACCTCCCTTTGTCTGTTCATCCAGACAAGGTTGTTCTTCGGACGCGTCCGTCCTTCTTGCCAAAGGTGGTTACTGCCTTTCACATTGGGCAGACCATCACTTTGCCTACCTTCTTTCCGCCTCCGCATCCTTCCAGAGAGGAAGAGAGGCTCCACCGTCTGGACCCAAAACGTGCGCTCTCCTTCTATATCGACCGCACAAAACACTTCCGGGTGGATGACCAGCTCTTTGTTGGCTACGTGGGCGCCAAAAAAGGTCGGGCGGTGCACAAACTAACCATCTCCCGCTGGGTTACCTTGTGCATCAAGACCTGCTATTCTTTGGCTAAGAAGGAGCCTCCTGTTGGGCTGCGTGCCCATTCCACCAGGGCAACGGCTGCTACCACGGCCTTGGGCCGCGGTGTTCCGCTGCCGGTTATCTGTCAGGCAGCTACGTGGGACTCGCTGCACACGTTTACAAAGCATTACTGCCTTGACAGTCAGGTCCGGAGGGACGGCTTCTTTGGCTGTTCTGTCCTCCAGGACTTCCTTGTCTGATCTTTGTTCGCAGACCCACCACCGGGGTTGGTATTGCTGGGGTATCTATTCTAAGGTAAGGAATCTGTCACTAACGTGTCTCTTTCAGATGCACAAGTTACTAACTTGTGTAACGATATATCTGTAAGAGACAGTAGTTAGTGACAGATTCCTTACCGCCCCACCCATCCTCCCCGTTCTGCGAACTGATTTCTAGGGTTAAGGACATCCCTTTCAGGGCCCTAGTATTTTTCAGACACCTATGTCAGCTTCTTGCATGGCTCCGTTCCTGGCGCGGAAAGTCGTGTACAGAACTGACGTCAGCGCGCAGGTGCGGCTCCTAAGTACTGCCCGCGACGTCATCCCGGCGATCACGACGCAGACGACGGACGCGGAGCCGCACGACGCCGCCTACCGACGCGCAAGGGTACTGCTACGCAAAAACTTTCCGGATCCAGCCTGACGCCTGGGGATATTCTAAGGTAAGGAATCTGTCACTAACTACTGTCTCTTACAGATATATCGTTACACAAGTTAGTAACTTGTGCTTTAGTTTGTGAGGTGTCTTTGGGCCTGCCCTCCTGGACAGGTGTTTGGGGGGCTACCTGGGACTCCTTACTTTTATCTTTAAGGGGCTCACTGTCTTTCCTCTGGGGAGGTTTTGTAACCCCTTTCTTTTGGTCACAGTGGACGTCCTAGTTACCTCTTGTCTTGACCCAGTGGTCTGCCTTCTTTCCCAATTCTTGGGGAGAAAGTGGACCTAGGTCTACCAGATACTGATGCAACTTCATCAATGCAATTACTTGATATGTGTTCCTTCATAAACAAATTATACAGACCATCATCATCTTGCACTTTACTTCCAGTTAACCAGCCACCTAGTGTTTTAACTGAGTAGTCTACAAATTCCACCCAGGGCTGACTCTGGGTTTTCTGAGCCCCCCTGAATCTAATTCTATACTCGGTTGTGAGTCCAAATCCCTCAATCAGAGTTCTCTTCATGAGGTCATAAGACCCAGCATCTGCCCCAGAAAGGGTCAGGAGTCTGTCTCTGCACTTACCAGAGAACAGTTCCCAAAGGAGTGCACCCCAGTGAGTTTTCTTCACTCTTCTGGCTTCACAAGCCCTCTCAAAGGCTGTGAATCATTTTGTGATATCACTCTCTTCATATTTAGGGACAATCCCTTTGGGGATTTTGGGATCATAGGATCCTTCCTTTTCTATATTTTTTAGATTGGTGCCACCATTGATGGGTCCTAGGCCCATCTCTGCTCTTTCTTTTTCTAGAGCCAGGAGTCTGGTCTCTAGGTCTAATCTTTTGATCAACCTGGCTAGCAGGATGTCCTCTTCATTGAGGCTGCCCTCAATGTCCTCACTGATACCTGATCCACCTGTGTGAGATCTAGGCACTGAGAGGTTTACTCTTGGAGTCGAGGGTACTTGAACCCTTCTCTCCCTAGGAAGTGGAGGTGGTTGATCTACCAGGTCATTCTCTTCCTCTACTTCCCCATCTGATTGGTATTCACCATTTTCAGATGGGTGGTCCTTAGCATACCCAGCCAACAGCTCTTGGAGCTTTTGTTTGGTTGGATGGGGACCCATTGGTATGTTTTTAATTTGACATAAGGACCTTACTTCCTTGAAAGACAAGTGAAGGTAAGGGGTGAGCAAGCTCCTCAACCATGCCCTGTATGTCATTATGGTTATCTTCACTAGTAGCTGGGTTCTTATTTTGAGACATTCTAACAAAAAAGTTCTAACCCCTCTACCCTTGACTACAGTGACTTTTTTTATTTTCTAAAATTCTAAAGGGACTTAAGCAAGGCCCTAACGAGACTTTTAGTAGTTTTTGCAATAATGCCAATTTGAAAAAAATCTGAATTCTAAAGGCAATTTGAGTTTTGTTGTGTGATCAGGGGGTAACCAAGTAGTCCAACAAATGCAAAGTTGTGTATCCCACCGCTGATCCACCAATGTAGGAAACTGGCTCTATATATACTACACCAAAATGAGGTATAGTGTGTATAGAGTCCAGGTGACCCCAGAGGTAGGCAGAGGTTAAGGTTAGATAGAACCTTACTCTCTATTTGTGGTAGAGTGGTCGAGTAGTAAGGCAGTATCAGAGGACAGTGTTAAGCATTTGATGTACACCCTCAGTCAGCAAATGAATTCACACACTCAAAGACTGAACTCTAGACCAATTGTTTTTGTATAAAAAATATACTGTTTTATTTTAGAACCAAGCAAGCCTGGCACAGGTAAGCATTAAATACTTTACAGTAATAAGTTGCTGAATGTCGAACAGTTTGAAAATGCAATAGGAAATGTACTTTGTTTGATTTACAGGGGATGCAGTAGATTGCAATACTTAGCAAATACAGTACATTGGAATGAATAGGCTTTTTCAGTAAATTACAAGTAAGTTACTTTTTACGTTACTTCTCTTACTCCGTGCTGGATGCCTGGATTCAGCACTGGGACATTTCCTGCAAACAGGTAAGTAAATACGTTTTGGTTATTCGTGCGTTGTTTTTTTTTTTTTTTTTTTTAAAGAATATTTTTAGATTTCAAAACTTCACACTTAGAAACTTTTTGGAAGAAAAATTGTCAATGTTATCCTATGGAGGAAAAGTAGGTTATCGGTTCAAAGGTAAGTTATCGACTGTGGGAGTTAAGGTTCTGGGGTTAGACTCAGGGGTCCCCCAGGGTCAGTGATGCACTCTTGTTACACCCTCAGCGGCACTAGGGCTGCCGGGTGCAGAGTGTTGAGGCCCAATGTTATCCTATGGAGGATAGGGGGTCTCCGGTTGGTGGCTGCTGGCAAGCAGGCCACTGTGTTGTGAGAGCAAAGCTTCTGGACTTTAGCTCAGGGCAAATGGGGAAACAGATTAGCACCAAAGGTGCACCCTCAGCGGCACTAGGGCGGCCGTGTGCAGGGTGCTGTTTCGACGTCGGAAGCCCTGTTTCCAATTTAGAACCTCCGGTTAGCAAAAGCACTGCAGGCAGGGAGACTAAGGACTTCTGGGTGCGACCACCACTTCGAGAGGTAAGTTAGGGGTTGGTTAGGCACCGTTGGTGTGGGCACAGAAGGCTGTGGGGCGTCGGGTGCAGGGGTGCCTTTTGGGGTCGGATCTTCTTACCAGCTGCGGGTCGCGGTTAGGGGTGCCTTCTGGATTTCGACTGCAGGTGTCTGCTGGAGGCTTGAGGCAGGTCAGGAGTCGCCATTCTCGGTTCAGGATCGCCGGGGTGACCTCCTCGTGGTGTTTGCCCGCTCGGGCCGTGGACGGCGGGTGCACAGTGGGGCGGATCCGCGGTCTCCTGCTGCTGCCAGAGGTTGCAGTTGAACAAATCCGATGTTCACGGAGAAGCAGTCTTTGGAAGTGAAGGCAGGCAGGTCCTCCGGGGTTAAACACAACAAACCAAGCTATTACAGCACATCCTTTCGACTTGTATTCATTGAGTAACCAAAAACAGTGTCGGTCATAAGTCAAACTAATTCCATAATATAGTTTAATCTCTACACAATGAGGATGATGAAGAAGAACCAATAAGTTCAAAATAATCCAATCAGATCATCAATAGAGATTTCTTGTATCCTTTATTAGTCCAAAAATTAAAATTCCCAGCACACGATTAGCAGACACGTGTTTCGTCTGTACTCAGACTTTTTCAAGGCAAAAAATTGGGAATATTAGCACACTGTAATGATTGGACGGTCCGTCTCTGCAGCACATCAAGTGGAAGTGAATCCGGGATCCAAATACAGATATCGTGATGTATATGGTCAAGACCCTCAATTACGTCCCAATCGCTTAACTGTAAAAAGCTAAATAAGTATAATATTGATGCATGCTGCAGCAGTGATAAGCGTAAAAGTAGATGATGCTGTCGGTCGAGGATAGGCAAGTATCCCCTGGACACCACGAGGTAAAACCCATAAGTTTACCCCTCAAAGCACAAGTATCCCCTCCGCAAACCCACGTGCGGGAGGTCGCGGAAAACGTAAAAGGCCGGTAGGGCTGGGGCCAAGTCAGTGGGCGTCTTCCTCTTGTTAGCTGCTGCACGGCTGTTCGGTCCTTCTTTTCTTCTTGTTTCTTTTCTGGATCTGAGGAACCAAGTTTTAGGGTGCCCCTAAATACTAGATTTAGGGGCGTTACAGGTAGGTAAAAGGCAGGGACCAATGGGTCCCTTCCCTGGGGTGGGTACACCCCCTATGGTGCCACCCTCCACTGGGAGGGGGGAGGCATGAGCCTTTCCCTGGTTGGTTGGGTCCCTCCCATCCTCAAGATGGCGGGGACTCAGAGTTGTGCTTCACCTCGCCTCCCCCACCTGAGGGGTGGAGTTGGCAGAGGTGGGCACACCTCTCTGCCTCACTTGTTTTTCCCGCCGGTTCTCCCGCCCAAAGTGGGGGGGCAGAACCAGTGGGGACCAGTTGCTGAAAGCAGCAAGTGGTCTGGGGAGGCTCACAAAGGCGGCATGCCTTTGAAGCTTCCCCTTCGTGAACCCTGCCCATCCTGGTGGAGGAGGCTTGGCACCTCGTCCCAGGATGTGCATTGTTTCAGACCCCCTAGAGCAGCATGCTCTCGACCCAGGGGTCCAGAAACATGTCTGTTGATGGCAGCCTAAGCAGCCACTCAGTCGAGACATTAGAAGTTGGTCGAGTTTCAGGGGGCATCTCTAAGATGCCCTCTGTTGTGCATTCTACATTAAATCCCACACTGGCATCAGTGTGGGTTTAATGTGCTGAGAAGTTTGATACCAAACTTCCCAGTTTTCATTGTAGCCATTATGGTGCTGTGGAGTTCGTAATGACTGACTCCCAGCACCATATACTCTTAATGGCAGCACTGCACTTACAATGTCTAAGAATTGACTTAGACACTGTAGGGGTACAGGGCTCATGCACCTGTACCCTCACCACTGGTATAGTGCACCCAGCTAGAGGGGTGACTGATCTATGCCAGGGCAGTGGGTTGTAGGGATGGCACACAGGGATGTGTGCCATGTCGACTCTTCACTTTGTTCTTCACCAAAACACGCAGCCTGCAAAGGCAGTGTGAGTGTAGTGGTACAGGACCTCTAAGGGTGGCACAATAAGTGCTGCAGCCCTTAGAGGTCTACCCTGGCCACAGTGCCCTGTGGTACCATTTACCAGGGGCTGACCTATGGCCAGAGATGCCAGTTGGGTTAGTTTTGGGGAAAGAACACAGGCCCTGGGTACCTGATTGGCAGGGACCCAGGGCATATCAAGTACAAGTGAATCAGTAGTCTGGGAAAAAGTGGGGGTGTTACTCCAACAGAAACCCATTTTCCTACAGTCTTTGAGGATGATCTAGATATGCACTTAAAACCATATCCTTGGTACTACCCCCAGGCAAAGATAGCAAGACGTTGGACGCAGTGGGTAGAAAGGTAAGGTGGCAGTAACATAGCGGAGAATAGCCAGTTGCAAAGCTTTGATCAGCCGGTGCTTTCACCATCAGTAAGAACTAGGAAGCTTGTGCCTGACCTGCCTGAGAGGTTGAAGAAAGCTGCAAAGTCTGCCATACTAGATGGAAAATCTGATAACACTTTGCCTGAAGTTGTCATGGGATTCAGCAGACACCTTAAAAGTTAGTTTTGAGAAGGCACATTTGTCTTCGAATATCTGGGTTTAAACTAAAGGTGCAAGCTACATTAGTAAACCTTCAGTTTGTAGTAGCCCCTTATTTGGTGCTGCTGTCACTGTACCTACTGCAAGTGAAGGACAAGACTAAGGGCTGTGGGAATCCTAGTAGCATGAGGCCCATGTAGAAAGGGGGCATCAAACAGACTGGGTACAGATTGTCCATCTTTCCACAGCAACAATAACTCCTGGGCAGCCAAGTTTCTGGACAGGACTGCATACAGTTTCAATGCAATGGCAGCTTCCCAGATAGTAAATATAGTCCCTTCGAGCCATAGTGAAGAGGTCCGAGCTGAAGAAGCTTTGGCCAAACAACAAAATTACTCTTAAGTAAGTCTCACTTAATACATGTGTAGGGGCTTCTGACTCAGGACCAGGGAAGAGTCTCACACCACAACCAGCAGAATCTAGCCATCTGGCTGATAATCTTTGAGTTTGGATACCTTAATCTGCCACAAGAATGTATGACCATTCTAAAACAAGCTTGCCAGACGAGCATGTTACACAGCCAAATGGAAAAGGTTTCTCCATTACTGCATGGCAAAACAAATCCAGCTTCTCTCCCACAGTACAAGACCTTATTTGTTACCTGCTCCATTTACAAAAAGCAGGCCTTGCATATACCTCTATTTGACTGCACTTAGCAGCACTCGCTGCATGCATGCAAAATATATAACATGTCTTTGCTTAAAATCATAGTTATTAAAGCCTTTATGCCGATTCCATATGTGATGAGGAAAATTAGGCGGGCACCCATAAGGCTCATCTAATTATTCGCAAGTTGGGCGAGGCAGCTCAGGTACTCAATACTGTAGTACACTTAAGTTCCTCCATATAAGAAGATACTCCTGTGTGCAAACCAAATTGTACAGCATCAGGGTAAGTTACCACACAGTTCTTGCAACTTGGCATCTCATGGCTTAGAGTCCGGTTAACTTCAGCTCCTACAAGAAAACATGCTTATTCTAAAGGATGCTTGCAAACAGACAACAAGGATGAGTTAAGCTGCCAAATGGAGAATGTTTGTCCTTTACTGTCTCAGTAGGAACACTCTGTCCCTTAAGTACACGACATCAGCAGAAATCAGACCTAGCACTCGCCTTTTAAAGTTCACTTGTGAACTGTAGCCCCCTACATGTAGAGTAGAGAGCACCAATCTTTATTTTAAATTCCTGTTGGGAAAGCATTCATGGAGGGTCTAAAAAGTTATCCTGACCAGAACACCACCATTTCCTTTGTGGGATCCTAATGTGGTTGTCACCTAACTCATGGGACTTCTGTTTCAGCTGGTACTTTTTTGATCACTGCAGGACCTCACTTGGAAATTAGCCTTCATTATTGTAATCCTTTTCTTGTGTAGTTAATGAACTGCAAGTCTTAACCGTGGAGAAGCATTATGTTAAAGTACGCAAAGATGTGGTTGTTCAAGAGGAAAACCACTGCTTCTGCCTAAGGTCACCTGTTCCATGTTAACCAAACTATAGAATTAAATTTTAATTCCTACAATCTCAATTTGCAGAAAGGGTTTTCACACTTGAAATGTCAAGAGCCCAATGTACTATAATGGCTATAAAGAATCAATTAGGAAAGATCATCGTTGTTGCTTTTGCCAAGCCTCACTTGGGAAGCCCAGTTGCACGTCATCCTTTGCATGATGGATAGTTAAGTGCTTTAAAGTGTTATGCTAAAGCTATGCGTACACTAAATACTGTAGCCAGGTGCATTCATTTCTATACAAGTGCCAGTATGGCTTTTTGGGGAAATATCCCACTTGCACACATCTGTAATGCTGCAACATGGTTGTCACCTCACTTGTTTACTAGGCTGCCCTGCCAAGATGCACAGGTTGGGGCATCTATCTTTAAAACCTTGTTCCAAACATTTTCATAAATTTACAGGCCACTGCCTTGGGGGATGGGCACTGCTTTTCAGTGCATGCAAAGCATGTGATCTGCAGCAGATTCTGCAAACTGAAAATGTTAAATGCCTGTAACAATCTGTTTGGAACTTGTAGTGCTACAGATTTACTTGCATCCTCACCTATCTGGATGCAAGCTCATGGCAAGCTATTTTAGTAATAAACACCTATCACTGTCAGTGCTCCATTACACATACACTATCCTACTTCACATGGTTCCAAATGCCTTCCCCCACCCTTTTTTTGGGGTTGGGCGACAAACTAAGGTGGAGTCTTTGTCCAGGTGCATTGAGAGTTTCGGGAGGGATCATGAGACTCCAAGATACTGAAACATCTACTTAAAAGAAAAACACCTTAGAACATCCGTGCCCAGCACTAGCTGGCAGAAGTGTGCAACGCATTTGCACTGCAGGCTTCAAACAAATTGCTTCAGGTAACATTATACACACCCATACTCTCTTGCACTTTGGCAGTTTCCACTGTGTATAGTTATAGTGCATGCATACTTCCTTGAATAGGCCTTTTTATTTTTTTATTTACCTTTGACTTTTGACTATGAACTGATCTGCACCAGATTTGGCTGTCTAAGTGAAGCTAGCTAAGGGCCGACATGCCAATTTTCATGTACATCCTTGCTTGGGAAAAAGTTCAAAGGGACATTGTGTTAAGAAAAAAGTGGCTTCCTAATGTATCTCCCGTAGAAAATTTTGCTTGCACGTACAGCCAAAACAGCTGAACAGACGTGTACCAAACTTGACACTAAAGTAGGACTTTACTGAGAACATGTGGTCTTGTTTTGATGTAAAATCGATTAATAGTCTTACCGATGTAAGCCTTTAAAAAAAAGTTGCTGGGTTGGACTTTAATGGGCTGTTTTTGGCTGTTTTTGGCTATTTTAGTTATTGACGACCCACAAATCCAAAATGTTAAATCACAGGAATTTGATTGGATGAGAGCGCTTTTCTGTCATCTTTTTTGTGCGAAACAACTGAAAGTCACCAATTATAGTATGCAACGCATGCTAGAATTTACTTCGCCTGCCATGTATAAGAATTCCCATTTCTAAATTGCACAGAAAAAAACAGATTCCCAAGAGCAAAACATGGTGGGTGGTGAGTTATGTCAAGTCTTGTGTTTCATACTTTAACTGGCGAGTTTGTTTTGTGTTAGAGACAGAACCATAGCTCAGTTTTCAACTATATTTTTCATTGATATAATATGAATATATAATATATCTTATTTCACTTGAGAGCATCTGTAGTGACAATACCACCAGTGTTCTACCTGTAATACATTTCTTTTTTCTGTCTGGTTTTATCTTGGTAATAGTTTTTTAGTTTCATGAAGACATTTTCGTCAAGAATTCATTCTAGCCATCTGTACATGTTATTGATCAACCATTGACTCATAGGAGTAGTTAAGAAGTAACATATCAAGGTGTATAGGTCTTAAAAAAAAATATAAGCATGGAAGCAAAACAGACAGAATTAAGTGTGGCCATTTGTGTAGAATAGGTAGTTCAATTGCCAATGATGTAGATGTGTTAAACCCTAGTCGTACAAGTGTTATAGTGTGTGAGGGGGTATTATGAGGTAGATCATACAATTGGGAGGAAGGGTGGTATATCAAACTTATTCCCCCTACTATTGGTTGTCGATTCAGAGGTTTCAGTTTTGTTTAATATAGGTACCGTTTATTCCCTAGGGGACTTGTACCAGCATTTATAAAATGTTTAATCTTCTATTTGACTGCAGGGCAATCTATTGCATGTGCTAAATGGAATTTTATTCGAACTTTAAACTATTTAAGTTTTTTGCTTTGGACTGCATCTCAAACCTGGAAGTAAAATTAAAGTGTTAACAAAATGACAATCATACATATTTAGAATAATCTAGTTTCCAAATTCAGTAAATAGCTTAACGTTTTCCTTTGCCAATAACTGCCTTTTAGGGTCAGACGCCAGTTGCTAGCCATGTATTGAACTGTTCTGCTGTCACTGTTATTATTGTGATAGCCAGAAGTTCTATTCTGACCCTCCTGCTAGTACTAGGTAGGTTTTTGAAAATGTGAAGAATCTTGAAGTCTTTTTAATAAAAAGAACAAGTTACTTGCCCATAGAAACTCTTTGTGGTTAAATGTTTAGATTTGTCTGTTATATTATATCTTATCCGCTCTGAAGTTTAATATAGGTTTTTGTTTGTGCTCACTTTTGCTCTGTTTTTTTTTTTCCTCACCCGTGATTTAGAGAAGTTAAGCTGAACTAACATAACAGCTGTGAGACGTGTATATATGTCAATCTAAAGGCGGTGTATCTCCAATGCAGAAGTGGTTATTTATCTACTCGATACCTCTAACTCGCTGATACTCAAAGTACGGCCCGGGGGCCGCATGTGGCCCCCAGGCCAACAGCAGCTCTGGGCAGCTGTTTACTTGTCAGCACTAACAATAAAAATATATTAAGTAAATAGGCAGGCATTTATTCAAATGTTAATTTGTGTTAACGAAAGGATATAACTAGGGAGTCCTGCACTGCAACTTAAAGAACATCTTAATTTTTAAAGACCTTCCAGCAAGAATAAAAATATAATAGTCTCTTCAAAATTCAAAAAGTGTATTTAATGAACATGCTGAACGGTTTCACCTTAGTTTATCAGATTATATCAGTGCACTGAAGTATTTTAAGTGATCGTTTTCACAGATGAATCTATAAACATTAATTCTTCCCTCCATTATTAAAATGCCAATGGTGAACTAAAGAGGCAAACCAGTTATGTACACTCTTCTGGTGACTTGGGTTCCTATTATAAATGTTCTACATTGTAGTTTATTAAATCCAATACAGGAGAAGGTTTTGTCCTTGCACATCCTAAAGTCATTTATTTTTAGGTCCTGGTATTTGAGATAACGAAGAAATAGGAGGGACAGTGAAATACAACAATCACACAATTTGATAAAGTGGGGAAGCTGGGATTAATCCCAGATTTTCTGGTGTCACATTGTGCAATTAAGCTTCACTTCCCCTATACCCACCTTTTTGCCAACTCCCCTGCCCAACCACCACCCCGCTGTCATCAGTGCTGCCCTTGGTCACATCACAGACCAAACTTATTGGCCCCATGGAAAATGTTTGAGTACTCCTGCTACAACTAGTATAATGTTACCAGTCCCTTCTGATGATTGTGGTTGTTTAATGAAAGGATCGCTCTCTACCAAGAGGATACATGTTAAAATGTTATCAAGGGGAAGATCTTGAAATGTTAATGTTCATAAATTTCATTTTAGGCTGTGTATATGATGCCTACAGAGGGAGACGACTCGTCAAAAAGTGTTCCTTTAGCATTACAGAGGGTATTTTATGAACTTCAGCACAGTGATAAACCAGTTGGAACAAAAAAACTAACTAAATCATTTGGGTAAGTGAAGTGATTATGACATGTTGATACTCTCCAATAATCATGTGTCTTTTTTGAAAATACCTTTATTCATATATTACAGAAATTTAGTTTCATTCTTTGATCTGCTCTGGCAATCAAGGCACTGTGTACCACACAGGTATTTCTCAAGTGTCGGTGCATCTGGCAACGTGTACATTTATCATGCCAGTCATTTTGTGTGTACATATGTTTTTCCTCCTTGCTTAGATCTGCTACTATTTTTAAATCAGCACATCTAACGTTCTCTGGTTTTCCATGTTAAAATAGTAGCTTATCCAGTCCAGGTTTTTAAAGTGGATTCTGCAATCTGTGTACCTGCCTCATTATGAAAAGTAATAAATGTCAGAATATTAGGCGACAAATGGAAATGGCTGGGCTACTTCTGTCTTCAGGTTTAGTGTCAGCTGCAGTGGATAGCCTTAAAGATTATGGTGTAATTGCCATTCAAGTAACAGAACTGGTGTTATTTAGTGGTATTCTTTGGAATACCATGGTTCTGTAATGCTGCCATTTGAACAGTAATTGTATTGTTTAAAAAATTTCCACTGTTTTTCATGTTTTGAATTTTGATAATTTAAGTTCAACTGTTGGATGTCTACTCAAATTAACTGTTTCTGAAACAAGAATCTTGACTACTCTTGTAGGAATGTAGAGATGATCTGACGGAGACATCGAGCCGCAGATTCCTTATCTTAGAATTATCCCCAGGTACCAGACTGGATACAAAAATGTTTGTACAGCAGTACCTCTGTGCGTCGGTAGAGGGCCTCGAGCGACGTGGTAGCGACGACGTCCTCCGGATGTGACGTCGACGGTGTCCATATGAGCCCTCCCCTGAGGTGCTGATGTTGGCTTCTTTTCCGTGCTTACAAATGCTTACAATGCGGATCCGATCAGCTGTTCCGCAGGCAGTTTTTTGGCCTACCTCTGATTTCGTCTAGCTGAACAGTGTGCCTTTCATATGTCCTCTGGGTTCAAACCTTGTGGGTCCTGTGGGCGACCAATGTCAGCCGCGGGCCCTCTCTATTAGCATGTAGTGCCTCGGTGTGCACCATGACTAAGGACTGCGAGTCATGTCAATGACTTACACCAAAGACCCTCAAGGAATGTCGATTGACGCTTCTAGCGACGCTGCTTTGGCAGTCTTCCAAGACGTCCCATCTGTCTCGGTCCCCTTCTCGCTCCAATGACCGACTGCGGGTTCGATCAAGGAGCTGTTTCCGTCGCCCTTTTTCAACTTCTAAAGTTAAGTCTCAATTCAGGCTGTCAAAGTTGTGGCATTTACTGACTTTGCCGCATGAGGCCTGCCACCGATCTTCGGCTGAAGAGTCCGTGCACAAGTCTACCTGTGCTTTCCAGCCTACCCTGGAGCCGAGGTAAGACTGGCCCAGACGAATATTACAATTCTCTCCATAACTTCTTTGGGTCTTCACCTTCCCCTGGCCCGCCCTCTGGCCCCAAGGAGGTGCACGGAGCTGTGACTGTCCACTCCAGCAGGTTCGCCCTCTGAGTCAGTCCGGTTGCTGGATTCTAAATCCGTTTCAAAGTTGGTACATAGCCCTTCTGGTTTACCACCTTCGATATCTGGGACTGGTCCACAGACTGACAACAGCTTCAAGGTCCGGCCTGCTGACTTCGATGAAGGCGCAGCTCGACACGCCACCTCTTAACCACTCCAATGCAGAGACATTGCCTCCTTGGCGTCGATGCGTCATTGATTGAGCCGTCCGTTTCTCAAGTCCTCCCTCATGGCTTGCATGTTGAGGGTTATGAGGATGGAGATAATGGATAGGGTTTCGAGCTTTTCCATCCCATTTCTCAACCTCCTATTGAGTCTAGCTGATTGATTGACTTAGGAGAAGCCAGTGGGTTGGAGTCTTCCTCAGCCTCTGGCCTCCTATCACCTCCTGGTTTGGTTACAGATGGGAGCTCCTCTCTGGCGGATGTGCTCTGGCGAGTGACGTTTCCCTCTCTGGAAATGACAGATCCGTTAATTGGCGTCTTTTATCAAAGCCAATCAGGGGTAGAGTTGGTGCTTGTAGGACAGTGCCCCATTTTGTATGGTTGCCCCTCACTTTTTGCCTAATGTTGATGCTCTTTGAGTGTGCCCGTGTTCCTGCCAACCAGGTACACAGGGCCTATGTTCTTTCCCTAAATCTGTACTGTTGCACACCCAATTGGTAACTCGCTGGCCACAAAAAAGTCCCTTGTAAAATGTACCATGGCTACCAAGGGCACTGTGAACAGGGAAGACCTCGAAGGGCTTGCAGCACATATTGTGCCACCCTTGGAGGCCCTGTACCCTGACACACACACTGCCATTGTAGTGTATGTGTTTTGGAGCAGAACAAAGTGAAGTAGACATGGCACGCATCCCTGTGTACCATGCCTACAACCCACAGCCTTTGGCACAGGTCAGCCGCCCCTCTAGCTTGGTGCACTATGCCACTGGTGAGGGTACAGGTGCATGAGCCCTGTACCCCTACATTGTTGAAGTCCATTCTAGTAAGTGCAGTAAAGCCATAAAGAGTATATGGTGCTGGCAGTTTGTCATTACGTAGTCCATAGCACCATAATGGCTTTACTGAAAACTGGGAACTTTGATATCAAACTTCTCAGCACAATAAACCCACACTGATGCCAGTGTGGGATTTAATGTAAAATGCACTCTGAGGGCATCTTAGAGATGCTCCCTGAAAAACGCCCTTACTCTGTCTTGGCTGACTGGTTGCTCGCCAGCGGGCACCCCTGACATGTTTCTGGACCCCTGGGTCGAGAGCCTCCCACTCTTGGGGTCCTGAAACAAAGCACATCCTGGGCAGAGGTGCCAAGCCTCCTCCCCCAGGATGGGCAGGGTCCATGAAGGGGAAGCTTCAAAGGCTTGTCGCCTTTGTGAGCTACCCCAGCCATTTGCTGCAACTGGCCCCCACCTCTTCTGACCCCCACTTTGGGTGGGAGAATCGGTGGAAAAATAAGATAGGAGAGTTGTGCCCACCTTTCTACAACTATGTATTTGTTGGACTGACTTGGTTAACACCTGATCACATGACCCAACTCCTAAATTGTCTTTAGAATAATGAATATTTTGAATTGACAATTTTTTCCAAATTACTAAAAGCCTGGTTAGGACCTTGGTTAAGTCCCTTTAGAACTTTTTTGAAAAATAACAACTCACTATAGTTGGGGGTAAGAGGGGTTAGAATCTTTTTAGAATGTCTCTTAACACTAACCCAATGGTTAGTGAAAACATAACCAATGACATGGAGAATATGGTTGAGGAGCTTGACCTCACACCTTATCTCCATTTCGAATTTAGGGAATTAAGGTCTCCATGTAAACTTAAGAACATTGCTATGGGGTCCCATCCTTCCAAACAAAAGCTCTAGGACCTGTTGGCAGGGTATGCTAAGGAACACCCCTCTCAGCAAGGTGAGGACGCCTCAGATGGGAAGGGGATGAGGATAACTTCCAACCCCCCTTACCTCCTAGTGAGAACAGGGACCTGTGCCCCTGACTCCAGGAATACTACTCACAGACCTAGATCCCACACAGGTGGATCAGGTGCTTCTCTTCCAGGGGATCCTCATCAATAGTCATAAGCACGTGAATATTCCCGCCCATGCGCGGGACCCCGGAAACACATTACATATATGTGAAAAACCATATATGTAGCTCTATATATATATATATATATATATATATATATATATATATATATATATATATATATATACACAATGTAGCCTCCCATAAACAAGCTGAGCAATGTTGCAAGGAATTCTCTTGCACATAAACATATTCCAATAAAGCAGGGAGAAAGAAACTTTTGAAAACTGCTTTAATAAACAGCAGACAACACAATCCTGCACGGAATAATGAAGAAAACATTGCCAGCACATAGGCTGCATTGTGGAAAACAGTGTAGAAAGCTGAAAAGCTAACCCACAAACACTCAGATAAACTGGCACCGTGCCTTTAAGGCAGCCATGACCCCTAGCTTCCCATCATGCCTCAGGGGTGACAGGTCAGTTCTTTCCAGCTCCTTCTGTCAGGACCCTGTTTACTTCAGCTCTACCTCTTTTTTCTGATTTTCTGTCAGACAATTCTTCAATTTTGATAAAACCTCTTACTTCGACATCTTTTTGGTGTTAAAGTATTTCTCTACTGTTTTTTTTTTTTTTTTTTAGAGAATTGAGCATTGTTTTACAACAGAATGCCCTCTCTTTTTGACTCTTGCCCTTCCTGTGGCAAGAAGGCCAAATCAGACTTCCATCCTGTCTGTATTCTATGCCTTCCTTCTGAGCATAATCCTAAATCCTGCCAGCATTGCAAGCTGCTGTCCAACAGAACTCTAAAGGACAGAGAAAGGATTCGTCTCCATGGATTGGCTGAGAAGAGAAAATCACCTTCTGGAGACAAGCCTCCGATGAAGAAGAGGAAAGAGAGCTTATCTACAAGTAAGATTCCAGTATGCTCTCCATCGGCGTCGGGCTCGGCGCCTCAAATCCCTTCATCGGCAACAAAAACGGAGACGAGAAGACCATCGACGGCGGGCTCGCCGTCGAACACCGGTCGTCGTCGAAGAACGCAGGTACGTCGAATCCTCCGCCGTCGTCAACCGGGTGACGATCAGCGGCGGAGTCGCTCTCCGTTGGTGCGGGCTCGCCCAGCGTCGAGACACAGATCTCCGTCGTCGCCGTCGATGTGGCGTTCGACGTCGAGACAAGCTCCGCCGTCGCAGGGCCTCCAGCTTTCGGCGTCGAAGCAAACATCTCAGTCGACGTCACCCAGACAGTCTACGTCGAGACGCACCTCGTCACCTGAGGATAGACACTCATCGCCTCCGCCGTCGCCCAGGCGGCGTTCGACGTCGAAGGCAAGATCCTCTCCGGCGAGGTATTCGACGTCAAGACCAAGGGTAAAATATACCAAACGTCGTTCGACGTCGAGACGGCGGTCTCCGTCGACGGCGAGAAGATCAGCGTCGAGAGAAAGATCGACGTCGAGAAGGTTCTCAGTCTACCCACTCATCGTTGAGGTCTCCACGCTCAACGTCGAAGGCGAGGTCTATGGGCTCCAGACACACAGAGGTCGAAGAGAAATTCACCAGTGATGGTGACACAGAGCAGGTCGATGTCGAGACACACCCCATCGACGTCACATCGCTCATCCAGACGCCGATCACGCTCCAGAAGCTGCAGAGAGTCATCTCACTCCATCCGAAGCTCACCCCAGACGGTTGCGTCATCACGCAGTGCTTCTGTTCATTCGCAGGAGCCTACAAAAGCACCGCCAGGAGGTTCTCCAAGGAGACAGCGATCTCCTTCCATCCATCTCTCTCCCAGATGGCTTCAACCACTCCATCATTGGCAGACGTGGTCCACAGGTCACGCTCAACGACCTACGACCTACTCCAGTCCGCAGCACAGATCACCATTACAGCGTCTTGTGCAGGAAGTGGACAAATCACCCACCACTCGGGCCAGGGAACACCGAGGCAGATCCCCTGAACGCAGGTCGTCTCAGGGACATCGCAAGAGGCGGCGTACACCATCTTGGTCTTCCTCTTCGACACATTCATCCAAAAGGGATTACTCACCTACCCTGATGGATAGTCCTCCCTCCAGAGTGTCGCCTATTGATGATGTGAACACTTTTCATGTTCTCACCAGAGGGGCTCAGAAGCTGGGCATCACCATGTCAGCTCCTCAGACAACCAAGTCCATCATTTTTGAGACTCTCCACCAAAGGTCTGCGACTAGACCATTGCTTCCTTTGGTCCCTGGCATCATCGAGCCGGTAATGGATCTCTTCCTTGCTCCAGCATCGGCTAAAGCAGCCCCAGCTCGGATTCTTAAAAAATATAAGCCAGCTGCATCGGATCCTCTTTTCCTTAGATCGGATCCACCTCCGGACTCTGTTATAATTGCAGCAGCGAAAAGACGCATGCGGTTGCATCTTCCTCCTCCGCTCCTCCGGATAAAGAGAGTAGAGCACAAGACTCTTGGGGACGGAAGGCTTGTGGCTCTGCAGCGTCTTCTCTGCAAGTGTCCAACGCTGCGGCTCTGCTGGGTCGTTATGACAGATCACTATGGGACTCACTGGAGCGCTTCAAGGACAAGCTCCCAAAGGAGGATCAGCAGGACTTTTCTGAAATCCTTCACGAAGGCGCTCTGGTGGCTAACCAGGTAATCAGCACTGCAGCAGATGGTGCGTCCCTGGCGGCTCACTCGTATGCACATGGCATATGTGCACGACGATCTTCCTGGCTGCGCCTCACAGCGTTAAAACCAGAAGCACAACAACGCATCCTGAATCTCCCTTTTTCTGGCACTTCACTGTTTGGTGCTCACACAGACGAAGAAATGGCGAGGATGAAGGCCGAGTTGGGCACCTTAAAGGCGGTGGGCCTAGAGAAGAAAAAGGAATTTAGGAAGAGATACCGGCCCTACAATCGGAAAAGCTACCAACAGAGGGTTCAAACCCCTCAATGGTCACAAAACAGGGCAAATCCCAGTATCAAGGCCGCCGTTCCTCGAGAGGAAGAGGAGGACATAAACAGCAGTCCTCCTCTGCATCAAAAACTCCAGGGAAGCAATGAGTTTCTGCTTCCTCTAGCACCGTTGCACACTCCAGTGGGAGGAAGTATCTCAAGTTACATTCAAGAGTGGCGCAACATAACCAAAGATCAGTGGGTGCTAAATATACAAAAAATGGGTACACACTACGTTTTTGGACGTCCCCAAGAGACATTCCTCCTGTGAAATCTCGTCATCTACATATAGACCTCCTGCGTCAGGAAGTGTCGACCCTTCTCAAAAAACGAGCAATAGAAGAGGTCCCTCAAGCGCAGAGAGGAAAAGGAGTGTACTCAAGATACTTCCTTGTTCAGAAAAAAGATCAACCGAACAAGTTCAGACCAATTCTGGATCTACGTTCTCTGAACAAGTCCATCAAAAAGGAAAAGTTTCGGATGTTGGCGCTCCACCAAATATTTCCACATCTAAGGAAAGGCGATTGGATGTGTTCGGTGGATCTACAAGATGCGTATTTTCACATCCTAATCACAGCACGACATCGCAAGTTCTTGCGATTCACGGTGGGAACAAGACATTACCAGTTCAAAGTCTTACCCTTCGGCCTAAAATCAGCTCCAAGGGTATTCACCAAATGCATGGCAGTAGTAGCGGCAGCATTACATCGCCAAGGCCTGTTCGTATATCCATACCTGGACGACTGGCTGCTGAAGGGATCCTCTCCTCAAATGGTGCAGGAACACCTTCGCACCGGCCTAGATCTCCTTCAGCGCTTAGGCCTGCATGTCAACCTGGACAAGTCGATCCTTCACCCAACTCAATCACTCCACTATCTGGGCGCCAACCTCAACTCCGACCTCGGAAAAGTGTTTCCTTCGGAGGAGAGATTGTCATCAATGAAAGACAAAGGCAACATCATCCTTCAGGCTCATCAGCCGTCAGTAAGACAGGTGGCTTCTCTACTGGGTTCGATGGCCTCGTGCATTTTCTCATACCCAACGCCAGATTGAGGATGAGACCGTTACAGCAAGATCTCGAGGACAAATGGGATCAATCCTCGGGTCAGTGGAACGACCGCATTGTCCTCTCTCCTGCAGCAAAGAAGTCCATTCTCTGGTGGCTGCAACCACAGAACCTACTGGTGGGAGTCCCTTTTCATCAACCTCTGCCAGAGCAATCTCTGATCACGGATGCATCACTTCAGGGCTGGGGACCGCATCTGGGTCATCTGCAAACTCAGGGCAGATGGACCAGCAGAGAACAGACATATCACGTCAATATGCTGGAACTGCGGGCGGTTCATTTAGCCCTCAAAGCTTTTCAGCCGTCAATTCAGCTCGGATCGATCCTAGTGCAAACGGACAATACAACCACCATGTATTACTTGAACAAACAAGGTGGAACTCGCTCTCGCCCTCTGTCTCTCGAATCCCAGGAGATCTGGCACTGGCTGCTAGCCAGGAACCTATCTATCACGGCAATACATCTGCCGGGAGAGCAGAACGTGCGAGTAGACGCCCTCAGTCGTCACTTCCAAGAGCAAGAAGACTGGGTGCTCAACGACAGTGGTGGCAGAAATCTTTCATCAATGGGGTCATCCTTCCATCGACCTTTTTGCAGACGATCAAAACAGAAAATGCCACACCTTCGCAACCAGGTTTTACCGACCAGGAAAGAGAGGGAATGCTCTTTTGATAGATTGGTCAGGGACGTTTGCATACGCCTTTCCACCCCTCCCTCTAATTCCGAAGGTGGTGGCCAAACTTCTGCGATCCAGAATGAGGATGATACTCATAGCACCGGACTGGCCTCGCCAATGGTGGTATCCGGACCTTTAGCAACTCTCGGTTTGCCTGCATCGGAGACTTCCGTGCAGGCCGGACCTTCTCACCAAAATGGGAGGGAAAATTCTGCACCCCAGCCTTCCCTCGCTCAGCTTGACAGCATGGCTCCTGAAGTCCTGCAGTACAGACATTTGAACCTCCCTCAGGACTGCATGGACATTTTAAGGGAGTCAAGGAGACTTTCCACAAGATCCTCATGCTCTCTAAAGTGGAAAAGGTTTTACTTGTGGTGTATCCGTAATGATTGGAGTCCAATTAACGGGCAAGAGGAGGTAATCTTGCCGTATTTGCTCTATTTGGCCAAATCTGGTTTGAAATATTCTTCCATTAAAGTGCATTTGGCGGCTATCACAGCATATCGTAAGTCACCTAACCAGCCTTCTTTCTTTCAGCTTCAGGTGGTCAAGGACTTCCTACAGGGGTTGAAAAAGGTTTATCCCCTGTTCGACCTCCTTCTCCTCCTTGGGAGTTGAATTTGGTATTGTCTAAATTGATGGGACCTCCATTTGAACCCATTCATAAGTCTACATTGCAACACCTTTCTTGGAAAGTAGCTTTTCTAGTAGCAATTACATCAGCACGCAGAGTGAGTGAGATACAAGCACTCTGTTCTAAAGAACCCTATACGGTTTTCCACCATAATAGGGTGGTTATGCGAACTCACCCTTCCTTCCTACCTAAGGTTGTGTCAGAGTTCCATGTTAATTAGACAATTTCTCTACCCTCTTTCTTTCCCAGTCCATCCACACCAGCGGAAAGGTCTCTTCATTCGCTAGACCTCAAGAGGGTTCTCAAATTCTATTTGGATGCAACAAAATCCATTAGAAAAACGGATCAATTGTTTGTAAACTATGGCTCTGTTAGAACAGGCTTCCCAGCTTCTAAAAGATCCATTTCAAGATGGATAGTATCTTGTATAAAGTTGGCATACCAAATTGCAAATAAGCCTCTGTTTGCCTCCCCTAATGCTCATTCTACTAGGGGCAAGGCTGCTACGATTGCATTCTTACATAATGTACCGATGGCCGAGATTTGCAAGGCGGCAACTTGGAAATCGGTCCATACGTTTACCAGACATTACGGTCTGGATTCTGACTCCAGAGCAGATATCCAAGTGGGCCAGGCCTCCTTGAGGAATCTGTTCCAATGCTAACCTATTGGAGTCTGTATAGGCCTTATGGCGTTTATGTATCTTGATGGTACTCTGTTTACTTGCCCGCAGCATGAGGGGATGGGCTTGCTATTCTATTCACGTGCTTATGACTATTGATGAGGATCCCCTGGAAGAGGAGGATAAGTTACTTACCTGTAATCCTAGTTCTCTTCCAGGGGTATCCTCATTGGTCATAAGCAACCCACCCGCCTCCCCGGGCAAGTGAACATGATTCATACATCTCTTTGTAAAAAGGTCTGCGGATATCCGCAAAGAACTGACCTAACTGTCACCCCTGAGGCATGATGGGAAGCTAGGGGTCATGGCTGCCTTAAAGGCACGGTGCCAGTTTATCTGAGTGTTTATGTGGGTTAGCTTTTCAGCTTTCTACACTGTTTTCCACAATGCAGCCTATGTGCTGGCAATGTTTTCTTCATTATTCCGTGCAGGATTGTGTTGTCTGCTGTTTATTATAATCTCATTTTTTATTAAGCATCAAGAAAAAGTCACAATGACAGCATAACCACAGAGGGGCGCGCAGGCCCCGGGGTTGCAGAACATTCAGCCATTTTGAGTCTCAGATTCGAATAATCCTAGGCCATGTCAAGCCCCCCGGCAAGATAACTGATGCTAATTTTTCGAAAAGACAAACCCCTGAGGAAGGTCTCCAAACTAGAACCTACCCTCAAAATACCCCTTGCCCTCCCCCTAAAACATACCCCCCTCCCGGTGGTGAAGAAGGTGTGCCGTATAAACCTGAGAAGCAGGAGTGTTGCCATGGGTTAAAATATGCAGCGTGGGGCCTCCTCCATTCGTGCATTAGGGGCCAATCTACTACTGGTCGGACCGAGGTCATCTTAGACTTGAAAAAGGTGCATAGCCCGTACGGAGGGTGGACATACTGCAGAGGGCAGACCCTGGGATAGGAAGGTGACCAGTGGGCCCCACTTGTGTTTGAAGCCCTCATAGTTATCCCTAAAGATGTCCGCCAAGCGTTCCATGGAGAGGATCCTCCATAAACGGGCGTGCCACAACGAGATCGCTGGTGTTTCCGTCTTTTTCCATGCAGCTGATATGGTGAGTTTCGCCGCCCCCAAGCATGTCCACATGATCGCCTTGTCAGCATTTGTTTGGTGCTCTAAAGCCGGGTCCCTGATGCCCAGAAGGGCATACTCTATGGTGGCGGGAATGGGATACCCCAGCATGTCTTTAAGGTGGGAGAGAATTTCCTCCCAGAAGGGGCAAACGCTCAGGCAGTCCCACCAGATGTGGCGAAAGTCTCCCTGGAGCCCACAACCCCGCCAACAAAGATCAGAGGTATCAGGGAAGATTCGTCGTAGCTTGGTAGGGTACAAATACCAGTCATGTAGCGTCTTGTAGTGGGCTTCCCGTAGGGCCATGGACTTGTTGTGTTTAGTAATGTCGCCCCAGACGTGTTTCCATTCATCTTCGGTGACATCTCTGCCTAGGACTTGCTCCCAGAAGGACATGTAGCGTGCACGGGGTGCGTGCAACGTGGTCAGAAGTTTGTCGTAAAGGGAGGAGATGGCGCCTTTCATGGTACCTGCCTTGTGGATCACCATCCGCTCCAGGGGTGTTAGTTCCCTAGTAGCTGCCTCTCTAATGTGCGGGAGTGTAACCCAGTGTTTAAGCTGGAGATAGTGGTAGTATTCACTGAGGAAGCGCGAATTCTCTCTTACAACTGTCAAATCTCAGTACGTCATAGTTATGGAACAAATCAGAGTTTTATGCAGCCTCCCTCCCTCCAGCAATCGAAGGGCCCCTCGCGTAGCGCTGGGGGGAACGCCGGGTTAAAATGTATTGGAGTGTAGGGGGAGGGAAATGAAGTCCAACCCTCCCGCCTTGTGAGTTGGTCCCAGACGGTCAAGGTGGTACGTGTGGGGGTGCTAATGTAAGCGTTTGTGGGCCGGTCTCCCTTAGGCTTCCAAAGGACATCCCAAATGCATCTTCCTACAACCGAGCGGTCCATATGCAACCAATGTTTGTCCGACTCCCTCGCGGACCACTCCGTCACCACTCTTAGCTGTGAGGCCTGATAATATAATGCGAAGTCAGGCAGAGCCAATCCCCCTTTATTCCTTGGGCGTCTTAGCACATGGTACGGTAAGCGTGCCCTCCCTGCCATATGAATTTAGTGATCAATGAACGAAGATGTGGCAATAGATTCCGGTCAAGTGCGATAGGTAGGGCTTGGAACAGATGGAGCAATTTGGGCAGAATTGACATTTTAACCGTGTTAATCCGTCCGAGCCATGAGAGGTAGAGGGGAGACCATCTCTTAAGGTCTTGCTGTAGTTGCGCCATCAAAGGTGGGTAGTTAGCCTTGTAGAGGTCGCTAAGCTTAGCCGTAAGTTGTACCCCCAGATACAGCAAAGAGTGTTTGGCCCATTGTAGGGCTGTCTGGTTCCTCAATCCATTTGCCTCAGCAGTAGAAAGGGTAAGGTTAAGTATGGACGATTTGGACAAATTGACTTTAAAACCCGCCACCCGTTCAAATCGATTTAGTTCTCCTTGTACCGCCCGTAGCGAAGAAGCAGGGTTCGTAAGTGTAAGCAAAATGTCATCGGCAAAAAGAGATGCTTTATGTTCTACGCCACTAAACTGAATGCCTCAAATTTCATCATTTGACCTAAGTTTGGCTGCTAGGGGTTCAATACTGAGAGCAAATAAAAGGGGGGAAAGCGGACACCCCTGCCTGGTACCCCTACTCAAGGGAAAGGGAACTACAACCATTGACCGTGACCCGTGAGTGTGGGAGATCGTAGTTGGCCTTGACCATGTTAAGAAATGTGTCCCCGAAACCAAATTTCCGCTTTGCTAAAAAAAGGAAGGACCAGTCCACCCTGTCGAAGGCCTTCTCCGTGTCCAAGCCCACCAGAACTGCAGGAATCTTAAATTTGGATAATTTCTCAATCAGATGAATGGTGCGTCTGATATTATCGTGTGTTTGCCTGCCTTTTATAAAACCCGATTGGTCCGGGTGAATTAAGTCGACCAACAAGTTTTCGAGTCTGGCCGCCAGGATCGCGGAGTAGAGCTTTGCATCAAGGTTAAGGAGAGCTATGGGTCTGTACGAGCCACAGAGTTGGGGATCCTTTCCCGGCTTAAGAATCACCGTTATCACAGCCTCAGCCATCGAACTAGAAACTCGTGCGTCCTGAGCTATGGCCTGAAATAGAGTAGTAAGATGGGGGACTAGTTCAGAGGCATAGCATTTAAAGAATTGAGCCGTTAGGCCGTCGGGTCCCGGGGCTTTACGTAGTTTGAGCCTTGTGATGGCTTCCCTCACCTCCTCCTGGGCGATGGGGGAATCTAACGAGTCGGCTATCGTAGGGGGAATTTGCGGAAGCGTCAGAGTCGAGATGTTGTTGTGAAATAGAATCGGGAGTAGTACCTTGGTAAAGCTGCCCATAAAAATCACCAAAAAGGTTGGCTTTAGCGGTGTCAGTGTGTGTGAGTTGGCCCCTGTGGTCCAAAATGCCCCCAATATATTCACGTTCCCTCTTCACCCTGAGTTGGCGAGCTAAATGTGAACCCACCTTGTCACCCTGTGCAAAAGACGTTTGACGAAGCTTTAACAGAGTGTATTCTGCTCGATTAGTGTATATAGAACGTAATTTGCCCCGGAGGGCAGTGAGATGTCTCAGCGACACGCGCGTGGCTTTGTGTGTCTGTTCAGCTATCTGTAACTCCTGCTCAAGAGCTATGCGTTCTCTCGTCCTGTTTGTTTAGGGTTGCATTGAGTTGGATGCATTTTCCCCGTAGCACTGCCTTGAAGGCGTCCCAATTGTTCTGCGGGGAGGTGTCTTGTGGAATATTATGGGTGAAGAAGTCGGTGATGGTCGCCCTTAGTTCCTCCCTGAGGGCCTTATCCCGTGTAAGCGCCAACGGGAAATACCATCTGGGAGAGCCAGATTTAGGACTGTTCCAGGCCAAACTGATGGTGATCAGGCTATGATCGGAGATAGAGATCGGCAGTATTTGCACTGCCTGTAGCGGCCCCAGCAAGGTTTGGCTGATGAAAATATAGTCAATCCTGGAGTATGTCTGGTGGACGTGTGAGTAGTGCGTGTAGTCTTTGGTGGTGGTGTGAAGGGAGCGCCAGGCATCGCAGAGGCCGAGCGCAAGTATTTTCTGTTTGACCCCTTTGGAAAAAGAGCTTGTAGGTGCCCGTGTCGAGTGAGAACTGTCCAGTGACCCGTGCCAGGTTAAATTAAAGTCTCCCAACAATATAATGGGGCCCTCTGCAAATCCCCCTAATAGGTCGAACAGTAGAAAGGAAAACGGCTTGGCCCGAATTGGGAGCGTATAGGGAAACTAACGTGCATAAAGTGCCTTTCAGCCGTCCCTTCACCATAAGTAATCTCCTCTCCCGATCTGTTTTAGTGGCTTCGGGCTGAAACTTAGTTGTGCTACGAAAGAGTAGCGCCACTCCATTGTGTTTAGTGGTTGCCGAGGAGGTATAAATCAGGGGATACTCCCTATGTCGGAGCCTAGTGACTTCAGATCTTTTGAGGTGAGTCTCTTGGAGCGCCACTACATCAAATTTGTGATCTGCGAGATATTTCCATATTTTCTGACGTTTCTGGGGGGAGTTCAACCCTTTAACGTTCCACGAAGCTACAGTAATCATTGGATTGGTTGACCTCATCCCCCTCCCCTTGTAGACCACTGCCCCCTTGAGCATGCGTTGGTGGCCTCTCTCACTGAGATGTGAACTTCCCCACCCGCCGGTGCCATGCCCTGAGAGTCTTCCCACCCAATCCCACTGAATACAAAGAGACCTAAAAAAATAGACAATAAAACCCAGACTTCACCACCAGGACCCCTCCCCCAAAAAAGAACCCCCAACAACCCCCTAAACTGAAAGCCGGAGGACCAACGGGTCCACGGCTCGTGATGCTTCCAAAAGAAAGAGGAAGAGTTGTGGGTAGCACGGGCAAGGCCCGCACCCCCAGATTGCCATATCATAGTGTCTAGTGAGCATTTCAATACGAAGCAGAGGAAAATAGAAAATAAAAACCTGTGTCCGTAATGATCGAGCTTCATTTCAGGTGATCTCAGTCCGGCCGTCTCCCAAGCCAGGGTTCTATCCGGAGGGTGCACCGTCGACTCCCAGGAAGATAACCCGGTCCGACATCTCAGGGGAGCGGCAATTATGTAGAGTCGGGATCCTTAGTTGGGCCCATTATGATTCACCGTGATTTCGTGACCGTGTGCCAAGGGATGGAGCCTCTCCTGGCCCTCTCCGCCTCCGCCGGGGAGCCCGATGTGGATGCCTCTTCTGGGAGAGGGAGACCAAGGATGCGGATGCCGTCGGGGAGTTCTGTCACGTGGTGTAATGTGTTTCGATACTCGAATGTGAGGCCAAAAGGAAATGTCCAGCGGTAGCGAATATTCTCCTCTTGTAGCTTGGCGGTGATCGGTCTCAGCGAGTGGCGTCTGGCCAAGGTGGAGGGGGCCAGATCCTGGTAAAGGGAGCACCTATGGTCTTGAAAGGACAACTTCTTCTTTCTCGCTGCAGATAAGATAGCCTCCTTCGTTTTAAACGAGTGTAACTTAACCAAGACGTCTCTCGGACGTTTGCGGCCCCCAGCCTGTAGAGTGCCCACGCGGTGGACCCGGTCCAGTTCGAGCTTCAGTTGTTGGGGGGGCCAGGAGCTCCGCAAAGAGGCCCGTCACAAATGCCTCGATCGGGCCCCTCCGCCCCCAGGTCCCGGATTCGTATGTTCTCTCGCCGGGTTCTATTTTCCAGGTTCTCCGCCTTCAACAGCACTTGCTGGAGCTGGGCCTGGAGGCCTTGATGGGAGTCTTGCATTTTAGCGGTGGTCGTCGTCAGTTCTTGTGTCTGCTCCTCCACCTCCAACACTCTGGAGCCCACGGAGTCCACATCCTGGCGTAAAGTCGTCATTTTCTCGGTGAGATCGGCTTTCAACTGTTCCACGGAGGAGCCCAAGTCCTGTTTGATCTCCAGGCAGAGCTCTGCCTTGAAGTCACGGAGGGCGGCAACCAAGTCCTCACGGGTAAGCGCCATAGTTTGCGGGTGGCTGGTCTCCGCTGAGGGGGTATCCTTTTCAGCAGACTTAAATTATCGGAAACCTTGTTCGTAGATTTCTTGGGAGGCATAAGGTCGCCGCCCTGCACGGCGAGAAGTCAAGAATCCCTGAAGCTTTCTACTGTGCAGGCGCTGGTGGCCCCGAGTAAATGTGTGGTCGCCACACGCAGTGAAATCAGGCCTCTGCAGAGTGGACTGGTCGCCCTGTTAGTCAGGCAGAGAAAGGCACGAACCGGCTGATTGCCTCGACGCTTCTCCTCTCAGACCAATTCTATGGGACTGCTGATGGATGCTGATGGGTGCTCCCCGCTGATCGCCGTTCGACTCTCCCTCAAGGCCCAGGGTGCAGGGGGATCACTAGTGCGTATCTCTGAACGCCGCCATCTTAGGGTCAGGCGGGGCATTCATGGCTCACATTCCCCGGCCCCTCCATCTGCCACACGGCGTTAGGAGTCGAAAAAAGAGGAGACTGACCCGCTCTAAGTGTGCTCATCAGCTGCCTCCCCGCTGCTCCTCTTCACTCCTCGTAGAGCTGCGGCCTCTCCGCAGCCGCTCTGGAGCGCTAAAATGGCGCCGGAGATGTGTCGGCCGCAACCACCAACCCATCGGGCCCGCTGGACAGGGCGTCCGCCCCTGGCATTCCTCCACAGGACCGCAGAGTTGGGAGACTACACTTCCATCCGTGGCAAGAGAAGGCGCCTCCGGTGTCCACCGTCGTCGGGTGTGGGAGATGGTAAAAGTTCCGTCTCGTCCTGCTACGCCATCCCGATATTGGCCTCGGGGGTCCGGCGAGCGATTATGGAAGGTAAAAATTTGCCGCCGCTCGTCCGCTTCTCGCTCCCCAGGGTCCCGACACTTCCTGGGATGTTGTGGGCAACAGGCAGGGCAAGCAGGGCTCACTAGGTGCGAGGAATTCTCATGGGGCAATCATCGGGGTCCGGAGCTGAAGCGGCTCACGACCGCTCAGCCATCTTACTTGGCCACGCCCCGTCTGCTGTTTATTAAAGCAGTTTTCAAAAGTTTCTTTCTCCCTGCTTTATTGGAATATGTTTATGTGCAAGAGAATTCCTTGCAACATTGCTCAGCATGTTTATGGGAGGCTACATTGTGTGTGTGTGTGTATATATATATATATATATCTATATATATATCTATATATCTATATATATATAGCTATATATATATATATATATATAGCGATATATAGATATATATAGCGATATATAGATATATATAGCGATATATAGATATATATAGCGATATATAGATATATATAGATATATATAGCTATATATAGATATATATAGCTATATATAGCTATATATATATATAGATATATATAGCTATATATAGATAGATATATATAGCTATATATAGATAGATATATATAGCTACATATATGGTTTTTCACATATATGTAATGTTTCCGGGGTCCTGCGCATGGGCGGGAATATTCACGTGCTTATGACTTTGATGAGGATACCCCTGGAAGAGAACTAGGATTACAGGTAAGTAACTTATCCTTCTGACTCGATTGAGGACGCCCTCCATGAGTAGGCCAACCTCTTTGTGAGATTGACTAAAAGATCAGACCTAGAGACCAGACTCCTGGCTCCAGAAAAAGAGCAGAGATGGGCTTGGCTCCCATCAATGGTGGCAGCAACTTAATAAATAGGGACAGAGCAATCTTATGATCCCAAGATCCCCAAAGGGATTGTCCCTAAATATTAGTAAGGTGATATCACCAAATGGTTCACAGCTTTTGAGAGAGCTTCTGAAATGAGAACACCGAGGAAGTCACACTTGGGGGCTCTCCTTTGGGAACTAGTATCTGCAGGGACAGATTCCTGACCCTTACAGTGCCAGATGCTGGGTCTTATGACCTCATGCAGAACATTCTGATCGAGGGCTTTGGGCTCCCAACTGAGGAATATAGGATTAGATTCAGGGGGGGGGCTCACAAAACCCCAAACCAGTCCTGGATTGACTACGTAGACTAGTCAGTTAAGACACTAGAGGGATGGTTAATTGGAAATAATGTGCATGATTTCTGAAAGACCGTTGTAGATTCTTTACCCTAGAATTTCCCGCAGGCGTCAGACTGGATCTGGAGAATTTTCTTAGCAGTACCCCTGCGCGTCAGTAGGTGGCGTTGGTGGACTCCGCGTTCGTTGTCTGCGTCGTGGTCGCCAAGATGACGTTGCAGTGCCTACTTGGACGCTGCCTTCCTTCTCTTTTTCTGCGCCAGCCTAGCGCAGATCCGGAGAGAGCTACCCCTTAGCCATTTTTTGGCTAGCTTTTTTGGGACTTTTGTCGACATCTCTTTCGAGTCTGACTCCTGGTGCGCGAGGGATGTCCCTACGTCAGACCGGCTTCAAGCCCTTCCAGTGCCTGTCACTGGATGTCTGTGACGGATCCGCACCTCGTGTGCTTGTGGTGTCAGGAGCGCGACTACGACCCGAAGCTATGTTCCAACGGCCCGGTCATGAATCCAAAGACTTTGCGGGAGCCATCCTGAAAGTTCTTTGAGGCCCGGCGGTCTGCTCCAAGCCGCTCCCGTTCGAGAGGAAGGTCATAAGGCAGTTCACGGAGCCCCCACTCCTTGTCACACTCAGTCGGCAAGATCTTGGGGTAAGTCCAAACACAAAGAAAGTGAAGAAGCACAAGCGCTCTTCACCTTCTCCCCGTCGGTCGTCTCATGCGACACAGAACTTGGAGCGTCATCGCTCAATGGCTCCGTCTCGGGTGCCTGCTTCAGGGATGACTCCGCGCCTCCCACCCTTTCCGGGAGCTGGAGCATCCCCTGCCCAGCTTCTGCAATTTTATGAGGCCTTGCACCTCATTTTTGGCAGACAGACTCTGCTGGTGCGTCTCCGGGCCCTGCGGAGAGGGTCCTGGATCCTGGGGCTTCGATGCTGCCGGCGCCGGAGGGCCCCTGTGGATCCAGATCTGGATCTGCGCCAGTTGATCTCAATTGACCTAAACCGGCGCCTATCCCGACCATGTCCCCGGCGTCAGCCGTGCCCTGACCAACGCCATCCTCATCCCAGAGTTGGACACTGAACCGGAATGACGTCGGAACCGACGCCGGAGGGTACTTTTGTTCCCCTGTTCATTCCTGGTGTTCCCTATTGCTCAGTGTGTGGTGATGAGGACTGGGAGGGGGTCACTGGACCCTTTAAATGACCAACTGGAAGAACCGGACTGGCGAGAGGACCTGGGTGATGCCAGTGGTCTGGACACTTCTCCAGACACTGGTTTGCTTTCTCCCCCTACCGTGGCTACGGAGGAAGGAGCTCCCTATGCAGTGGTGGTGAGAAGGGTGGCTGAGGTCTTGAACCTTGATCTCCCTTTGGTGACAGTCGGAACTAACCCCCTGACAGAGGTGCTTCAACCTGCAGCTTCCTCTTCTGAAAGTCCTGGGGACTTGGTCCAAGCCCAGCACAGGGGCTCCTATGGAAAGGCCAATTGCACAGTGCCACCTCCCAGCCCCATGTACCCAGTGCTCTTGACTCAACACCCTTACCCTGAGTGCTTGGTGGCCCAAGGCCCCTTTACTAAGGGCGCATTCCCTTCTGCCCCTCCAGATAAGGAATCCAAGAAGCTGGATCATTTTGGGAAGCGTATGTTGTCTTCCTCCAGCTTTGCACTGCCGTCTGTGAATGCGGAGTGCCTCTTGGGACGCTACTCCCATACCATCTGGGATACGGTCGCGCAGGTGCTGCCCCGTTGCCCGGAGGAGGTCCGGGCTGTTCTCTCCCAGGCAGTGGCGGATGGGAGAGACTCCTCCAAAATCGCCATATGATGTGGACTGGATACCACCGACTCACTGGGCAGAACGATTGCCACGTTGGTAGCCCTTAGACGCTACACCTTGTTGAGGACATCTGGCTTTTCAGGGGATGTCCAGTCAACATTGATGGACATGCCCTTTAATGGCCATAGTATTTTTAGCGACAAAGCCGACTCGGTGCTGGAGCGCTTTAAAGATTCTAGAGCTACGGCCAGATCTTTTGGCCTCCCTGCACCTTCTCGCCCACTCCAGTCTGCTTTTAGTCCGTTTCGTGGCTACGGAAGGGCTGCCCAGGCACATCTGGCCCAGTCTAGCCACCGGTTCACACTATCTGCTCAGCCTCTGCGTGGCCGTGGGACCCAGTGATCTTGCGTGTCTGGGAGCATGCTGGTGGGCCAGTTCCACACCCCCCCCGCCCCCTCTAATTCTCCAAACCTTCCTTGTCCGACTTTTCAGGCCCATCAACTGCCAGTGAGACAGGATTCGCCAACACCTCCCCCACTGGCAATCCATCACGACGGACAGGTGGGTTTTGCATATCATTCGAAGAAGCTACTCTCTCCCCTTCTAGACTACTCTTCCCTCCATGCCACTGTCTTACGAACGCATATCGGAGGATCATTTGGCACTTCTCCGCCAGTAAGTCTCTGCTCTCTTGGCCAAGGGAGCTATAGAATGGGCTCCGTGCCAGAAGTAAGTCGTGGTTGCTATTCCCGCTACTTTCTCTTGCCCAAGAAGGACAAAGGCCTGCGTCCTATTCTAGACCTCTGGACCCTCAATAGCTTCCTACGGAAGGAGAAGTTTAAGATGCTCATGTTAGCTCCGGTCCTGTCTGCCCTCTACCTTGGAGACTGGATGGTGGTGTTGGACTTGCAGGACACCTATTTCATATTCCTTTCTTGCCAGCCCACAGACCATATCTACGATTCTCGGTGGGCTACTTGCACTTTCAGTCCACCGAGCTTTCTTTAGCCCTACCAGTGCCCCTCGGGTGTTCACGAAAGTGATGACTGGTCGCAGCTCATCTGCGCAGATCAGGGGGTCCAGTCTTCCCCTATCTCTGCAACTGGCTGTTGAAGGCGGGCTCGACCCACGCTGTAGTCATCTCCAGACTACAGCGGATCTCCTGCACTCGCTGGGGTTCACTATAAACGTGCCAAAGTCACACCTGACTCCCTCTTAGACGCTCCCTTTCATCGGAGCTGTCCTGGACATAGAGCAGTTTCGGGCCTGTCCTCCCGAGCAGCGAGTTCAGGATATTCAGGCTGATACCTATTTTCAGTCTCTATCTCGGGTTTCGCTGGGAATGACTGAGGCTGCTGGGCCTCATGGCCTCCTGCATCCTCTAGTGTCTCATGCCGGATGGCATATGCGGGCTGTGCAGTGGGACCTGAAGTTCCAATGGGTGCAGCAGCAGGGGAATCTTTCTGACTACGTCCAGATCTCAGAGGGAACTGCACAACAACTGCACTGGTGGCTAACTAACCAGGCTTGGGTCAGAGGCAGATCCCTCTCCCTTCCCCAGCCAGATCTAAAGGTGGTGACAGATGCATCACTCCTGGGAGGAGGCTTAGATCAGCAACGTTTGGTCTCCGGCGGAGTCTGAGCTTCATATCGACGTGCTGAAGCTACAGGAGATGCGACTGGCACTGAAGGCATTCCTTCCCTCTCTCTAAGGGAAAGTGGTGCTGGTGTTCAGACACCACTGCCATGAGGTACTGCAACAAACAGGGCGGGATGGGTTCATGGACCCTTTGTCAGGAATCTCTGCGCCTCTGGACATGGCTGGAACATCAGGGCATGACCCTGGTGGTTCAACACCTGGTGAGTTCTCTGAATGCCAGGGCATACTAACTCAGCCATCTGAAAGAAACACAGTGATAGATTCCTTACCTTAGAATATCCCCAGGCGTCAGTCTGGATCCGGAAAGTTTTCGTCAGCAGTACCCCTGCACGTCGGAAGGTGGCGTTGTGCGGCTCCGCGTCCGTCGTAGGTGTCGTGATCGCTGGGATGACGTTGCGGCAGCTACTTAGACGCCACCCTCACGCGCTGACGTCAGTTCTTTCTTTTTCCGCGCCAGCAAGCGCAGATCCGGAGAGAGCGGTACCCCAGTCAATTTTTGACTGAGTTTTTTGAGATTTTTGTCTCTGCTTTTTGAATCGTTCGACTCCTGGTGCAGTTAGGAATGCCCGGGTTTAAATCTTGCGAGGACTGTCATTGCATGATGTCGGTGACGGACCCGCACCGCGTGCCTCTACTGCCTGGGGCGCGACCACAACCCCAAGTCGTGCCCCGACTGCTGAGTCATGGCGCTGAAGACTTTGCGGTAGCGGTCCCGAAAGTTGCTGGAAGCCCGGCAGTCGGCTCCGCGCCGTGAGAGGTCCCGGTCCAGAGGGAGGTTGAGGGACCGGTCACTGAGCCGTCCTCATCGGAAATCATCCGAATCGAAGTCTTCGCACTCTGGGTCAGGTAAGGCGAAGCACAAAAAGAAGTCGAAGAAACGTCCTCGTCCTTAGAATTCCCCTCGCCGGTCGCGCGACGCAGCTGAGGGAGTGGGTGGTGCCACCGGCGGAGCCTACGCAGTCGTCGGTGACCTACCCGCCCTACCCTGGTTCATCGGCTACTCGGGCCCAGGTACAGGAATTCCTGTCCGCTAAGGCTCTCCTATATGGGCCGTCGGGCCCGACTGGGAGTCCTCGCCCTTTGACGCCGGTGGCTCCGGCCCCGCCGTCGTCTCCGGCCTCGGCGCCGCAGGACTCCAATGGATCCCGTCGTGGATCCCGGTCACACCTCCACCGACCCCACCGACACCACGTTGGACGTCGCCCTGCGCGCCAGACGACGTCGGCCCCGGTTTCCGCCCCGACGTGGATACGGTGCCTTAACGGTGTCGACCGACGCGGATTCCGACGCCGTTTGGGAATCTGTTTCCCTATATGCATCCTCCTCCTTTTCAGCCTGTACAACAGCAGGAGGAGGAAGGGGAGGACTGGGAGTGGTCTGAGGACCCTCTCACAGCTCAATGCGAGTATAACCCTGACTGGGCTGAGGAGCTGGGGGACGCCAGTGGTCTGGACACCTCTCCAGACCTTGGCATGATGTCTCCTCCTACCGTGGCTACGGAGGAGGGTGCTAATTTTTCTGTGGTGTTGGGTAGGGCTGCTGCGGCACTCCACCTGCAGCTACCTACTGTGGCCGTCAGGACTAACCTCCTGCCAGAAGTGCTTCAGCCAGCAGTTTCCTCTGCGGAGCCACTGCTGCCCTTTAATGAAGCAGTTTCTGACGTTCTTCCTGGCTCCTGGTACAGCACAGGGGCTCCTGTGGACAGGACCGTGGCCCGACGCCATCGCCTGGTCCCGGGCGACCCCCTATTCCTCTCCCAACACCCCACCCCTGAGAGCTTGGTTGTCCAAGCCTCTGCTTCCCCAAGCGCATTCCCTTCCGCACCCCCGGATAGGGAATCCAAGAGGCTGGAACAGTACGGGAAGAAGATTTTTTTCTTCCGCCAGCCTTGGGTTGCGGGCTGTGAACACCACATGCCTTTTGGGCCGTTATTCGCACTCTTTGTGGGATACGGTAGCGCAGGTGCTGCCTAGCTGTCCGCAGGAGGCCCGGACGGCACTCTCTCAGGCTGCTGCTGAGGGGAGAGATGCAGCCAAGTTCACAATCCGTTATGGCCTTGACACCGCCGACTCGCTAGGCAGAGCGATTTCCACGACAGTGGCAGTCCGCCGCCACGCCTGGCTGAGGACAACTGGCTTTTCGGGGGATGTCCAGAACACTTTGGACATGCCCTTCGATGGCATTCGCCTCTTTGGCAATAAGGCACAGTGCTTTGGAGCGCTTTACGGACTCGCGGGCTATGGCAAGTCCTTGGGCCTTTCGGCCACGCGCCCTCCTCCGCCTTCTGCCTTTCGCTCCTTTCGTGCTAGCGAAAGGGGCAACCCACCACGTTTGCAACAGAGCCACAGGCCAGCGCAACAGTCCACGCGTGGCCGCGGAAACCGCCGTGGCGGTTCAGGGGGCCAGCGGCTGGGTCAGTCCACCTCAACCCCCGCCACCACTGCCTCCAAACCTTCCTAGTCCGACCATTCAGGCCCATCAAACACCAGTGGGTGGCAGGCTTCGCCAACACCTCCCCCACTGGCGCACCATCACGTCGGACAGGTGGGTTTTACAGATAGTCCGAAGGGGCTTCTCCCTCCCCTTCGAGACTACCCCTTCAGCCATGCCACCTCAGTACCACCGCGTATCGGGGGATCACTTGGCACTTCTCCAGCAGGAAGTTGCGGCCCTCTTGGCCAAGGGGGCCACAGAGCGCGTTCCGATGCCAGAAGTAGGTCGTGGCTGTTATTCCCACTACTTTCTGATTCCAAAGAAGGGCAAGGGCCTGCGTCCTATCTTGGACCTTCGGGACGTCAATCTCTTCCTCCGCAAGGAGAAGTTCAAGATGCTCACACTTGCTCAGGTCTTGTCTGCTCTAGACCCACAAGACTGGCTGGTAGCGTTGGACTTGCAGGGTGCTTACTTTCATATTCCCATCCTGCCGGCCCACCGGCGTTACCTACGGTTCACGGTAGGCCACGAGCATTTTCAGTTTACTGTGCTCCCCTTTGGCCTTACCAGCGCCCCTCGGGTGTTCATGAAAGTGATGGCGGTGGTTGCAGCTCATCTGCGCAGATCAGGGGTTTCAGTCTTCCCCTATCTCGACGACTGGTTGTTGAAGGCGGGCTCGCCCCAGACAGTCTCCCACCTCCAGACTATGGCCGACCTCCTGCATTTGCTGGGGTTCTCCAACGTGCCGAAGTCACACCTGATCCCCTCTCAGAAGCTCCTCTTCATCGGAGCGGTTCTGGACAAGGCGCAGTTTCGGGTTTATCCTCCCGAACAGTGAGTCCGGGATATTCGGGCTATGATTCCGATCTTTCAGCCCTTTTCCTGGGTTTCCATCAGGATGACCCTGAGGCTGCTGGGCCTCATGGCCTCCTGCATCCTGCTGATCAATCATGCCAGGTGGCATATGCGGGCTGTGCAGTGGGACCTGAAGTTCCAGTGGGCGCAGCATCAGGGAAACCTGTCCGACTATGTCCAGATCTCGGAGGGCACTGCACAACTCTTGCAGTGGTGGCTCACGGGCCAACATTGGGTCAGCGGCAGATCTCTCTCGTCCCCAACCGGAGTACACAGTGGTGACGGACGTGTCCCTCCTGGGATGGGGCTGCCACATGGGCGAGGCGGAGATCAGAGGCCTCTGGTCTCCTGGCGGAGTCCAGGCTCCATATCAACCTTCTGGAGCTCCGGGCGATCCGACTTGAACTGAAGGCATTCCTTCCCTCGGTCAAGGGGAGAGTAGTGCAGGTGTTCACGGACAACACCACCGCCATGTGGTTCTGCAACAAACAGGGCGGGGTGGGGTCGTGGACCCTATGTCAGGAGGCTCTGCGCCTCTGGACATGGCTGGAACATCAGGGCATTTCCCTGTTGGTTCAACACCTGGCAGGTTCCCTGAACACCAGGGCGGACGAACTCAGCCGCAGGTGCATGATGGATCACGAATGGCGTCTTCACTCGGAAGTGGCGCAAGGACTCTTTCTACAGTGGGGAGAGCCTTGGTTAGATCTATTCGCCACCGAAGAGAACGCGCAATGTCATCAGTTCTGCGCGTCGGAATTTCCAAGGCAGCACTCGCTCGGCGATGCTTTTCGTCGCAAGTGGAGTTGCGGTCTCCTGTACGCCTTTCCGCCTATACCACTTCTACCGAGAGTGCTGAAGAAAATCCGACTCGACCGGGCACAAGTCATCCTTGTGGCCCCGGACTGGGCTTGAAGAGTATGGTATCCTGAGCTACTCAGTATGAGCGTGGATCCCCCGATCCGACTGCCTCTTAGGGAGGATCTTCTGTCGCAGCAACAGGGGACGGTTCTCCACCCGAACCTGTCCAGCCTCCACCTCCTTGCGTGGAGATTGAGCGGCGACAGCTGATTCCATTTGACTTACCTCCTGTAGTCTGTGATGTCATTCTGGCAGCCAGGTGTCCCTCCACTAAATCTGTATACGCCTGCAGGTGGAACAAATTTGTGGCATGGTGCACAGCAAAGGCTGTGGATCCCCTTTCTGCCCCTCTTTCTGAGGTCCTACTGTTCCTTCTTTCTTTGGCCCAGCAGGGCTCTGCTCTGGGCACTATCAAGAACTACCTTTCTGCAATTTCGGCCTTTCTCAGGCTCCCTGATCAGCCCTCTCTTTTCAAATCCCCTGTCGTGAATAGATTCCTCAAAGGCATTACTCACCTTTTCCCTCCTTTTCCGTTTGTGATGCCACAGTGGGACTTGAACCTGGTTCTTACTTATTTGATGTGCGCTCGCTTTGAGCTGCTTCACAACTGTCCTCTTCGTTTATTAACCTTGAAGACTGCTTTCCTGGTTGCTGTCACCTCCGCTAGGCGTGTGAGTGAGCTCCAGGCTCTTTCCTGTAAACCTCCTTTTCTATCGGTTCATCCAGACAAGGTTGTGCTACGCACACGTCCATCCTTCTTGCCAAAGGTTGTTACTGCCTTCCATATCGGGCAAACTATCACCTTGCCCACTTTCTTTCCGCACCCTTCCAGAGAGGAAGAGAGGCTCCACCGTCTGGACCCAAAACGTGCGATCTCATTTTACCTGAAGCGCACACAACAGTTCCGGGTGGACGACCAGCTCTTTGTTGGCTACGTAGGCGCCAAGAAAGGCTGGGCTGTGCACAAGAGGACTCTCTCCCGCTGGGTCGTCTTGTGTATCAAAGCCTGTTATTCTCTGGCTAAAAAGGAGCCTCCGGTGGTGCTACGCGCCCATTCTACCAGGGCGACTACAGCTACTACTGCATTGGGACGTGGTGTCCCCCTGCAAGACATCTGTCAGGCAGCCACGTGGGCCTCGCTGACACTTTTACTAAGCACTACCGCCCTACCCATCCTCCCCGTTCTGCGAACTGATTTCTAGAGTTAAGGTTATCCCTTTCAGGGCCCTAGTTTCAATGCACCAGTGGTCAGTATCTTGCATGGCTCTGCAAGTCGGGTACAGAACTGATGTCAGCGCGCGAGGGCGGCGTCTAAGTAGCTGCCGTGACGTCATCCCGACGATCACGACGCCTACGGACGCGGAGCCGCACAACGCCACCTTCCAACGCGCAGGGGTACAACTGACAAACTTTCCGGATCCAGACTGACGCCTGGGGATATTCTAAGGTAAGGAATCCATCACTAGTAATGTTTCTTACAGCTATATCGTTACCGAAGGTAAGTAACTTGTTCGTCTGTGCTTGGTCAATTACGAATGGCGTCTTCACTCGGAGGTGGTGCAAGGTCTCTTTCAGCGGTGTTAGTCTTGGTTAGATCTGTTCGCCACCGAAGAGAAAAAGCAATGTCTGCGGTTTTGCACGTTAGAGTTTCCAAGGTGGCACTCGCTCGGCTACACTTTTCCTCGCAAGTGGAATTCGGGCCTCTTGTATGCCTTTCCGCCTGTACCACTTCTTCCCAGAGTGCTGAAGATCAAGCGCGACCAGGCTCAAGTTATTTGGCTCCGGACTGGGTACGAAGAGTCTGGTACCCCGAGCTCCTGAGCATGGCCATCGATCCTCCGATCAGACTGCCTCTTGGGGAGGATATTCTGTCGCAGCAGCAGGGGACGGTCCTTCACCCGAACCTGTCCAGCCTCCACCTCCTTGCGTGGAGATTGAGCGGTGACAGTTGACGGCTTTCAACCTTCCGCCCTAAGTCTGTAATGTCATCTTGGTAGCCAGGCGTCTCTCCACTAAATCGGTATACGCCTGTAGATGGAACAAATTTGTGGTATTGTGCACAGCAAAGGCTGTTGATCCCCTTTCTGCCCCTCTTTCAGAGGTGCTTTTGTATATACTTTCTTTGGCCAAGCAGGTCTCTGCTCAGGGCACTCAAAAAGGCTATTTAGCAGCTATAATTGCTTTTCTTCGGCTACCAGATCAGCCATCTTTGTTCGTCTGCTATTGTTAATAGATTCTTTAAGGGCATTACTCTGTTTTCTCCATCTCCTTTCATAATTGCCAGTGAGACTTTAATCTTGTTCTCACATACCTTGTGTGAACCCTTCTAGCCTCTTCACAACTGTCCTCGGACTCCTCACTCTCAAGGCTGCCTTCCTTGTGGCCATCACCTCTGCTCTTAGGGTGAGTGAGCTTCAGGCTTTCTTCCAAGCCCCCCTTCTCTGTGCATCCGGACAAAGTGGTTCTTGGAGCTAGGCCTTCGTTCCTTCCTAAAGTGGTTACACCAGTTCATGTAGGACAATATCACTTTGTCCACCTTTTTTCCCACCTCTGCGCACTTCCAAGGATGAGGAGAGACTCCACCGTCTAGACCCTCATTGTGCTCTGTCATTCTACCTTAACCGCACCAAAGATTTCCGGGTGGATGATCAACTCTTTTTTTTGGATATGTAGGTGCCAAGAAAGGCCGGGCTGTTAAACGTACCATCTTTTGATGGGTTGTCCTTTGCATAAAAATCTATGCCTCCGCTAAGAAGGATCCTCCAGTGGGGTTGTATGCTCATTCCACTAGGGCTACGGTAGCAACCACTGCATTGGCATGTGACGTTCCACTCATTGATATCTGCCATGCAGCATATTGGGCATCTCTGCACACGTTCACCAGACATTACTGCCTGGACAGCCAAGTCCGGAGGGACGGCTATTTTGCCCGTTCGGCCCTCCAGGGCTTTCTCGTCTGAATTTGGTTCACGGACCCTCCACTGGGGATGGTATTGCTGGAGCATCTTTTCTAAGGTAAGGAATACACAACTGTCTCTTTCAGATGAACATGTTACTTGCCTTCGATAATGATGCATCTGTAAGACATAGGTTAGTTATAGATTCCTTACCGCCCCACCCATCCTTCCTGCTTTGCAAACTGATTTCTAGGGACAGGGACTCCCTTACAGGGCCCAAGTTGTGGCGCACCAGTTGTCAGTGTCTTGCATGGCTCTGTGCTTCTGGCATGGAAAGTAGTCATAACTGATGTCCGCTCGCAGGGGTGGAATCTAAGTAGGCACCAAAGGTAAGTAACTTGTTCTCCAATGGACTTTACAATCTTTTTATGAAAACATATCAGTAATTGCACTAATGAAAAGTTGCATCAACATCTGGTAGACCTAGGTCTAATTACTCGCTAAAAATTGGGGAAAAAAGGCAGAGCACTGGTTCAAGACTAGGGTAACAAAAACAGCCACTGAGGGTGACCAAAAGCAAGGTGTTACCAAACCTCCCTGGAGGAAAGGGGGGTGAGAACCCCAAAGACAAAAACCAAGAGTCTTCAAAAGGGCTCCAAAAACCTGCTCAACGGGGTGGGTCCCAAAACACTTAACAGTCCAGTGGTAGGTACAAAGGGAAGACCTGGTGTTTCAACTGTAAGAAGTTGGGACACTTAACTGGAGATGCTGCTTGTCCTAACAAGAAGCCCCCTAGTCCTCCTCCAGTTAGTACTGGTGTAGCCAATCTCCAGATGGGATCAACAGTGTTCCCAGATCCTCCAGATTAGGGGATGCAGGCGTCGGTTGGAGACTTGAGGTAGGCCGGGGGTCACCAGATCCCAGGTCAGGACCGCCAGGGAGACGTCCTTGTGCTGTTGGGCCACTCGGGCCGTGGGCGTCTGGTGCAGACTCGCCGATTTGGCCAGAGTCTGTGGGTAAGCAAATCCGGTGCTCATGTTAGACAGTCTGGTTTGGGAAGGCAGAGCAGGTCCTCTGGGTTCTGGGGGAGAATGAGGGGGCTGCTGCTGGCTGCAGGATACCAGGGTTTCGATGGAGCAGGTCGAGGTCAGGACATGCCGATAGGGCTGGGCCAAGTCACTTGTTGCCCTTCCTCCTCTTCTTCAGCACGGCTCTTTGGTCCTTCTTGTTTCTTCTTGTCTGAGGAGGCAAGGTTCAGGGTTGCCCCTAAATACTACATTTTGGGGCGTTACGAGTAGGTACAGGTCAGGACCAATGGGACCCTTCCTTAGGGTGGGTACACTTCCTAGTATGCCACCCTCCAGTGGGAGGGGGGGGCATAAGCCTCACTCTAGTTGGGTGGGTCCCCAATCTGCAAGATGGTGGGGACAGAGTTGTTTTACCTAGCCTCCCCCACCTGAGGGGTGGGCTTGGCAAAGGTGGGCACACCTCTCCTCCTATCTTATTTTTCCACCGATTCCCCCACCCAAAGTTGGGGCAGAACCGGTGGGGGGCAGTTGCTGGGAGCCGCAAATGGCTGGGGTAGCTCACAAAGGCGACAAGCCTTTGAAGCTTCCCCTTCGTGGACTCTCCCATCCTGGGGTAGGATGCTTGGCACCATGTTCCAGGGTGTGCTTTTTTCAGGACCCAGAGAGCAGCAGGGTTCTCGGCCCAGGGGTCCAGAAACATGTCTAGTGGTGGCAGCTGAAAGCAGCCACTCAGCCAGGTCACTAGACTTGGGTCGTTTTTCAGGGGTCATCTCTAAGATGCCTTCTGAGTGCATTTTTCATTAAATCCCACACTAGCATCAGTGTGGGTTTAATGAGCTGAGAAGTTTCATTCCCAACTTCCCAGTTTTCAGTAAAGCCATTATTGTGCTGTGGAGTTCGTAATGACAAACTCCCAGCACCATATACTCTTAATGGCATTACTGCACTTACAATGTCTTATAATTGATTTTAACACTGAAGGGGTACAAGGCTCATGCACCTGTACCCTCGCCACTGGTATAGTGCACCCAGCTAGAGGGGTGGCCTACCTATGCCAGGGCAGTGGGTTCTAGGCATGGCACACAGGGATGTGGGCTGTAGGAAAGTAGGATCTGCTTTTATGGTTACCTCCTTTTTGCCTGGTGTGCAGCTGTTGACTAGTCTGACTGGGATCCTGCTTATCAAGACCCCAGTCTATCTGCTTTCTCCCTTAAATTGGTATGTTCAGTACTTGGGGTACCCCAGTATCCAATCTGGGATGTACCTCCTCAGTCCCTAGTATATGGTACTAAGGTACCCAGGGCATAGGTACCCCAGAGGTCCCCCATTGGCTGAAGCATGCATTATGCTACCCATGGGGGACAATTCAAAATGGAACTACAGGCCTGCCATTGCAGCCTGTGCAAGCTGGTGCTAGCACCACTTACTACAGATATGGGTTTCCTATATCTGGGGTCACTGCACTTAAAACCTATAAGTCACACCTATAGCAGGCCATATCAATCCTGAAGGCAGGGTGCTTGGTTCTAAAGGGGAGGATGCCCCTGCATGAGCAGGACACCCCATAGCATACAGTCGATTTTCCTGGGTTGTAAGTGAAGCAGCCATATACTATATAGAGGGGCACTGCGTAAATACGCGATGACCATCTCAAATGACTGCAACGAATCCTATCATGTTTGCTATCAAACATGTTGGAATCATACCCCCACACCGTAAACTATGTGGGAGGTATGATTCCAAGCACTGGAAGAGCTCTCCGTTAGACTCTCAGTGCTCCCGGTACCAGCCTTCTTGTTCTGGAAAGCACAAAATGGTTGCTGGCGACCAGAGACCCGATTCTGCCCTCGTGCTGCTGAGCCACGCTCCAGCAGAGGAAGGCATAACAATAGGCATCCTGTCACAGGGAAGTGTGTTGTGAGAAAGTGCCCTCTTTCTGCATGGTTGCCCCCACTTTTTGCTGAATTGCTGATGTACTTTGACTGAGTGTGCCCTGGGCTCCTGCTAATCAGGTACCCAGGGCCTATGTTCTTTCCCTAAAACTGCATTGAAGCCTAACCCAATTGGCAACTCTGGCCACAGGTCAGCCCCTGGTAAATGGTACCATAGGTACCCAGGGTAGTGTGACCAGGGAAGCCCTCTAAGGGCTGCAGCACTTATTGTGCCACCCTTAGAGGTCCTCTACCCTTACACTCACACACTGCCTTTGCAGGCTGCGTGTTTTGGTGCAGAGCTAAGTGAAGTGTCGACATGGCACACCTGTGTGCCATGCCTACAACCCACTGCCCTGGCATAGATCAGTCACCCCTCTAGCTGGGTGCACTATACCAGTGGTGAGGGTACAAGTGCATGAGCCCTGTACCCCTACAGTGTGGAAGTCCATTCTTAGACATTGTAAGTGCAGTGCTGCCATCAAGAGTATATGGTGCTGGGAGTTTGTCATTACGAACTCCACAGCCCCATAATGGCTACACTGAAAACTGAGAAGTTTGGTATCAAACTTCTCAGCACATTAAACCCACACTGATGCCAGTGTGGGATTTAATGAAAAATGCCCACAGAGGGCATCTTAGAGATGCCCCCTGAAAACTAACCCAGCACTAGTGTCCAGGCTGAGTGGCTGCTTTCAGCTACCACCACCAGACCTGTTTCTGGACCCCTGGGTCAAGAGCCTGCTGCTCTCTGGGGCCTGAAACAATGCCCATCCTGGGACGACGTGCCAAGCCTCCTCCCCCAGGATGGGCAGGGTTCACGAAGGGGAAGCTTCAAAGGCATACCGCCTTTGTGAGCTTCCCCAGGCCACTTGCTGCTTTCAGCAACTGGTCCCCACTGGTTCTGACCCCCACTTTGGGCAGGAGAACTGGCGGGAAAAACAAGTGAGGAAGAGGTGTGACCACCTCTGCCAACTCCACCCCTCAGGTGGGGGAGGCAAGGTGAAGCACAACTCCCAGTCCCCGCCATCTTGCAGATGGGCGGACTCAGCCAACCAGGGACAGGCTCATGCCCCCCTCCCACTGGAGGTTGGTGTAATAGGGGGTGTACCCACCCCAGGGAAGGGACCCATTGGTCCCTGTATTCTACCTACCTGTAATGCCCCTAAATCTACTATTTAGGGGCACCCCTGAACCTTGCTTCCTCAGACAAGAAGAAACTACAAGAAGGATCGAACAGCTGTGCAGCAGCTAACAAGAGGAAGACTACCGGCCTGTCTCCCCCTCGAACCTGCGAAATCCCTGTGACCTGCAGCCAGCAACCTCAAACCCCGTAGGACCTGCCTGCCTTCAAGAAAAAAGACTTTGTCTCCCGTGAACACCGGATTTGTTCATCTGCAACCTCTCCGGCCGGACACCGCGAATCCACCCCACTCTGCACCTGTCGTCCACAGCCTGAGCTCGAGTGGGCAAACACCACGAGGAGGTCACCCCGGCGATCCTGACCCAAGATCCGGCAACCCCTGACCTGCCTCAAGCCTCCAGCCAACGCCTGCAGCCTAAATCCAGAAGGTCCCCCCAACAGCGACCAGGAGCTGGTAAGAAGATCCGACCCCAAAAGGCACCGATGCCCCGATGCCCCAAGGCCTTGGGTGCCCAAACCGACGGTGCCTAGCCAACACCTAACTTCCCAACTTGCCTCTCGAAGTGGTGGTCGCACCCAGAAGACGTTCGTCCCCAAGCCTGCAGTGCCTTTGCAAACCGGTTCCTCATTGAAAACAGGGCGCCCGATGTCAAAACAGCACCCTGCACCCGGCCGCCCTAGTGCCGCTGAGGGTGCACCTATGGTGCTACTTTGTTTCCCCATTTGCCCTGTGCTAAAGTCCAGGAGCTTTGCTTCCACAACCAAGTGGCCTGCTTGCCAGCAGCCACCAACCGGAGGCCCCCTGTCCCCCATTGGATAACATTGGGCCTCAGCACTCTGCACCCGGCAGCTCTAGTGCCGCTGAGGGTGTAACTAGAGTGCATCCTTGACCCTGGGGGACCCCCGAGTCTACCCCAGAACCTCAACTCCCACTACCAAATACTTGCCTCAAAACCGATAACACTATTTTCCTCCATAGGATAACATTGACTGTTTTTCTGTGAAAAGTTTCTAAGTGTGGAGTTTGAGAACCTAAAGAAATTCTTTAAAATTGCATAATCCAACAAAAACGATTTTACTTACCTGTTTTCAGGAAATGTCCCAGAGTAGTATCTAGGTATACTACTCTGTGTAAGCCTAGTAATCTCAAAAGTTACTTACCTGCTATTTTTCTAAAAAAGCCTATTTAAGTCTATGTACCGCATTTACTAAGTATTGCATTTCTCTACATCCATACTGCAAATCAAACCAAAGTGCATATACCATTATCATTTAAACCGTATTTCAATTGCATTACTACTGTAAAGTATGTATTGCTTACCTGTGCCAGGCTTGCTTGGTTCTAGAAAATAAATTAACTAAAAGAATATTTTCATACAAAAACAATTGGTCTGAAGTTGTCTTTGTGTGTGAAATCATTTGATGATTGAGTACAACAAATGCTTAACACTGTCCTCTGATACTGCCTTACTGCTCGACCACACTACCACAAATAGAGAGTGAGGTGCTATCTAACTTTAACTCTGCCTACCTTTTGGGGATCCACTGGACTCTGTGCACATTATACCTCACTTATGTATAGTATATACAGAGCCAGCTTCCTACAGGTGTGACCACCTCCCAGACAGGATTTAGTGTATTGGGGCAGGGTGGGTGCGCTTTGCAGCGCCACTCAGTCTGCTTGAATGGCACATTTGGTGTCCCCATGCATAGTCCAGTTCAAACCAGCTCTGGGAGCCGTTGGCTCACGCTCTGGCGCAAAACTGGACAAAGGACATGGGAGTAACCTGCCCCCTGTCCAGACTCTCCCCTGGGAGGGTCCCCTGAATCGTCCCAACTCTTTTCTCAGGGTACTTAAGGACTTACCTGTGGGTCAGTCCCTAGATTCGTTGTGGGACAAGATTCTGATCAAACACCACTTCTTCTACCGTCTGGGCACTCTGGCCTCTGCTAGACTTCGTTTAGGCTCGACTAAGTCTCCCTTCTGGACTGCTGCATTGGCTGTGCACCATACAGTACCCTTCCAAGGCATGTGGGCATCAAAGACACCTGAAGGAATCGCCCTTGGAGTGAAAGAATCGCTCCCCTGCATTCGTAGGCACCTCAACTAAGTCGACCGTTCTGCTGATTTTTGAGCTCCCCAGGACAAGTGATGGTTTTCCACAGCTCCCAAGGCCTGCCCTGCCCTCTCACAAAGTTTGTGGCCAGTATCTCTCGTGGGGGTTGCAATAACCGAACCCCTGTGCACCGCGTCAACTTGGAGTTGCAAAGGCTTGTTGGCTTCCTTCCAAGAAGATCTTCGGGCTCCCAGTAGCCTCAACCTCTAGCACCTTCAGTGACCAGAATCTTCAGCCACCCCACATTGTGTGCATCGTGGCCAGTATCTTTTGGTGAGCTGCTTGAAGGCCTCTTGCAGCTCCACTGCCTCCTGCCTGTGGGTCTCTTTGAGGGTCACCATTGTTTGTTTTGGGCTCCCCTAATTGCCCCCGCCCTATCGCCCCTGCTTTTTGTGAGTACCCTGGACCTTGCTGGTCCCAACATTGCACCTTCTTTGACTTCTGCGTGGGTTGCATTTGTCAAGAAATATTGGTGCTTCTGCAGGGCTCCGACCCCGCAGGACTCGACTTACGATGGCAGAGAGGTCGTTCACGGCTCCTGGTCTTCCTCAGTGATGCCTGGTCCTCACAGCTACAGAGTCAAGGCCATCGTCATCCATCCTGCAACACTCAACATCGGAGGGCATTCGTCTTCCAAGTCACTTCTGAGTGACATGTACTCTGTCCCCTCTGCTTGCAGGTACCTCATCTCAAATCCACCTTTGGATTCCACCAGACACTTTATCCTTCAGCAGCGTCACTTTCCTGAAGTCCTCCATTGGGTTTGACAGCGGTTTCTTACACCACTTCACACCTATGCAGCTGCCTTCCCTGGTGCAGGTAATGTGGGTACTAGGGTATCCACGGGTGGGGCGGCTCTCCAACCTTCTGTCTTCCACAGGGTTTCTTCCAGGTCTACTGGAAGGGTCCTTCATCTTTAAGAATCCAACCACGACTTACCCGTAGAGTTGTACAGAGCACGCAGTTGTGTTCCCACACTGCATACGCTCTCCGTGGGGGTTCCTATCTGCTCACCTTGGGTGGTTCCTTGGGTCCCCAGCACTTCTATGTCCTCTCGACACTGTCTTGAGCCCGAGTTGTGGTTCTTATACCACTTAGTATATGGTTTGACCACCCTGCTATAAAATTGCATTCTGGTAAAACAAGCTGGTTTACACTCCTTCTGGACTAAGGCTGAAGGCTGCTCTCCACAGCTACCACTTGGAGAGCTTTCTAAGGTTGTCTAAGACCTCTTAAATCACCACAAGGGTTGTCTTGTCTGGTGCAAGGTGCCCACTTACATTAGTGGACATCATATACCAGGCCAGCTTCTCACATGGTCCATGTCGACTCTTCACTTTGTTCTGCACCAAAACACACAGCCTCCAATGGCAGTGGATGGGTGTGTGTGTAATGGTACAGGGCCTCTAAGGGTGGCACAATAAGTGCTGCAACCCTTAGAGGTCTTCCCTGGTCACAGTGCCCTTGGTACCCGTGGTAACTTATACAAGGGACTTCCATATGGCCATAGAGTTGCCAATTGGGTTTTGTGAAAGTACAGTTTAGGGAAAGAACATAGCCCCTGGGTACCTGGTTGGCAGGAACCCAGGGCACACTCAAAGTAAATCGTTGGGCACAAAGTGGGGGGCAACCATGCAAAAAGGGGCACTTTCCTACACTGGACAGCAAAAGATTCAGGAACCCCTCTCAGGGAGAGGACTTGTCAGCCCCAGAGGGAACTAAGCCCATGGAACTTGACCTGTACCAAGTTGAGCTCTTAGTCCCGGGTGGGGGAGGGGGGGGAGGGGGAGGGACAACTTGGGAACCGCCGTGCCTTGAACAGACCTTGCCAAATCTTGAAAGCCTGAGGCAGCAAGCTGCTGCACAGGAAAAGGGAGATGCCAGTGGTACCCACAGAGCCTATTGGGATTAGGGACTCCTGTATACTGAGGCCAGAGACCCCAACCCTGGTGCCACTAGGAGAGTGGTAGTGCCTCAAATGTACAGGGAGTTCTTACTCACTTTCGATCATGACATCCCCCTAGTTGGGCATCTTGGCCAGGCTAAGACTTGGGACAGGCTAGTTAGCCACTTTTACTTGCCCCAGATGTCCCAGAAAGTAAAGGAGTTTGTCAGCTCCCGTGTCACCTGTGAAGCCAGTGGCAAAACAGGTGGACACCCAAAGGTCCCCTTAATTCCACTACCAGTGGTTGGGGTTCCCTTTGAAAGGGTAGATGTGGACATAGTGGGTCCACTCGAACCTCCTACAGTATCAGGAAACACATTCATGCTGGTGGATCATGCCACCAGGTATCCTGAGGCAATTCCCCTTATTACTACTACAGCTCCTGCAGTAGCCTAGGCTCTCATTGGTGTCTTCACCAGGGTAGGGTTTCCTAAGGAGGTGGTGTCGGAGGGTAAAACTTCATGTCTGCATACCTCAGACACATGTGGAATGAGTGTGGGGTACAGTACAAGTTTACCACACTATAATTATCCACAAACCAATGGTCCTGTTGAACGGTTTACCAAGATCTTGAAGGGCATGATCATGTGAATCCCTGAAACTCAAAAAGAGATGGGATATCCTCTTGCCATGCTTGCTTTTCGCCTACAGGGAGGTGTCTCAGAAGGCAGTAGGGTTTTCCCCCCTTTGAACTTCAGTTTGGCCATCCTGTTAGGGGACCACTCTGTCTTGTAAAAGAGGGTTGGGAGAAGCCTCTCCAAGAACCCAAACAAGATATTGTGGACTTATTACCAGGCCTAAGGTCCAGAATGGCAGAGTACATGGAAAACGCTTCCAAAAATCTTGATACCAGTGCTTCTTGAGCTCCTGGCTGGTATGACAAAAAAGCTGCACTGGTGGAATTCAAACCAGGGCAAAAGGTGTTTGTTTTGGAGCCTGTGGCACCAAGCACCCTCCAAGACAAATGGAGTGGCCCTTACACCAGCTCAGAAAAGTGGTGAGTGTGTGGGTGGGTGAGTGTGTGGGTGGGTGGGTGGGTTGGTTGGTGAGTGTGTGGGTGAGTGTGTGGGTGGGTGGGTTGGTTGGTGAGTGTGTGGGTGGGTTGGTTGGTGAGTGTGTGGGTGGTTTGGTTGGTTGGTGAGTGTGTGGGTGGGTTGGTTGGTGAGTGTGGGTGGGTTGGTTGGTGAGTGAGTGTGTGGGTGGTTTGGTTGGTTGGTGAGTGTGTGGGTGGGTTGGTTGGTGAGTGTGGGTGGGTTGGTTGGTGAGTGAGTGTGTGGGTGGGTTGGTTGGTGAGTGTGTGGGTTGGTTGGTGAGTGTGGGTTGGTTGGTGAGTGTGTGGGTGGGTTGGTTGGTGAGTGTGTGTGGGTTGGTTGGTGAGTGTGGGTGGGTTGGTTGGTGAGTGTGGGTGGGTGGGTTGGTGAGTGGGTGGGTGCGTTGGTGAGTGTGTGGGTGGGTTGGTGAGTGTGGGTGGGTGGGTGGGTTGGTGGGTTGGTGGGTGGGTTGGTGGGTGGGTGGGTTGGTGGGTTGGTGGGTGGGTGGGTGGGTGAGTGGGTGGGTGAGTGGGTGGGTGTGGGTGGGTGGGTGTGGGTGGGTTGGTGTGGGTGAGTTGGTGTTTTGGTGTGGGTGGGTTGGTGTTTTGGTGTGGGTGGGTTGGTGAGTGTGGGTGGGTGGGTTGGTGTGTGTGGGTGGGTGGGTGGGTGGGTTGGTGTGGGTGGGTGGGTTGGTGTGGGTGGGTGTGTGGGTGGGTGGGTTGGTTGGTGAGTGTGTGGGTGAGTGTGTGGGTGGGTGGGTTGGTTGGTGAGTGTGTGGGTGGGTTGGTTGGTGAGTGTGTGGGTGGTTTGGTTGGTTGGTGAGTGTGTGGGTGGGTTGGTTGGTGAGTGTGGGTGGGTTGGTTGGTGAGTGAGTGTGTGGGTGGGTTGGTTGGTGAGTGTGTGGGTTGGTTGGTGAGTGTGGGTTGGTTGGTGAGTGTGTGGGTGGGTTGGTTGGTGAGTGTGTGTGGGTTGGTTGGTGAGTGTGGGTGGGTTGGTTGGTGAGTGTGGGTGGGTGGGTTGGTGAGTGGGTGGGTGGGTTGGTGTGTGGGTGGGTTGGTGAGTGTGTGGGTGGGTTGGTGAGTGTGTGGGTGCGTTGGTGAGTGTGTGGGTGGGTTGGTGAGTGTGGGTGGGTGGGTGGGTTGGTGGGTGGGTTGGTGGGTGGGTTGGTGGGTGGGTGGGTTGGTGGGTTGGTGGGTGGGTGGGTGGGTGAGTGGGTGGGTGAGTGGGTGGGTGTGGGTGGGTGGGTGTGGGTGGGTTGGTGTGGGTGAGTTGGTGTTTTGGTGTGGGTGGGTTGGTGTTTTGGTGTGGGTGGGTTGGTGAGTGTGGGTGGGTGGGTTGGTGTGTGTGGGTGGGTGGGTGGGTGGGTTGGTGTGGGTGGGTGGGTTGGTGTGGGTGGGTGTGTGGGTGGGTGGGTGGGTGGGTTGGTGTGTGTGTGGGTGGGTGGGTTGGTGTGTGTGTGGGTGGGTTGGTGTGGGTTGGTGTGGGTGTGGGTTGGTGTGGTGTGGGTTGGTGTGGGTGTGGGTTGGTGTGGGTGTGTGGGTTGGTGTGGGTGTGTGGGTGTGTGGGTGTGTGGGGGTGGGTGGGGGTGGGGGTTGGTGGGTGGGTTGGTGTTGGTGTGGGTGGGTGGGTGTGTGTGGGTGGGTGGGTGGGTTGGTGAGTGTGGGTGGGTGGGTGGGTGAGTTGGTGAGTGTGGGTGGGTGAGTTGGTGAGTTGGTGAGTGTGGGTGGGTGAGTTGGTGAGTTGGTGAGTGTGGGTGGGTGAGTTGGTGAGTGTGGGTGGGTGAGTTGGTGAGTGTGGGTGGGTGAGTTGGTGAGTGTGTGTGGGTTGGTGAGTTGGTGAGTGTGTGTGGGTTGGTGAGTTGGTGAGTTGGTGAGTGTGTGTGGGTTGGTGAGTTGGTGAGTTGGTGAGTGTGTGTGGGTTGGTGAGTTGGTGAGTGTGTGTGGGTTGGTGAGTTGGTGAGTGTGTGGGTTGGTGAGTGTGTGTGGGTGGGTTGGTGTGAGAAAGTGCAATCTTTCTTGCATGGTATGCCCCCACTTTTTGCTGAATTGCTGATGTGCTTTGACTGAGTGTGCCCTGGGCTCCTGCCAACCAGGTACCCAGGGCCTGTGTTCCTTCCCTAAAACTGCATTGATACCTACACCCAATTGGCATCCCTGGCCACAGGTCAGCCCCTGGTAAATGGTACCATGGGTACCCAGGGCACTGTGACCAGGGAAGGCCCCTAACGGCTGCAGCACTTGTTGTGCCACCCTTAGGGACCCTGTACCTTTACACACACACACTGCCTTTGCAGGCTGCGTGTCTTGGTGCAGAACAAAAGTGAAGAGTCGACATGGCACACATCCATGTGTGCCATGCCTACAAGCCACTGCCCTAGGTCAGCCACCCCTCTAGCTGGGTGCACTATGCCAGTGGTGAGGGCATAGAGGCATGACCCCTGTGCCCCTACAGTGCCCAAGTCCATTCTTGGGCATTGTAAGTGCAGTGCTGCCATTAAGAGTATATGGTGCTGGGAGTCTGTCATTACGAACTCCACAGCACCATAATGGCCCCACTGAAAACTAAGAAGTTTGGTATCAAACTTCTCAGCACATTAAACCCCCACTGATGCCAGTGTGGGATTTAATGTAAAACGCACTCCAGAGGGCATCTTAGAGATGCCCCCTGAAACCAACCCGACCTCCAGTGTCCGGACTGAGTGGCTGCCCAGGCTGCCACCACCAGACATGTTTCTGGACCCCTGGGTCGAGAGCCTCTGCTCTCAGGGGCCTGAAACAATGCGCATCCTGGGGCGAGGTGCCAAAGCCCCCTCCCCCAGGATGGGCAGGGGGAGCTTCAAAGGCCTGCCGCCTTTTGAGCTTCCCCAGACCATTTGCTGCTTCCAGCAAACTGGTCCCTACTGGTTCTACCCCCACTTCTGGCGGGAGAACCGGCGGGAAAACCAGAGGCAGGAAATGGGTTGTGCCCACCTCTGCCAACTCCACCCCTAAGGTGGAGGAGGCGAGGTGAAGCACAAACTCGAGTCCCCGCCATCTTGAGGATGGGGGGACCCAGCCAACCAGGGACAGGCTCCTGCCCCCTCCCACTGGAGAGGAGCAGAATAGGGGTGTACCCACCCCAGGGAAGGGACCCATTGGTCCCTGCCCTTACCTACCTGTAACCACCCCTAAATTTAGTATTTAGGGGCTCCCTGAACCTTCCTTCCTCAGTTCCCGAATCCGAAAACAAGAAGAGAAGACGAAGCAAGAAGACCAGCCGTGCAGCTGCTAACAAGGAGGCGACGACAACTGACTTGGCCCCAGCCTTACCGGCCTGTCGACCTCTGAACCTGCTCCTGCGGAACCCCGGCCTCAGCAACCTCAAAAACCCCGGAGGACCTGACTTCTGTGCCACAGCCTTCAACCCAGGGACTCCCACGAGCAGTGGTACTGCTCAAAAGAACAAACTACAAAAGACCCAGCCCTGGCACGGAACCGCGAAACCTGCAGCCTCTGCACCCGCCGAGCCTGGCCTGTACCTGAGTGAACCAAGACTCTGAGGACGTCCCCCCGGCGATTCTGACCTGGAATCCAGTGCCCAAGGACCCTCCTCGACGACCCAGACGACGCCTGCAGCCTCAGGACAAGGGACCCCTCCAACCGCGACCAGCCGGGGGTAAGATTTCCCGACCTCAAAAGACACCCCTGCACCCGGCGCCCCAAGGCCCCCTGGGCCCAACTCCTGGGTGTCTACCTATCCTCCAAGACCCCAACTTACCTCCCGAAGTGTTGGTCGCCCCTGAAGAGTCACCGTCCCCGAGCCTGCAGCCTTTTTTCACCGTCCAAGATCTCCATTGGTTAACATTGAGCGCCCGACGGCTCGAAAGCACCCTGCACCCAGCCGCCCGAGTGCCCCTGGAAGTGCAACCTCTACTCTAACCTACTTCCCCATTTGCCCTGAGCAAGTGACCAGGAGCCCAGCTCCCACAGCCGCGTGGTCTGCTTGCCAGCAGCCACCAACCCGAGGCCCCCTGCCTGCCATAGGATAACATTGGGCCTACTCACTCTGCACCCGGCCCCCTGTGCCGCTGAGGGTGTAACAACTGTACTTACCTGATACTGGGGGACCCCTGAGTCTATGCCCAGAACCTTAACTCTGCCAGTCGAGTACTTACCCAAAGACCGATAACTCACTTTTCTTCCATAGGGTAACACTGACTGGCTCCCACCTGGAATTTCTTCTAAGTGTGGAGATTTGAAACGTTAAAATATTCACCTAAAATCAACCGAGTCAAGAAAACGAAAATACTCACCTGGTATTAGAAGAGGCCCCAGTGCCGGACCGGGGTGCCCAACACTGGCCCTAAAAAGTAATCACAATGTTACTTACCGCTAACTCCATTTTCTTCCATAGGGATCCATTGACTGGTTTTCTGTGAAATTTCTTCTAAGTGTCTACTTTTGAAATACTAAAATATTGTTTAAAAATCACAACAGTAACGAATTCCGAACTACTCACCTGCTATTAGGAGAGACGTCAGTACTGCCTCTTTTAGTCAAGTACCAACCATGAAAAGTAATTTTTACCGTACTTACCAGTAACTCGAAATTCCTCTCATAGGATATCATTGCCTGCTTTTGTTGAAAAAGTTTCTAAGTGTCGATTTCTGCATTTTTCAAATATTCTTTAAAAATCGCGCCGATACAAACGTAATTACTTGCCTATTTTAGATAGATACCCCAGACCTGTTTACAGGAAGTGTCCCAGGACTGAATCCAGGATCCAGTCCTGTGGTTAGAAAAGTAATCTACAAAGTAATTAATTGTAATTAATCATAATTTTCCATTAAGCTCAATGTTGCATTGTATTTGACCCTGTGTTGCCTCTTGCACCAACTGTGATTATTACCATCAAAAAGTCTATTGCCTATTTGTAAGGTGGTTAACCAAAGCATCTCATACTGAGAGAGTATATTTTTATCCTATTGTTGGTTCTAAAATAAAACAAGCATATATATTTTTTTTATATACAAACCATTGGCCTAGAGTTCAGTTCTTGAGTGTGTGGCTTCATTTGCTGACTGAGTGTGTACAACAAATGCTTTACACTGTCCTCTGATACTGCCTTACTGCTCGACCAAGCTACCACTTTAGAGAGTAAGGTTATATCTAACTTTAGCCTCTGCCAAACCTCTGGGGACGGGGGACTCTGTGCACACTGAACCTTACTTTGGTGCAGTATATACAGAGCCACTTTCCTACAGTTGGTGAGTGTCTGTGGGTGGGTTGGTGAGTGTCGGTGGGTTGGTGAGTGTCTGTGGGTGGGTTGGTGAGTGTCTGTGGGTGGGTTGGTGAGTGTCTGTCGGTGAGTGGGTGGGTCGGTGAGTGGGTGGGTCGGTGAGTGGGTGGGTCGGTGAGTGGGTGGGTCGGTGAGTGGGTGGGTCGGTGAGTGGGTGGGTCGGTGAGTGGGTGGGTCGGTGAGTGGGTGGGTCGGTGAGTGGGTGGGTCGGTGAGTGGGTGGGTCGGTGAGTGGGTGGGTCGGTGAGTGGGTGGGTCGGTGAGTGGGTGGGTCGGTGAGTGGGTGGGTCGGTGAGTGGGTGGGTCGGTGAGTGGGTGGGTCGGTGAGTGGGTGGGTCGGTGAGTGGGTGGGTGGGTCGGTGGGTGGGTGGGTCGGTGAGTGGGTGGGTGGGTCGGTGAGTGGGTGGGTCGGTGGGTCGGTGAGTGGGTGGGTCGGTGAGTGGGTGGGTCGGTGAGTGGGTGGGTCGGTGAGTGGGTGGGTCGGTGAGTGGGTGGGTCGGTGAGTGGGTGGGTCGGTGAGTGGGTGGGTCGGTGAGTGGGTGGGTGGGTGGGTCGGTGGGTGGGTGGGTGGGTTGGTGGGTTGGTGAGTGTGGGTGGGGTGAGTTGGTGTGTGGGTGGGTGGGTTGGTGGGTTGGTGAGTGGGTGGGTTGGTGGGTGAGTGGGTGGGTTGGTTGGTGAGTGGGTGGGTGGGTTGGTGAGTGGGTGGGTGGGTTGGTTGGTGAGTGGGTGGGTTGGTTGGTGAGTGGGTGGGTGGGTTGGTTGGTGAGTGGGTGGGTTGGTTGGTGAGTGGGTTGGTTTGTTGGTGAGTGTGTGGGTGGGGTGAGTGGGTTGGTGAGTGTGTGGGTGGGGTGAGTGGGTTGGTGAGTGTGTGGGTGGGGTGAGTGGGTTGGTGAGTGTGTGGGTGGGGTGAGTGGGTTGGTGAGTGTGTGGGTGGGGTGAGTGGGTTGGTGAGTGTGTGGGTGGGGTGAGTGGGTTGGTGAGTGTGTGGGTGGGGTGAGTGGGTTGGTGAGTGTGTGGGTGGGGTGAGTGGGTTGGTGAGTGTGTGGGTGGGGTGAGTGGGTTGGTGAGTGTGTGGGTGGGGTGAGTGGGTTGGTTGGTGGGTTGGTGAGTGTGTGGGTGGGTGGGTGGGTGGGGTGGTGGGGTGGGTGGGTGGGTGGGTGGGTGGGTTGGTGAGTGTGTGGGTGGGGTGAGTGGGGTGGGTGGGTGGGTGGGTTGGTGAGTGTGGGTGGGGTGAGTTGGTGAGTGGGTGGGTTGGTGAGTGTGTGGGTGGGGTGAGTGTGTGGGTGGGGTGAGTGGGTGGGTTGGTGAGTGTGTGGGTGGGGTGTGTGGGTGGGGTGAGTGGGTGGGTGGGGTGCGTGGGTGGGGGGGTGGTGGGTGGGTGGGGGGGGTGGTGGGTGGGTGGGTGGGTTGGTGAGTGTGTGGGGTGAGTGGGTGGGTGGGTTGGTGAGTGTGTGGGGTGAGTGGGTGGGTGGGTGGGGTGGTGGGGTGGTGGGGTGGTGAGTGTGTGGGGTGGTGGGGTGGTGGGGTGGTGGGGTGGTGGGGTGGGGTGGTGAGTGTGTGGGGTGAGTGGGGTGGTGAGTGTGTGGGTGGGGTGAGTGGGGTGGTGGGTGGGTGGGTGGGTTGGTGGGTTGGTGAGTGTGGGTGGGGTGAGTTGGTGAGTGTGTGGGTGGGTGGGTTGGTGGGTTGGTGAGTGTGGGTGGGGTGAGTTGGTGAGTGTGTGGGTGGGGTGAGTGTGTGGGTGGGGTGAGTGTGTGGGTGGGGTGAGTGTGTGGGTGGGGTGAGTGGGTGGGTTGGTGAGTGTGTGGGTGGGTGGGATGAGTGTGTGGGTGGGGTGAGTGGGTGGGTGGGGTGAGTGGGTGGGGTGGTGGGTGGGTGGGTGGGTGGGGTGGTGGGTGGGTGGGTGAGTTGGTGAGTGTGTGGGTGGGGTGAGTGGGTGGGTGGGTTGGTGAGTGTGTGGGTGGGGTGAGTGGGTGGGTGGGTGAGTGTGTGGGTGGGTTGGTGAGTGTGTGGGTGTGGGTTGGGGGTGTGGGTGAGTGTGGGTGAGTGTGGGTGAGTGTGGGTGAGTGTGGGTGAGTGTGGGTGAGTGTGGGTGGGTGGGTGTGTGTGGGTGGGTGGGTTGGTTGGTGTGGGTGGGTGGGTGTGGGTGGGTGGGTGGGTGTGGGTGGGTGTGGGTGGGTGGGTTGGTGGGTTGGTGTGGGTGGGTGGGTGGGTGTGGGTGGTTGGTTGGGTGGTGTGGGTGGGTGGGTGGGTGTGGGTGGTTGGTTGGGTGGTGTGGGTGGGTGGGTTGGTGTGGGTGGGTGGGTTGGTGTGGGTGGGTGGGTTGGTGTGGGTGGGTGGGTGGGTGGGTGTGCGTGTGGGTGGGTGTGCGTGTGTGCGTGTGGGTGCGCGGGTGGGTGGGTGTGTGGGTTGGTGGGGGTGTGTGGGTTGGTGGGGGTGGGTGGGTGGGGGTAGGTGGGTGGGTGGGTTGGTGTGGGTGGTGTGGGGGTGGGTGAGTGGGGGTGGGTTGGTGGGTGGGTGGGTGGGTTGGTGGGTTGGTGTGTGGGTTGGTGGTGTGGGTGGGTGGGTGTGGGTGGGTGGGTGGGTGTGGGTGGGTGGGTGTGGGTGGGTGGGTTGGTGTGGGTGGGTGGGTTGGTGTGGGTGGGTTGGTTTGTTGTTGGTGGGTTTGTTGTTGGTGTGGGTGGGTTGGTGTGGGTGGGTGGGTGGGTGGGTTGGTGTGGGTTGGTGTGGGTGGGTTGGGGTGGGTGTGGGTGGGTGGGTTGGGGTGGGTGTGGGTGGGTGCGCGGGTGGGTGGGTGTGTGTGCGGGTGGGTTGGGGTGGGTGGGTGGGTGCGCGGGTGGGTGGGTGGGTGGGTGTGTGTGCGGGTGTGTGTGGGTTGTGTGTGTGTGGGTTGTGTGTGTGTGGGTTGTGTGTGTGTGGGTTGTGTGTGTGTGGGTGTGTGTGGGTGTGGGTGTGTGTGTGTGTGTGTGTGTGTGTGTGTGTGGGTGTGTGTGCGCGCGGGTGTGTGTGTGGGTGTGTGTGCGCGCGGGTGTGTGTGTGCGGGTGGGTGTGTGCGGGTGGGTGTGTGCGCGCGGGTGGGTGTGTGTGCGCGCGGGTGGGTGTGTGTGCGCGGGTGGGTGTGTGTGCGCGGGTGGGTGTGTGTGCGCGGGTGGGTGTGTGTGTGCGCGGGTGGGTGTGTGTGTGCGCGGGTGGGTGTGTGTGTGCGCGGGTGGGTGTGTGTGTGTGTGCGGGTGGGTGTGTGTGCGGGTGTGTGTGTGTGCGGGTGGGTGTGTGTGTGTGTGCGGGTGGGTGGGTTGGTGTTGGTGGGTTGGTGTGGGTGGGTTGGTGTGGGTTGGTGTGCGTGCGCGGGTGGGTTGGTGTGGGTGCGCGGGTGGGTTGGTGTGGGTGCGCGGGTGGGTGCGCGGGTGGGTGGGTGCGCGGGGTGGGTGGCTGCGCGGGGGTGGGTGTGTGTGGGTTGGTGGGTGTGTGTGGGTTGGTGGGTTGGTGGGTTGGTGGGTTGGTGGGTTGGTGTGGGTGTGTGGGGGTGGGTTGGTGGGTTGGTGGGTTGGTGGGTGGGTTGGTGGGTGGGTTGGTGTGTGGGTTGGTGTGTGGGTTGGTGTGTGGGTTGGTGTGTGGGTTGGTGTGTGGGTTGGTGTGTGGGTTGGTGTGTGGGTTGGTGTGTGGGTGTGTGGGTGTGTGTGGGTTGGTGTGTGTGTGCGGGTTGGTGTGTGTGTGTGTGTGTGTGTGCGGGTTGGTGTGTGTGGGTTGGTGGGTGGGTGGGTTGGTGGGTGGGTGGGTGGGTGTGTTGGTGTGTGGGTGGGTGGGTGGGTGTGTTGGTGGGTGGGTGGGTTGGTGGGTTGGTGTGTGTGGGTGGGTGGGTTGGTGGGTTGGTGTGTGTGGGTGGGTTGGTGTGGGTGGGTGGGTTGGTGTGTGGGTGGGTTGGTGTGGGTGGGTGGGTGGGTGGGTTGGTGGGTGGGTGGGTTGGTGTGGGTGGGTGGGTGGGTTGGTGTGTTGGTGTGTGTGTGGGTGGGTTGGTGTGGGTGGGTGGGTTGGTGGTTGGTGGTTGTGGGTGGGGGTGGGGGTGGGGGTGGGTGGGGGTGGGAGTGGGGGTGGGTGGGGGTGGGAGTGTGTGGGTGAGTGAGTGAGTGTGGGTGAGTGTGGGTGGGGGTGGGTGTGGGTGGGTGGGTGAGTGTGGGTGAGTGTTGGTGGGGGTGGGTGGGTGGGTGAGTGTGTGTGTTGGTGAGTGTGTGTGTGTTGGTGAGTGTGTGTGTGTTGGTGAGTGTGTGTGTTGGTGTGTGTGTGGGTGGGTTGGTGTGTGTGTGGGTGGGTTGGTGTGTGTGTGGGTGGGTTGGTGTGTGTGTGGGTGGGTTGGTGGGTGGGTGGGTGGGTGTGTGGGTGGGTGGGTGGGTGGGTGTGTGTGTGGGTGGGTGGGTGGGTGTGTGGGTTGGTGTGTGTGGGTGGGTGGGTGGGTTGGTGTGGGTGGGTTGGTGTGGGTGGGTGGGTTGGTGGGTGAGTGAGTGGGTGGGTGAGTGTGGGTGGGTGGGTTGGTGAGTGTGGGTGGGTGGGTGGGTGGGTGGGTGGGTTGGTGGGTGAGTGTGTGTGTGTTGGTGAGTGTGTGTGTGTTGGTGGGTGTGTGGGTGGGTGGGTGGGTTGGTTGGTGGGTGTGTGGGTGTGTGGGTTGGTTGGTGTGTGTGGGTGTGTGGGTGGGTGTGTGGGTGGGTGGGTTGGTGAGTGGGTGGGTTGGTGGGTGTGGGTTGGTGGGTGGGTGAGTGGGTGGGTGAGTGAGTGAGTGTGGTGGGTGGGTGAGTGTGGTGGGTGGGTGAGTGTGGGTGGGTGGGTGAGTGTGGGTGGGTGGGTGAGTGTGGGTGGGTGGGTGGGTGAGTGTGGGTGGGTGGGTGTGTTGGTGGGTGGGTGGGTGTGTTGGTGGGTGGGTGGGTGTGTTGGTGGGTGGGTTGGTGAGTGTGTGGGTGGGTGAGTAAAGGTGGGTGGGTTGGTGAGTGAGTAAAGGTGGGTGGGTTGGTGAGTGTGTGGGTGGGTGAGTGTGTGGGTGGGTGAGTGTGGGTGGGTGAGTGTGTGGGTGAGTGTGGGTGGGTGAGTGTGGGTGGGTGGGTGAGTGTGGGTGGGTGGGTGGGTGGGGGTGGGAGTGTGGGTGGGTGGGTGTGGTGGTGGGTGGGTGGGTGTGTTGGTGGGTGGGTGGGTGTGTTGGTGGGTGGGTTGGTGAGTGTGTGGGTGGGTGAGTAAAGGTGGGTGGGTTGGTGAGTGTGTGGGTGGGTGAGTGTGTGGGTGGGTGAGTGTGTGGGTGGGTGAGTGTGTGGGTGGGTGAGTGTGTGGGTGGGTGAGTGTGTGGGTGGGTGAGTGTGTGGGTGGGTGAGTGTGTGGGTGGGGTGAGTGGGTTGGTGAGTGTGAGTGGGTTGGTGAGTGTGAGTGTGTGGGTGGGGTGAGTGGGTTGGTGAGTGTGAGTGTGTGGGTGGGGTGAGTGGGTTGGTGAGTGTGTGGGTGGGTGGGGTGAGTGGGTTGGTGAGTGTGTGGGTGGGGTGAGTGGGTTGGTGAGTGTGTGGGTGGGGTGAGTGGGTTGGTGAGTGTGTGGGTGGGGTGAGTGGGTTGGTGAGTGTGTGGGTGGGGTGAGTGGGTTGGTTGGTGGGTTGGTGAGTGTGTGGGTGGGTGGGGTGAGTGGGTGGGTGGGGTGGTGAGTGTGTGGGGTGAGTGGGTGGGTGGGTGGGGTGGTGGGGTGGTGAGTGTGTGGGGTGAGTGGGTGGGTGGGGTGGTGGGTGGGTGGGTGGGTGGGTGGGTTGGTGAGTGTGTGGGTGGGGTGAGTGGGGTGGTGGGTGGGTGGGTGGGTGGGTTGGTGGGTTGGTGAGTGTGGGTGGGGTGAGTTGGTGAGTGGGTGGGTTGGTGAGTGTGTGGGTGGGGTGAGTGTGTGGGTGGGGTGAGTGGGTGGGTGGGTGGGTTGGTGAGTGTGTGGGTGGGGTGAGTGTGTGGGTGGGGTGAGTGGGTGGGTGGGGTGAGTGGGTGGGTGGGGTGAGTGGGTGGGTGGGGGGTGTGGGTGGGGTGAGTGGGTGGGTGGGGTGGTGGGTGGGTGGGTGGGTTGGTGGGTGGGTGGGGTGAGTGGGTGGGTGGGTGGGGTGAGTGGGTGGGTGGGGTGGTGAGTGTGTGGGGTGAGTGGGTGGGTGGGGTGGTGGGGTGGTGAGTGGGTGGGGTGGTGGGTGGGTGGGTGGGTGGGTTGGTGAGTGTGTGGGTGGGGTGAGTGGGGTGGTGGGTGGGTGGGTGGGTGGGTGGGTTGGTGGGTTGGTGAGTGTGGGTGGGGTGAGTTGGTGAGTGGGTGGGTTGGTGAGTGTGTGGGTGGGGTGAGGTGGGTGGGTGGGTGGGTTGGTGAGTGGGTGGGGTGAGTGGGTGGGTGGGGTGGTGGGTGGTGGTGGGTGGGTGGGTGGGTGGGGTGAGTGGGTGGGGTGGGGTGGGGTGGTGGGTGGGTGGGTTGGTGGGTTGGTGAGTGTGTGGGTGGGGTGAGTGGGTGGGTGGGTTGGTGAGTGTGTGGGTGGGGTGAGTGGGTGGGTGGGTTGGTGAGTGTGTGAGTGTGTGGGTGGGTGGGTTGGTGAGTGTGAGTGTGGGTGTGGGTGTGTGGGTGAGTGTGGGTGAGTGTGGGTGGGTTGGTGTGGGTGGGTTGGTTGGTGTGGGTGGGTGGGTTGGTGTGGGTGGGTGTGGGTGGGTGGGTTGGGTGGTGTGGGTGGGTGGGTTGGTTGGGGTGGGTGGGTGGGTGTGGGTGGGTGGGTGGGGTGTGGGTGGGTGGGTGGGTGTGGGTTGGTGTGGGTGGGTTGGTGTGTTGGTGTGGGTGGGTGGGTGTGTTGGTGTGGGTGGGTGGGTTGGTTGGTTGGTTGGTGTGGGTGGGTGGGTGGGTGGGTTGGTGTGGGTGGGTGTGGGTGGTTGGTTGGGTGGTGTGGGTGGGTGGGTTGGTGTGGGTGGGTTGGTGTGGGTGGGTTGGTGTGGGTGGGTGGGTTGGTGTGGGTGGGTGGGTGCGCGGGTGGGTGGGTGGGTTGGTGTGGGTGGGTGGGTGCGCGGGTGGGTGGGTGCGCGGGTGGGTGGGTGGGTGGGGGTGTGCGCGGGTGGGGGTGTGCGCGGGTGGGGTGTGCGCGGGTGGGGGTTGGTGTTGGTGTGGGTGGGTGGGTTGGTTGGGGTGGGTGGTGTGGGTGTGGGTGGGTGGGGGTGGGTGAGCTGGGGTGGGTGGGTGGGTTGGTTGGTGGGTTGGTGGGTGTGGGTGGGTGGGTGTGGGTGGGTGGGTGTGGGTGGGTTTGTTGTTGGTGTGGGTGGGTTTGTGGTTGGTGTGGGTGGGTTTGTGGTTGGTGTGGGTGGGTTTGTGGTTGGGTTGGTTGGTGTGGGTGGGTTGGTTGGTGTGGGTTGGTGTGGGTGGGTTGGTTGGTTGGTTGGTTGGTTGGTGTGGGTGGGTTGGTTGGTGTGGGTGGGTGGGTGGGTGGGTGGGTTGGTGTGGGTGGGTTGGTGTGGGTGGGTGGGTGCGCGGGTGGGTGGGTGCGCGGGTGGGTGTGTGCGGGTGGGTGTGTGCGGGTGGGTGTGTGAGGGCGGGTGGGTGTGTGCGGGTGGGTGTGTGCGGGTGGGTGTGTGCGTGTGCGGGTGGGTGTGTGTGTGTGCGGGTGGGTGTGTGTGTGTGTGCGGGTGGGTGTGTGTGTGTGCGGGTGGGTGTGTGTGTGTGTGCGGGTGGGTGGGTGTGTGTGTGTGCGGGTGGGTGGGTGTGTGTGTGTGCGGGTGGGTGTGTGTGTGTGCGGGTTGGTGGGTGGGTGTGTGTGTGTGCGGGTTGGTGGGTTGGTGTTGGTGTTGGTGGGTTGGTGTGGGGGGGTTGGTGTGGGTGGGTGTGGGTGCGCGGGTGGGTTGGTGTGGGTGCGCGGGTGGGTTGGTGTGGGTGCGCGGGTGGGTGGGTGCGCGGGGGTGGGTGGGTGCGCGGGGGTGGGTGTGTGTGGGTTGGTGGGTTGGTGTGTGGGGGTGGGTTGGTGGGTTGGTGGGTGGGTTGGTGTGTGGGTTGGTGTGTGGGTTGGTGTGTGGGTTGGTGTGTGGGTGTGTGTGTGGGTTGGTGTGTGTGTGTGGGTTGGTGTGTGTGTGTGGGTTGGTGTGTGTGTGTGGGTTGGTGTGTGTGTGCGGGTTGGTGTGTGTGTGTGTGTGGGGGTTGGTGTGTGGGTTGGTGGGTGGGTGTGTTGGTGGGTTGGTGTGTGGGTGGGTTGGTGTGTGGGTGGGTGGGTGTGTTGGTGTGTGGGTGGGTGGGTGGGTGTGTTGGTGGGTTGGTGGGTGGGTTGGTGGGTTGGTGGGTGGGTTGGTGGGTGGGTTGGTGGGTGGGTTGGTGGGTTGGTGTGTGGGTGGGTTGGTGGGTTGGTGGTTGGTGGTTGGTGGTTGGGGGTTGGTGGTTGGGGGTGGGTGGGTGGGGGTGGGAGTGTGTGTGGGTGGGTGAGTGAGTGAGTGAGTGTGGGTGAGTGTGGGTGAGTGTGTGTGTGTTGGTGAGTGTGTGTGTGTTGGTGAGTGTGTGTGTTGGTGAGTGTGTGTGTGTTGGTGAGTGTGTGTGTGTTGGTGAGTGTGTGTGTGTTGGTGAGTGGGTGGGTTGGTGTGTGGGTGGGTTGGTGTGTGGGTGGGTTGGTGTGTGGGTGGGTTGGTGTGTGGGTGGGTTGGTGTGTGGGTGGGTGTGAGTGGGTGGGTGGGTGTGAGTGGGTGGGTGGGTGTGAGTGGGTGGGTGGGTGTGAGTGGGTGGGTGGGTGTGAGTGGGTGGGTGGGTGTGTGGGTGGGTGGGTTGGTGTGGGTGGGTGTGTGTGGGTGGGTGGGTTGGTGGGTGGGTGGGTGAGTGGGTGGGTGGGTTGGTGTGTGAGTGAGTGAGTGTGGGTGGGTGAGTGTGTGTGTTGGTGAGTGTGTGTGTTGGTGGGTGTGTGTGTTGGTGGGTGTGTGGGGGTGTGTGGGTGGGTGGGTTGGTTGGTGTGTGTGTGGGTGTGTGGGTTGGTGTGTGTGGGTGGGTTGGTGTGTGTGGGTGTGTGGGTGGGTTGGTGTGTGTGGGTGGGTTGGTGTGTGTGGGTGGGTTGGTGGGTGTGTGGGTGGGTGGGTTGGTGAGTGTGGGTGGGTGGGTTGGTGAGTGTGGGTGGGTTGGTGGGTGTGGGTTGGTGGGTGGGTGGGTGGGTGGGTGGGTTGGTGAGTGTGGGTGGGTGGGTTGGTGGGTGGGTGAGTGTGGTGGGTGGGTGTGTGGGTGGGTGGGTGAGTGTGGGTGGGTGAGTGTGGGTGGGTGAGTGTGGGTGGGTGGGTGAGTGTGGGTGGGTGTGGGTGGGTGGGTGGGTGTGTTGGTGGGTGGGTTGGTGGGTGGGTTGGTGAGTGTGTGGGTGGGTGAGTAAAGGTGGGTGGGTTGGTGAGTGTGTGGGTGGGTGAGTAAAGGTGGGTGGGTGGGTTGGTGAGTGGGTGGGTGGGTGAGTGGGTGGGTGGGTGAGTAAAGGTGGGTGGGTTGGTGAGTGGGTGGGTGGGTGAGTAAAGGTGGGTGGGTTGGTGGGTGGGTGGGTGGGTTGGTTGGTGAGGTTGTGTTGGGTGGTGTGGGGTGGGGTGTGGGTGGGTTGGTGGGGTGGTGTGGTGGGTGGGTTGGTGGGTTGGTGGGTGTGGGTGGGTGGGTTGGTGAGTGTGGGTGAGTGTGGGTGGGTGTGTGTGGGTGGGTGAGTGAGTGTGTGTGGGTGAGTGTGGGTGGGTGGGTGAGTGTGGGTGGGTGAGTGTGGGTGGGTGAGTGTGGGTGTGGGTGGGTGTGGGTGTGGGTGGGTGTGGGTGGGGGTGGGTGGGTGGGTGTGTGAGTGTGGGTGGGGGTGGGTGTGTGAGTGTGTGAGTGTGTGAGTGTGTGAGTGTGTGGGTGTGTGGGTGTGTGGGTGTGTGGGTGTGTGGGTGTGTGGGTGTGTGGGTGGGTGGGTGAGGTTGTGTTGGGTGGTGTGGGTGGGTGGGGTGGTGTGGTGGGTTGGTGAGTGGGTGGGTTGGTGGGTGGGTTGGTGAGTGGGTGGGTTGGTGAGTGGGTGGGTGGGTGTGTGGGTGGGTGGGTGGGTTGGTGAGTGTGTGGGGGTTGGTGAGTGTGTGGGGGTTGGTGAGTGTGTGGGGTTGGTGAGTGTGTGGGGGTTGGTGAGTGTGTGTGGGTGGGTTGGTGTGTGTGGGTGGGTGGGTGGGTTGGTGTGTGGGTGGGTGGGTGGGTTGGTGTGTGTGGGTGGGTGGGTGGGTTGGTGTGTGTGGGTGTGGGTTGGTGTGTGTGTGTGTGTGGGTTGGTGTGTGGGTGTGTGGGTGGGTTGGTGTGTGTGTGTGTGTGGTTGGGTTGGTGTGTGTGGGTGGGTTGGTGAGTGTGGGTTGGTGGGTTGGTGAGTGTGGGTTGGTGGGTTGGTGAGTGGGTTGGTGGGTTGGTGAGTGTGGGTGGGTTGGTGAGTGTGGGTGGGTTGGTGAGTGTGGGTGGGTTGGTGAGTGTGGGTGGGTTGGTGAGTGTGGGTGGGTTGGTGAGTGTGGGTGGGTTGGTGAGTGTGGGTGGGTGGGTGGGTTGGTGAGTGTGGGTGGGTGGGTTGGTGAGTGTGGGGGGTTGGTGAGTGTGTGGGTGGGTTGGTGAGTGTGTGGGTGGGTTGGTGAGTGTGGGTTGGTGAGTGTGTGGGTGGGTTGGTGAGTGTGGGTGGGTGGGTGGGTTGGTGTGGGTGGGTGGGGGGTTGGTGTGTGTGGGTGGGTTGGAGTGTGGGTGGGTTGGTGAGTGTGTGTGGGTTGGTGAGTGTGTGTGTGGGTGGGTTGGTGAGTGTGTGTGTGGGTGGGTTGGTGAGTGTGTGTGTGGGTGGGTTGGTGAGTGTGTGTGTGGGTGGGTTGGTGAGTGTGTGTGTGTGGGTGGGTTGGTGAGTGTGTGTGTGGGTGGGTTGGTGAGTGTGTGTGTGTGGGTCGGTGAGTGTGTGGGTGGGTGGGTCAGTGAGTGGGTTGGTGAGTGCGTCGGTGAGTGAGTGGGTGGGTGGGTGTGGGTGGGTGGGGGTGGGTGTGGGTGGGTGGGGGTGGGTGGGGGTGGGTGGGTGTGTGTGGGTGGGTGGGTTGGTTGGTGAGGGTGGGTGGGTGGGTTGGTCAGTGGGTGGGTGGGTTGGTGGGTGGGTGGGTGGGTGGGTTGGTGGGTGGGTGAGGGTGGGTGGGTGGGTGGGTGGGTGGGTTGGTGGGTGGGTGAGGGTGGGTGGGTGAGTGGGTGGGGGTGGGTGAGTGAGTGGGTGGTTGGGTTGGTTGGTGAGGGTGGTGGGTTGGTGAGGACGGGTGGGTTGGTGGGGTGGGTGGTTGGTGAGGACGGGTGGGTTGGTGGGGTGGGTGGTTGGTGAGTGAGTTAGTGTGGGTGGTTGGTGAGTGTGTGGGTGGTTGGTGAGAGTGTGTGTGGTTGGTGAGTGAGTGAGTGTGTGTGGTTGGTGAGTGAGTGTGTGTGGTTGGTGAGTGAGTGTGTGTGGTTGGTGAGTGAGTGTGTGTGGTTGGTGAGTGTGTGTGGTTGGTGAGTGAGTGTGTGTTGTTGGTGAGTGAGTGTGGGTAGTTGGTGAGTGTGGGTAGTTGGTGAGTGTGGGTAGTTGGTGAGTGTGGGTGGTTGGTTGGTGAGTGTGGGTGGTTGGTTGGTGAGTGTGGTTGGTTGGTGAGTGGTTGGTTGGTTGGTGAGTGTGGTTGGTTGGTTGGTTGGTGAGTGTGGTTGGTTGGTTGGTTGGTGAGTGGTTGGTTGGTTGGTGAGTGGTTGGTTGGTTGGTGAGTGTGGTTGGTTGGTGAGTGTGGTTGGTTGGTGAGTGTGGTTGGTTGGTGAGTGGGTTGGTTGGTGAGTGGGTTGGTGGGTGAGTGGGTTGGTTGGTGAGTGGGTGGGTGGGTGGGTGGGTGGGTTGGTGAGTGGGTGGGTGGGTTGGTTGGTTGGTTGGTGAGTGAGTGGGTGGGTGGGTGGGTGTGGGTTGGTGAGTGGGTGGGTGGGGGTTGGTTGGTTGGTTGGTTGGTTGGGTGGGTGGGTGGGTGGGTGAGTGGGTGGGTGAGTGGGTGGGTGAGTGGGTGGGTGAGTGGGTGGGTGGGTGGGTGGGTGGGTGAGTTTTTGGTGAGTTTTTGGTTGGTGGGTGAGTTTTTGGTTGGTGGGTGAGTTTTTGGTTGGTGGGTGAGTTTTGGTTGGTGGGTGAGTTTTTGGTTGGTGGGTGAGTTTTTGGTTGGTGGGTGAGTTTTGGTTGGTGGGTGAGTTTTGGTTGGTGGGTGAGTTTTGGTTGGTGGGTGAGTTTTTGGTTGGTGGGTGAGTTTTGGTAGGTGGGTGAGTTTTTGGTAGGTGGGTGAGTTTTTGGTTGGTGGGTGAGTTTTTGGTTGGTGGGTGAGTTTTTGGTTGGTGGGTGAGTTTTTGGTGGGTGGGTGAGTTTTTGGTGGGTGGGTGAGTTTTTGGTGGGTGGGTGAGTTTTTGGTGGGTGGGTGAGTTTTTGGTGGGTGGGTGGGTGAGTTGTGGGTGGGTGAGTTTTTGGTGGGTGGGTGAGTTTTTGGTGGGTGGGTGAGTTTTTGGTGGGTGGGTGACGGGGTGACGGGGTGACGGGGTTACTGACTGGGTGACTGACGGGGTGACGGGGTGACGGGGTTACTGACTGGGTGACTGACGGGGTGACGGGGTGACTGACTGGGTGACTGACTGGGTGACGGGGTGACTGACTGGGTGACTGACTGGGTGACTGGGTGACTGACTGGGTGACTGAGTGACTGACTGGGTGACTGACTGGGTGACTGACTGGGTGACGGGGTGACTGACGGGGTGACTGACGGGGTGACTGACGGGGTGACTGACGGGGTGACTGACGGGGTGACTGACGGGGTGACTGACGGGGTGACTGACGGGGTGACTGACGGGGTGACTGACGGGGTGACTGACGGGGTGACTGGGTGACTGGGTGACTGACGGGGTGACTGGGTGACTGACTGGGTGACTGACGGGGTGACTGGGTGACTGACTGGGTGACTGACTGGGTGACTGACTGGGTGACTGACTGGGTGACTGACGGGGTGACTGGGTGACTGACTGGGTGACTGACTGGGTGACTGACTGGGTGACTGACTGGGTGACTGACTGGGTGACTGACTGGGTGACTGACTGGGTGACTGACTGGGTGACTGACGGGGTGACTGACGGGGTGACTGACGGGGTGACTGACGGGGTGACTGACGGGGTGACTGACGGGGTGACTGACGGGGTGACTGACGGGGTGACTGGGTGGAGTGAGGGACTGACTGACTGGGTGAGTGACTGGGTGGAGTGAGGGACTGACTGACTGAGTGAGTAGGTGGGGGTAGGTGTGGGTAGGTGGGGGTAGGTGTGGGTAGGTGTGGGTGTGGGTAGGTGGGTGTGGGTAGGTGGGTGTGGGTGTGTGGGTAGGTGGGTGTGGGGGTAGGTGGGGGTGGGTGTGGGTGTGGGGGTAGGTGGGTGTGGGGGTAGGTGGGTGTGGGGGTACGTGGGTAGGTAGATGTGGGTGGGTGGGGATAGGTGTGAGAAAGTGCCCTCTTTTTTGCATGGTATGCCCCCACTTTTTTAGGTCTCGCCTGAGCCAGCGCATGCGCTGGTCTGGCGAGACATTTAGTGAGTGGGCTTAAGAAATGCCACCACAAGCTTTTGCTGGCCTAGAGTGTGCGGTTACGCGCACAGTAATGCGCATTCCTCGCATCGCTCAGGCGCCATCTGGCTTTCCTCTCACTTGCTCTCCCGCTCCTCCCCCTCCCTCACCACAGAGCGCGTCTTGCGGCCGCGCGTCTTTTTGGCTTTTTTTTTTTTTACTTTTAGCGCGAGGCACACGCTTCTTTTCATCTCTTATCTCTCTTTCTGCTTTCTGGCCATCACCCCGTTCCCTCTTCTCACACGGTTTACTCTCCCTGCTTCCGTCCTCTCCCTTTGTCCCCCATTTCCTCTGTTCGTTTTTTACTATCATCTCTTCCCTTGTTCTTCTTTCACTTCCCATCATCTCCATACCTCAACTTCTTTTTCCCCGGTTTACTTTTGCCCTCCATTTTCTCTGTACACTGTCTCCTATCTCACTTTATCTTCCTGCTCCAGAGCTCCTTCCTCCAACTATCGCTTTATTTCTCTTTTTTCGAAAAAATCTTTCTGCCTTTCCTCTCTTACCGTTCCAACGCTTCTTTTTTTTTTTTTTTCATTCCCTAGCCTTCCAATCACCTTTCCCATTTCCTCTGTTCTGCACTTCTTCTTGCACTACAGAGCCCCATGTGTCTACTTGACTCCGTAGCACGTGTAAACAGACAGAGATCTATCTAGGCTCTCAGGCAGACATTCAAAAAAAAGAAAACATAGAGCGAGCCTTTAAAATAAAAAATCATATAATGCTAGTTTGGCAATGTCATCATTTATGTACACTTAACTGCACATTCTTTAATTGTATCCAAACCATTACTGAAATTAATGCACAGTTGAAAAAATTGATGGCTCTTATTTTATGTGGCTGTCTACTCCTTTGTTAGTTTCTGTAAAGCGCTTTGTCATCCCGTGAGCCATGGACACACTATAAAAAACTGCTAATGAATGTGTTGATAAATAAAAATAGTGGTCTCGCATTTGGGACATTAGAAGTGTTTAGCCATGCAACAGTTGTGCTGCATAACTAAATACTTATAAGGTCCCAAAGGCGAGACCTATTGGCTATGCCAATGCTTGTGCTGAATTGCTGATGTGCTTTGACTGAGTGTGCCCTGGGTTCCTGCCAATCAGGTACCCAGGGCCTGTGTTCCTTCCCTAAAACTGCATTGAAGCCTAAACCCAATTGGCATCTCTGGCCACAGGTAGGCCCCTGGTAAATGGTACCACAGGTACCCAGGGCACTGTGACCAGAGAAGGCCTCCAAGGACTGCAGCACTTATTGTGCCACCCTTAGAGGCCCTGTACCTTTACACACACACACTGCCTTTGCAGGCTGCGTGTCTTGGTGCAGAACAAAGTGAAGTCGACATGGCACACATCCCTGTGTGCCATGCCCACAAACCACTGCCCTGGCATACATCAGTCACCCCTCTAGCTGGGTGCCCTATGCCAGTGGTGAGGGTACAGGTGCATGAGCCCTGTACCCCTACAGTACCCATGTCCATTCCTGGGCACTAAGTGCAGTGCTGCCATTAAGAGTATATGGTGCTGGGAGTTTGTCATTACGAACTCCACAGCACCATAATGGCTACACTGAAGACTGGGAAGTTTGGTATCAAACTTCTCAGCACATTAAACCCACACTGATGCCAGTGTGGAATTTAATGTAAAATGCACCACAGAGGGCATCTTAGAGATGCCCCCTGAAACTCTACCAACTCCCAGTGACCTGACTGAGTGGCTGCCACCACCAGACATGTTTCTGGACCCCCCTGGGTCGGGAGCTTGCCGCTCTCGGGGGCCTGAAACAATGCACATCCTGGGACGAGGTGCGAAGCCTCCTCCCCCAGGATGGGCAGGGTTCACGAAGGAGAAGCTTCAAAGGCCTACCGCCTTTGTGAGCCTCTCCAGACCACTTGCTGTACTCAGCAACTGGTCCCCACTGGTTCTACCCCCCACTTTGGGCGGGAGACCCGGCGGGAAAAACAAAGTGAGGAAGAGAGGTGTGCCCACCTCTGCCAACTCCACCCGTAAGGTGGGGGAGGCGACGTGAAGCACAACCTAGAGTCCCCGCCATCTTGAGGATGGGGGGACCCAGCCAACCAAGGACAGGCTCCTGCCCCCTCCCACTGGAGAGTGGCAGAGTAGGGGTGTACCCACCCCAGGGAAGGGACCCATTGGTCCCTGCCCTTTACCTACCTGTAACGCCCTAAATTCAGTATTTAGGGGCACACTGAACCTTTCTTCCTCAGATTCCGAAACTACAAGAAGAACAAGAAGAAAGAAGACCAGCCGTGCAGCTGCTAACAAGAGGACTACACCAACTGACTTGGCCCCAGCCCTACTGGCCTGTCGACCCTCGAACCTGCTCCTGCTAAACCCCGGCGTCTCCAGTGGTCCGCAACCTCAAAAACCCCGGAGGACCTGACTGCCTTGCTCAACCAAAGACTAGGGACTCCCACGAGCAGTGGCTCTGCTCAAACATCTGCAACCCCAGACCCCGGCCTGAAACCGCAAACCCTGCCCACTCTGCACCCGCCGAGCCCGGCCCGAGCTAAAGTGGACAAAGACCACGAGGACGTCCCCCCGGCGACTGTGACCAAGAATCCAGCACCCAAGGACTCACCTCGACGCTCCTGACGACGCCTGCAGCCTCAACACCAGGGACCCCTCCAACCGCGACCAGCAGAGTGTAAGATTTCCCGATGCCTAAAGACACCCCTGCACCCGGCGCCCCACGGCCCCCTGTGCCCAACTCCTGGGTGTCTACCCCACCTACAGCTTCCCAACTTAACTCTCGAAGTGGTGGTCGCACCTGAAGAATCACCGTCCCCCAGTTTGCAGCCTTTGTTCGTCTCGCAGCTTTCCCATTGAAATCCATTGGTCGCCCGACGGCCCAAAAGCCCACTGCACCCGGCTGCTCCAGTGCCGCTGAGGGTGCACCAACTACCCTGTTCGACTTCCCCACTTGCCCTGATTAAGTGACCAGGAGCTTTGCTCCCACAGCCGCGTGGCCTGCATGCTAGCCGCCACCAACCAAAGGCCCCCTGCCCGCCATAGACTAACATTGGGCCTACTCTCTCTGCACCCGGCCGCCCCTGTGTCGCTGAGGGTGCAACAACAGTACAATCCTGAACCTGGGAGACCCCTGAGTCTTGCCCCAGAACCTTAACTCTGCCAGCCGAGTACTTACCTGAATGCCGATAACTTGCATTTTCTCCATAGGGTAACATTGACTGGTTTTCACTTGGAAATTCTTCTCAGTGTCGAGTTTTGGAACTTTGAAATATTCACTAAAAATCGTCCGAATATCAAAAACGAAATTACTCAGCTGTTCTCAGGAGAGATCCCAGTGCTGGATTTAGGTACCCAGCACTGACTAGAAAAGCGATTACAACTGTGATTTTCCGGTAATTTGATTTTCCTCCATAGGATAACATTGCCTGGTTTTTACCAGAAATCCTTCTAAGTGTCGATTTTTGCAACATACAAATATTCCTTAAAAATCACCTATGTAACAAAAACGATTTCTTTCAACTGTTTACAGGAAATGCACCAGGGCTGAATCCAGGATCCAGCCCCGAGTAAGAAACGTTCGTAAAGTAATTCTTTTGCAGTTTACTTGAAAATCCCATTGAGCTCAATGTTATAGTATACCAAGTATTGTTGCCTATTGCAACCCCTGTACTATATTGCATTTAAAGTCTATTGTTCATTGAAAGTATTCAACAAACAGCATCTTATCTTGAGAAAGTATTTTATGCAAACCTGTGGTTCTAAAATAAAACTGTATATTTTTTTTATACAAAACAATTGGCCTAGAGTTCAGTTCTTGTGTGTGGATTCATTTGCTGACTGAGTGTGTACATCAAATGCTTTACACTGTCCTCTGATACTGCCTTACTGCTCGACCAAGCTACCACTATTAGAGAGTAAGGTTCTATCTAACTTTAACCTCTGCCAAACCTCTGGAGACCCTTGGACTCTATACACACTGTACCTCACTTTGGTGCAGTATATATAGAGCCAGTTTCTTACATTGGTGGATCAGCGGTGGGATACAAACTTGCATTTGTTGGACTACTTGGTTACCATCTGATCACACGACCGAACTCTTAAATTGCCTTTAGAATTCTGATTTTTTTAAATTGGCATTTTTTCCAAACTACTAAAAGTCTTGTTAGGGCCTTGCTTAAGTCCCTTTAGAATTTTTGAAAATAAAAAGTCACTATAGTCAAGGGTAGAGGGGTTAGAACTTTTTGTTAGAATGTCTCAAGAACAGAACCCAGCTATTAGTGAAGATAATGACATACAGGACATGGTTGAGGAGCTCGACCTCACCCCTTATCTCCACTTGTCTTTCAAAGAGATAAGGTCCTTATGTAAACTTAAAAATATACCAATGGGCCAGCATCCAGCCAAACAAGGGCTCCAGGAGCTCCTGGCTGAGTATGAAAGGCCCACCCCTCTGAACATGGTGATGACCAAGCAGAGGAGGAAAGGAGTGAGGAGGATGGAGAAAGGAACCCACCTCCACCACTTCCTAGGGAAGAAAGGGTCCCTACACCCTTATTTCCAAGAGTTAACCTCTAGGGACCTAGAGGCCACACAGGTGGTTCAGGTCCCAGGGAGGACATTGGGGACAGCCCCAATGAGGAGGACAACCTTTTAGCAAGGTTGGCCAAAAGACTGGATCTAGAGTCCAGACTCCTGGCTCTAGAGAAAGAAAGGAGATGGGTTTAGCACCCATCGGTGGTGGCAGCAATACAAATAACAAGGATAAAGAGATCTTATGATCCTAAAATCCCCAAAGGAATTGTCCCTAAATTTGAGGAGGGTGATGACATCACCAAATGGTTCACAACCTTTGAGAGGGCCTGTGACCTGAGACAGGTGAAGAAACCTCTCTGGGGGGCACTCCTGTGGGAACTGTTCTCTGGTAACTGCAGAGACAGGCTTCTGACCCTCTCTGGGCCAGATGCAGGGTCTATGACCTCATGAGGAGAACTCTGATTGAGGGATTTGGACTCACCACTGAGGAGTACAGAATTAGATTCAGGGGGGCTCACAAAACCCAGAACCAGTCCTGGATTGATTTTGTAGACTAAGTAAAGACACTGGATGGTTGGTTAACTGGACACAATGTGCATAACTTTACTGGACTTTACAATTTGTTTATGAAGGAACATATATTAAGTAATTGCACAAATGAAGTTACATCAGCATTTGGTAGACCTAGTTCTAATTTCTCCCCAAGAATTGGGAAAGAAGGCAGACCACTGGGTCAAGACTAGGGTGACAAGGACAACCACTGGGGGTGACCGGAAGAAGGTGGTTACAAAACCTCCCCAGGGGAAAGGTGGTGAGAATCCCCAAGATAAAAAGTCTGATTCTTCCAAAGGGCCCCAAAAACCTGTACAGGGGGGTGGGTCCCAAACTACTCCCTATGTGCCACAGCCCTAGAGGGGGAAGAACTTTGATCCCACAAAGGCCTGGTGTAACAACTGTAAGAAGTTGGGACACTTAACTGTAGACAAGTCTTGCCCTCACAACAAGGCCCCTAAGTCCACAAGTACAGCTACTCCTGGGGTAGCAAGTCTACAGATGGGATCAACAGTGTGCCCAGAGCAAATCCGGATGCACATTGAAGCAGTTCTAGTTTCAGAGGGGGAAGTTGAGTTTGCCACTGTTACTGTGTGGCCACCCAACTTAAAGAAATACTTGCAGTACCCTTGGATCAATGGAACTAGGATAGAAGCTCTGAGGGATACAGGTGCCAGTGTCACTATGGTGAGACACACTGGTTTCCCCTGAGCAATATTTGATTGGGCGTACTTACCCAGTCACCAATGCTGACAGTGTTACCACTAATCATGCAATGGCGACATTAGACTGGGGGGGTTGTTGCTGGCCTGAAACAGGTAGTGGTCTCTCCAAAGCTACCAGCTGCATGTCTGCTTGGCAAGGACCTGGAAACCTCAGCCTGGGCTGAGGTTGAACTAAAAACCCATGCAGCAATGCTGGACATCCCTGAATTGGTGTGGGTAAAAACAAGAGCACAGAGCAAAAGGCAGGGTGAAGAAATAGTGTTGGAGCCTGAAAGAATGGCCCAACCTACCAAGAGAAAAGGTAAGAAGACTGGGGGAACAACTTCTATACAGCCAAAGGATCAGGACCCCTCTCCTCAAGGAGAGGACTTGGACACCCCAGAGGGAACTGAGCCCATGGAGCTTGACCCTTACCCAGTTGAACTTTTGGGCCCAGGGGGACCCTCTAGGGAAGAGCTGTGCCAGGGGCAGCAAGACTGTCCCACTCTTGAAAGCCTGAGGCAGCAAGCTGTTTCAGAAGCAAAGGGAGATGTCAGTGGTACCCACAGAGTTTATTGGGAAGAGGGATTACTGTACACTGAGGCAAGAGACCCCAATCCTGGAGCCACCAGGAGAGTGGTAGTGCCACAGAAGTACAGGGAGTTCCGCCTATCTTTAGCTCATGACATCCCCCTAGCTGGACATCTGGGCCAAACCAAGACTTGGGAAAGGCTAGTTAGCCACTTTTACTGGCCCCAGATGCACCAAAAGGTGAAGGAGTTTGTCAGCTCCTGTGTTACCGGTCAGGCCAGTGGCAAGACGGGTGGCCACCCAAAGGCCCCCCTGATACCACTGCCTGTGGTGGGGGTTCCCTTTGAAAGGGTAGGTGTGGACATAGTGGGTCCACTTGAACCTCCCACAGCCTCAGGGAACAAATTCATACTATTGGTAGTGGATCATGCCACTAGGTATCCTGAAGCAATCCCACTTAGGACTACTACAGCTCCTTCAGTAGCCAAGGCCCTCATTGGTGTCTTCACCAGGGTAGGGTTTCCTAAGGAGGTGGTTTCAGACAGAGGTTCTAACTTTGTCTGCTTACCTGAAACAAATGTGGAAGGAATGTGGGGTGCAGTACAAGTTTACTACACCCTATCATCCACAAACCAATGGCCTTGTTGAGAGATTTAACAAGACATTGAAAGGCATGATTATGGGGCTCCCTGAGAAACTCAAAAGGAGATGGGATGGCCTCTTACCATGTCTGCTTTTCGCTTACAGAGAAGTGCCACAGAAGGGAGTAGGTTTCTCACCCTTTGAACTTCTGTTTGGCCATCCTGTGAGGGGACCACTTTGTCTTGTAAAGGAGGGCTGGGAGAGGCCTCTCCAAGAACCCAAAGAAGATATTGTGGACTATGTGCTTGGCCTAAGGTCCAGAATGGCTAAGTACATGGAAAAGGCATACAAGAATCTTGAGGCCAGCCAGGAGTTTCGGAAGCACTGGTATGACCAAAAAGCTGCACTGGTTGAATTTCAACCTGGGCAACAGGTGTGGGTTTTGGAGCCAGTGGCACCAAGGGCACTCCAGGACAGATGCAGTGGCACTTACCCTATCCTAGAGAAAAAGAGTGAGGTCACCTACTTAGTTGACCTGGGCACAAGCAGGACCCCCAAAAATGTTATCCATGTGAACCGCCTCAAGCTCTACAATGACCGGGCTGACATCAGCATGCTGATGGTGACTGAGCAGGAAGCAGAGAGTGAACCTCTCCCTGACCTCCTCTCATATAGCCCAAAAGATGGGTCAGTTGATGAGTTGTCTTTTCAGACACCCTCTCTGCCCAACAACAGCAGACTGACTGCAAGCAAGTCTTGCAACAGTATGCTAAGCTCTTTTCCTTGTCCCCTGGTCTGACAAACTGGTGTACCCATGATGTGGACACTGGTGACAGTGCACCTGTCAAAAACAAGATCTATCGACAGTCTGATCAAGTCAAGGAAAGCATCAGAGCTGAAGTCAGCAAGATGCTGGAGTTGGGGGTTATTGAACCCTCTGAGAGCCCCTGGGCTAGCCCAGTGGTTCTGGTCCCCAAACCTCACCCACAGGATGGAAAGAGAGCAATGAGGTTTTGTGTGGATTACAGAGGGCTCAACTCCGTCGCCAAGACAGATGCTCACCTTATCCCAAGAGCAGATGAGTTGATAGACAAATTGGGTGCAGCCAAATTCTTAAGTACCTTTGACTTAACTGCAGGGTACTGGCAGATTGGCATGGCACCAGGAGCAAAAGAGAAAACCGCATTCTCCACACCTGATGGGCACTATCAGTTCACTGTTATGCCCTTTGGTTTAAAGAATGCCCCTGCCACCTTCCAGAGGTTGGTGAATCAAGTCCTTGCTGGGTTGGAGTCCTTTAGTGCAGCTTATCTTGATGATATTGCTGTCTTTAGCTCCACCTGGCAGGATCACCTGGTCCACCTTGGGAAGGTTTTAAAAGCCCTGCAAACTGCAGGTCTAACTATCAAGGCATCCAAATGCCAGATAGGGCAGGGCACTGTGGTGTACTTGGGCCACCTTGTTGGTGGAGGCCAGGTACAGCCCTTACAGCCCAAGATCAAGGCCATCCTGGACTGGGCAGCTCCAACAACCCAGACCCAAGTCAGGGCACTCCTTGGCTTGACTGGGTACTACAGGAGGTTTGTGAAGGGATATGGGTCCATTGTGACTCCCCCACAGAACTCACCTCCAAGAAGATGCCCAAAAAGGTTAACTGGACAGTTAGTTGCCAAATGGCTTTTGACACCCTGAAAGAAGCAATGTGCTCAGCACCAATTCTAAAAGTTCCTGATTATGCCAAGCAGTTCATAGTGCAGACTGATGCCTCTGAACTAGTGATAGGAGCGGTTCTATCCCAGACCAATGATGAAGGCCAAGACCAACCTGTTGCTTTTATAAGCAGGAGGCTTCTCCCCAGAGAGCAGCGTTGGAGTGCCATTGAGAGGGAGGCCTTTGCTGTGGTTTGGTCCCTGAAGAAGTTAAGACCATACTTGTTTGGTACTCACTTCCTAGTTCAAACTGACCACAGACCTCTCAGATGGCTAATGCAAATGAAAGGGGAAAATCCAAAACTTTTGAGGTGGTCCATCTCCCTACAGGGAATGGACTTTGAAGTGGAACACAGATCTGGGACTGCCCATGCCAATGCAGATGGAGTTTCCAGGTTCTTCCACTTAGACAATGAAGACTCCCAAGGGCAAGGTTAGTCTCATAATCTTTCGTTTGGGGGGGGGGGGGTGAGAAAGTGCCCTCTTTCTTGCATGGTATGCCCCCACTTTTTGCTGAATTGCTGATGTGCTTTCTGAGTGTGCCCTGGGTTCCTGCCAATGAGGTACCCAGGGCCTGTGTTCCTTCCCTAAAACTGCATTGAAGCCTAAACCCAATTGGCATCTCTGGCCACAGGTAGGCCCCTGGTAAATGGTACCACAGGTACCCAGGGCACTGTGACCAGAGAAGGCCTCCAAGGACTGCAGCACTTATTGTGCCACCCTTAGAGGCCCTGTACCTTTACACACACACACTGCCTTTGCAGGCTGCGTGTCTTGGTGCAGAACAAAGTGAAGTCGACATGGCACACATCCCTGTGTGCCATGCCCACAAACCACTGCCCTGGCATACATCAGTCACCCCTCTAGCTGGGTGTCCTATGCCAGTGGTGAGGGTACAGGTGCATGAGCCCTGTACCCCTACAGTACCCAGGTCCATTCATGGGCACTAAGTGCAGTGCTGCCATTAAGAGTATATGGTGCTGGGAGTTTGTCATTACGAACTCCACAGCACCATAATGGCTACACTGAAGACTGGGAAGTTTGGTATCAAACTTCTCAGCACATTAAACCCAGACTGATGCCAGTGTGGGATTTAATGTAAAATGCACAACAGAGGGCATCTTAGAGATGCCCCCTGAAACTCTACCAACCCCCAGTGACCTGACTGAGTGGCTGCCGAGGCTGCCACCACCAGACATGTTTCTGGACCCCTGGGTCGGAAGCTTGCCGCTCTCTGGGGCCTGAAACAATGCACATCCTGGGACGAGGTGCCAAGCCTCCTTCCCCAGGATGGGCAGGGTTCACGAAGGAGAAGCTTCAAAGGCCTACCGCCTTTGTGAGCCTCTCCAGACCACTTTCTGTACTCAGCAACTGGTCCCCACTGGTTCTACCCCCCCATTTTGGGCGGGAGACCCGGCGGGAAAAACAAAGTGAGGAAGAGAGGTGTGCCCACCTCTGCCAACTCCACCCCTAAGGTGGGGGAGGCGAGGTGAAGCACAACCTCGAGTCCCCGCCATCTTGAGGATGGGGGGGACCCAGCCAACGAAGGACAGGCTCCTGCCCCCCTCCCACTGGAGAGTGGCAGAGTAGGGGCTGTACACACCCCAGGGAAGGGACCCATTGGTCCCTGCCCTTTACCTACCTGTAACACCCCTAAATTCAGTATTTAGGGGCACCCTGAACCTTCCTTCCTCTGATCCCGATTCCGAAACTACAAGAAGAAAGACCAGCCGTGCAGCTGCTAACAAGAGGACTACACCAACTGACTTGGCCCCATCCCTACCGGCCTGTCGACCCTCGAACCTGCTCCTGCTAAACCCCGGCATCTCCAGTGGTCAGCAACCTCAAAAACCCCGGAGGACCTGACTGCCTTGCTCAACCAAAGATAGGGACTCCCACGAGCAGTGGCTCTGCTCAAACATCTGCAACCCCAGACCCCGGCCTGAAACCGCGGATCCTGCCCACTCTGCACCCGCTGAGCCCGGCCCGAGCTAAAGTGGACAAAGACCACGAGGTCCCCCCCCCGGCGACTCTGACCAAGAATCCAGCACCCAAGGACTCACCTCGACGCTCCTGACGACGCCTGCAGCCTCAACACCAGGGACCCCTCCAACCGCGACCAGCAGAGGGTAAGATTTCCCGACGCCTAAAGACACCCCTGCACCCGGCGCCCCACGGCCCCCTGTGCCCAACTTCTGGGTGTCTACCCCACCTACAGCTTCCCAACTTACCTCTTGAAGTGGTGGTCGCACCTGAAGAATCACCGTCCCCGAGTTTGCAGCCTTTGTTCGTCTCGCAGCTTTCCCATTGAAATCCATTGGGCGTCCGGCCCAAAAGCCCACTGCACGTGGCTGCCCCAGTGCCGCTGAGGGTGCACCAACTACCCTGTTCGACTTCCCCACTTGCCCTGAGTAAGTGACCAGGACCTTTGCTCCCACAGCCGCGTGGCCTGCCTGCTAGCCGCCACCAACCAAAAGCCCCCTGCCCGCCATAGGTTAACATTGGGCCTACTCTCTCTGCACCCGGCCGCCCCTGTGTTGCTGAGGGTGCAACAGTAGTACAATCCTGAACCTGGGAGACCCCGGAGTCTTGCCCCAGAACCTTAACTCTGCCAGCCGAGTACTTACCTGAAAGCCGATAACTTACATTTTCTCCATAGGGTAACATTGACTGGTTTTCACTTTGAAATTCTTTTAAGTGTCGAGTTTTGGAACTTTGAAATATTCACTAAAAATCGTCCGAATAACAAAATCGAAATTACTCTCCTGTTCTCGGGAGAGATCCCAGTGCTGGATTTAGGTACCCAGCACTGACTAGAAAAAGTGATTGCAACTGTGATTTTCCGATTACCTGATTTTCCTCCATAGGATAACATTGCCTGGTTTTTACCAGAAATTCTTCTAAGTGTCGATTTTTGCAACATACAAATATTCCTTAAAAATCGCCTGTTTAACAAAAACGATTTCTTTCAACTGTTTACAGGAAATGCACCAGGGCTGAATCCAGGATCCAGCCCCGAGTAAGAAAAACGTTCGTAAAGTAATTCTATTGCAGTTTACTTAAAAATCCCATTGAGGTCAATGTTATAGATATACCAAGTATTGTGTTGCCTATTGCAACCCCTGTACCTTATTGCATTCAAAGTCTATTGTTCATTGAAAGTATACAACAAACAGCATCTTATCTTGAGAAAGTATTTTATGCAAACCTGTGGTTCTAAAATAAAATAACAGTATATTTTTTTTATACAAAACAATTGGCCTAGAGTTCAGTTCTTGTGTGGATTCATTTGCTGACTGAGTGTGTACATCAAATGCTTTACACTGTCCTCTGATACTGCCTTACTGCTCGACCAAGCTACCACTTTAGAGAGTAAGGTTCTATCTAACTTTAACCTCTGCCAAACCTCCTGAGACCCTTGGACGCTATACACACACTGTACCTCACTTTGGTGCAGTATATATAGAGCCAGTTTCTTACAATAGTTGAGCAGGTTGGTGAGTGTGGGTGGGTAGGGGAATTTGAGTAGGGAGAGTGTGTGTGGGTGGGTAGGTAGGGGCGGGTGGGTAGGGGAGTGTGAGTTGGGTGGGTAGGGGAGTGTGAGTTGGGTGGGTAGGGGAGTGTGAGGTGGGTGGGTAGGGGAGTGTGAGGTGGGTGGGTAGGGGAGTGTGAGGTGGGTGGGTAGGGGAGTGTGAGGTGGGTGGGTAGGGAGTGTGAGGTGGGTGGGTAGGGGAGTGTGAGGTGGGTGGGTAGGGGAGTGTGAGGTGGGTGGGTAGGGGCGTGTGAGGTGGGTGGGTAGGGGCGTGTGAGGTGGGTGGGTAGGGGCGTGTGAGGTGGGTGGGTAGGGGCGTGTTAGGTGGGTGGGTAGGGGCGTGTGAGGTGGGTAGGGGCAGGTGGGTAGGGGAGTGAGTTGGGTGGGTAGGGGAGTGCGGGGTGAGGTGGGTGGGTGGGTGAGGTGGGTGGGTAGGGGAGGGAGTGTGGGGTGGGTGGGTAGGGGGAGGAGTGTGGGGTGGGTAGGGGAGGGAGTGTGGGGGTGGGTAGGGGAGGGGTGGGTGGGTAGGGGAGGGTGGGTGGGGAGGGGAGGGTAGGGGAGGGAGTAAGTGAAGGTGTGGGTGTGTGGGGGTAGGTAGGTGAGTGTAGGGGTGTGTGGGGGTAGGTAGGTGAGTGTAGGGGTGTGGGTGGGGGTAGGTAGGTGAGTGTAGGGGTGGGTGAGTGGGTGTGGGGGTAGGTAGGCGGGTGGGGGTAGGTAGGCGGGTGGGGGTAGGTAGGCGGGTGTGTGTGTTGGGGTAGGTAGGTAGTGTTATGAGCCCCAATATACCCCACTATAGGCCTAGGTAGCTGCACAACCTTTTACCTAAATTTGTCTTTCCTTGCTCTACATAACTGCTTTGGTGCTGACCTTTTGCCTAGTTAGGTGGCAAATAAAGTGAGAGTTGGGTGGGTAGGGGAGTGTGAGTTGGGTAGGGGAGTGTGAGTTGGGTAGGGGAGTGTGAGTTGGGTAGGGGAGTGTGAGTTGGGTAGGGGAGTGTGAGTTGGGTAGGGGAGTGTGAGTTGGGTGGGTAGGGGAGTGTGAGTTGGGTGGGTAGGGGAGTGTGAGTTGGGTGGGTAGAGTAGTGTGGGTAGGGTAGTGTGGGTAGGTAGGGGAGTGTGGTGGGGTGGGTAGGGTAGTGTGGTGGGGTGGGTAGGTAGGGGAGTGTGGTGGGGTGGGTAGGTAGGGGAGTGTGGTGGGGTGGGTAGGTAGGGGAGTGTGGGGTGGGGTGGGTAGGTAGGGGAGTGTGGGGTGGGTGGGTAGGTAGGGGAGTGTGGGGTGGGTGGGTGGGTAGGGGAGGGTGGGGTGGGTAGGTGAGGGGGTGGGTGGGGGAGTGTGTGTGTGGGGGTGGGGTGGGTAGGGGAGTGTGTGTGTGTGTGGGGGGGGTGGGTAGGGGAGTGTGTGTGTGTGTGTGGGGGGTGGGGGGGTAGGGGAGTGTGTGGGTGGGGTGGGTAGGGGAGTGTGTGTGTGTGGGTGGGGTGGGTAGGGGAGTGTGTGTGTGTGGGTGGGGTGGGTAGGGGAGTGTGTGTGTGTGGGTGGGGTGGGTAGGGGAGTGTGTGTGTGGGTGGGGTGGGTAGGGAGTGTGTGTGTGGGTGGGGTGGGTAGGGAGTGTGTGTGTGGGTGGGGTGGGTAGGGGAGTGTGTGTGTGGGTGGGGTGGGTAGGGAGGTGTGTGTGGGTGGGGTGGGTAGGGGAGTGAGTGTGTGGGTGGGGTGGGTAGGGGAGTGTGTGTGTGTGTGTGTGGGGTGGGTAGGGCAGTGTGTGTGTGTGTGGTGGGGTGGGTAGGGGAGTGTGTGTGTGTGTGTGTGGGTGGGGTGGGTAGGGGAGTGTGTGTGTGTGGGGGTGGGTGGGTAGGGGAGTGTGTGTGTGGGGGTGGGTGGGTAGGGGAGTGTGTGTGTGGGGGTGGGTGGGTGGGTAGGGGAGTGTGTGTGTGGGGTGGGTGGGTGGGGGAGTGTGTGGGGGGGTGGGTGGGTGGGGGAGTGTGTGTGGGGTGGGTGGGTGGGGGTGGGTGGGTGGGGAGTGTGTGTGTGTGGGGTGGGTGGGTGGGGGAGTGTGTGTGTGTGTGGGGTGGGTGGGTGGGGGAGTGTGTGTGTGGGGTGGGTGGGGGAGTGTGTGTGTGTGGGGTGGGTGGGTGGGGGTGGGTGGGTGGGGAGTGTGTGTGTGTGGGGTGGGTGGGTAGGGGGTGGGTGGGGTGGGTAGGGGAGTGTGTGGGGTGGGTGGGTAGGGGAGTGTGTGTGTGTGTGTGGGTGGGTAGGGAGTGTGTGTGTGTGTGTGTGTGTGGGGTGGGATTGGTAGGGGAGTGTGTGTGGGGGGTGGGATTGGTAGGGGAGTGTGTGGGGGGTGGGTGGGTGGGTAGGGGAGTGTGTGGGGTGGGTGGGTAGGGGAGTGTGTGGGGTGGGTGGGTAGGGGAGTGTGTGGGGTGGGTGGGTAGGGGAGAGAGTGTGTGTGTGTGTGTGTGTGTGGGGGGTGGGTAGGGGAGTGTGTGGGGTGGGTGGGTAGGGGAGTGTGTGTGGGGTGGGTGGGTAGGGGAGTGTGTGTGGGGTGGGTGGGTGGGTAGGGAGTGTGTGTGGGGTGGGTGGGTAGGGGAGTGTGTGTGGGGTGGGTGGGTAGGGGAGTGTGTGTGTGGGGTGGGTGGGTAGGGGAGTGTGTGTGGGGTGGGTGGGTAGGGGAGTGTGTGTGTGGGGTGGGTGGGTAGGGGAGTGTGTGTGTGGGGTGGGTGGGTAGGGGAGTGTGTGTGTGGGGTGGGTGGGTAGGGGAGTGTGTGTGTGGGGTGGGTAGGGGAGTGTGTGGGGTGGGTGGGTAGGGGAGTGTGTATGGGGTGGGTGGGTAGGTAGGGGGGTGTGGGGGTGGGTGGGTAGGGGAGTGTGTGTGTGTGGGGTGGGTGGGTAGGGGAGTGTGTGTGTGGGGTGGGTGGGTAGGGGAGAGTGTGTGTGTGGGGTGGGTGGGTAGGGGAGTGTGTGTGTGGGGTGGGTGGGTAGGGGAGTGTGTGTGTGGGGTGGGTGGGTAGGGAGTGTGTGTGTGGGGTGGGTGGGTAGGGGAGTGTGTGTGTGGGGTGGGTGGGTAGGGGAGTGTGTGTGTGTGGGGTGGGTGGGTAGGGGAGTGTGTGTGTGTGGGGTGGGTGGGTAGGGGAGTGTGTGTGTGTGTGGGGTGGGTGGGTAGGGGAGTGTGTGTGGGGTGGATAGGGGAGTGTGTGTGGGGTGGGTAGGGGAGTGTGTGTGGGGTGGGTAGGGGAGTGTGTGTGGGGTGGGTAGGGGAGTGTGTGTGGGTGGGTAGGGGAGTGTGTGTGGGGTGGGTAGGGGAGTGTGTGTGGGGTGGGGTGGGGTGTGTGTGTGGGGTGGGGTGGGAGTGTGGGTGGGGTGGGGTGGGTAGGGGAGTGTGGGTGGGGTGGGGTGGGTAGGGGAGTGTGTGTGTGTGTGTGGGTGGGGTGGGTAGGGGATGTGTGTGTGGGTGGGGTGGGTAGGGGAGTGTGTGTGTGGGGGTGGGTGGGTAGGGGAGTGTGTGTGTGGGGTGGGTGGGTGGGGGAGTGTGTGGGGTGGGTGGGTGGGGGGTGGGTGGGTGGGGAGTGTGTGTGTGTGGGGTGGGTGGGTGGGGAGTGTGTGTGTGGGGTGGGTGGGTGGGGGAGTGTGTGTGTGTGGGGTGGGTGGGTGGGGGAGTGTGTGTGTGGGGTGGGTGGGGAGTGTGTGTGTGGGGTGGGTGGGGGAGTGTGTGTGTGTGGGGTGGGTGGGTAGGGGGGTGGGTGGGGTGGGTAGGGGAGTGTGTGGGGTGGGTGGGTAGGGGAGTGTGTGTGTGTGTGTGTGTGTGTGTGGGGTGGGTAGGGGAGTGTGTGTGTGTGTGGGGTGGGATTGGTAGGGGAGTGTGTGTGTGTGTGGGGTGGGATTGGTAGGGGAGTGTGTGTGGGGGGTGGGATTGGTAGGGGAGTGTGTGTGGGGGTGGGTGGGTAGGGGAGTGTGTGGGGTGGGTGGGTAGGGGAGTGTGTGGGGTGGGTGGGTAGGGGAGTGTGTGGGGTGGGTGGGTAGGGGAGTGAGTGGTGTGTGTGTGTGTGTGTGTGGGGTGGGTAGGAGTGTGTGGGGTGGGTGGGTAGGGGAGTGTGGGGTGGGTGGGTGGGTAGGGGAGTGTGTGTGGGGTGGGTGGGTGGGTAGGGGAGTGTGTGTGGGGTGGGTGGGTAGGTAGGGAGTGTGTGTGGGGTGGGTGGGTAGGGGGAGTGTGTGTGGGGTGGGTGGGTAGGGGAGTGTGTGTGGGGTGGGTGGGTAGGGGAGTGTGTGTGGGGTGGGTGGGTAGGGGAGTGTGTGTGTGGGGTGGGTGGGTAGGGGAGTGTGTGTGGGGTGGGTGGGTAGGGGAGTGTGTGTGGGGTGGGTGGGTAGGGGAGTGTGTGTGGGGTGGGTGGGTAGGGGAGTGTGTATGGGGTGGGTGGGTAGGGAGTGTGTGGGGTGGGTGGGTAGGGGGTGTGTGGGGGGTGGGTGGGTAGGGAGTGTGTGTGTGGGGTGGGTGGGTAGGGGATGTGTGTGTGTGTGGGGTGGGTGGGTAGGGGAGTGTGTGTGTGGGGTGGGTGGGTAGGGAGTGTGTGTGTGGGGTGGGTGGGTAGGGGAGTGTGTGTGGGGTGGGTGGGTAGGGGAGTGTGTGTGTGGGGTGGGTGGGTAGGGAGTGTGTGTGGGGTGGGTGGGTAGGGGAGTGTGTATGGGGTGGGTGGGTAGGGAGTGTGTATGGGGTGGGTGGGTAGGGGAGTGTGTGGGGTGGGTGGGTAGGGGGGTGTGTGGGGGTGGGTGGGTAGGGGGTGTGTGTGTGTGTGTGTGTGTGTGTGGGGTGGGTGGGTAGGGGAGTGTGTGTGTGTGGGGATGGGTGGGTAGGGGAGTGTGTGTGGGGTGGGTAGGGAGTGTGTGTGGGGTGGGTAGGAGTGTGTGTGGGGTGGGTAGGGGAGTGTGTGTGCGGGTGGGGTGGGGAGTGTGTGTGGGGTGGGGTGGGGAGTGTGTGTGGGGTGGGGTGGGTAGGGGAGTGTGTGTGGGGTGGGGTGGGTGGGGGAGTGTGGGTGGGGTGGGGTGGGGAGTGTGGGGTGGGGTGGGTAGGGGAGTGTGGGTGGGGTGGGTAGGGGAGTGGGTGGGGTGGGGTGGGTAGGGGAGTGTGTGTGTGTGGGGTGGGTAGGGAGTGTGTGTGTGTGGGGTGGGGTGGGTAGGGGAGTGGGTGGGGTGGGGTGGGTAGGGGAGTGTGTGTGTGGGGTGGGGTGGGTAGGGGAGTGTGTGTGGGTGGGGTGGGGTGGGTAGGGGAGTGTGTGTGTGTGTGTGTGGGTGGGGTGGGTAGGGGAGTGTGTGTGTGTGTGTGTGGGGTGGGGTGGGTAGGGGAGTGTGTGTGTGTGTGTGTGGGGTGGGGTGGGTAGGGGAGTGTGTGTGTGTGTGTGTGGGGTGGGGTGGGTAGGGGAGTGTGTGTGGGGTGGGGTGGGGTGGGTAGGGGAGTGTGTGTGGGGTGGGGTGGGTAGCGGAGTGTGTGTGGGGTGGGGTGGGGTGGGTGGGTGTGTGTGGGGGGGTAGGTAGGCAGGCAGACAAGTGTGTGGGTGTAGGTAGGCGGGTGAGTGTGGGTGGGTAGGTAGGTGGGTGTGGGTGGGGTGGGTGGGGTAGGTGGGTGGGTAGGGGGTAAGTGGGTGGGTGTGTGGGTAGGTAAGTAGGTGAGTGGGTAGGGGAGTGTGTGGGGGTGGGTAGGGAAGTGTGTGTGGGGGTGGGTAGGGAAGTGTGTGTGGGGGTGGGTAGGGGAGTGTGTGTGTGTGTGGGGGTGGGTAGGGGAGTGTGTGTGTGTGTGTGGGGTGGGTAGGGGAGTGTGTGTGTGTGTGGGGTGGGTAGGGGAGTGTGTGTGTGGGGTGGGTAGGGTAGGGGAGTGTGTGTGTGTGGGGTGGGTAGGGGAGTGTGTGTGTGTGGGGTGGGTAGGGGAGTGTGTGTGTGTGTGGGGTGGGTAGGGGAGTGTGTGTGTGTGTGGGGTGGGTAGGGGAGTGTGTGTGGGTAGGGGAGTGTGTGTGTGTGGGGTGGGTGGGTAGGGGAGTGTGTGCGTGTGTGTGTGTGTGGTGGGTGGGTAGGGGAGTGTGTGTGGGTGTGGGGTGGGTGGGTAGGGGAGTGTGTGCGTGTGGGGTGGGTGGGTAGGGAGTGTGTGTGTGTGTGTGTGTGTGTGTGGGGTGGGTGGGTAGGGAGTGTGTGGGGGTGGGTAGGGAGTGTGGGTGGGTAGGGAGTGTGGGTGGGTAGGGCAGTGTGTGTGTGTGGGGTGGGTGGGTAGGGGAGTGTGTGCGTGTGAGTTGGGTGGGTAGGGGAATGTGTGTGTGGGGTGGGTGGGTAGGGAGTGTGTGCGTGTGAGTTGGGTGGGTAGGGAGTGTGTGTGTGTGGGGGTGGGTGGGTAGGGGAGTGTGTGTGTGTGTGTGTGTGGGGTGGGTGGGTAGGGGAGTGTGTGTGTTGGGGTGGGTGGGTAGGGGAGTGTGTGTGTGTGGGGTGGGTGGGTAGGGCAGTGTGTGTGGGTGGGTAGGGCAGTGTGTGTGTGTGTGTGTGTGGGGTGGGTGGGTAGGGGAGTGTGTGAGGTGGGTGGGTGGGTAGGGGAGTGTGTGTGGGTGGGTGGGTGGGTAGGGGAGTGTGTGTGAGGTGGGTGGGTGGGTAGGGGAGTGTGTGTGTGAGGTGGGTGGGTAGGGGAGTGTGTGAGAGGTGGGTGGGTAGGGGAGTGTGTGAGAGGTGGGTGGGTGGGTAGGGGAGTGTGAGGTGGGTGGGTGGGTAGGGGAGTGTGTGTGGGGTGGGTGAGTGTGTGGGGTGGGTGAGTGTGTGGGGTGGGTGTGTGTGGGGTGGTGTGTGTGTGTGGGGTGGGTGGGTGTGTGTGTGGGGTGGGTGTGAGGTGGGTGGGAGTGTGTGAGGTGGGTGGGTGGGAGTGTGTGAGGTGGGAGTGTGTGAGTGTGTGAGGTGGGTGGGTGGGAGTGTGTGAGGTGGGTGGGTGGGAGTGTGAGGTGGGTGGGTGGGAGTGTGAGGTGGGTGGGTAGGGGAGTGCGTGTGTGTGGGTAGGAGTGCGTGTGTGTGGGTAGGAGAGTGCGCGTGTGTGTGTAGGCAGGTGGGCGGGTGAGTGTGGGGGTCGGTAGGTGTGGGTGAGTGTGTGTGGGGGTAGGTAGGTGGGCAGGCGGTGTGTGTGTGGGGGTAGGTAGGTGGGCAGGCGGTGTGTGTGTGGGGGTAGGTAGGTGGGCAGGCGGTGTGTGTGTGGGGGTAGGTAGGTGGGCAGGCGGTGTGTGTGTGGGGGTAGGTAGGTGGGCAGGCGGTGTGTGTGTGGGGGTAGGTAGGTGGGCAGGCGGTATGTGGGCGTAGGTAGGCGGGGTGAGTGTGTGTGGGGGATAGGCGGGTGAGTGTGTGTGGGGGATAGTCGGGTGAGTGTTAGGGGTAGGCAGGCGGGTGTGTGTGTGTGTGTGGGGTAGGCAGGCGGGTGAGTGTGTGTGTGTGTGTGTGTGTGGGTAGGCGGGTGAGTGTGTGGGGGGGTAGGCAGGCGGGTGAGTGTGTGTGTGTGCGTAGGTGGGTGTGGGTGTAGGTGTGGGGGTAGGCAAGCGGGTGAGTGTGGGGGTAGGCAAGCGGGTGAGTGTGGGGGTAGGCAAGCGGGTGAGTGTGGGGGTAGGCAAGCGGGTGAGTGTGGGGGTAGGCAAGCGGGTGAGTGTGGGGGTAGGCAAGCGGGTGAGTGTGGGGGTAGGCAAGCGGGTGAGTGTGGGGGTAGGCAAGCGGGTGAGTGTGTGGGGGCAGGCAAGCGGGTGAGTGTGTGGGGGCAGGCAAGCGGGTGAGTGTGTGGGGGCAGGCAGGTGAGTGTGTGGGGGTAGGTAGGCGAGTGGGTGTGTGGAGGTAGGTAGGTAGGTGGGTGTGTGTGTGTGTGTGTGGGGGGCAGGCAGGTGTGTGTGTGTGTGGGGGGGGTAGGTAGGCAGACAAGTGTGTGGGTGTAGGTAGGCAGGTGAGTGTGGGGGTAGGTAGGTGGGTGTGGGGGTAGGTAGGTAGTTGGGCAGGTAGGTATGCAGGTGTGTGTGTGGGGGTAGGTAGGTGGGTGAGTGTGTGGTGAAGGTAGGCGGGTGAGTGTGGGTGGGTAGGTAGGTAGGTGGGTGTGGGGGGGTAGGTGGGTGGGTAGGGGTAAGTAGGGGTAAGTGGGTGTGGGTAGGTAAGTAGGTGTGAGGGTAGGTAAGTAGGTGAGTGAGTGAGGGTAGGGGAGTGTGTGTGGGTGGGTAGGGGAGTGTGTGTGGGTGGGTAGGGGAGTGTGTGTGGGTGGGTAGAGGAGTGTGTGTGGGTGGGTAGGGGAGTGGGTGGGTAGGGGAGTGTGTGTGGGTAGGCGGGTGTGTGTGTGTGGGGAGGTTGATGGGCTGGGGGGATGTGAGTGTGCGCATGTAAGTGAGTGCGCGGGTGTGCGTACGTGAATGCATATATATTTGTTGGCTTGTGTGGCTGTAGACATGCTTGGCATAAGTGTGAGAGGATGTGGCCTAACTGCTAGAGCGGTCGACCTCGGAGCTGGGGAATCAGGTTAGTCTCTGCATGGACGCTCAGCATCCTGTGATCCTGGGCAAATCACTTAATAGCCCTGTGCTTAACAAAAAAGAATGTGTCCGTCTGTCACGCAACTGGTGCTCATGTAAAGCGCTCTGATACCTTTGGGTCTAGTTAGCGCTATATAAAACTCCCCAAAAAAAGTCAGCCATCTAGTGTTATGAGCCCCAATGAACCCCACTATAGGCCTAGGTAGCTGCACGACCTTTTACCTACATTTGTCCTTCCTTGCTCTACATAACTGCTTTGGTGCTGACCTTTTGCCTAGTTAGGTGCCGAATAAATGTCGTGTGGTTTTCTTCGAAAACTAGCCTTATTTATTATGCATGAGGATTCTTAGTATCACAGCAGTATTACCATCTTCTGTGTAATAACTCTGTACAAAAGTCACTGCTATCGTCATCCTTGGATGACAGGCCCACAGTACCATTACACAGCTATGTAGAACACCTGAGGGTACCTTTTGGGTATATAAGCACCACATCTTCGCTGGGCAAACCAGAGGAGAAGCTTCCATGCTGACACAAGATGCTGAGATTCCAGCAGGCAGTGGTCTGACATACCTTGGGGGGTGTCTAGCTAGAAACCAAGACGGGGCCCTTCGTTCTCTCCCATCAGGTAATGGGGTTGGCTCTTACCTAGGGGGATTCTTGGCTTTACACTACATACATGCTAGGTACATTTAGGTATACTTAGATAGGGTTCGCATTTTAGGAGTACACATGATTACTGCCATGTATGTATATGGCTGCATATATTCACTTTTTTAGCACCATGATAGAATTCTACCTTTTATTTACTCTGTTGGTGCTTGTAATCCTATATATCTGTTTGTCTAATGGTTGTCGCAGCACACGTATTTTATACTAGAATGATGCTGGCTCAATATATGCTTATTGAAAATGCCCCCATAGTTTATTCTGTGTATTTCTCCGAGTTCAAGTGAGCACGAGCGACTGAACGAAAAGTAGTACTGTTTCCATGATCCCTGAAGGATCAAGGGTTGTCATGTTCGATAGTTGCCAGAAGCCATTTGCCCCTTGGTAAGGTTGGGGGAGGTTTATGATGGCACTGTGAGCTAGCTGGTCTAAAGGCTAACATATCCTTCGTGGGTGTCTGGAATCAGTCTGGACACCATTCTCTTTGTTTGTTGTCTAAACTCTCAGATCCTATATACATTTGTAGGAACTACACGCCAGTTGGGCTCCGAAGTGTGCACGTTGTTTCTCTTCGTAGAAGTTTTGAGTCTCGAGTTATAGTGACTCCTCCTCTTGCTTGCAGTGTGCATGGTCATAAACTCCATTGTTAGATTTTTTTTTTTCCCGCTGTCTGGTTCTGTCGTGTGCTTCTCTGCTCCAGTCGACAAGTCATTAGGATCCCTTTTCTGATAGTCTGTATTGTTTTCGATCGAGATGCAAACCATATTTAGGAGATAACTTTTTTAACACTGACTTAATCGGGGGAACTCTATTCAATCGCGCCCTTTGGGGCGGAAACTCTTATACGCTTTTTTATATTAAAAAGACCAAAAGTTGATGGAACGTACACCTTTTAATTTTTTTTCCACATACTGATTTACACAAGTTATGTAATTCATGCCTGTCTCCTGAGCATCAAGAACAAACCTTTGAGACCTGCAAGTCATTCAGGTCAAATAAGACTACGCGATCGAAAAGCCAGAAGACTGCAAATGTATAGACGCAACATCGATGAAACACCGGATATTTGCGGCTCGGGGTAGCCGGATAACCGAGATGGACACATCTGTCGGCTGCAGATGAGGGTAATTTCTCTCCAGAACCAAGCTCTTACTCGGAAGAACCAGGTACCCTCACATCAGGGCAACAAACCGGGAGTAAATCGCCCCTTAAAAAAACAAACATTACAAAAGTCTGCTGTTGGACCTCCACTGCCTTAGGGCCATGGTTGGCACGGACTGGCTAATTCTGGAAAGTCTGGCCTTGGCACGGCTCCAAAAAAACTGCCTAAAGTCCTCGGTCCAAAACAGTCTACCTCAGAATCTTCGATTTTCGACACTGAAACATTCAAAAGCAGACCCGTCCAAATCTTTAGAACCAAAACTCTCGGATTCGAACGAGCCCTTCGACTCCGCAGTTAAAGCCAAAGCTTGGGAACCGAAATAATCGGCTCACAAAAATACATGAAAAAACCATTTTTGGATTTGAAAAAGCAACTGGGTGAGCATTCTCCAGACTGTACAAACCGTACTCAAGAAATTAAACCAGCGGCTGGATTTGCGACAAAAACACTTAGTAATTTATCCTGACACAGGAAGAATACTCACCAGGTGTAGGAAGCTGGCTCTATATAGTATACCAAAGTGAGCTATAGTGTGCACAGAGTCCAGTGGAACGCAAAAGGTAGGCAGAGGTAAAGTAGATAGCACCTCACTCTCTATTTGTGGTAGTTTGGTCGAGCAGTAAGGCTTTATCAGAGGACAGTGTTAAGCATTTGTTGTACACACACAGGCAGCAAATGAATTCAAACACTCAAAGATTGAACTTCAGACCAATTGTTTTTGTGTAAAAATATTCTTTTAGTTATTTTATTTTCTAGAACCAAGCGAGCCTGGCACAGGTAAGCAATAAATACTTTTCAATAGTAATGCAGTTGTAACAGTTTGGATTGCAATTGTAAATGTACTTTGATTTGATTACAGTAGTGTTCCTGATAATGCAATGCTTTTCAGAATACAGTACATATACTTTGTATAGGATTTTTAGTAAATTATCATGTAAGTTACTTTTCTTACACAGTGTAGTATGCCTGGATACTACACTGGGACATTTCCTGTAAACAGGTGAGTAAAAGCGTTTTTGTTATTTAGTACAATTTTAAAAGGATGTCTTAGGTTTTCCAACTCCACCCTTAGAAACTTTTCATGGAAAAAAAGTCTGTGTTATCCTCCGGAGGAAAATAGTGTTATCGGTTAGCAGGCAAGTACTTTGTTGTGGGAGTTGGTATTCTGGGGTTAGACTCAGGGGTCCCCCAGGGTCAAGGATTCACTCTTGTTAAACCCTCAGCGGCACTAGGGCGGCCGGGTGCAGAGTGCTGAGGCCCAATGTTATCCAATGGTTCTTTTCTCCAGGACACAGGGCGGCTGGATACAGGGGTGTCTTTTGAGGTCGGATTTCACCTTACCGGGCCACTCGTGCAGAGGCTGCAATCTGAAAGAGACACGTTAGTGACAGATTCCTTACCTTAGAATATCCCCAGGCGTCAGGCTGGATCCGGAAAGTTTTTTGCGTAGCAGTACCCTTGCGCGTCGGTAGGCGGCGTCGTGCGGCACCGCGTCCGGCGTCGTGATCGCCGGGATGACGTCGCGGGCAGTACTTAGACGCCGCCCCTGCGCGCTGACGTCAGTTCTTCTTTTTCCGCGCCAGTAAGCGCAGATCCGGGAAGAGCAGTACCCTAGTCACTTTTTGACTACCCTTTTTTGTGACTTTTTTCACTGTTTCTTCATCGAGTCTTCACGACTCCTAAGGTGTCGTAGGGATGCCCGGCTTTAAGCCATGCGAGGCCTGTGTTCGCATGATGTCGATCATGGACCCGCATCTCGAGTGTCTCTTCTGTCTCGGCCGAGACCTCGACACGAAGTCGTGCTCTGACTGCCGGAAACTTCATCCGAAGGCTTTGCGAGAGCGGTCTCGAAAGCTACTCGAGGTCCGGCAGTCGGCTCCGCGCCGCACCAAGCCCCGGTCCCGGGAGAGGTCGAGGGGCCGGTCGCGGAGTCCCCGCCGTTCGTCGGAATCCAAGTCTTCGCGCTCCTCCGGTAAGTCGAAGCACAAGAAGTCTAAGCGGCGTCATCGCTCTAAGACTTCGCCTCGCCGGTCTCGCGACTCGGCTGAGGCCCCAGTCGGCACCGTCCCCGCGGCCCCGGACATGCCTGTAGAGCCGCCCCCGAATTACCCGTTCTTTCCAGGTTCGGGGGCGACTCCGGCCGAAATACAGGAATTCCTGTCGGCCATGGCCCGCCTCTTCGGGCCTTCAGGTCCCTCCGGTGCGCCTTCGGGCCCCGCGGGCCCTGATGGGGTTGCCCCGGCGCCGCCGTCGACTCCGGTCCCGGCGCCGCCTGTCCCACCAGCCTTCATCCCGGCCTCGGCTCTGGCCCCGGCCTCGATCCCGGCTCCGGTGGTACCGCAACCCCCATCGACGCAGGTTGACCTAACCACGCCTCCGCCGATGTCCCCGGTGCCGTTCCTGACGCCGTCCGGGGCTCCGGACGGCGTCGGTCCCCGGCTCTCTCCGGCTCCGGACATGGAGCCGGACCGACGTCGCCCGACGCCGGCTCCGGCGCCTATGAGACCTTGGGTCCCAAATGTCCCCCCTCCTCCATATTTTGAACAAGAGGAGGACCAGGAGAGCTGGGAGGGGTCTGAAGACCCTCTCACACAACAGTGTGAGTTTGATCCGGACTGGGCTGAGGAACTTGGGGATGCCAGTGGTCTAGACACCTCCCCTGACACTGGCATGCTGTCTCCTCCCGTAGCTACGGAGGAGGGAGCTAATTTTGCAACGGTGTTGCGTAGAGCAGCTGGAGCCTTACATCTCCAGTTGCCTACTGTGGCCGTCAGGACTAACCTCCTGACAGAAGTGCTTCAGCCGGCGGCTTCCTCTTCGGAGACTGTGCTGCCGTTTAATGATGCACTCACTGACGTTCTTTGGGTGCCTGGTCCAAACCCACCACAGGGGCTCCTGTGGATAGGAACGTGGCCCGACGCCATCGCCCTGCTCCGGGCGACCCCTTGTTTCTCTCCCAACATCCCACCCCTGAGAGCTTGGTTGTCCAAGCCTCTGCCTCCCAAACCGCCTTCCCTACCGCCCCTCCGGATAGGGAATCCAAACGCCTGGACCAATTTGGGAAGAAGGCTTTTTCTTCCTCCAGTGCTGGCTTGCGGTCCGTCAACACCGCTTGCCTTTTGGGCCGATATACCCACTCCCTGTGGGATTCGGTGGCGGCTGTTTTGCCGCAGTGTTCTGAGGAGGTCCAGACACTGCTTACCCGCGCCATTGCGGAAGGGCGAGATGCGGCTAAATACACCATCCGTTGTGGCCTTGATACCGCCGACTCGCTGGGCAGATCGCTTGCGACGACGGTGGCGCTACGTCGCCACGCCTGGCTTAGGACAACTGGTTTCTCGGGTGATGTCCAGAATACACTCATGGATATGCCCTTTGATGGAGTCGGTCTTTTTGGTTCAAAGGCAGACTATGCGCTGGAGCGGTTTAAGGACTCACGGGCTACGGCCAAGTCCCTGGGCCTTTCTGTTGTACGCCCTCCGCTCACCTCTGCTTTTCGTCCCTTTCGTGGCCACGGAAGGGGCGCCCAGTCACGTCAGCTGCCCAGCCACCGGCCCGCGTAGCAAGCGTCTACGCGTGGCCGAGGACGTGGATACCGCCGTGGCGGTTCGGGCAACCAGCGTGCGGGTCAGGCCACCACCTCCAACCCGTCCGCGGCCTCCAAGCCCTCCTAGTCCCTCCTTTCCGGTGCACAGCACGCCAGTAGGGGGCAGGGTCCGCCATCACCTTCACCACTGGCGTCCCATCACCTCGGACAGGTGGGTCTTGGACATTGTCCGAAGGGGCTACTCCCTCCCCTTCGAGACCACCCCCCCCAGCCATGCCACCTCAATTCCACCGCATGTCAGGGGATCACTTGGAACTTCTGCAGAAGGAAGTCACGGCCCTCTTCTCTTGTTCCGACCCCAGAAGTAGGACGTGGTTGCTACTCCCACTACTTCCTGGTGCCTAAAAAGGACAAGAAGGACATGCGTCCTATCTTGGACCTCCGGAACGTCAATCGCTTCCTCCGGAAGGAGAAGTTCAAGATGCTCATCCTAGCTCAGGTCTTGACTGCCCTCGACCCTGGAGACTGGTTGTTAGCGTTGGACTTGCAGGACGCTTATTTTCACATCCCCGTCCTGCCGGCCCACCGGCGTTACCTGCGGTTCACGGTAGGCCTCGAGCATTTTCAGTTCACCGTGCTCCCCTTTGGCCTTACAAGTTCCCCTCGGGTGTTCACGAAAGTGATGGCGGTGGTCGCAGCTCATCTGCGCCGGGCAGGGGTTCCAGTCTTCCCCTACCTCGACGACTGGCTGCTGAAGGTGGGCTCGTCCCAGGCAGTCGTCACCCACCTCCAGACTACGGCCGAACTCCTGCACTCGCTGGGGTTCTCCATCAATGTGCCGAAGTCTCATCTGATTCCTTCTCCACAGCTCCTTTTCATCAGAGCAGTTCTGGACACGACGCAGTTTCGGGCCTATCCTCCCGAACGGCGAGTCCGGGATATTCAGGCTATGATTCCGATCTTTCAGCCTTTATCCTGGGTTTCGGTACGGATGACCCTGAGGCTGCTGGGCCTCATGGTATCCTGCTGGTCAATCATGCCAGATGGCATATGCGGGCTCTGCAGTTGGATCTGAAGTTCCAGTGGGCGCAGCACCAGGGCAACCTGTCCGATCACGTCCAGATCTCGGAGGGGACTGCAACACAGTTGCAGTGGTGGCTCTCGAACCGGCAATGGGTCATGGGCAGATCCCTCTCCCTTCCCCAGCCAGAGCACACAGTTGTGACGGACGCGTCCCTTCTGGGATGGGGCGGTCACATGGGAGAGGCGGAGATCAGAGGCCTCTGGTCTCCGGCGGAGTCCCGGCTCCATATCAACCTTCTGGCGCTCCGGGCGATCCGACTTGCACTCAAGGCATTCCTTCCCTCTGTCAAAGGGAAGGTAGTGCAGGTGTTCACAGACAACACCACCGCCATGTGGTATTGCAAAAAACAAGGCGGGGTGGGGTCGTGGACCCTTTGTCAGGAGGCTCTGCGCCTCTGGACATGGCTGGAACATCAGGGCATGTTCCTGATGGTTCAACACCTGGCAGGTTCCCTGAACGCCAGGGCGGACGAACTCAGCCGCAGGTGCATGATGGATCACGAATGGCGTCTTCACTCGTAAGTGGCGCAAGGACTCTTTCTACAGTGGGGAGAGCCTTGGTTAGATCTATTCGCCACCGAAGAGAACGCGCAATGTCATCAGTTCTGCGCGTTGGAATTTCCAAGGCAGCACTCGCTCGGCGACGCTTTTCGTCGTGAGTGGAGTTGCGGTCTGTTGTACGCCTTTCCGCCTATACCACTTCCTCCCAGAGTGTTGAAGAAGATTCGGCACGACCGGGCCCAAGTCATTCTTGTGGCTCCGGACTGGGCTCGAAGAGTTTGGTATCCCGAGCTACTCAGTATGAGCTTAGATCCCCCGATCCGTCTGCCTCTTCGGGAGGATCTTCTGTCGCAGCAGCAGGGGACGGTCCTCCACCCGAACCTGTCCAGCCTCCACCTGCTTGCGTGGATATTGAGCGGCGGCAGTTGATTCGTTTCGACTTGCCTCCCGAAGTTTGTGATGTGATTCTGGCAGCCAGGCGTCCCTCCACTAAGGTGGTATACGCCTGCAGGTGGAACAAGTTTGTGGCATGGTGCACAGCAAAGGCTGTGAATCCCCTTTCTGCCCCTCTTTCTGAGGTTCTTCTGTTGCTTCTTTCCCTGGCCCAACAGGGTTCTGCCCTGGGTACCATCAAGGGCTATCTTTGTGCCATCTCAGCCTTCCTCAGGCTTCCTGATCAGCCCTCCCTTTTCAAGTCCCCTGTTAACCGGTTTCTAAAAGGCATTACACACCTCTTCCCTCCTGTTCCGTTTGTAATGCCTCAGTGGGACTTGAACTTGGTTCTTACCTTTCTTATGTGCGCTCCCTTTGAGCCTCTACATAACTGTCCTCTTCGTCTTCTCACTCTGAAGACAGCCTTTCTGGTGGCCATCACCTCCGCTCGGCGGGTGAGTGAGCTCCAGGCTCTTTCATGCAAACCTCCCTTTCTGTCTGTCCATCCAGACAAGGTTGTTCTTAGGACGCGTCCGTCCTTCTTGCCAAAGGTGGTTACTGCCTTCCACATTGGGCAGACCATCACTTTGCCCAGTTCTTTCTGCCTCCGCATCCTTCCAGAGAGGAAGAGGGGCTCCACCGTCTGGACCCAAAACGTGCGCTTTCTTTTTATATCAACCGCACACAACACTTCCGGGTGGATGACCAGCTCTTTGTTGGCTACGTGGGCGCCAAAAGGTCGGGCGGTGCACAAGAGAACCATCTCCCCGCTGGGTAACCTTGTGTATCAAAGCCTGCTATTCTTTGGCTAACAAGGAGCCTCCTGTTGGGCTGCGTGCCCATTCCACCAGGGCAACGGCTGCTACCACGGCTTTAGGCCGTGGTGTTCCGCTGCAGGATATCTGTCAGGCAGCTATGTGGGCCTCGCTGCACACGTTTACAAAGCATTACTGCCTTGACAGCCAGGTCCGGCTTCTTTGGCCGTTCTGTCCTCCGGGACTTCCTTGTCTGATCTTTGTTCGCAGACCCACCACCGGGGTTGGTATTGCTGGGGTATCTATTCTAAGGTAAGGAATCTGTCACTAACGTGTCTCTTTCAGATGCACAAGTTACTAACTTGTGTAACGATATATCTGTAAGAGACAGTAGTTAGTGACAGATTCCTTACCGCCCCACCCATCCTCCCCGTTCTGCGAACTGATTTCTAGGGTTAAGGACATCCCTTTCAGGGCCCTAGTATTTTTCAGACACCTATGTCAGCTTCTTGCATGGCTCTGCGTTCCTGGCGCGGAAAGTCATGTACAGAACTGACGTCAGCGCGCAGGGGCGGCGTCTAAGTACTGCCCGCGACGTCATCCCGGCGATCACGACGACGGACGCGGAGCCGCACGACGCCGCCTACCGACGCGCAAGGGTACTGCTACGCAAAAACTTTCCGGATCCAGCCTGACGCCTGGGGATATTCTAAGGTAAGGAATCTGTCACTAACTACTGTCTCTTACAGATATATCGTTACACAAGTTAGTAACTTGTGCGTATAGAAAATGTTACATAAGGCAAAGGGGACTTCAAGGTGTAGGATTCACATGTCATCTATACTGGTAGGCATTTTTTAAGATTGCTTGGTCTGGAGAAGCACAAACTCAGGATTCAGAACATAGCACAGTGGTTAGCATAGACGTTGATAATAAGAATTTATTTCTACCCAAATAAACCTTTATTTGCAGCATCAGGATAATGAAAGACTGAGAAAACATAACCTATTAACTTGTACCATGCAGTTTGAATGCAGCTCTTTGATGGCAGTTCATAGCTCACTGTGCTAGTTTACGATTGTAACTTGTGAACTGCACAGTAACAACAGAAGCTCTCTGACAAAAGCAGTAACCCACTGAGCTATGCACATAAAAATAGTTTTTTTAAATGCATGGTACACGTTCTTTGCAGCAGGCATATTAAACCTCTGTGCTTCCTTAGAGGAGTCAAAGCTGCCACTAGATAAAACGAGCATTGGCATAGCCAATATGTCTCACATTTGGGACCTTATAAGTGCTTAGCCATGCAACAGTTGATGTTGTTGCACCAAGGATATTGTGTTGCATAACTAAACACTTATAAGGTCCCAAAGGCGAGACCTATTGGCTATGCCAATGCTTGTGCTATGGCTACAAAATCATCGGAGAAATGCCAATAACCTTCAGCAGAATCTTAGAGAAAATATAATTCCGCCTCAATGCCCACCAATATTAAAAAGTAAGCAACTTTTTGGAGAGAAATTTACAGGCAGGCCATTTACAAACAAGCATTGGCAAAGCTAATCGATCTGCCCTTGGCTTACTTTTTCTAAGCCAATAATTATAGTGTGTGTTCACTCTGCACGTCTTGCTCAGGAGTACACTTGGAGGACCAAGCACATTTCCAATGGTAATGATATAATACATCAGAGCTGTAAAGAAAAAGTTGTAAAATATTCTCTAGGGCGGTTAAATAAATAAATTACTTGATGTAAACAGTTTTGATCTAATTAGCTGAGAATAAAAACAATTCATTGGAAGAGGAAGTCGCTTTACTTTTTACTGTGCTTGACAAATGACACACAAACGCTGCTCTTGAAGTCAGCGACAAAGGAAAGGGCGTCATTGCTTCAATAAACACAGGATTAAGGGGGAGGAAAATAAAAGCTAAAGACAGGATGCAGAATTCTTTTTTTATCACGAGACGAAATAAGGCATTACTGCAGCAGCTTAAGGAAGGCTGTTGTATTTGAGGCTGTGCTGTTTGAGGCTGTGCTAACCTGACAATGTGGCTGTAATAGGAACATTTTTTTACGACTGGCAGGCTTCTATAGCTTGTACCTTGATTAGTGTCAAAATGAAGCAGGGATGGAAGAGATGACAGTAATGAGTGCCATCTATCCCAGTTTCACACTGTTAAAGAGAGGGCTGCCAGCTCTGACCAGTGCACTAATTTTAAAGTGGATGCACATGACTTCCACATATTAAGCTAAAAAGCAAGGGAGACAAAATAAATTAAAACTCTATGGTATTATGCAATAGTTAATGAGGGGAAACGGCACATGAAAAAACAAGCATTGGCCGCGCGTCCGTGAAAGTGACGCGGCCGCGAAAGTGAAAGCGATCGCGCGCTGCGCTTAATGAGCATGACGAGGAAAGCCAGATGGCGCCTCTGCTCGTAAGCGCGCGCGTAACCGCAAGCTCTAGGCCGGCCATGGTAGCATTTTCTGAGCCCACTTACTAAAAGTCTCGCCAGGGCAGCGCATGCGCTGGCTCAGGCGTGACCTAAAAACTCCCATCTGTCTCCAGCAGGTACATTAATCACCGGAGTTATCTTGACACTTTTATTGTTGCTTTGAAAACTACTGATTATACAAGAACTTTGCAGTGCTTTTAAAACTGCTGCCTACGGACCCCCTGGGAATGTGTCACGGACCCCTAGGGGTCCACGGACCCCAGTTTGGGAACCACTGGTCTAAGGGACAAATGATCAAAATCAAAACGGACAAAGACCTATTGACAATGCAACAGGGCCAAATCTTTCATCCAGAACCAACAACGCTACATCTAGCGGCTTGGCGCCTGAATACATAGTTTGGTTACCTCAACCTGCCTCAACGAACTAGGGAAATTCTAAAGGAGGCAAGGAAACAAACTACAAAAAAATGCTTTGCCGCAAAATGGAAGCGGGACACCACCTGGTGCACAGCTAACAATCAAATGAACTCAATCAACACACAAAAACAGTAATTATATACCTGACTTATCTCCTAGACCATCACATCAACTACTCAAGCATAGAGGTGCACCTCGCTGCCATCGTAGCATACACTAGGGGAAAAACATGCAAGAGCTTCTTCTCAAGACCTGTCATAATACGATTTCTAGAAGGATCTAAAAGAATTGCTCCTCCTAGAACAGCCCCTGTGCCCATGTGGAGTCTAAACACAGTGCTCACACAACTGATGGCAAAACCCTTTGAGCCCATGCATAAAGCAAAACTCAAACACATTGCTTTAAAGACAGCATTTCTAATCGCTATTGCATCCTTACGGGGAGTGAGTTACAAGCATTAACCATACAAGAACCATACATGCAAATCCACAAGGACAAGTTTATTTAAAAAACAAACCCACAATTCCTCCCAAAGGTGGTATCCAAATATCACTTAGATCAAAATATTCTCCTCCCGTTTTTCTTCGAAAACCAAAGGAGAAAGAACCCTCCATACCCTGGATGTAAGGAGAGCGCTACTGTATTACCTACAAAGAACGGAACAAACTGGCAAATCCAAACAGTTGTTTGTTGCCTACTCACATACCAAAACAGGTACGCCTGCCTCAAAAGCAACAATCTCACGATGGATAGTCCAAACCATCCAGCTATGCTACGCCACTGCTAACAAAGAATTAACGGCACTACCAACAGCTCCCTCCACTAGGAAGAAGGGAGCAACCCTAGCATTGTGCAGCAACCACATGGGCATCACCACACACATTTACCAAACATTACTGTGTTTACATACAAATGAATAAGGAAGCGCAAATAGGACAAAAAGTACTTCAACACCTGTTCGCAAAGTCTTCCTCTTACCACAGCCTCCCGAAAACAGGAGAAACCGCTACGTAATCTAATGCACAGCATGTGAATCCAGAAAGATTCACGCTGCAAAACTAAATGGTTATTTTTCAGTAGGAGTAGTTTTGCAGCTTGAATAATGTAATGGATTCACATGCGACCTCCCCTGCGAGGAGCACAAACTGGTGGATAAAAGTTACAATATTTATCTCAAATGACCATCTAAAGGACTACAAACTAAAAAAAAATACCTAAAAATAAATCTGAAGATGGCTACCACGCACAATGACCTCCAGGGCGCCGTCTGACGTCACACAAGGGACGTACCTGGCACCAAATGGTGGTCGACCATGCCCCAAAAACAAACAAAAAAGCAAACAAGGACTATTCTTGACCCAACCACTAGATGGCGGAATAATGCACAGCATGTGAATCCAGAAAATTCTTCAAGCTGCAAAACTACTCCTACTGGTAAGTAACCATTTCGTTAGTTTGGACCAACGGTGCCATAGGAAAAACGTTTTTAGTTCTGCTTGACAAAACTCCCCCTTTTTGGTTCCCCTGCTGTGTTGAAAGTTTCGAGGTGATCCGTCAAGCGGGGGCAGAGGAAAAAGGGGGGGGGGGTCCCAAAAACGCATTTTCCCCATGTTAAGTCTGTTTTTTTTTGCTTTTTTATACATGACCACCGCCCGAAATGCTGAACAGAATAACACCAAATTTGGCAGAAGGCTAGATGTTGGTCCAGAAAGTGTGCTTTTTGTGATTTGGTGTAAATCCGTTAAGTAGTTTTTGAGATCTATATGTAAAAAATATAGATATCTGGGGATGTGAGTCCTTGCAGCGGACTTGCAAATCCTACTAACATTTGATTGGCTGTCAACACTTCAACCAGGAAGTGTTGGCAGCCATCTTGGGACTAAAAACTTTGGAAAAAAGGGAGTAGGATAGTAATACCCTGAACCCCCAGATATGGTATGGTGGGGGGGTCCCTGAGGGACTCCGCGGTTGAAAAGCATTTATTTTTATAAAATGTTGCTGCAAATCTGCGGCAGCATTTAAATAAAAGAAGCAAGCTGGAGCTCCCATGCTTGCTTTAAAATCTCGGGGGCACCTGCTAATTATAGTATGGGGGCACAGAGTCCCCATCTTGGGGCTTCTCAAAGCCCCTTGGACGCCACCTCCCCAGGGCTATTTTGTTATGCGTTGTGGGCCCGCCCTCAGCCCCGGGGATCGCCACCTCCCCGAGACTATTTCCTAGTATGTGGGGGGGATCGAGCCCCCCCCCCCGGAACTGCCACCTCCCCGGGGCTAATTAGATCAATGGGGGGGAGGGGCCTTGCGGACCCCCCCTCCCTGCCCCTGGGACTGCCACCCCCCCGGGGCACACTTTTATTGAGTAATCTGGGGGATGCCATGGGGTCTGCACCTGGCAGCGCCACCTAACCTAGGTGCAAATACATTAATTAAGGGCATTTGTTGCGGCCCCTAGGGGCCCACCACCTCCTCAGGCCAAATTTGAATATGGAGGGGGGCCGCGAGGCCACCCTTCTGCAGTCCTAGATGTCCCTTGGACAATCCACTCCCCCTGGATTCCTTATGTAAAGACAATTGCATTAGTCCAGCCTCGAGTTATCAATGCGTGGACTACCATTCTGTGGACATCTAACAGTAAAAGGTTAAAAATGTTCCTTATTGATCAAAACAGGTCCCCGCTACTGTCCCTATCTGTGTGCCCATAGATAGCTAATTCTCTAGTTTTACTCCCAAATTCTTCGGTACCAGCATGGAGAGAAGAATATCTCTTGGCCAACTATAGTTAGTCCAGTGGTCTGTATTCTTGCCAAACAGAAAATCTCCACTTTGTTTGCATTGCACTTAAGGTAGCTCTTACACATCCAGAGCAGGACATACTTCAGGCAGGTGACAAAAGATATTTTTTCAAAAGCAGTGATCAAAAGTAAGAAGCAATTGAGTATCATCTGCATAAGATATAGTAGCCTAACCAAGAAATATAGTCAAGGTGGCTAGCCGAGCCATGTAAATATTAAAGAGGGTGGTGCTCAAAGAAGGTCTGCACAACTCGAGAAGCAAGCCTCTTCTGTGGAAAGTGGGGACTAGCCAAATCTCCTGCACTCTGCCTAAAAGAAAGGATTGGAAGCAGCATTACACCAAGCCACTTAGTACTATTTCTGCCAACCTTTGCAATAGTACTGGATGGGACATCGTTCAAAGGCCTCAAATAGCTCAAGAAAAATTAAAGGCCACTTTTCCCTTTATGAAGTACAGATTTAACGATTTCAGTCACTTTAGGATGGGCAGATTCCATACTATACTGCAGCCAAAAACCATATTGAGTCCTGTGGAGTTTATTTGTCTCAAAGTATTTAGATGGCGGAGTGTTAACCGCTTTCTCTAGTATTTTAGCAGCCGCGGGTAGCAAGGAAATAGGTCAATAATTGGACAACACAGCTGGGTCAGCAAGGGGCTCTTTGAGAAGGTACCTTAATCTTGTCAACTGTACAGTTGGCTAATTATGTCAAGTTTGTTTCTGTGACCCATCTAGCTACTATTATGGCAGGATGTCTTTGAAGCACTAAAGCCCTGGTGCCTTTAGTGATGCATCTAAAGACCCTCAATGGAAATTCCGATTAGGGGAATAGTTTTAAATTCTCACCAAAGTCTGTCTTCACAAGGAATACACCATCACTTTGAAAGATATAACCAACCAAAACTACCTGAAATGCCAAACCACATTCCCATGAAACAAAGGCTGTTAGCAGATTAGCATTTATCGTTTTGCCTTTCTTGCATCTCTTCACCCTGGCCGGAGCAACTGGGTACTAGTAGGAAGAGTCTTGACACTTTAGTTCCTTCCTTTGTTTTTCAAACCCTGTTGTAGGAGAAGGCCGTGAGACCGGGTTGGTGTAGCTTAGTGTCATGGCTGCTGCCTTCATTTCCTATTCAGGGAATAGAATAATACCTGGAGTGAAGAATCTCTATAACCGAGCTCCATATCAGTCACTGCCTATTGTATGCATCCCGTTATAGAGGTTTCACAGAAATTTTGAGGGGAACCTTAAAACTATCAAACATGGATCACTTGCAAATACTGGTAATATTTTATGCCACCAATTATCCAGATGAGTTTACTTTGTGAGGAATAACAGCAGCCCACTTAGGCAATCACCTCACTATGGTTTCTGCTGTAGTACTTTTTTCCTCTGAAATCTTCTTTAACCAGATTGACCTCCCAATTCTCAAGTCTTCAAAGCCTTATCAAACAAATACATCAAGACTTGTGTACTGCTTGCTGACTGGTTTAGTCAAGCGATATATTAAAATAATTTACAAAAAATCAAACAAATGCTATGAAATGTTGTTCACCCTGATGCCACAAATTACTGCTGTTTACCCTGCCGAGCACAGCACAAACATCTACTGTCTGCAGACCTTTCATGCTCTTAGTTTGATATTAGCATGGGCATTTTACACCCAACATGAGGATGAGTTTTAGACTAAACTTTTGCACTGGGACCTTGCCTGAAAAGATCACATCCAGGTCATTAGGGAGGTTGTGAGAGGTAAAAAAGTTATTCCAGACGGTCTATAACCAGGTCATGCTTATTTGGGTTTTTGTAATATCGCCCACTTCAAAACAATTAGTCGCATGGAATTTTGACTGTCATTTGACCTGTTGACAAAGCAGCATACTTAATAGTTCAACCAAGGGAAGCCTGAAACCCATATAAGCATCATCTTGTTGAAAAAACTGGAAATGCCAGACATTTATTTAATCTTTCAAGAAACTACATCACCAATAAGTGTCCCATGAGAAGTCTAACTGCAACCAACAGCAAGGTGGTGTATCTGATGCTTGAAATACTATCAGCCACTGGTGATCACTCCGTGCTGCATTCCAATCCATTGGTTTTCACTCACCATCTCACTCTAGACCGAGGACAGCCTTAATCCAATCGGTATTTGTAAGAAAGTGGCTCTGTATATACTGCACCAAAGTAAGGTTCAGTGTGCACAGAGTCCACAGTCCCCAGAGGTTTGGCAGAGGCTAAAGTTAGATATAACCTTACTCTCCAAAGTGGTAGCTTGGTCGAGCAGTAAGGCAGTATCAGAGGACAGTGTAAAGCATTTGTTGTACACACTCAGTCAGCAAATGAAGCTACACACTCAAGAACTGAACTCTAGGCCAATGGTTTGTATATAAAAATATAGTTGTTTTATTTTAGAACCAACAATGGGTGTCAAAATATACTTTCTCAGAATGAGATGCTTTAGTTAAATACTGTTCAATAGGCAATAGACTTTTGAATGCAATAGTTAGTTGTTGCAATATGCAACACAATTTTAAACACAATTATACATTGAGCTCAATGGAAATTTCTGGTTAAATGCAATAGATTACTTTTTGGATTACTTTTCTAACCACAGGACTGGATCTTGGATTCAGTCCCGGGACACTTCCTGTAAACAGGTGAGAAAAAGCGTTTTGGTTATAGTAGTGACTTTTGAGGAATATTACTGTATTTCAAGAGTTGACACTTAGAAACTTTTCTGGGTAAAATTACCAATGTTATCCTATGAAAGGAAATACAGTGTGCAAGCAAAGTATGTTTACGTTACTTTTGTAATCCAGTGCTGGACTCCTAGGTTCAGCACTGGGACATTTACTTAAAACAGGTAAGTAATTACGTTTTTGTAGTTTGTACGATTTTTAAAGAATATTTGTAAGATTCAGAAATTGACACTTAGAAACTTTTTCAACAAAAAGCAGGCAATGATATCCTATGAGAGGAATTTCCAGTTACTGGTAAGTACGGTAAAAATTACTTTTCATGGTCGGTACTGGACTAAAAGATGTAGTTAAGCTCAGGGCACGTTGGGGACCAAGTTAGCACCAAAGAGGCACCCTCAGCGGCACTAGGGCGGCCGGGTGCAGAGTGCTGTTTTGAGGTCGGGTGCCCTGTTGATTTCAATGGAGATTTTCGGTTTTGGTTTTCAACTGCAGGCTCGGTCCAGGAAGACTTCCAGGAGGAACCAACAGCTGGGCAGGTAAGTTGGAGGGCTCGGGGACGTAGGTGCACCTCGGGTTCCTTTCTCCAGGGCGCAGGGCGGCTGGATGCAGGGGTGTCTTTTGAGGTCGGATTTCACCTTACCGGGCCACTCGCGGTTGGGGGGGGTCTCCGTGCAGAGGCTGCAGGCGGCGTCTGGGAGTCCTGGAGGGGTCAACCCACGGTGGACTCGGACTCTGGAGAGCTGGGGGACCTCGCTGGGACCGGTGGGCCACTTGAACTCGGGCTGTAGGCGACGGGTGCAGTGGTGGTTCCAGGCGTCGGGTTTCTTTCTCCTCAGCAGGCTCGGAGTCTTTGTTTGGTGTTTCTTTTGAACAGAGCTGCTGTTCACAGGAGATCCGGTCTTTGTTGAAGGCAGTCAGTCCTCCCTGGGGTTCTGGAGGTCGCTGGCTGCAGGACAAGACTATTTTTGGCGCAGGATCTCTGGAAACTGCAGACGGGCCGGTAGGGCTGGGGCCAAGTCAGTTGTTCTCTGCAGTCTCCTCTGCTGGGCGTCTTCTTTCGTCCTTTTTAGGTCGAGCCTCGAGTAGCGCGCAAGCGCTGCTTAGAGGCGAAGACTTATTGTAAGCGAGTTTGAAAAGCAGTCCAAGAAACGCTCGTGCGTCGTGGCTGGCCTTTTTGGGATGGGTACGCGCGGCAAACATGTGTTTCCAATTATCGTGCCCAGACGCGGGCGCGATAAGTGGAAACACATGTCTGCCGCGCGTACTCATCCAAAGGCCAGCCACGACGCACAAGCGTTTCTTGGACTGCTTTGCAGGCTGCCGCGCTCGCTCGCCCCCGCTCCCTGTCCCCCGATGCGCCCTGTAGTTTCCGGCTTCGCTCCCCTTCTACAGAAACAAAGAACACCTCACTTGTTTACTTAAATCCGGGGCAGATCAATCAGCTATACTAAAGGCGGAACAGCCTCATCTCCTAAATAAAAATCGGAGACAGTACCCTAGTTTTTTCCAGCTGACGACACTAAACCAATTGCGGCTACAATTCCCAGCATTGCTGATAAATGCTGAAAAAAATCACACCAGGTTGCAAGGAACCCTCACGGCGTCAACCGACAATATGACTCTACATAGATAGCCACCAATTCGATGTAAATAGAACATAGCGGTACTTCGCCTATAATAGGTTCATAAACTACATGGTACATGATGACACCCCAGCCTGCTCAGCCCTTATCCCCACAAAGCACGCAAAGGCACCATTGTCAACCATCAACCCTGCAGCGCAAAGGACACAAGGCCATCCTACTTTCTTTTATTTTCAGCCCCTCTGCACACTTAGGGAATAAACCGAGCCCTCCAACACCATTCATGACAAACCTCCCTGTTCATTGTCTCAAATGTGAACTTTACCTCGCACCTTCCGGCGACAGACATCCCACATATTAATGCTCTAATTTGATTTCGAATCAACGTTAACATAAAACGAGCAGCTCCAGAATAAGAAAGCCCACGCATCCCCAAACAAACCTTGCATGCCCGGAAGAAGCCCCTTGATAGTAAACCGGAAGAGATAGTCCCGCTACTCCGGAACGCGTGGTACAGCCGCAAGTGAGCCGGCTGGTGCTGCTCGCTGGTTGATTCTCTCCACGAGTCGTTGTTGCCTAATGCCTAGCATACACGCAGGGCAAATGACCCTGGAGACGCAACCTCTAGCACGCGATAGGGAGACTCGCTTTTTTTTGCATCCTAAAGAAAGTCAAGATCAGCGCAGCTGGGTCCCCATGCATCCTGTCTCACTGCCTTTGAGTTAGGTTCTCCTTGTCATGCAGCGGAGGGGAACATATATGCCAACATTTTGGTAAACGAAAGTGGGAGATCTAAAAAAAATAATCGGGAGAATCTATTTCTCCTATTAACTTCTTTTACGGCCTGCATCGTGTCTATTGGCATGCATGGAACCTGCAAGTGGGCTGCTGCAGAATCGTATATCAGAAATTCAAATAAGTTTTTTAGGTCTCGGCCTGCACCAGCGCAAGAGTTTTAGTAAGCGGGTTTTGGAAGTGCAAACACTGGCTTTCGGCTGGCGACCAGCTTGAGTTCACGATGGCGTGCACGCGCAGCTGGCATCTGGGTTTCCTATCTCTTCCTCATTTCCTCGTCATGGCTCATTAACTCTCTGGACTCTGATGTTTCAATCGCAGCAGCAGCTCACATTACCAACTGAGGGCCCTGGACTACAGTCACATGAAAAACAACAGCGATTAACATTGAAATGCAAGCTTTTTTTGTCTAGTTAGAAATATTGCTTCGGTGGGTTGATTTCACCTTATATCGCTATTTGTTTTATATTGGGAGTCACAGCCTAATTACCAGTATTTTTGACTCACTGTTATTTTTTTTATATTTATTCGCGCAAAGCACAAAGCTATATTTAAGGTTACTTTTTCCGCGTCACTTCTTCACTCTATTTAAACTCCACCCCCCACTCTTGTCTCTCTCCTTCTCTCTCTCCCCTCTCTAATTCTCGCTCTACTTAATTAACTCTCCCCTCTCTATCTTTTTTAGCCTTTCATTCTCTCTCACCCCTTTATCTGTTTCTCTTTCAAACTCCTTCATTCACTCTCCCCTTCTTTCTCTCTCTATCCCGCTCCACTCTTTATTCTATGTACACCCTTTCTCTCTCTTTCTCTCTCACCACCCTCTCTAATTGGGCATTATATCTTCACTCTATCTCTCACTCGGCAACACCACAGCATCACTCAGCGCAACCACAGCATCAATCAGAGCCAGCACAGCATCAATCAGAGCCAGCACAGCATCAATCAGAGCCAGCACAGCATCAATCAGAGCCAGCACAGCATCAATCAGAGCCAGCACAGCATCACTCAGCACCAACACAACATCTCTCAACGCCATCACAGCATCACTCCGTGCAACCACAGCATCACTCCGTGCAACCACAGCATCACTCAGCACAACCACAGCATCACTCAGCACAACCACAGCATCACTCAGCACAACCACAGCATCACTCAGCACAACCACAGCATCACTCAGCACAACCACAGCATCACTCAGCACAACCACAGCATCACTCAGCACAACCACAGCATCACTCAGCGCAACCACAGCATCACTCAGCGCAACCACAGCATCACTCAGCGCAACCACAGCATCACTCAGCGCAACCACAGCATCACTCAGCGCAACCACAGCATCAATCAGAGCCAGCACAGCATCAATCAGAGCCAGCACAGCATCAATCAGAGCCAGCACAGCATCAATCAGAGCCAGCACAGCATCACTCAGCACCAACACAACATCTCTCAACGCCATCACAGCATCACTCCGTGCAACCACAGCATCACTCCGTGCAACCACAGCATCACTCAGCACAACCACAGCATCACTCAGCACAACCACAGCATCACTCAGCACAACCACAGCATCACTCAGCACAACCACAGCATCACTCAGCACAACCACAGCATCACTCAGCACAACCACAGCATCACTCAGCACAACCACAGCATCACTCAGCACAACCACAGCATCACTCAGCACAACCACAGCATCACTCAGCACAACCACAGCATCACTCAGCACAACCACAGCATCACTCAGCACAACCACAGCATCACTCAGCACAACCACAGCATCACTCAGCACAACCACAGCATTACTCAGCACAACCACAGCATTACTCAGCACAACCACAGCATTACTCAGCACAACCACAGCATTACTCAGCACAACCACAGCATTACTCAGCACAACCACAGCATTACTCAGCACAACCACAACATTACTCAGCACAACCACAGCATCACTTAGCGCCACAACAACATCACTCAGCGCCACCACAACATCACTCCGCGCCACCATAGCTTTACTCAGCGACACCACATCATCACTCGGGGCCAACACTGCATCGCTCAGCGCCACCACAGCATCGCTCAGCGACACCACATCATCGCTCAGCGCCGCCACTGCATCGCTCAGCGCCGCCACTGCATCGCTCAGCGCCGCCACTGCATCGCTCAGCGCCGCCACTGCATCGCTCAGCGCCGCCACTGCATCGCTCAGCGCCGCCGCAGCTTCGCTCAGCGCCGCCGCAGCTTCGCTCAGCGCCGCCGCAGCTTCGCTCAGCGCCGCCGCAGCTTCGCTCAGCGCCGCCGCAGCTTCGCTCAGCGCCGCCGCAGCTTCGCTCAGCGCCGCCGCAGCTGCCGGCTCAGCGCCGCCGCAGCTTCGCTCAGCGCCGCCGCAGCTCGCTCAGCGCCGCCGCAGCTTCGCTCAGCGCCGCCGCAGCTTCGCTCAGCGCCGCCGCAGCTGCGCTCAGCGCCGCCGCAGCCGCGCTCAGCGCCGCCGCAGCTCGCTCAGCGCCGCCGCAGCTCGCTCAGCGCCGCCGCAGCTTCGCTCAGCGCCGCCGCAGCTTCGCTCAGCGCCGCCGCAGCTCGCTCAGCGCCGCCGCAGCTCGCTCAGCGCCGCCGCAGCTTCGCTCAGCGCCGCCGCAGCTCGCTCAGCGCCGCCGCAGCTCGCTCAGCGCCGCCGCAGCTTCGCTCAGCGCCGCCGCAGCTCGCTCAGCGCCGCCGCAGCTTCGCTCAGCGCCGCCGCAGCTTCGCTCAGCGCCGCCGCAGCTTCGCTCAGCGCCGCCGCAGCATCACTCAGCACCACCTGAGTATCATTCAGCATCACCTCAGCATCGTCTCCGCAACAGTCACCACCACCACCACCACCACTACCACCTCAGCATCACTCAGCACCACCTCAGCCTGCTCTCGGAATCTGGCATCTGTTGATTCTCCCCTAGCGTCTGGCCGCTGCTAGTGTTATAATACAGGTACTAGTTCCCAACCTTCACCCTCCGATTGTTTATGCCCCCTCAAAAAAAAAGCTTTAACAAACAACCATTGCCAGCATTGCAAGAACAAAAGAAAACTGAGGACATTTTTTATTGTAAATACTTTTTTTAATATGGTCGTTCAGTTTTACATAATGCCTTCTTGGTCATATATAAAGTAACAAAAATGCTTCTGACACTTTTTTATTATAACTTTTCAGCATGCCGCACAGCAGCCACACTTCTCTACAGCACAGCTTGAAGACATAGACAAAATCAATAGCTCTGGCTAAACACTTATAAGGCCCCAAAGGCGAGACCTATTGGCTATGCCAATGCTTGTCGTCTTAAGTTGCGGGAATCTGAGGAAGGGAAGGTTCAGGGTGCCCCTAAATACTAGATTTAGGGGCGTTACAGGTAGGTAAAGGGCAGGGACCAATGGGTCCCTGCCCTGGGGGTGGGTACACTCCCTATCCTGCCACTCTCCTGTGGGAGGGGGGCAGGAGCCTAGTCCTGATTGGGCAGGGCTCCCCATCTTCAAGATGGCGAGAGCCCGGAGATGTGCTTCACCTCGCCTCCCCCACCTGAGGGGTGGGGTTGGCAGAGGCTGGCACACCCCTTTCCTCCCTTGTTGTTTCCCGCCAGTCTTCCCGCCAGGATGGGGGAAGAACCGGTGGGGGCCAGTTGCTGAGTACAGCAAGTGGTCTGGGGAAGCTCAGAAAGGCGGAATGCCTTAGAAGCTTCCCCTGCCCATCCTGGGGAGGAGGCCTAGCACCTCGCCCAGGACGTGCATTGTTGCAGGCCCGGGAGAGCGGATGGCTCTCTACCCAGGGGTCCAGCAACATGTCTGCTGTGTGGCAGCCTAGGCAGCCCCTCAGACAAGACGTAGATTGTAGGTTAGGTTCAGGGGGCAACTCTAAGTTGCCCTCTGTCGTGCATTTTACAGTAAATCCCACACTGGCATCAGTGTGGGTTTACTGTGCTGAGGAGTTTGATACCAAACTTCTCAGTCTTCAGTGCAGCCATCATGGTGCTGTGGAGTTCGTGCTGACGACCTCCCAGCACCATATACTCGCAATGGCAGCACTGCACACAGTGCCCAGGAATGGACCTGGGTACTGTAGGGGCACAGGGCTCATGCACCTGTACCCTCACCACTGGCATAGGGCACCCAGCTAGAGGGGTGACTGAGGTATGCCAGGGCAGTGTGTTTGTGGGCATGGCACACAGGGATGTGTGTCATGTCGACTCTGTTTTGTTCTGCACCAAGACACTCAGCCTGCAAGGGCAGTGTGTGTGTGTGTGTCAGGGTACAGGGCCTCTAAGGGTGGCACAATAAGTGCTGCAGCCCTTAGGGGTCTTCTCTGGTCACAGTGCCCTGGGTACCTAGGGTACCATTTACCAGGGGCTTACCTGTGGCCAGAGATGCCAATGGGGTTTAGGCTTAGTACAGTTTTTAGGGAAGGAACACAGGCCCTGGGTACCTGATTGGCAGGGATCCAGGGCACACCAAGGAAAAGTGCATCAGTTATCAGGCAAAAAGTGGGGGGGTTACTGCAACAGAAACCCACTTTCCTACAGTATTGTCCCTGATACCCATGGTAACAGTCCATCGTGAATTGCCAAGCAAGGTCTCCTCCAGAAGGAAACGCAATAACCATGTCTAGGCGTAGCAGTTGGACTGAGGGTGTCACTGCAACGAACAAGGTGTTGAATGGACTGCTTAATTAGTGTCAGCCACTGGTGATTACTCATGTCTCCACGTGCCTTTACTAAGGATATGTCAGTGGCTGCAAGTTGCTCTGTGGATCGAGGATGCACTTAATCCAGTGTCTGAGACTGGAGTGGGTGGGGACATCCTTTAGGAAAAAATTGCTTTCTTTGGATATTTTTTAGGGCATTCTGTGTTGGTTGATGTAGGTATCTGACCTGTGAGAAATCCTTTTATCTTATGATGGCTGTTGTCACAGTTGTATTTTTTTCCTCATTTCTCTTGGTGACATGTAGATCAGGGGTTTCTAGTCTCCTGCGGAGCAGAGGAGTCAGATCTGCTCTAGTTGCACCTGATTTGGTTGGCGTTCAATGTATTCCTCCCCTTGATCTGGTGGATCAGGTCTTCACCAACATAATTGCCAGGTGCTCTGTCAGAATTCTGGTTTTTTATCCTCTCTCTGGAATCCTAGAGATTGTGATACTGGGCTACTGTTTCTGATGTCTCACTGTCAGTCGTTTTGCAGATTCTCTAATCATGTCGTTGGGCAAACAGGTGTTCTCTTGCAGGTCACAAATTGCTTTTCCATAAGGTGTTTCAGTCAACGTTTGCCTCTGGGGTGTACTTCAGGCAGATCTGTTTATCACTCAGGAGAATGCTAGTTGTTCCCTGTAGCAAGGGGCTCTCTGGAGTTTTCTTGTGGTTGGAATTCAGTCATCCTTACCAATCTGCCTCCTGATGCCCCCTTTTCCCTAATTCATCTTGTTCGAAGGAAGCAGAAGTAGGACTATGGACCAGGTTGTTCTTGCTTACTCCGCACTGAGGGTTTGGTATCTGGATCTTCTCCTATTCATGGTTTGCTTTTCTTCCTTTTGTGCTTGGGGGGGGGGAAGAGTATATCTCGCTCTAGGGGAAGTGTAAGGTGATTAACCTGAATCTTACCAGCTTGCATCTTTGTGCTTTGTGATTGAGTGGTGTCATACTTGCTGCCTCTCCACTAAACCAACTTCTACCTGCTGCTGGTCACTCTTTAAGGCAGTGTGACAAGGAGAACGTTTATAAGCTAAGGCACACAATTGTCTTAATTTGTGGCTCTCCAAGACTTTGTGCATGATGAAAGTTTACCTCTTGGCTTTATTAGAATTAGTTTTTTGGTTCTGAATTCTTTGTTGAAATTGCATGTTGTGAAGTTTTTTGAGATGTCTGAAAACGGTTTCCATTGAGACCTTCATTTGCTCCTATCACTTCTACTGATTTTCCATTTGAGCCTATGCACAGCTGCTCTGAGAGGCCCTACACTGAAAGAGGTCTTATTGCTCTTATCTCCAGCAAGTCAATTGTTGGCCTTTTCTGTTCATCTTCGATTTGCTTGGTTCTTCTGGTGCCTTTGAGAACCAGCATCCTTTTTGCTCCACTAGTTTTCCTGTTCTATATTGTCAAACTATTACCGGCAGATGTTTACCTGTCCTCTTCACCCTCCGAAGAGGAGAGACTGCATTGCTTGGATTTGCGGTATACTGAGTTTTTGCATTGACAGAATTTAGTCCGTTCTGTTGGCCTTCAGCGGTTCACTGGCTTTGCATGTACCGATGAGGGCAAAGTGATCCAGAAGAGGAAGGTTACTCACTGGTTTGGCATCTGTCTTACTTTGCTATGACGTATCCAAAAAAGGAGCCAGTTGCAGGCATTAGGACACTTCATCAGGTTGAAGGCTTCTTTGACATTGTCAAAGGGCATTCCTGTGCTGGACATCTGTCGGGCTGCAGCATGAATTTTGGTCCACACAACCACGAGGCAGTACAACCTTGATTTTCAAGCCTGCAGTGATTGTCCTTATGCCAGGGCCATGCTTCGAGACTTCTCAGTGTAATTAGGTCCTCAGATCCACCTACTTGGAGTACTACTTGCATATTTATTCACAAGGTGAGGAATCGGAGGGTGAAGTATTCATAAGAAATAAATGTTTGTTACTTTTCGATACAAATCCATCTGGTGGATATTATAACTACCTGCATAATTCCAATTACTTCAGTATCCCCAGTCTGAGGAATGGTCTTTAATTTTTATTAAGTTCCAAATAGGTCTATTTTTGTATACTGCCACCATTGCTAAAGCATTCAGTCTAATTTGTCCATGAAAGCATGCACAAAAGGACCATAATTGATTTTGGTACATGGAGTGAAGTCTTGTGTGGCTCTCATAACTGTAGGTTCCAAAGCCCTAGCTGGAACCATGAAAGTCACTTGGAGCTGGAGAGCTATTGCATGTTTCCTGGGCCAGTCTCACATCTGTGAGATTTGAGTTAAGGAATCTGTGTAGATAGAGTAACTACCATAAAGAAAGTTATTGAAAGAAGGTAGCATCTTATTTATGGTTGTAGAAAATGTGGTGCTATTTAAATGACTTGGTTGAATTATAAATGGGAACATATATTTTGTATTCCTCAAGTCTAATTTCATTTTGTTTTTAACTGGTTGTTTAATCTTTTTTAGGTGGGAAACACTTGACAGTTTTATGCAGCATGATGTACAAGAGTTATGTAGAGTGGTAAGTGATGGCTTTTAAAATTATTTTAGCTTTGTGGCCTCACACAAATGATTTTGTGCCTACATAAATTGAAATCCGTTTTTTCCAGCATTGGATTCCTGTTGATAAATATGATGTAATCCTTTGCAGCTGGTGTTTAAGGTAAACTTAAATAAGATACCACTCCGGGGTAAACTGTAGTTTTGTTTCAAGACGGTACAGCAAGTATAGAACTGTATTCAGTGTAACAGGTTCTTGGAAGAACTGTAATGTGCACTGCAGATTCCATTCTCTATCTTGCGTGTGCTGATCTGTCACATGCCTGCACCACCACATTGCCAAACCTGCACTCAAATACAGTCAAAATGACAATTAACACAGAATTGTGTAAATACATCAGAGTATAGCTCAGTCTTGTGAGAAAGTGCCCTCTTTCTGCATGGTTGCCCCCACTTTTTGCTGAATTGCTGATGTACTTTGACTGAGTGTGCTCTGGGCTCCTGCTAATCAGGTACCCAGGGCCTATGTTCTTTCCCTAAAACTGCATTGAAGCCTAAACCCAATTGGCATCTCTGGCCACAGGTCAGCCCCTGGTAAATGGTACCACAGGTACCCAGGGCACTGTGACCAGGGAAGACCTCTAAGGGCGCATCACTTATTGTGCCACCCTTAGAGGCCCTGTACCCTGACACACTCGCACTGGCTTAGCAGGCTGCGTGTCTTGGTGCAGAACAAAGTGAAGAGTCGACATGGCACACATCCCTGTGTGCCATGCCTACAACCCACTCCCCTGGCATAGATCAGTCACCCCTCTAGCTGGGTGCCCTATACCAGTGGTGAGGGTACAGGTGCATGAGCCCTGTACCCCTACAGTGCCCAAGTCCATTCTTAGACACTGTAAGTGCAGTGCTGCCATTAAGAGTATATGGTGCTGGGAGTTTGTCATTACGAACTCCACAGCACCATAATGGCTACACTGAAAACTGAGTTTGGTATCAAACTTCTTAGCACATTAAACCCACACTGATGCCAGTGTGGGATTTAATGAAAAATGCACACAGAGGGCATCTTTGAGATGCCCCCTGAAAAACGACCAGCCTCTGGTGGGTTCCCTGACTGGTACACACCAGCCTGCCACCACGAGACATGTTTCTGGACCCCTAGTGTGGGAGCCTACGCTCCCTGAGCCCAGAAACAAAGCCTTTCCTGGGCGGAGGTGTACACACCTCCCCCAGGCAAGGAAGAGCCATCTGTGGCAGGGGAGCTTCAAAGGCCTGGCAGCCTTTGTAATGCGACCCCCCAGCCTCTCCTGCTATCAGGGGCAGGCCCCCTTCCTGTCTCCCCTCCCTTTCGGAAGGGAAGACAGGCGGGGAAAACTAGCCAGCCCAGGAGGTGTGCCCACCTCTGCCAACTCCACCCCTCAGGTGGGGGAGGCGAGGTGAAGCCCATTCTCCAGTGCTCGCCATCTTGCAGATGGCAGGCACTCCCCAATCAGGACTAGGGATTGTGCTCACTCCCCCACGTGGGGTGAGCACACCAAGGGTGTAGTCACCCTAAGGTCAGTAGCCCATTGGCTACTGACCTCAAGACCCCTAAAACGCCCCCTAAATACAGTATTTAGGGGGCAGCCCTGAACCAGGAAGGCAGATCCAGCAACAACAAGAAAAGGAAGGACGAGAAGCCGTGCAGAGCTAACAAGAGGACGACGCCCACTGACTTGGCCCCAGCCCTACAGGCCTGTCTCCCCTCGAACCTGCTCCTGCAAAACCCCGGCGTGTCCAGCGGCCAGCAACCTCAAAAACCCCGGAGGACCTGCCTGCCTTCACTTTCCAAGCGGTTTCTCCCGTGAACACCGGACGTGTTTGAACTGCAGCTTCTGGTGCCAGCCAGGAACGGTGAATCCCGCACACTCTGCACCCGCCGAATCCGGCCCGAGCGGGCAATTACCCAGAGGAGGTCCCCCCGGCGATCCTGATCCGAGATCCGACGACCCCTGACCTGCCTCAAGCCTCGTGACGACGCCTGCAGCCTCAATCTAGAGGACCCCCCCTACCGCGACCAGAGCGGGTAAGAAAATCCGACGTCCCAAGGCACCCCTGCACCAGACGCCCCACGGCCTTGTGAGCCCAAACCAACGGTGCCTAACCAACCCTCTACATCCCAACTTACCCCTCGAAGTGGTGGTAGCTCCTGGAAGATCCTCGTCCCCGAGCCTGCAGTGTTTCTTTGTCCCGGAGAATCTCCATTGAAATCAACAGGGCACCCGACCTCAAAACAGCACCCGGCCGCCCTAGTGCCGCTGAGGGTGCCCCTTTGGTGCTAACTTGGTCCCCAACGTGCCCTGAGCTTAACCCTAGGAGCTTTGCTCCCACAACCCCGTGGCCTGCTTGCCAGCGGCCACCAACCGGAGTCCCCCTATCCTCCATAGGATAACATTGGGCCTCAACACTCTGCACCCGGCCGCCCTAGTGCCGCTGAGGGTGCAACAACAGTGCATCACTGACCCTGGGAGACCCCCCCCCCCGAGTCTAACCCCAGAACCCTAATTCAAAAGACCGATTACTTACCTTGAAACCGATAACTCATTTTTCCTCATAGGATAACATGGACACTTTTTTCTCTCAAAAAGTTTCTAAATGTTGACTTTTGAAAACTACAAATATTCCTTAAAAAGGTAGGCAGAGGTAAAGTTAGATAGAACCTTACTCTCTATTTGTGTTTGTGTGGTCGAGCAGTAAGGCAGTATCCGAGGACAGTGTTAAGCATTTGTTGTACACACTCAGTCAGCAAATGAATTCACACACTCAGACTGAACTTCAGACCAATTGTTTTTGTATAAAAATATTCTTTTAGTTATTTTATTTTCTAGAACCAAGCAAGCCTGGCACAGGTAAGCAATAAATACTTTACAGTAGTAATGCAATTGAAATACAGTTTGAATGATAATTGTATATGCACTTTGGTTTGATTTACAGTATGGATGCAGAGAAATGCAATACTTAGTAAATGCAGTACATAGACTTGAATAGGCTTTTTAGTAAAATAGCAGGTAAGTAACTTTTAAGATTACTAGGCTTTCACAGAGTAGTATACCTAGATACTACTCTGGGACATTTCCTGAAAACAGGTAAGTAAAATCGTTTTTGTTAGATTATGCAATTTTAAAGAATTTCTTTAGTTTCTCAAACTCCACATTTAGAAACTTTTCACAGAAAAACAGTCAATGTTATCCTATGGAGGAAAATAGTGTTATCGGTTTTGAGGCAAGTATTTGGTAGTGGGAGTTGAGGTTCTGGGGGTAGACTCAGGGGTCCACCAGGGTCAAGGATGCACTCTAGTTACACACTCAGCGGCACTAGGGCGGCCGGGTGCAGAGTGCTGTTTCGACGTCGGACGCCCTGTTTTCAATGGAGAATCTCCGGTTTGGAAAGAGACACTGCAGGCTTGGGGACGAAGGTCTTCTGGGTGCGACCACCACTTTGAGAGGTTAGTTAGGGGTTGGTTAGGCACCGTCGGTTTGGGCACACAAGGTCGAGGGCGTCTGGTGCAGGGGTGCCTTTTGGGGTCGGATCTTCTTACCAGGTCCTGGTCGCGGTTAGGGGGGCCTTCTGGATTTAGGCTGCATGCGTCGGCTGGAGGCAGGTCAGGGGTCGCCGGATCTCGGGTCAGGATCGCCGGGGTGACCTCCTCGTGGTGTTTGATCGCTCGGGCCATGAACGGCGGGTGCAGAGTGGGGCGGATCCACGGTGTCCGGCCGGAGCCAGAGGTTGCAGATGAACAAATCCGGTGTTCACAGGAGACAAAAACTTTGTGGTTGAAGGCAGGCAGGTCCTCCAGGGTTTTCGAGGTTGCTGGCTGCAGGACACACTGGGATTTCGCAGGAGCAGGTTCGAGTGGGAGACAGGCCGGTAGGGCTGGGGCCAAGTCGGTGGGAGTCTTCCTCTTGTTAGCTGTTGCATTGCTGTTCGGTCCTTCGTCTTCTCCTTGTTGCAGGTTCTTGTCTGAGGAAGCAAGGTTCAGGGGTTCTCCTAAATACTAGATTTAGGGGCGTTAGAGGTAGGTAAAAGGCAGGGACCAATGGGTCCCTTCTGTGGGGTGGGTACACCCCCTATTATGCCACCCTCCAGTGGGAGGGGGGCATGAGCCTGTCCCTGGTTGGCTGGGTACCCCCATCTTCAAGATGGCGGGGACTGAGAGTTGTACTTTACCTCGCCTCCCCCACCTGAGGGGTGGAATTAACAGAAGTGGGCACACCTCTCTTCCTCACTTGTTTTTCCCGCCGGGTCTCCCGCCCAAAGTGGGGGTCAGAACCAGTGGGGACCAGTTGCTGAGAGCAACAAGTGGCCTGGGGAAGCTCACAAAGGTGGCAAGCCGTTGAAGCTTCCCCTTCGTGAACCCTGCCCATCCTGGGGGAGGAGGCTTGGCACCTCTTCCCAGGATGTGCATTGTTTCAGGCCCCAGAGAGCAGCAGGCTCTCGACCCAGGGGTCCAGAAACAGGTCTGGTGGTGGCAGCTGAAGCAGCCACTCAGCCTGGACACTAGTGGTGGGTTAGTTTTCAGGGGGCATCTCTAAGATGCCCTCTGTGTGCATTTTTCATTAAGTTCCACACTGGCATCAGTGTGGGTTTAATGTGCTGAGAAGTTTGATACCAAACTTCTCAGTTTTCAGTGCAGCCATTATGGTGCTGTGGAGTTTGTAATGACAAACTCTCAGCACCATATACTCTTAATTGCAGCACTGCACTTACAATGTCTAAGAATTGGCTTGGACACTGTAGGGGTACAGGGCTCATGCACCTGTACCCTCACCACTGGTATAGTGCACCCAGCTAGAGGGGTGACTGATCTATGCCAGGGCAGTGGTTTGTAGGCATGGCACACAGGGATGTGTGCCATGTTGACTCTTCACTTTGTTCTGCACCAAGGCACGCAGCCTGCAAAGGCAGTGTGAGTGTGTCAGGGTACAGGACCTCTAAGGGTGGCACAATACGTGCTGCAGCCCTTAGAGGCCTTCTCTGGTCAGGTACCTGTGGCACCATTTACCATGGGCTGACCTGTGGCCAGAGATGCCAATTGGGATTAGGCTTCAATGCAGTTTTAGGGAAAGAACATAGGCCCTGGGTACCTGATTAGCAGGAGCCCAGGGCACACTCAGTCAAAGCACATCAGCAATTCAGCAAAAAGTGGGGGCAACCATGCAGAAAGAGGGCACTTTCACTCAATCTTACACATAGATTTCAAAATTGCCTTTCCTGGCTATTCGCAGCACCACCAGAGTTTAAAATTCCTCATGCCTCCGTATTCTAAAATGTACCCAATGCATGTCGGGATAATATCCGTATGGGGTAACTACAATACAAGATATTATAAAGAACTCCCCACATCCCTTTTTTTTTTTTTTTTTTTTTTTTGCATGGTTACCCCCTAAATTTTTGCCAGATACCTGATGCTAACTTGGCTGTGTGGTAGGACCCTGCTAACCAGGCCCCAGCACGTGTTCTTTCCCAAAATTGCACCATTGCTCCCACAATTGGCACAACTCTGGGCCACATGCAAGTCCCTTGTAAAAGGTACCAGTGGTACCAAGAGCCTTTTGACCAGAGAGGGACCCCTAGGGCTGCAGCCTGTATTGTGCCACCCTAAGGGGCCCAACACCAAACACATACACACTACCATTGCAGGCTATGTGTTGTGGTGTGACCCAAACTAAGAGTCAACATGGCACACCGACCTGGATGCCATACCTACCAACCAGTGCCCGTGGCATAGGTAAGTCGCCCCTAAGGCAGGGTGCACTATACCACAGGTGAGGGCATAGCTGCATGAGCAGTGTGCCCGTACAGTGTCTGAGTCCATTCTTGGACATGAAGTGCAGTGAAACCATTTCGAGTACATGGGCTTGGGAGTATGTGTGAGAAAGTGCTGTCTTTCTGCATGGTTGCCCCCACTTTTTGCTGAACTGCTGATGTACTTTGACTGAGTGTGCTCTGGGCTCCGGCCAATCAGGTACCCAGGGCCTATGTTCTTTCCCTAAAACTGCATTGAAGACCAAACCCAATTGGCACACTCTGGCCACAGGTCAGTCCCTGGTAAATGGTACCACAGGTACCCAGCGCACTGTGACCAGGGGAGGCCTCTGAGGGCTGCAGCACTTATTGTGCCACCCTTGGAGGCCCTGTACCTTTACACTCACACACTGCTGTTGCAGACTGCGTGTTTTGGTGCAGAACAAAGTGAAGAGTCGACATGGCCCACATCTGTGTGCCATGCCTACAACCCACTGGTTTAGGTCAGTCACCCCTCTAGCTGGGTGCACTATACCAGTGGTGTGAGTACAGGTGCATGAGCCCTGTACCCCTACAGTGTCTAAGCCAATTCTTCGACCTTGTAAGTGCAGTATTGCCATTAAGAGTATATGGTGCTGGGAGTTTGTCATTACGAACTCCACAGTACCATAATGGCTTTACTGAAAACTGAGAAGTTTGGTATCAAACTTCTCAATACATTAAACCCACACTGATGCCAGTGTGGGATTTAATGAAAAATGCACAGAGGGCATCTTAGGGATGCCCCCTGACAAATGACCTAATACTAGTGTCCAGGCTGAGTGGCTGCTCCCCAGCTGCCACCACCAGACATGTTTCTGGACCACTGGGTCGAGAGCCTGCTGCTCTCTGGGGTCTGAAACAATGCACATCCTGGGACGAGGTGCCAAGCCTTCTCCCCCAGGATGGGCAGGGTCAACGAAGGGGAAGCTTCAAAGTCTTGCCGCCTTTGTGAGCTTCCCCAGGCCTTTTGATGCTTCCAGCACTGGTCACCACCGGTTGTGACCCCCACTTTTCCGCCGGAACACCAAGTGAGGAAGGGAGGTGTGCCAACCTCTGCCAGGGAGGCGAGGTGAAGCACAACTCTGTCCCTCCCATATTGCAGATGGGGGGGACCCCACCAACCAGTGTGAGGCATATGCCCCCCTCCCACTGGAGGGTGGCATAATAGGAGGTGTACCCACCCCAGGGAAGGGACCCATTGGTCCCGACCCATACCTACGTGTAACGCCCCTAAATTTATTATTTCTGGCAAACCTCAACCTTGTGTCCTCAGAGGAGAAGAAACAAGGAGGAGGACCGAAGAGCCATGCTGAAGGACAACAACAACTGCCTTGGCCCCAGCCCTACCGGCCTGTCCCAACATCGACCTGCTTCAGCGAAATCCCAGTGTGTGCTGCAGCTAGCAGCCCCCACGAACCCGGAGGACCTGCCCTGCCTTCTCAAAGCAAGACTATCTCCCACGAGCAACGGATTTTCTCACCCACAAACTATGGCTCCAGCCAAATCCGCAGGTCAGCACCACTCTGCACTAGACGCCCACGGCCCGAGTTAGAGTGGGAGAACACCACAAGGAGGTCTCACTGGCGATCCTGACCTGGGATCCGAGGATCCCTGACCTGCCTCAGGTCTCCAACCGACGCCTGCAGTCCCTTTCTGGAGGATCCACACGACCGGAGCCGGTAAGAAAAACCAGACGCCAAAGACACCCCAGTACCCGACGGCTCATGGCCTTGGGTGGCTCAACTAACAGTGTCCCGGCACGCCAGGCATCCCAACTTACCTCTTCAACTGGTAGTCGCCTCCAGAAGATCTTCGTCCCCGAGCCTGCAGTGTTTGTTGCAACCAGAGAATCCCCATTGAAATCAACAGGGCGCGCAGTGCCAAAACAGCACCCTGCACCCAGCTGCCCCTTTGCTGCTGTGGGTGCACTTTGTGTGCTGATCTGGATCCCCCTTTGCCCTTAACCTAACACCAGGTGCTTTGCTCCCACAACCTTGTGGCCTGCTCATGAGCAGCCACCAACCGGAGGCCCCCTATCCTCTATTGGATAACATTGGGCCTCAGCACTCTGCACCCTGCCGCCCTAGTGCCGCTGAGGGTGCTTTGAGAGTGCATCCTTGACCCTGTGGGAACCCTTGTTCTAACCCCAGAACCCCAACTCCCACAACCAATTACTGACGTGTAAATCGATAAATCCATTTCCTCCGATAGGATTGCATTGACTTCTTTTCTTGGAAAATTCTTGTGGAGTTGGTTTGTAGATGCCTTAAACTCAAATGTACAAAAAATGAATTACTTACCTTTTCTCTAGGAAGTGTCCCAGTGTGATATCTAGGCATATCACACTGTGGCTAAAAAGTAACTTAAAAAGTAATGGGAAAAGTAGCGTAGAAAGTAATTTTGACTGTTGACTTGCCTGTAAGCGAAACGATAGCATCCAGCTGCATTTCAATAGCATTTCAACTGCATTATACCTGCAAAGTATTATTTCGCTTACCTGCACCAGGCCTGGCTTGGTTATAGAAATAAAATAAATATATCTGAAAGAGACACGTTAGTGACAGATTCCTTACCTTAGAATATCCCCAGGCGTCAGGCTGGATCCGGAAAGTTTTTTGCGTAGCAGTACCCTTGCGCGTCGGTAGGCGGCGTCGTGCGGCTCCGCGTCCGTCGTCGGCGTCGTGATCGCCGGGATGACGTCGCGGGCAGTACTTAGGCGCCGCCCCTGCGCGCTGACGTCAGTTCTGTTCTTCTTTTTCCGCGCCAGTAAGCGCAGATCCGGGAAGAGCAGTGCCCTAGTCACTTTTTGACTATCTTTTTGTGAAATTTTTCACTGTTCTCTTCAACGAGTCTTCACGACTCCTAAGGTGTCGTAGGGATGCCCGGCTTTAAGCCCTGCGAGGTATGTGGTCGTATGATGTCCATCACGGACCCCCACCTCGAGTGTCTCTTCTGCCTCGGCCGAGGCCACGACACGAAGTCGTGCCCTGACTGCCGGAAACTTCATCCGAAGGCTTTGCGAGAGCGGTCTCGAAAGCTCCTTGAAGTCCGGCAGTCGGCTCCGCGCCGCAGCAAGCCCCGGTCCCGGGAGAGGTCGAGGGGCCGGACGCGGAGTCCCCGCCGTTCGTCGGAATCCAAGTCTTCGCGCTCCTCCGGTAAGTCGAAGCACAAGAAGTCTAAGCGGCGTCATCGCTCTAAGACTTCGCCTCGCCGGTCGCGCGACTCGGCTGAGGTCCCTGTCGGCACCGTCCCCGCCCCGCGGCCCCGGACGTGCCTGTCGAGTTGCCCCCGCATTACCCGTCCTTCCCGGGTTCGGGGCGACTCCGGCCGAGTACAGAAATTCCTGTCGGCCATGGCCCGCCTCTTCGGGCCTCAAGGTCCCTCCGGTGCGCCTTCGGGCCCCGCGGGCCCAGATGGGGTTGCTCCGGCGTCGCCGTCGACTCCGGTCCCGGCGTCGCCTGTCCCACCAGCCTTCGTCCCGGCCTCGGCTCCGGCCCCGGCCTCGACCCCGGTTCCGGTGGTGCCGCAACCTCCATCGACGCCGGTTGACCTAACCACGCCTCCGCCGACGCCGATGTCCCCGGTGCCGTTTCCGACGCCGTCCGGGGCTCCGGGCGGCGTCGTTCCCCGGTTCTCCCCGGGTCCGGACATGGAGCCGGACCGGCGTCGCCCGACGCCGGTTCCGGCGCCGATGAGGCCTTGGGTCCCTTATGTCCCTCCTCCTCCATCTTTTCAACCTGAGGAGGACCAGGAGAGCTGGGAGGGGTCTGACGACCCTCTCACACAACAGTGCGAGTTTGACCCGGACTGGGTTGAGGAACTTGGGGATGCCAGTGGGCTGGATACCTCCCCCGACTCTGGCATGCTGTCTTCTCCCGTGGCAACGGAGGAGGGGGCTAATTTTGCAACGGTGTTGCGTAGAGCTGCTGGAGCCTTAAATCTCCAGTTGCCTACAGTGGCCGTCAGGACTAACCTCCTGACAGAAGTGCTTCAGCCGGCGGCCTCCTCTTCGGAGCCTGTGCTGCCGTTCAACGATGCACTCACTGACGTTCTTTTGGGTGCCTGGTCCAAACCCACCACAGGGGCTCCTGTGGATAGGAACGTGGCCCGACGCCATCGCCCGGCTCCGGGCGACCCCTGTTTCTCTCCCAACACCCCACCCCTGAGAGCTTGGTTGTCCAAGCCTCTGCCTCCCAAACAGCCTTCCCTACCGCCCCTCCGGATAGGGAATCCAAGCGCCTGGATCACTTTGGGAAGAAGGCTTTCTCTTCCTCCAGTGCTGGCTTGCGGTCTGTTAATACCGCTTGCCTCTTGGGCCGATACACCCACTCCCTGTGGGATTCGGTGGCTGATGTTTTGCCGCAGTGTTCTGAGGAGGTCCAGACACTGCTTACCCGCGCTATTGCGGAAGGGCGTGATGCGGCTAAGTATACCATCCGCTGTGGCCTTGATACCGCCGACTCGCTGGGCAGATCGCTTGCAACGACGGTGGCGCTGCGTCGCCACGCCTGGCTGAGAACCACTGGTTTTTCAGGGGATGTCCAGAATACTCTCATGGACATGCCCTTTGATGGAGTCGGTCTCTTTGGTTCAAAGGCGGACCATGCGCTGGAGCGTTTCAAGGATTCACGGGCTACTGCTAAGTCCCTGGGCCTTGCTGTTGTGCGCCCTACGCAAACGTCTGCTTTTCGCCCCTTTCGTGGCCACGGAAGGGGCGCCCAGTCACGTCCACAGCCCGGCCAACGGCCCGCGCAGCAAGCGCCTTCGCGTGGCCGAGGACGTGGATACCGCCGTGGCGGTTCGGGCAACCAGCGTGCGGGTCAGGCCACCACCTCCAACCCGTCCGCGGCCTCCAAGCCCTCCTAGTCCCTCCTTTCAGGTGCACAGCACGCCAGTCGAGGGCAGGGTCCGCCATCACCTTCACCACTGGCGTCCCATCACCTCGGACAAGTGGGTCTTGGACATTGTCCGAAGGGGCTACTCCCTCCCCTTCGAGACCACCCCCCAGCCATGCCACCTCAATTCCACCGCATGTCAGGGGATCACTTGGTGCTTCTACAGAAGGAAGTCACGGCCCTCTTGGCCAAGAGGGCCATCGAGCATGTTCCGACCCCAGAAGTAGGGCGTGGTTGCTACTCCCACTACTTTCTGGTGCCCAAAAAGGACAAGGAGGACATGCGTCCTATCTTGGACCTCCGGAACGTCAATCGCTTCCTCCGGAAGGAGAAGTTCAAGATGCTCACCCTAGCTCAGGTCTTGACTGCCCTCGACCCCGGAGACTGGTTGGTAGCGTTGGACTTGCAGGACGCCTATTTCCACATCCCCGTCCTGCCGGCCCACCGGCGTTACCTTCGGTTCACGGTAGGCCTCGAGCATTTTCAGTTCACCGTGCTCCCCTTTGGCCTTACCAGTGCCCCTCGGGTGTTCACGAAAGTGATGGCGGTGGTCGCAGCTCATCTGCGCCGGGCAGGGGTTTCAGTCTTCCCCTACCTCGACGACTGGCTGCTGAAGGCGGGCTCGTCCCAGGCAGTTGTCTCCCACCTCCAGACTACGGCCGAACTCCTGCACTCGCTGGGGTTCTCCATCAATGTGCCAAAGTCGCATCTGATTCCTTCTCCACAGCTCCTTTTCATCGGAGCAGTTCTGGACACGACGCAGTTTCGGGCCTATCCTCCCGAACGGCGAGTCCGGGATATTCAGGCTATGATTCCGATCTTTCAGCCCTTATCCTGGGTTTCGGTACGGATGACCCTGAGGCTGCTGGGCCTCATGGCCTCCTGCATCCTGCTGGTCGATCATGCCAGATGGCATATGCGGGCTCTGCAGTGGGACCTGAAGTTCCAGTGGGCGCAGCACCAGGACAACCTGTCCGATCACGTCCAGATCTCGGAGGGGACTGCAAAACAGTTGCAGTGGTGGCTCTCGAACCGGCAATGGGTCATGGGCAGATCCCTCTCCCTTCCCCAGCCAGAGCACACAGTCGTGACGGACGCGTCCCTTCTGGGATTGGGCGGTCACATGGGAGAGGCGGAGATCAGAGGCCTCTGGTCTCAGGCGGAGTCCCGGCTCCATATCAACCTTCTGGAGCTCCGGGCGATCCGACTTGCACTCAAGGCATTCCTTCCCTCTGTCAAAGGGAAGGTAGTGCAGGTGTTCACAGACAACACCACTGCCATGTGGTACTGCAACAAACAAGGCGGGGTGGGGTCGTGGACCCTTTGTCAGGAGGCTCTGCGCCTCTGGACATGGCTGGACCACCAGGGCATGTTCCTGGTGGTTCAACACCTGGCAGGTTCCCTGAACGCCAGGGCGGACGAACTCAGCCGCAGGTGCATGATGGATCACGAATGGCGTCTTCACTCGGAAGTGGCGCAAGGACTCTTTCTACAGTGGGGAGAGCCTTGGTTAGATCTATTCGCCACCGAAGAGAACGCGCAATGTCATCAGTTCTGCGCGTTGGAATTTCCAAGGCGGCACTCGCTCGGCGACGCTTTTCGTCACGAGTGGAGTTGCGGTCTATTGTACGCCTTTCCGCCTATACCACTTCTACCCAGAGTGTTGAAGAAGATTCGGCACGACCGGGCCCAAGTCATTCTTGTGGCTCCGGACTGGGCTCGAGGAGTTTGGTATCCCGAGCTACTCAATATGAGCGTAGATCCCCCGATCCGTCTGCCTCTTCGGGAGGATCTTCTGTCGCAGCAGCAGGGGACGGTCCTCCACCCGAACCTGTCCAGTCTACACCTGCTTGCGTGGAGATTGAGCGGCGGCAGTTGATTCCTTTCGACTTGCCTCCCGAAGTTTGTGATGTGATTCTGGCAGCCAGGCGTCCCTCCACTAAGGTGGTATACGCCTGCAGGTGGAACAAATTTGTGGCATGGTGCACAGCAAAGGCTGTGGATCCCCTTTCTGCCCCTCTTTCTGAGGTCCTTCTGTTCCTTCTCTCTCTGGCCCAACAGGGTTCTGCCCTGGGTACCATCAAGGGTTATCTTTGTGCTATCTCGGCCTTCCTCAGGCTCCCTGATCAGCCCTCCCTTTTCAAGTCCCCTGTTGTTAACAGGTTCTTAAAAGGCATTACTCACCTCTTCCCTCCTGTTCCGTTTGTGATGCCTCAGTGGGACTTGAACTTGGTTCTTACCTTTTTAATGTGCGCTCCCTTTGAGCCTCTACATAACTGTCCTCTTCGTCTTCTGACTCTGGAGACAGCCTTTCTGGTGGCCATCACCTCCGCTCGGCGGGTGAGTGAGCTCCAGGCTCTATCTTGCAAACCTCCCTTTCTGTCTGTTCATCCAGACAAGGTTGTTCTTCGGACGCGTCCGTCCTTCTTGCCAAAGGTGGTTACTGCTTTCCACATTGGGCAGACCATCACTTTGCCCACCTTCTTTCCGCCTCCGCATCCTTCCAGAGAGGAAGAGAGGCTCCACCGTCTGGACCCAAAACGTGCGCTCTCCTTCTATATTGACCGCACAAAACACTTCCGGGTGGATGACCAGCTCTTTATTGGCTACGTGGGCGCCAAAAAGGTCGGGCGGTGCACAAGAGGACCATCTCCCGCTGGGTTACCTTGTGCATCAAGACCTGCTATTCTTTGGCTACAAAGGAGCCTCCTGTTGGGCTGCGTGCCCATTCCACCAGGGCAACGGCTGCTACCACGGCCTTGGGCCGCGGTGTTCCGCTGCCGGTTATCTGTCAGGCAGCTACGTGGGCCTCGCTGCACACGTTTACAAAGCATTACTGCCTTGACAGTCAGGTCCGGAGGGACGGCTTCTTTGGCCGTTCTGTCCTCCAGGACTTCCTTGTCTGATCTTTGTTCGCAGACCCACCACCGGGGTTGGTATTGCTGGGGTATCTATTCTAAGGTAAGGAATCTGTCACTAACGTGTCTCTTTCAGATGCACAAGTTACTAACTTGTGTAACGATATATCTGTAAGAGACAGTAGTTAGTGACAGATTCCTACCGCCCCACCCATCCTCCCGTTCTGCGAACTGATTTCTAGGGTTAAGGACATCCCTTTCAGGGCCCTAGTATTTTTCAGACACCTGTGTCAGCTTCTTGCATGGCTCTGCGTTCCTGGCGCGGAAAGTCGTGTACAGAACTGACGTCAGCGCGCAGGGGCGGCGCCTAAGTACTGCCCGCGACGTCATCCCGGCGATCACGACGCCGACGACGGACGCGGAGCCGCACGACGCCGCCTACCGACGCGCAAGGGTACTGCTACGCAAAAAACTTTCCGGATCCAGCCTGACGCCTGGGGATATTCTAAGGTAAGGAATCTGTCACTAACTACTGTCTCTTACAGATATATCGTTACACAAGTTAGTAACTTGTGCTTTCATACAAACAAAATTGGTCTGAGTTCAGTCTGAGTGTGACACAATTTCTTGCCTGAGTGTGTACAATAAATGCTTAACACTACCCTCTGAAAAAGCCTTGCTGCTCGCCCACACTACCACAAATGGAGAGTAGGGTGCTATTTACTTTTACCTCTGCCTACCTTTGGGGTTCCACTGGACTCTGTGCACACTATACCTTACCTTGGTATAGTATATACAGAGCCAGCTTCCTACAGACTAATATTCGATCTCAGACTTCTGAACAGGTATATCATGTCAGAACATTTTCATATGGTCACGCTTCAAGATGTAATCCCACTTCTCCAAAAATATTTCATGACTACATTGGATCTAAAGGATCCACATCCCAATTCACCCATCTCACAGACATATCTCAGGTTTACCTTCAAAGGACAGCACTTTTAATTCAAAGTGCTACGATTCGGGTTCACCACAGCCCCCAGAGTATTTGCCAAATGTCTGCCAGTTGTAGCAGCCCATTTAAGAAGAAAACATATACATGTATTTCTGTAGCTAAAAAATTGTTTAATCAAAACAAATTGCACATGTTAGCAAAGTACACAAACAATAAATTAACTCCACAAACTAAGTTTTACAATCAACGCAGTAAAATCACATGTCAAACTACTTCAAATACAGCCTTGTTTAGGAGCAATTCTAAATTGTCAAACGGGGGTAGCTTACCCAAATGCAGCCAGAATTAAAACTTTCAAAACTCTTGTGCCACTATTTAAGCCTGAAAAAGAAAGATCTGTGAGGACAGTTAGGAGTCTCCTAGGATCCATGGTTTCATGCATAGCTATAGTATCTCATGGCAAACTAAATGTGCGCCCTGTACAGCAATGCTTAGCGTAGCGATGTTCTCAAGCGGAGGGTCATTTGGACGATCTAGTGTTGATCAGCCGTTACGTTTGCCAATCTCTGCAAAGGTGCAACTCCAACAAACTAGTTCAGGGACGGCCTTTTATAGACCCAATGCTGCAAACGACCATAACGGATGCATCAGTGATAGGCTGGGGAGCACACCGGACACTTACAAGACATAATTGTGCTAGGCCATTAGACAGTCAATCCCTTCTACACATCAATCACCTAAAACTATTAGCAGCTCATTTAGCGATAAGATTATTCCTTCCTCAAAGGCAATGTAGTTTTAATCAAGACACAGATGACTACCGTGTATTATCTGCAAAAACAGGGGGGGACCAAATCTCCATAAGTCTCTATTACCACAAAAGATATGTCGGTTTGCTCTACAGCACAAAGTTCAGTTGCTTGCAGAATACATACCAGGAGTAGACAATCATCTGGCCGATCTCAGCAGAGCACGCCAACAAGTCCACAAGTGGGAAATCAATAAACAAATCCTGCACCCATTCTTCCAACAATAGGGACAACCGGACATAGATCGGTTTGCAACAACGCAAAATGCCAAAACTAAGCCTCCAGGTTCCAACATCCACAATCCAAGGGCAATGCACTATGGATTAATTAGTCAGGGATATTTGCTTACACTTTTCCACCTCTCCCCCTGCTTCCATTTGTCATTCGCAAACTAAAGCGGACATTCCTCACACTAATGCTAATTGCTCCAACATGGGCCAGACAACCATGGTACACAACACTGCTGGAGATGTCTGTAGTACCACATCAAAGGTTACCCAACTGACAAGACCTTCTCACGCAGAGCAAATGAGCAATGCTCCACCCAAATACCAGATCGCTCAATCTTGCAATTAGGCGCTTGAGATTTTGGAATTCGGATATCTAAATTTACTAGAAGTATGTATGGATATCCTAAGAGGCAAGACCCACAACAAGGGCATGGTATGCAGCAAAGTTGAAACGCTTTGTTCATTACTGCCATTCAATAGACCTTATTCTCATACAAGCATCACCTCAAAACATTGTTATGTTTCATTTACAAAATGCAGGTTTGGCTTTTGGTTCCATTAAAATACAGCTTACAGCACAAGCGTCATATCTTCAAAATAGAGAACAAACCTCTATTTAGAATTTGTGTAATTAAAGCTTTTCTACAAGGACTTAAGAGCAATTCCACCTAGAGCACTACCTACACCAATGTGGAATCTAAATATTGTGCTAACATGGTTAATGGGTCCACCATTTGAACCATTGCGTACATGCCAATTGCAGTTTCGATCATGCTTTTATCTTTGCAATTACCTCACTCAGAAGAGTAGTAGAAATTCAACCATTAACTTAAGAACCATTTTTTCAAATGTATATGGGATAAAGTTCTAAGATCTAACCCGAAATTTTTACCTAAAGTAATATCATATTTTTACATGGCACAATCCATAGAATTGCCAGTATTCGTCCCTCAACCAGAATCAGTAGCTGAAAGAGCTTCATATACATTGGATGTCAAAAGAGCACTAATGTACTATATAGATGGAAAAGAATCTTTCAGAAAAACACAACTGTCATTTTCAAAACCACATAAAGGGAAAGCAATCTCTAAATCCGGTATTGCTCATTGGATAGTAAAATGTATCCAAACATGTTATGCTAAAGCCAAAAGAACACTCCCTATTCCACCAAGATCCCACTTTACATGCAAGAAAGGGGCTTCTATGGCACTTATAGGGAATATTCCAATAGCTGACATATGTAAATCAGCTACATGGACTACACCACACACATTTACAAAACATTGTGTAGATGTTATGGCACAACAACCATCAAATGTTGGTCAGGCAGTACTGCGTACACTATTTTATACAAATGCACCAAGCCAAGTGCCTCTTACAGGGAGAACTGCTTTTTAGTCTGCTAGGCATGTGTATCTACAGCCACACATGCTATCAAACGGTCAATGTTACCATGTAAACATCTGTTTGTGGCATATAGTGCTGTAGATTCACATGCGCCTTCCCGGTGACTTTTGTATTGCATTTGTATACATTTATCATACATTACTTCACTACATGGTCATCTCTATAGCATCTGCTATTGTTTCACTCCATTCTCACCTGCCAAACGGGAAACAATCTGACAATGGAGTTGATGACCATGTGCAATACAAGGAAGAGGAGGAGTCACTATAATTTGTGACTGTAAAGATTTGTTCCAACACTAGATGGCAGACTTATGCTAAGCATGTAAATCTACAGCACTGCATGCCACAGATGCTTACTGGGTAAGTAACATTCTCTCTCTCTATATCTATATCTCTAGGTACCAAATATGAACTTCAATTCTCAAGTTTACAGTGCTATAACCACTAACCTAGTGTGTCTTTGTAAATTCTTAATACTCCTTACCTACCTCTCATTCTGTTTTTTGGTTCCAACATATCTATTACAAATGTTTAAAAATACCAATTTAATGTATAATTCAGAATTGGATTGAGTGACGATTACCACAATGAAAACATTCTGGAACTTGTGAAGTCAGTTTAACATGCTTGAATTCACAATATTCATTGGTTTCTATAGGCTTTAAACTTTTTTCCATTCGTGAAGAGCTTCTTCTGTGATTGTTAAAATATGCTTCATCTTTAACGACTCTATCATTTTGTCTCCCTAATCTCTTCCTCTGTGCTGCATGCAAGATTTAGTACCTTAGATATTTGCAAAGTTAAATTTTTTCTAACCATTGACATGCTTGCTCTAAATGCCTCCATTAAAATATTTGATAGTTAACTTTTGGAAAAGTAACTCTAGTAACAGAAGTACATGTTTATTGCAGTTGCTTGATAATGTGGAAAATAAAATGAAGGGCACCTGTGTTGAAGGCACGATACCCAAGTTATTCAGAGGGAAAATGACGGTATGTATTTATGTACTGTATTTCTAAACGTACTACTTAATGGTGGTCTTTGCAATACCTTTACCTCAGTTTTCATGTTTCATCCCAGAGTAATATGCATCAATCATTGGTTCACTCTCCTGCAATGCAAAGAAGGCAGTAATTGCCGGCTGCTGTTACTTTTGCTATTTGCTTTCCTGCAATATTTTCTCCTGCATTTTACCGTGATTAAACTATACCACTCTATCCTAAATAGAATAATCTGAAAGAAACACAGTGATAGATTCCTTACCTTAGAATATCCCCAGGCGTCAGACTGGATCCGGAAAGTTTTCGTCAGCAGTACCCCTGCGCGTCGGTAGGTGGCGTCGTTGGCGTCGTGGTCGCCGAGATGACGTCGCGGGCGCTACTTAGACGCCGCCCACGCGCGCTGACGTCAGTTTTCTTTTTCCGCGCCAGCAAGCGCAGCTCCGGGAAGAACGGGAACCCCTAGTCAAATTTTTGACTAACTTTTTGAGGCTTTTTGTCTGTTTTTTTGATCGAGTCTTCGACTCCTGGTGCAGTTAGGATGCCCGGTTTTAAGTCCTGCTGGGACTCTCACCGTATGATGTCGGTGACGGACCCGCACCGTGTGTCTTTTCTGCCTGGGGCGCGACCACGACCCAAAGTCGTGCCCTGACTGCCGAGCCATGGCGCCGAAGACTTTGCGGGAGCGGTCCAGAAAGTTGCTGGAAGCCCGGCAGTCGGCTCTGCGCCGTTCGAGGTCCCGTGGGAGGTCGAGGGACCGTGCGCGGAGTCATCACCATCGGTCTTCGGGATCCAAGTCTTTGCACTCTGGGTCAGGTAAGGCGAAGCACAAGAAGTCGAAGAAACGCCATCGTTCTCCGACTTCCCCTCGCCGGTCGCGCGACGAGGCTGAGGGTGGTGCCTCCCCCGCGGCTCCGGCGGAGCCTATGCAGTCGCCGCCAGACTACCCGTCCTTTCCGGGTTCGTCGGCGACTCCGGCCCAAATACAGGAATTCCTGTCGGCCATGGCTCGCCTCTTTGGGCCATCGGGTCCCGCCGGTGCGCCTTCGGGCCCCGCGTGGGTGTCCTCATTTCCTCGCCGGCGGCTCCGGCGTCTCTGTCGGTTCCGGCGCCGCAGGACACCCTTGGATCCAGGCCTGGATCCCGGTCGACGCCGGTTGACCTAGTTACGCCTCCACAGACGTCGACCCCACCGGCACCGATCCTGACGCCGCCTGCTCCTCGGGACGACGTCTACCTCGGATTCAGCCCCGAAGTGGACGCGGCGTCGGTCGATGCCGTTCTCGACTCAGTTTGGGGATTTCTATCCCCATGTCCCTGCTCCTTATTTTCGGCCTGTTGAACAGCCTGAGGAGCAAGGGGAGGACTGGGAGGGGTCGATGACCCTCTCGCTGCAGCCTGCGAGTCTGAACATGACTGGGCTGAGGAATTGGGGGACGCCAGTGGTCTGGATACCTCACCAGACCTTGGCATGCGGTCTCCTCCTACCGTAGCTACGGAGGAGGGAGCCAGTTATGCAGTGGTGTTGCGTAGGGCGGCGGAGGCCCTACACCTCCAGCTCCCTACTGTGGCCGTCAGGACTAACCTCCTGACAGAGGTGCTTCAGCCAGCAGCTACTTCTGCGGAGCCGCTGCTGCCCTTTAATGAAGACCTTTCGGACGTTCTTTTGGGCCCTTGGTCCAGGCCCACCACAGGGGCTCCTGTGGATAGGAACGTGGCCCGACTCCATCGCCCGGCTCCGAGTGACCCCATTTTCCTCTCCCAACATCCCACCCCGAGAGCTTGGTTGTCCAAGCCTCTGCTTCCCCAACCGCCTTCCCTTCCGCACCACCGGATAGGGAATCCAAGAAGCTGGATCAGTTTGGGAAGAAGATTTTCTCTTCCACCAGCTCAGCGCTGCGGTCTGTGAACACCGCATGCCTCTTGGGCCGTTATTCCCACTGTCTGTGGGATACGGTGGCGAACGTGCTGTCTCAGTGTCCGGAGGAGGCCCGGCCTACTCTCGCCCAGGCTGTTGCAGAGGGGAGAGACGCAGCCAAGTTCATGATCCGTTGTGGTCTAGACACCGCCGACTCACTGGGCAGATCCATTGCAATGACGGTGGCGGTTCGCCGTCACGCCTGGTTGAGGACTACTGGATTTTAAGCGGATGTCCAAAACACCCTTATGGACATGCCCTTTGATGGCCGACGCCTCTTGGCGACAAGGCGGACCGCGCGTTGGTGCGGTTTAAGGACTCGCAGGCTACGGCCAAGTCCTTAGGACTCTCGGCAGTCCGCCCTCCTCCGCCTTCCGCTACTTTCGTGGCACAGGAAGGGGCGCCCCGCAGCGTTCGCAACAGAGCCACCGGCCGGCGCAACAGTCATCCCAACGCGGACGCGGTTTCCGCCGTGGCGGACAAAGGGGCCAGCGGCCGGGTCAGACCCCCGCCACCTCCACCCCCGCCACCTCTACCCCCGCCACCTCTGCCTCAAAACCTTCCTAGTCCAAACTTTCAGGCCCATCAAACGCCAGTGGGCGGCAGGCTCTGCCATCACCTCCCCCACTGGCGCACCATCACTTCGGACAGGTGGGTTTTAGAGATAGTCCGAAGGGGCTACTCCCTCCCCTTCGAGACTACCCCCCAGCCATGCCACCTCAAGTCGGGGGATCACTTGGTCTTCTTCAGCAGGAAGTTGCGGCCCTCTTGGCCAAGGGGGCCATGGAGCGCGTTCCGACGCACGAAGTAGGTCGTGGTTGTTATTCCCACTTTGTGGTGCCCAAGAAGGACAAAGGCCTGCGTCCTATCTTAGACCTCCGGAACGTCAATCGCTTCCTCCGCAAAGAGAAGTTCAAGATGCTCACTCTAGCTCAGGTCTTGTCTGCTCTCGACCCACAAGACTGGATGGTGCCGCTGGACTTGCAGGACGCTTATTTCCACATCCCCGTCCTGCCAGCCCACAGGCGTTACCTGCGGTTCATGGTAGGCCACAAGCACTTTCAGTTTACCGTGCTCCCCTTTGGCCTTACCAGCGCCCCTCGGGTGTTCACCAAGGTGATGGCGGTGGTCGCAGCTCATCTGCGCAGATCAGGGGTTTCAGTCTTCCCATATCTCGACGACTGGTTGCTGAAGGCAGGCTCGCCCCAGACAGTCGTCTCCCACCTTCAGACTACGGCCGACCTCCTGCACTTGCTGGGGTTCTCCATCAATGTGCCGAAGTCGCACCTGATTCCCTCTCAGAAGCTCCTCTTTATCGGAGCGCTTCTGGACACGGCGCAGTTTCGGGTCTATCCTCCCGAACAGCGAGTCCGGGATATTCGGGCTCTGATTCCCATCTTTCAACCCTTGTCCCGGGTTTCGGTCAGAGTGACTCTGAGGCTGCTGGGCCTCATGTCCTCCTGCATCCTGCTGATCAATAATGCCAGATGGCATATGCGGGCTCTGCAGTGGGACCTGAAGTTCCAGTGGGCGCAGCATCAGGGGAACCTGTCCGATCACGTCCAGATCTCGGAGGGCACTGCACAACAGTTGCAGTGGTGGCTCACGAACCGGCATTGGGTCGACGGCAGATCCCTCTCCCTTCCCCAACCGGAGTTTACAGTGGTGACTGATGCGTCCCTCCTGGGATGGGGCGGCCACATGGGAGAGGCGGAGATCAGAGGCCTCTGGTCTCCGGCGGAGTCCAAGCTCCATATCAACATTCTGGAGCTTCGGGTGATGCGCCTTTCACTGAAGGCATTCCTTCCCTCTGTCAAGGGGAGAGTAGTGCAGGTGTTCACAGACAACACCACCGCCATGTGGTACTGCAACAAGCAAGGCGGGGTGGGGTCGTGGACCCTCTGTCAGGAGGCTCTGTGTCTCTGGGCATGGCTGGAACATCAGGGCATGTCCCTGGTGGTTCAACACCTGGCAGGTTCTCTGAACTCCAGGGCAGACTAACTCAGCCGCAGGTGCATGCTGGATCATGAATGGCGTCTGCACTTGGAGGTGTGGTGCAAGGTCTCTTTCAGCAGTGGGGAGAGCCTTGGTTAGATCTATTCGCCACCGAAGAGAACGCGCAATGTAATCAGTTCTGCGTGTTGGAATTTCCAAGGTGGCACTCGCTCGGCGACGCTTTTCGTCGCGAGTGGAGTTGCGGTCTATTGTACGCCTTTCCGCCTATACCACTTCTACCCAGAGTGTTGAAGAAGATTCGGCACGACCGGGCCCAAGTCATTCTTGTGGCTCCGGACTGGGCTCGAAGAGTTTGGTATCCCGAGCTACTCAATATGAGCGTAGATCCCCCGATCCGTCTGCCTCTTCGGGAGTATCTTCTGTCGCAGCAGCAGGGGACGGTCCTCCACCCGAACCTGTCCAGCCTCCACCTCTTTGCGTGGAGATTGAGCGGCGGCAGTTGATTCCCTTCGACTTGCCTCCTGAAGTTTGTGACGTTATTCTGGCAGCCAGGCGTCCCTCTACTAAAGTGGTATACGCCTGCAGGTGGAACAAGTTTGTGGCATGGTGCACAGCAAAGGCTGTGGATCCCCTTTCTGCCCCTCTTTCTGAAGTTCTACTGTTCCTTCTTTCTTTGGCCCAGCAGGGCTCTGCTCTGGGCACTGTCGAGGGCTACCTTTCTGCTATTTCGGCCTTTCTCAGGCTCCCTGATCAGCCCTCTCTTTTCAAGTCCCCTGTTGTAAATAGATTTCTCAAAGGCATTACACACCTTTTTCCTCCTATTCCTTTCGTGATGCCTCAGTGGGACTTGAATTTGGTTCTTACATACTTGATGTGTGCTCCCTTTGAGCCACTTCATAACTGTCCTCTTCGTCTCTTGACCTTGAAGACTGCTTTCCTGGTGGCCATCACCTCCGCTAGGCGTGTGAGTGAGCTCCAGGCTCTTTCTTGTAAGCCTCCTTTCCTACCAGTCCATCCGGACAAGGTTGTGCTCAGGCCCCGTCCTTCCTTTTTGCCAAAAGTGGTTACGGCCTTTCACAATGGGCAGACTATTACCTTGCCCACCTTCTTTCCGCATCCTTCTAGAGAGGAAGAGGCTCCACCGTCTGGACCCAAAACGTGCGCGCTCCTTTTATCGCAACCGCACACAGCAGTTCCGGGTGGATGACCAGCTCTTTGTTGGCTACGTTGGCACCAAGAAAGGTCGGGCGGTACACAAGAGAACTATCTCCCGCTGGGTTGTCTTGTGTATCAAAGCCTGTTACTCTTTGGCTAAAAAAGAACCTCCGGTGGGGCTGCGTGCTCATTCCACCAGAGCTACTGCAGCCACTACTGCATTGGGACGTGGTGTCCCCCTGCAAGACATCTGTCAGGCAGCCACGTGGGCCTCCCTGCACACGTTTACCAAGCATTATTTCCTGGACATCCAAGTCCGGAGAGACGGCTTCTTTGGCCGTTCTGTTCTCCGTGACTTTCTGGTGTGTTCTTGGTTCGCAGACCCACCACCGGGGTTGGTATTGCTGGGGTATCTATTCTAAGGTAAGGAATCTATCACTGTTTCTTTCAGATGAACAAGTTACTTACCTTCGGTAACGATATATCTGTAAGAAACATTAGTAGTGATGGATTCCTTACCGCCCCACCCATCCTCCCCGTACTGTGAACTGATTTCTAGGGTTCTAGTTTCAATGCACCAGTGGTCAGTATCTTGCATGGCTCTGCGTTCCTGGCGCGGAAAGTCGTGTGCAGAACTGACTTCAGCGCGCGTGGGCGGCGTCTAAGTAGCGCCCGCGACGTCATCTCGGTGACCACGACGCCTACTACTGACGCGGAGCCGCACGACGCTACCTACCGACGCGCAGGGTTACTGCTGATAAACTTTTCAGTTCCAGTCTGACGCTTGGGGATATTCTAAGGTAAGGAATCTATCACTACTAATGTTTCTTACAGATGTATTGTTACCGAAGGTAAATAACGTGTTGTTTTCTAATATGCAAGGACACCAAATCTCTCTAATCTTGCTGTTTTCTGGAACACTTTTTTTTTTTTTTTATATACTTAAGATACCGTTCAGAAACCTGTTATAAATAATTGAAAAAAGCATATTTATTGCATTAGTAAGAATAAAATGCCTTGGTTTTTTAAAACCACCTTAACTCCTTTTGCCTTTTTAAACCCAGGGAAATCAACACAAATTTCTTGTTGGACTCAAACCCTCAAGACTACAGTCTCTATAATTTGCACTCTTTAAGGTTCCAGAACTCATTTCTTGTAAGCTGAAGTGATTTTGTACTCTACTGTGTGGATGTCTGACCACTGGGCTATTTCTATCTATTGCGTTGGGTTTTCTATAGTAATTTGTTTTCCTAAACAAGAGAATTCACAGTTCAGGGCTTATGCTGCTTTTCAGGCGTGTTTTTTCTGCAGGCTTTTCTCTCCTGTTCCGTAGAAATGTATTCAATCCAGTGCCTCAAATAATGGGGGGGTGGGGGGTGGGGAGGGGGGCGGCAAGTCAGTGACGTCCAACACGTCTGTCTGCCTGGACACTTATGATGTTTAATGGTGTCCATTATGCTTGAAATGCCAAGGAGAATGGTCCAAGATTCTAGTGAAATTAAACTGAGTCATTGCAAAACCACCAAATGATACTTTTTTTGTACCTGCTCAACAGGTAGATGATAGAAAAGTAGCTTCTGCTTTCTGCTTATCTCCTTCTCTGATACTCCAGTCTCTTAATCTAGGAAAATGGATCTATGCTCCTGTATGCTGGGGTCTGGGTAACCAGCATCCTCTTCGTCATTAAAAAAACTGCTGTCAAGTGTTAGAACTAAGATCCTTGATGTCAAAGGTCGTCATACTTGCTGTCTAGAGAGATTGTATCATGTGTAGCATCTAGGATAAGTTCATCTTCAGTGTTATTGAAAGAAAAAGTGAAGGCTAACTATCAATATTGATTTCCTGCAGCCAGGTCCTTTTGATTTTTAGGTCTCGCCTACGCAGCGCGCATGCGCTGCATAGGAGAGACCTTTAGCGATCGGCACAGCTTTGGGGGCAAAAACGTGCACGCGTTGCATTGCTTGCAATGGCAACGCGTGCACGTCTGGCGATTCCCTTGCGGGAGCGCGCGGCGCCATATGGTGGCGCCATATAGTCGCAATCATCGCGCCTTGCTGCACGCTCCCGCAAGGGAATCGCGCAGGCCCCCTCCCCCTGCTGCCGCACGAGGCGCGCGCTTGTGCTGGTTACTTATAGCGCGCGGCGCCCGCGCTTGTTTTCAATTGGGGTTCCAAAGCGTTCAGATTTTCTTTCATTGTGACTATGGCTGAACAAAATTAAAATTTACACGGAGTCTCTCGTCCTTAATACAGCAAACCTGTGGTTCTAGATTTTTGACATGAGGGGACAGGGTATACACGCTTTCAAAGTTCCACTTAGCTGTACGGCCTCGGTCTTCTATTTATGTTTGCGTTTTTTAAAATTATTATTTTTGTTTAAAGAAACACTTGAGCTTTAATGCATGCAAATGATATTCCTATTCAAGGTAGAAGCCTTGAAGGTGTTTTCTTGTGACGTAATAATTAAGGAGGAGCTTGGTTCGGAGGTGTTTACAGAAGATGGTCAGGTTTAAGCAGATTGAGTGGGACTTTGGGTCCTGATGGTAAGGAAGGCCTTAACCGGTGTTTGATTTGAAAGAACATGGTGTTCCTGGGTGAGCAGTGACTGCAGCAGGATTTCATACCAGTGATTAGGGCTGAATTACGGCCGATCTGGCGAGGTGTTGCAGTTTTAAAGTGGATTACAGTGTAAGAAAAGAAGTTTGAACTGGATGTTTGATTCACCATCATGCAAGAAACCACTGGAACTGCTTGCTGCTGCTTTTGCGACTTGTTACAGAATTATTACTGCATAACGACAAGTATTGCAGCAGCACCATTTCCTGCTCTTTGAGAACTTTTTGATATTGATAAAAGGTAACCATAGTTCAAACAAGTCTTGAGAGCTGCCTCTGCTGTCCTCTGTCACGTGACGAGTCTTGTTTGGATCGCGTCGACTTTCTTTAAACATCTAACAAGCATTGGCATAGCCAATAGGTCTCGCTTTTGGGACCTTATAAGTATTTAGTTGTGCAGCACAATATCCTTTGTGCAACAACATTAACTGTTACATGGCTAAACACTTATAAGGTCCCAAAGGCGAGACCTATTGGCTATGCCAATGCTTGTTATAGTTGCTCTACAATACCTCCTTCTCATACTGCTTTACCATTTGTGCTTCAGCTTACTTAAGTCGTTTTATAGCCTGCCTCAGCTGTTGCAGCACCAGTGCCTGTCTTTATCAAAACTTTTGTGTGAATTTTGCAACCATCTTAAAAAGTGCCTGTGCAAGCGCCATGCGCACCTTTTCGAAGGTGACCCTATGCTCCTACCCCACATGAGAAATATAGGGGAAAGATGGTTCAGGATTCTATGGTGACAGTTTTTGTTGGACTAAATCAAATAGCTGCTCTTCAGACACTTAGAAAAGCTCCCATCGATCATCTTCACCCATGCCACCTATTAGAGTTTCACCTGTCGTTTACTTGATTACATTTGAGGAAGTTGTGGTCCAGGGTGCTAGTAAGCTTAGTATATCTTGCAAAACACTTTGGCTTACTTTCTTTGTAATGCATACTTGCTTCATTATCCTACATTAAGGCAAATAAGTAACTGCCTGGGTCAGGGCCATTATGTGTCTATCGGTAAATGGGGCCACTGGAATTATGTGATTGTGTGGCTGTGGCGATTTTCGCATAATTACAGATTTGTCGCAATTGCCACACAATAGATCTGCATAATTGGCAGATTTTAACAAAAGAAATAGTTCCTAGCTCAAACGGTTCAATAGTTACAAAACAATTGACACCACATGTTTTCATGCAGTGGAAGTCCCTTTGCAAATCTGGACTAGTCACCTTTCTGTTGCTCAATGCTGTATTTGGGTATTAAATGGATACTGAGGTGCAAACGATGTTGAGTGTTACTAAGTTTAAAAATGATGAAATAATGAGGTAATACTATTACAAAGTATGCCTTATTACACTGCATAATTTGCCTTTTCTTGACACAATCTACTCAGCCTTGCTGCATAATTTGGCCCTCTCCTGCCACATAATTCCAGTGGCCCTGTCCATAAATAGACCCGCAAGGCTGCACATGGGGCTGCTGTAGAACCAATTGACCCAGCTTTCTGTAGACAGTTTGACACTTTAGACAGCCGCTTTTCAGTCCTTAATCTTGTTGACAAATAACTTCAATCTTCATGTGAATGGCTCCATGTCATCTGTTGGTACTGTAACATACGATTGTCACCGGTCACTTAATTCTTGGCTGTGGAGCACATTTTGCTAATCTGCAGGTACAACGTTCAAGAGTAAATGCTCTCTTAAAAACCTGATGGATCTTAGGGCAGTTAACCTGGTGGCATTGAACGTTGAGGTTCTCGCGTACAGAATAAATCTACTTCCTAAAGAAACAGGTTGAAGATATTCTCCAGTGAAGTGTTAAGTTCGTCATTAGCTGATTACCAAAACATAAATGTTCATAGGTGTGACTATTGTCGAACATGCTCTTGACTTCTACTGTTGGGCTTGGACGTTGCAAGTAGTTTTTGTTTGGAGAAGCCGATTTGAGTCACAAGATTCCAAAAACTTTGACTCCTTCCTTAGTTAGCAATTTGCTTAGGCACCAGCTCCATTGTAAAATTTTTGTTTTCCTCCACCATTTGGTTCGAATGGGTACCAATTGGTTTACAGGACTCCGCGTATTCTACATAAGCTGTATCAAGCCCACTGACAAATCTTGCGTTTCATTAATCGAGAAGAGACTTCGATACCTCTGCTCGTTTTTTCCCCCCACCCTGGTTAAGTGCTCTTTAGAGACCGTCACAGAGGAGCGAGTCTGTCAGCTAACCACACCCATATGGGGCTCCACAGTGACTTCCTTGTCGACTCTGGAGAACGAACAAGTGTGCAAGGTGATGGAATGGATGCCCTTCAGAAAATGCCCTCAATGCCATGCCTAGTTCCCCTGGACAGACTTCATGATGTCTAGCTTGTCTCTAAACCACAAGCACACAATGCACCTTCTGCCTGGTCTTTGGGTGCAAGAAATCCCAGTGAAGCAAACACAAGGAGATGGACGGAGCGCTGAAACATTTCAGACACACTCCCCCAATCACAGATCTGGGTTGAATCCATTCTTCTTTAACTCACTTCGCCACCTCAGTTCAGACCCAGCTATATGCAAATCAGTATTGACCCTGTGCCTCATGGGAACAGTCCAGCCCGAACTGCCAAGCCAGGTCTTCCCTGGGCCGGAAACAAGCATCCTGGTACCGGTTTTGGGGTAGCACCCCTCATCAGCCAGGCTAGCTTGAATCCAGTGGCAAAGTGAGCAAGGGACCCACATCTGGGCATACCGTGCCAACTTAGGGCGAACAAAGCAAAACAAGGAGATGATGGACGGTGCGCTGAAACTTTTCAGGCACTAAACCCAAGACTGATTTGCATTTAGCTGGGTCTGTTAATAAATTGATCATTAGATGTGGCATGAATACTACTGATTCAGTGGGTCGGGTCCTGGCATCCTCTGTGGCACGGTCGTAGTGCCTGGTAGCATTCTTCTGGTTTTTCAGAGGCTGTCCAAGCTGTTCTCCAGTTTTGAATCTTTTATAGATTCACATGCTTGAATCTTCCCCATCGTCATGGTGTGAATCCCACAGTAACATAAGAGATAGCAGTAATATAACATTACCATAGACCTCCATAGAACAGGAAAACTCACTTAAGTAACTTTTCAGCCTCATTTTAGAACATCCAAACTTCAGCCAATCACAGCTGAGACCTCAAAGTTCCCTTTCCCCACAGAGCCACCATACCTCAGATTTCTTACTGCACGTCGTGTTGATAGGGAGTCTCCCTGAGCTCTGCTCAGTTACAGTATTTTCTTCAACTTTTGACCTCCAGTCTCCGCTTTAGCTGCTCAAGGTATTTCCTGGACTTTATACTTTAGAACTTCCTGGCTTTGAGATGCCAGAACCTAAAAAAAAAAAAGGGCTGTTTAGGCCCTGTAAGACCTGTGGGAAGTGTAGGCTATTTTCTGAAGACCCCCACAAACCATGTCTGTATTGCCTCTACCCTGACCACAAACCCAGGGAATGTAAATATTGCCGCACTTTTTCAGCTAAAACCCTCAAAGATAGGGAGGGTAGGCTGTTACTCTGGCTACAGAAGAAAAAGGCTGCTTCAGATTCGGAGTCTGAACCTGAGGAGAAGGCTCATTCTTCCTCAAAGAAAAGAAAGGATGGCAGTCCCTCTTCACATCATGGGGACTCTAAGAGATCTAAATCCCAGGACAAAACTGATGCTAAACACAGGAAATCTGTCAGAGGCTTCAAAAGCCTCTTCAGCTCCTGCGTCTGCCCCTCTGACTCTTCTTAGAGACCAATCTTCTTTACCGTCGACGTCATCTAAGATTTCACTCTCCTCAAAGCCAGAGGTTCCTGCACCGTCAACAGCTTCGTCGACTACTACGATGGTTAAGCCGTCGACTGCAGCAATGGCGGGAGCTTCGTCTACGGTAACAACGTGGTCATTGATTAGGCCGTCACATTGGCGAGGCCGTCGCCTTTACGAGAATTTCGCCGTCGACTGGTTCGTCTACGGTTCTGGCGACGACGTCCCCAGAGACTAAAGCTGTCCACGCACCATTGACTGTAGTACACACTATTGCATCGACTGTTGCGCCGTCGACGAGCCCGTCAACTGGACCGTCGACGGAGGGAAGAATCAGTCTCCTTCAGCACAGGCAAATCCAGTATTACTCAAAGATATCTCCTTTACCTCCTGCTCGCCTTCTGGACTTATAAGAGTCAGAGGATGAATGTATGTTTGGCCCTGCATACATTCCATCGCAGTTAAGGGTTAAGTGCCAAGATTCTGATGATGACATTGAGGGCAATGATCCAACTTCTTTTGCAGCGTGAATCTTTCTGGATTCACTATGCTGTGCATTATTCCGCGGTCTAGTGGTTGGGTCCGGAATCGTAGTCTTTTTTTCTGTTTTTTTTTTTTGTGTAGCCCAGGTGGGCGTCGACGCCCCACCATTTGGTGTCCTTCCGTGACGTCGGCGTGCTTCCTCCGGAAGCTCCCACCCTTCGGCGCCATCTTCAGATTCTTTTTTCCGCCGTTGGGTCTGGATCGTCGTGAAGAGCTCCAGAGTTGGAAGAGGAGAGAAGAAGTAAGAGAAAAGCAGAAAGAACCGAGAAAAATTGGAGATCTTCATCACAAGACAAAGAACATACTACCGGGACGACGAAGCTGGTGAGAGGTAGAAGAAACTTCGACGTCCAACGGAGAATGCACACACAGGGGGCTCCATGAGCGCGGGAATGGACAAGACACCATTCAAGTTCTGTCGTAACTGCCACCACAAGTTCGCACAGAAAGACCAACATCCAGTCTGCAACCTCTGCCTACCGATCGACCATCGAAGCGACTACTGCAACGCCTGCGCAGCATTCGCCGCCAAGACCCTCAGGGTGAGGGACAGACAGAGGACCGCGAACTACAGCATGCAGGGCCAAGGGCCACCTCCGTCGCTGCGGGACCTGGGCCTCTCCAGTGGGGAAGAGGACAACATCGCCGAGGGACCAGAGGACTGCACGGTCGTAGAGACCGATAACACTTCCAGCAAGGAGGTAAGAGACACGTCGACCCAAAGAACCCCGACAGACTCTCGAACATCCGAGCCAAAGTCCTCGAAAGGAGCACCGGCGTCGAAGCACTCGACGACCGAAGCTGCATCCAGGGACAAACAGCCCAGCGGATCCTTCGAAAAGGACTCCCGGTCGGCGAAAGCTCTTGACACACCCAGGTCGTCGAAGCACGGTTCCGAGAAACCGCACTCTACGCCGAAGGGGAAAGAGCAGAAGGCACCTCCGACGTCAACTACGACCTCGAAGAGAACTGCCGAAACTCTCGACGCCGATCAAGCGGCTGAGATGGAGAGGAAGAAGAAAAGGCTCGAGGCCGAAATGGCCAGTATCATCCAAAAGAAGAATGACTTCGACGACCGGATGAGTAGATACACCATCACTTCGAAGCCCTCGACGGTCGTCGAAGCGGAAACGCAATAGGAGTTCGACAGCACCGAGCCGCCAAACTCCCGAACCGTCGGAACAACAGGACGAAGAGGTCCTGTACGATTATACGGAGGGTGATGACGACCAGCAGACGCACTACGGCTCGACACCCTCGGAGGCTCAAGACCTGGAATGGCAGGATCTCGACGCCGAAGACCCGGAGGAGGCCGTGGAGACATATCCGTCGAGGCCTTCGCCGCCGGACGACATAGGAGTGTACAACATGGTCGTCAGGAACGCGGCAGCCACCTATAGAGTGGAAATGGAGGAGGAAAAGCCTAAAGCCTGTTTTCTCCTGGAAACACTGCTACCAACACAAACTAGGAGCCAATTCCTTCCTATGCTCCCTAGTGTGCTAGACCAAGGCAGGGAAGCTTTCAAGGAGCCATCTACCTGCAGATCGGTCACACCCAGAACTGAGAAAAAATATAAACTCTTCAAAGGATCCACCATATATCCAGGGATCTGTGCCAGCTGATTCAATAATAACAGCAACAGCCAGGAAGAGGGCCAACGTTCCCACAAACTCCGGTCCGCCCCCAGACAAGGAGAGCAAGAGGATAGACCTCACAGGGAGGAAAATTGAAAGGAATGCGGCAATACATTGGCGCATTGCCAACTCCAACGCCCTTATAAATAGGCATGCCTACCAGCACTGGGAAGAAGTTGGGCAGTTGCTCAAACTGCTCCCCACAGAAAACCAGCAGAGAGCGGCACACCTGGTGGAGGAGGGGAAGAACATGGCCAACACCTGCCTAAAGTCGGCCCTAGACGCAGCTGATACATCAAGCAGGCTGATGATGATCGGGGTGACAGAGAGGAGGCATGCCTGGCTCAGGATCTCCAGGTTCAAGCCGGAGGTACAAAACAACATCCTGAAGTTGCCCTTCAACGGGGAAAAGCTGTTCGGCACGCCCGTGGACGAGACGCTGACGCAGCTCAAAAAAGATAACGAAACGGCAAGGTCCATGGGAGCACTACAGTTCAGGGGTATGAGAAGGGGCACCCCCTCGCGAAGACCAAACGGCAGAGGTGGAAACCAGCCGGGAACATCGCACCAGGCCTTCCAGCAAATTTCAGGGAAGCAGCCAGGCACAACAGGGTCAGCAGCAACAAGGCTGGCAGAACCAACAGAGGGGCCAGTCCTTTCGTAGCCGACCAAACGGACGAGGCAATACAAGAAGAGGCGGCCAGCAGCCCGCCCCCCAGTGACTCCACACTACAACACGTGCCCGCACCCTCAACATCGCTAGTGCCGCGGCACAACAAAGGACACAGACAAAATTTACCATCATACAACGCCCGTAGGAGGAAGACTAAAACACTTCTCCCAGGAGTGGGAAAAGATAACAGACAAGTGGATACTCAACATCATACAGTTCGGCTACTGCATAGAACTCGTAAAGAGGCCACCAAACAAGAGGCCAACAAACAAAAAACATTCAACAAAAGAGCTGTCACTATTGTGGCAGGAAGCACAAGAACTCCTCCACAAACAGGCTATAGAAAAGGTGCCGTACAGAGAAAAGGGCACAGGAGTGTACTCCAACTACTTCCTCGTACCAAAAGTAGACGAAACGTTAAGGCCCATACTGGACATACGGTTCCTAAACAAATGCATCAAAACTCAAAAGTTCAAGATGACGTCCTTACAAGAGGTCATACCTCAAATAAGGCACGGGGATTTTATGTCCACAATAGACCTCAAGGATGCCTACCTACACATCCCCATAAACCAAGGACACAAGCGTCTGCTCAGATTCACCATCAGCATGACGCACTACCAGTTCACGGCCCTAGCCTTCGGCCTCAAATCAGCGCCACGAGTATTCACCAAATGCCTAGCTGCCGTAGCAGCACATCTGCGAAGACCGGGGATACACGTATACCCCTACCTAGACGACTGGTTGGTAAAAGCGAACTCCTACAACCAATGCAAACTACATACTCAGCAAGTCACACAAACGCTGACAAAACTAGGCTTCTCCATACACAAGGAGAAGTCATCGCTGGAACCAGAACAAGTGAAGATCTACGCACCCAGGAAGATCGACACCATTCAGGGGAGAGTGTTCCCCAGCAAGAAAAGGATCCTCGCACTACTGAAGGAGACTCGCCGCTACCTGAAGGGGCAACGTCTGACAGTGAGGACAGTGAGCAAGCTCATGGGCATGATGGCATCCTGCATACATTTAGTCCCCAATATTCGGCTACACATGAGACCATTCCAGGAATGGCTGCAACAGCAATGGTCACAGTCAACAGGGAGTTGGGAAGATCTAGTGGTTGTAACGCACGCAGTGCAGGAAGAGATAGCATGGTGGAACAGGGGCAACATAACCAGGGTAAACCCATTCACACCACCAACTCCAACAGTGACCATCACAACAGACGCATCCCAGATGGGGTGGAGAGCGCACATGAAACTGCTCAAGGTAAGGGGGTTATGGACACAAACAGATGCCGTCAAACACATCAACTACCTAGAACTCAAGACAGTGTTCCTTGCCCTAAAAGCGTTCCAGAAACAGCTGTACGGCCAAAGGGTGTTAGTACAAACAGACAACACCACAACGATGTTCTACATCAACAAGCAGGGAGGAACACACTCAGTGGCGCTCTCAGATCTAGCGCAACAGATATGGAAATGGGCAATTCCATTACAAATAGACCTGGCAATACATCTGCCAGGGAAGGACAATGTGGAAGCAGACAGACTGAGCAGACAGACGTCAATCTCACACGAGTGGGAGCTCAACGCGCAGGAGACGCTAAAACTATTCAAGAAGTGGGGGTCCCCACAACTAGACCTGTTTGCAACACACCAGAATGCAAAATGCCAATACTTCGCATCCAGGCAGATAGGCCATCAATCCCAAGGAAATGCCCTATGGATGAGCTGGTCAGACATTTGCCTACGCTTTTCCACCGATACCGCTGATACACAAAGTGCTCAGCAAATGCAGAACAAGCAACATGACGCTAATTCTGGTAGCACCACAGTGGGCCAGGCAGTCCTGGTTCTCGCAGATCGTGGAGATGGCACAGGGACCACCACACAAGTTCCCAAGAAGGAAAGACCTGCTCTCGCTACGAAACGGAAGGGTACTCCATCCAGAACCAGAGAGCCTCAGCCTAGCAGCGTGGCTCCTGAGGACTTAGAGTTCGCTCACCTCAAGCTTCCACAAAGCACACTGGCAGTGCTGCGAGAAGCGAGGAGACCCACCACACGGAAATGCTATGCAGCAAAGTGGAAGAGATTCACTGAATGGTGCATCAACAAAAAGCTCCACAGGAGAATCACTAAAGAATCAACTGTGCTAAAATACTTAACACACTTACTAAAAAGTAACCTAAGCTGCACTTCTCTAAGAGTGCACCTGGCAGCAATAGTAGCCTATACAAGAGGAGAAACAGGGAAAAGCTTCTTTACATCTCAAGTAGTAAAAAGATTCCTAGAAGGAGCCAAAAGAATAGCACCGCCAAAGAGGATGCCACCGCCTGCATGGAACCTCAATGTAGTTCTAACACAGCTTATGAAAGCACCGTTTGAACCCATCCACAAGGCATCGCTACATATGCTCACAATAAAGACGGCCTTTCTGGTAGCGATTACCTCGCTACGTAGGGTGAGCGAGTTGCAGGCACTCACACTACAAGAACCCTACATTCAGATTCACAATGACAGGGTGGTAATGAGGACGGACCCACACTTCATGCCAAAGGTGGTGTCCAGGTTCCATATAAACCAAGCTATACAAATTCCCAGTTTCTTCCAGAAACCATCCACCAGCGCTGAGAGGGCACTGCACACTCTGGATGCCAGGAGAGCAGTAATGCATTACATCGAAAGGACTAAAGATTGTAGAAAAACAAAGCAGTTCTTTGTGTCCTTCGCAAGCAGTTTCCTGGGCAGACCTGTGACGAAAAATACCATTGCACGATGGATCGCACAAACAATTCAATACTGCCACAAACAGGCAGGCCAAGAGCTACAGGGAGCAGCTCAGGCTCACTCAACCAGGAAAAAGGGAGCAACAATAGCCTTCCTAGCAAACACACCTACCCAAGACATTTGCCTGGCGGCAACATGGGCTTCAGTGCACACATTCACTAAGCACTACTTCGTGGATATACAGATGAACAAGTAAGCACAAGTAGGTCAAAAAGTGCTTCAACATATATTCAACAACCAACGCTCATCTTCCACCCAGCCGCCACAAATATAGCAAACCGCTACAAAATCTATGCACAGCATAGTGAATCCAGAAAGAATCACGCTGCAAAATGAATAGTTTCTTACCTGTCGGTATAGTTTTGCAGCTTGAAGACTTTCTGGATTCACTAGCGAACCCACCCGCCTCCGCCAGAAAGATGAGACAGGAGGAAGATGGGACTAACAAATGGAAAACACCTTTAAAAAGGGTAAAAGGATAAACAGCACAAGACAAGAAAAAAAGAATCCGAAGGTGGCGCCCAAGGGTGGGAGCTTCCGGAGGAAGCGCGCCGACGTCACGGAAGAACACCAAATGGTGGGGCGTCGAAAAAACAGAAAAAAGACTACGATTCCGGACCCAACCACTAGACCGCGGAATAATGCACAGCATAGTGAATCCAGAAAGTCTTCAAGCTGCAAAACTATACCGACAGGTAAACTATTCGTTATCTGGCAGGAGCATTTTCATTTGAGGAAAGAGGCACATCCGTCATGCAGAGACAAGAATCCTTCCAGGAACGCTATCCTTATGATGACTGAGGATTAACTTCATTAGTTCAGGCAACCATCAGTGAACGTTCCAATGTCTCTAGTGTTTGATCTCCGTCACATGTTTAGTGATTATTACAAGCGTTTTCCAGACGCAAATGCTCCTCAGAAGCCTTTACCTCCCCAAAAGGTACCCACTATTCTTCTGGGCCAAAGTACTCCCAAATCCACAAGGGAGAAGACCCTTCCTCCTCCTATAGTCATCACAGATGATACTCGGGATGCTCAGACGGAAGAAGGTGAGATACTATCAGACACAGATGCCCATGATGAATGGGATGACTACATAGCCCCTATGCCACCATCTCCTAACCCTCCTGCGGATTCCCCTCCGCCAGATATCGGGGATTCCATGCCCTTCTGGAGCGGGCTTCCAAACGTTTTGATTTACCAATGTCAGCCAAACAGACCGTGTTTTCCATATGATTTTAAACCAGGCACTCAACTTTCAGTGAGAGCAATTCCTATAATTGACTTTCTAAGGCAAGAAGGGCTAAAATTGATGACACCTGCCTCCGTTACAGCGGTTATTCCAAAACTGGATAAAAAATATAAAGCTACAGATGACTCCCCTGCGTGCCTCATTGGTCACCCGAGGCCTGACTCTGTGATCATGCAGGCAGCAAAGAAAAGAGCCAAGAATCCAGCATCTCCCTGCACTGCCCTACCGGACAAGGAGGGTTGTCGCCTCTATAATATTGGGAAGAGGTTTTCTGCTTTGGCGGCTACTTCTATTAGAGCCTCTAATGCCATGGCCATTTTGGGGAGATGTGACCGGCAGATGTGATCGGACATCTCTACCAGAGGATAAAAAGAAAAAGGCAAGAGATATTATCTTGGAGGGAGAGAGCATCTTCGGAGCTCATTGAGATGGCTATGGACGTTTCATCCACTGCATTTCGACAGATGGCAGGAGTGATGGTCCTGCGTCGCCAGGTATGGTTAAAAGCAACCACCTTTTGTCCTGAGGTACAGGCCACGGTTTTAGATATGCCCTTTGATGTGGAGTGCTTGTTTGGTAAGCACATAGACTAAGAGTTACAATCTATCAAGAAGGACACTGATACAGTCAAAGCCTTGGGTAATCTCCAACAGCGCCGCTTTCAGTCCTTTCGGGCTAGAGGTCAGGGCAATTCTTATCCAGTCAGCAATTTCAGCAGCGGTACCAACCATATCCGTAGACTCCCTACCAGTCATACCACCAGTCTTTTCAGTCCAACACCGCTCCGGCTTATTCGAGACAGACAGGATGCAAGAGGCAGCAATCTGCTGGAAAGTCCCAAGACTCCAATAGGAGGCAATGAAGATCATCAGGCTCCTGCTACCATAGTCCCACACCACAATCACTTCTCCGCATCGTTTCAGAAATGGAACTCCATTTCTTCAGACAGATGGGTTCTCGACCTTTTCCAACATGGCCACAGGCTAAAATTCATTCAGCATCCTCCAAATGTTCCACTGCGCAAAGTTCTTCTTCGTCACCTTCCAGATCTCAAGAAGGAAATAAATTTGCTTCTCAAGCAGGCCATAGAGGAAGTACCCCTCAACCAGCAAAACCAGGTGTTTTATTCCCCCTTTCTCATCAAAAAGAAAAATGGGAAATGTGGAGGCAGGTCATGGACCTCGGAATGCTGAACACGTTTATAAAGAGTCAGTTTTTCAGGATGCGCTCTCTTCAGGAGATTCTTCTAATTGAGAGGGGATTTTCTGACGTCTCTCGATCTCTTCAACGCCTATTTTCATATTCCTATTCACCCTCAACATTGAAAATTTATCAGATTCAAGGTGGCAGGGTGCCATCATCAATTGAATGTGCTCCCTTTTGGTTTAAAGTCAGCTCCCAGGGTGTTCACAAAGTGCATTGCACCGATAGCAGCCTTCTTAAGACGTACGTTCAGGTCACCAGGTGTTCCCATACCTGGACGATTGGCTCATAAAGGCTCAGTCTTTCCAAGCTGCAGAAATTTCAACAAGAGCCTGTCGGATTCTCTTCCAGTTTCTAGGTCTTAGCATCAATCTGGAAAAATCGTCCATTATCCCGGCCAAATCGTTAGTCTTTCTGGGTGCACGTCGCGACACAGATCTGGGCAAAGCCTTTCCACTCAGGAAAGAATAATGTGCATTATGGATACGACCAAGCTTCTTTCATCAAGAAGGTTCGCTTCTATGAGGCAGTACAAGTCCATACTGTGGATGATGTCCTCTTGCATCCCGCTCATTCCTAATTGCTGACTTCGCATGCAACCGCTGCAGGAACAGCTTGATGCACAGTGGGTTCAGTCTCAAGGCTCATTCAACAACAAGGTTCGGATTTCGGCATCCATGACGGCCACCATGGCCTGGTGGATGGGGAAGGACAACCTGTCACAAGGTCTTTTTCATTCACTCTGTACCACAGCTAGTGATGACCTCAGATGCGTCGATGGACGGATGGGGGGGGGAGTGGGGGGGGGGGCTCACCTTCAGGAATTACAGGTTCACAGCAAGTGGTCCAAACAGGAAGCGGAGTCTCATATAAACATTCTGGAACTCAAGGCAGTGTTCTTAGGTCTGAAGGCCTTCCTACCTCGGATCAAAGGTGCGTCAGTGCTCGTCAGGATGGACAACACTACGACAATATTTAATCTCCGAAAGCAAGGCGGAACGAGATATCGGGCTCTTTCCCTTCTTGCTCAGCAGATATGGGAATGGCTCCTTGCCAACCACATCTCCTTGCGAGTGGAGCATGTGCCAGGGTTTCCCAACGAAAAGGCAGACTCTCAGCGGGGCCCCTAAACAGTGCCACGAACAGGAGCTCAAAGACCAACATTTGATGGAGGTGTTTCAATCCTGGGGTTATCCAACATTAGATCTGTTCGCTACGTTCCTCAACAAAGTGTCCTCTTTTCGCAAGCAGACATCCTCATCACAATTCATGGGGAGACGCCTTCCAGTTTCCTTGGACGGGGATGTATGCCTATGCATTTCCCCCATTCCCACTCATTCCTCGAATACTTCAAAAAATGAAACCAGAGCCTTGTCGGATCATTCTCATCGCTCCGGAGCTGGCAAGACAGTTCTAGTACACCGAGCTGCATCACCTATCAGTGTGTGTCCTGATTCTCTTCCCTCCAAAGGAGAATCTTCTCTACATGAACCAGGGCCAAGTGGTTCATCATCAAATTCCCTCTCCATTTGTCAGCTTGGCTCCTCACCACGCTGAATTTGGGGCTTTCCGAGGAGTGTACTGTGAGAAAGTGCCATCTTTCTTACATGGTGTGCCCCCACTTTTTGCTGAATGGCTGATGTACTTTGACTGAGTGTGCCCTGGGCTCCTGCCAACCAGGTACCCAGGGCCTGTGTTCCTTCCCTAAAATTGCATTGATACCTACACCCAATTGACATCCCTGGCCACAGGTCAGCCCCTGGTAAATGGTACCGTGGGTACCCAGGGCACTGTGACCAGGGAAGGCCCCTAAGGGCTGCAGCACTTGTTGTGCCACCCTTAGGGACCCTGCACCTTTACACACACACACTGCCTTTGCAGGCTGCGTGTCTTGGTGCAGAACAAAAGTGAAGAGTCGACATGGCTCACATCCCTGTGTGCCATGCCTACAAGCCACTGCCCTGGCCTAGGTCAGCCACCCCTCTAGCTGGGTGCACTATGCCAGTGGTGAGGGCATAGAGGCATGAGCCCTGTGCCCCTACAGTGCCCAAGTCCATTCTTGGGCATTGTAAGTGCAGTGCTGCCATTAAGAGTATATGGTGCTGGGAGTCTGTCATTACGAACTCCACAGCACCATAATGGCCCCACTGAAGACTAAGAAGTTTGGTATCAAACTTCTCAGCACATTAAACCCCCACTGATGCCAGTGTGGGATTTAAGGTAAAACGCACTCCAGAGGGCATCTTAGAGATGCCCCCTGAAACCAACCCGACCTCCAGTGTCCGGACTGAGTGGCTGCCCAGGCTGCCACCACCAGACATGTTTCTGGACCCCTGGGTCGAGAGCCTCTGCTCTCAGGGGCCTGAAACAATGCACATCCTGGGACGAGGTGCCAAAGCCTCCTCCCCCAGGATGGGCAGGGGGAGCTTCAAAGGCCTGCCGCCTTTGGAGTTTCCCCAGACCATTTGCTGCTTCCAGCAAACTGGTCCCCACTGGTTCTACCCCCTCTCCTGGCGGGAGAACCGGCGGGAAAACCAGAGGCAGGAAATGGGTTGTGCCCACCTCTGCCAACTCCACCCCTAAGGCGGGGGAGGCGAGGTGAAGCACAAACTCGAGTCCCCGCCATCTTGAGGATGGGGGACCTGGCCAACCAGGGACAGGCTCCTGCCCCCTCCCACTGGAGAGGAACAGAATAGGGGTGTACCCACCCCAGGGAAGGGACCCATTGGTCCCTGCCCTTACCTACCTGTAACCACCCCTAAATTTAGTATTTAGGGGATCCCTGAACCTTCCTTCCGGAGTTCCCAAATCCGAAAACAAGAAGAGAAGACGAAGCAAGAAGACCAGCCGTGCAGCTGCTAAAAAGGAGGCGACAACAACTGACTTGGCCCCAGCCCTACCGGCCTGTCGACCTCTGAACCTGCGGAATCCCGGCCTCAGCAACCTCACAAACCCCGGAGGACCTGACTTCTGTGCTACAGCCTTCGACCCAGGGACTCCCACGAGCAGTGGTACTGCTCAAAAGGAAACCTACCAAAGACCCGGCCCTGGCACGGAGCCGCGAAACCTGCACACTCTGCACCCGCCGAGTCCAGCCTGTGCCTGAGTGACCAAAGACCTCGAGGACGTCCCCCGGCGATTCTGACCTGGAATCCAGTGGCCAAGGACCCTCCTCGACGACCCAGACGACGCCTGCAGCCTCAGGACAAGGGACCCCTCCAACCGCGACCAGCAGGGGGTAAGATTTCCCGACCTCAAAAGACACCCCTGCACCCGGCGCCCCACGGCCCCCTGTGCCCAACTCCTGGGTGTCTACCTATCCTCCAAGACCCCAACTTACCTCCTGAAGTGTTGGTCGTCCCTGAAGAATCACCGTCCCCGAGCCTGCAGCCTTTCTTCACCTTTCACGACCTCTATTGTTTAACATTGAGCGACCGACGGCTCAAAAGCACCCTGCACCCAGCCGCCCGAGTGCCCCTGGAAGTGCAACCTCTATCCTAACCTACTTCCCTACTTGCCCTGAGCAAGTGACCAGGAGCCCAGCTCCCACAGTCGCGTGGCCTGCTTGCCAGCAGCCACCAACCCGGGGCCCCCGCCTGCCATAGGATAACATTGGGCCTTCTCACTCTGCACCCGGCCGCCCCTGTGCCGCTGAGGGTGTAAAAACTGTACTTACCTGATCCTGGGGGACCCCTGAGTCTTACCCAGAACCTTAACCCTGCCAGTCAAGTACTTACCCGAAATCCGATAACTCACTTTTCTTCCATAGGGTTCCATTGACTGATTTTCTGCGAAATTTCTTCTAAGTGTGGAGTTCTGAAACTTTAGAATATTCACCAAAAATCAACCGAGTCACGAAAACGAAAATACTCACCTAGTATTAGAAGGGGCCTCAGTGCTGGACCCGAGTGCCCAACACTGACCCTAAAAAGTAATCGCAACGTTACTTACCGCTAACTCACTTTTCTTTCATAGGGATCCATTGACTGGTTTTCTGTGAAATTTCTTCTAAGTGTCGATTTCTGTATTTTACAAATATTCTTTAAAAATCGTACAAACTACAAAAACGTAATTACTTACCTGTTTTAAGTAAATGTCCCAGTGCTGAACCTAGGAGTCCAGCACTGGATTACAAAAGTAACGTAAACATACTTTGCTTGCACACTGTATTTCCTTTCATAGGATAACATTGGTAATTTTACCCAGAAAAGTTTCTAAGTGTCAGCTTTTGAAATATAGTAATATTCTTCAAAAATCACTACAATAACCAAAACGCTTTTTCTTACCTGTTTACAGGAAGTGTCCCAGGACTGAATCCAGGATCCAGTCCTGTGGTTAGAAAAGTGCTCTGCAAAGTAATCAATTGTAATTAAGCATAATTTTCCATTGAGCTCAATGTTGCATTGTATTTGACCCTGTGTTGCCTCTTGCACCAACTGTGATAACCACTACCAAAACAGTCTACTGCCTATCTGTAAGGTGAATAACCAAAGCATCTCATACTGAGAAAGTATATTTTGATCCTATTGTTGGTTCTAAAATAAAACAAGCATATATTTTTTTTATATACAAACCATTGGCCTAGAGTTCAGTTCGAGTGTGTGGCTTCATTTGCTGACTGAGTGTGTACAACAAATGCTTTACACTGTCCTCTGATACTGCCTTACTGCTCGACCAAGCTACCACTTTGGAGAGTAAGGTTATATCTAACTTTAGCCTCTGTCAACCCTCTGGGGACTGTGGACTCTGTACACCCTGAACCTTACTTGGGTACAGTATATACAGAGCCACTTTCCTACATGTACTAAGATACTTCAGAAATCTTGAGCTTCGTCTACGTTGAAATGTAACGCAGCTAAATGTAAGAGGTTCTGTACTTGGTGTATCTCGCAAACATTGCATCCATTCTCCATCACCGGAGCAGGTGCTGCCTTTTCTTGCACTTAGTGAAATCAGGACTTTCCTACTCTTCCATAAGAGTTCATCTTGCTGCAATTTCTAGATATAGAAGATTTTCAAATCAAACTTCTCTTTGGTCTAACTGACTCGTCAAAGAATTTATGAAGGGGCTTTTTAGAGTTTTCCCGCCTGTTAAGCCTCCTACAGTTTTGTGGCAATTAAACACAGTTTTGTCTCAACTGATGCGTCCTCCCTTTGAGCCAATACACAAATGCGAATTAAAGTTCCTCCTTGAAAGTGGCTTTTCTCTTGGCCATTACGTCAGCCAGAAGTATCAGTGAAATCCAAGCTCTCACCATAAAAGAACCGTATCTGCAGTTTTTACCAGACAGTTATCCTACGCACTAACCCTTCTTTTATACCTAAGGTGCCTTCAACTTACCACCTCAATGAGCCGATTGTTTTACCAACGTTCTTTCCTAATCCATCCTCTGCAGCGGAAAGGGCGTTGCACTCTCTGGACATCAAACGATGCGTAAAGTTTTATCTGAAAAGAATGGAGTCATTCCGTAAATCCTCTCAACTAATAATCTTTCTCCGCACCCAGGAAAGGACATACCTTGACAAGGGCTGGCATTTCACGTTGGGTCACCTCCGCGATTTCCTTAGGTCATGAAAAAGCTGGGCGTCCGCTCCTTGTGAAAAGCACAAGCTCATTCTACCAGGAAAGTGGCGACCACCTCAGCCCTGTTTGCGGGAGCATCTGTCGGACATTTGTAGGGCGGCAACGTGGGCGAACCCTCACACATTCACAAAGCATTACTGCCTTGATGGTTGGAAAAAAGCAGATATCACTGTTGGACAAGCTACACTCAGACGCCTTTTTGCTTAAGGTAGGCAGCTTTTGGCCGGCTATGTTCTCTATAAACTGTGTAAATTTGTAAGCTGATTATTCTCTTCTTGATTTTCTGATGCTACAAGTTTGAGTCATGGTGGGATGCTTCGCCTCCCGCCACCATTTCTTTTATTATGTTTTCACTGCTTACTAGTCTGATTCAAGCATGTGAATCTATAAAAGATTCAATACTGGGGAAAGTACAAGTTACTTACCTGTACACTGTGGTTCTCCAGTATTGATATCTTTTATAGATTCACATGCGACCCTTCTCCCCAATTAGGGTCACCAATTACCTCAGTTTGTATACCTTTACACTTGTGCTCAAAATCTGAGGTATGGTGGCTCTGTGGGAAAAGTGAACTCTGAGGTCTCAGCTGTGATAGGCTGACATTTGGATGTTCTAAAATGAGGCTGAAAAGTTACTCAAGTAAGTTTTTCTCTTCTATGGTAATGTTATATCTGAAAGAAACTCATAGTGATAGATTCCTTACCTTAGAATATCCCCAGGCGTCAGACTGGATCCGGAAAGTTTTTGTCAGCAGTACCCCTGCGCGTCGGTAGGGGCGTCGTGCGGCTCCGTGTCCGTCGTTGGCGTCGTGGTCGCCGAGGTGACGTCGCGGGCGCTACTTGGACGCCGCCCACGCGCGCTGACGTCAGTTCTTTCTTTTTCCGCGCCAGCAAGCGCAGATCTGGAGAGAGCGGTACCCCTAGTCTTTTTTGACTAAGTTTATTGAGATCTTTTTCTCACCTTTTTCGAGTCGATTCGACTCCTGGTGCAGTTAGGGATGCCCGGGTTTAAGTCCTGCAAGGACTGTCATCGGATGATGTTGGTGACGGACCCGCATCGCGTGTGTCTCTTCTGCCTGGGGCGCGACCACGACCCCAAGTCGTTCCCCGACTGCCGGTCCATGGTGCCGAAGTCTGCGGGAGCAGTCCCGAAAGCTGCTTGAAGCCCGGCAGTCGGTTACGCGCCGTGAGAGGTCCCGGTCCAGAGGGAGGTCGAGGGACCGTGCACGGAGTCACCATCGGCGATCGTCGGGATTGAAGACTTCGCACTCAGGGTCAGGTAAGGCGAAGCACAAGAAGTCGAAGAAACGTCATCGTTCTCTGACTGCCCCTCGCCGGTCGTGCGGCGCGGCTGAGGGTACGGGTGGTGCCACCCCCGTGGCTCCGGCGGAGTCGCCGCCCGACTACCCGCCCTTCCCGGGGTCGTCGGTGACTCCGGCCCAGATACAGGAGTTCCTGTCGGCCATGGCTCGCCTCTTTGGGCCGTCGGGTCCCGCCGGTGCACCTTCGGGCCCCGCGGTCCCGCATGGGTGTCCTCGCGTTTCCTCGCCGGCGGCTCCGGCCCTGGCGTCTGTAGGCTCCGGCGCCGCAGGACACCCTTGGATCCAGGCCTGGATCCCGGTCGACGCCGGTTGACTTTGTTACGCCTCCACCGACGTCGACTTCACCGGCACCCATCCTGACGCTGCCCGCTCCTCGGGACGACGTCGACCCCAGCTTCAGCCCCGAAGTGGACGCGGCGTTGGTCGATGCCGTTCTCGACGCCGTTTGGGGATTTCTATCCCCATGTCCCTACTCCTTATTTTAGGCCTGTTGAACAGCATGAGGAGCGAGGGGAGGACTGGGAGGTGTCGGACGACCCTCTCGCTGCAGCCTGTGAGTCTGAACAGGACTGGGCTGAGGAATTGGGGGACGCCAGTGGTCTGGATACCTCACCAGACCTTGGCATGCTGTCTCCTCCTACCGTGGCTACGGAGGAGGGAGCCAGTTATGCAGTGGTGTTGCGTAGGGCAGCGGAGGCCCTACACCTCAAGCTCCCTACTGTGGCCGTCAGGACTAACCTCCTGACAGAGGTGCTTCAGCCAGCAGCTACTTCTGCGGAGCCGCTGCTGCCCTTTAATGAAGCCCTTTCGGACGTTCTTTTGGGCACTTGGTCCAGGCCCAGCCCATGGGCTCCTGTGGATAGGAACATGGCCCGACGCCATCGCCCGGCACCGGGTGACCCCATTTTCCTTTCCCAACACCCCACCCCCGAGAGCTTGGTTGTCCAAGCCTCTGCTTCCCCAACCGCCTTCCCTTCCGCCCCGCCGGATAGGGAATCCAAGAAGCTGGATCAGTTTGGGAAGAAGATTTTCTCTTCCACCAGCTCTGCGCTGCGGTCCGTGAACACCGCATGCCTCTTGGGCCGTTATTCCCACTGTCTGTGGGATACGGTGGCGAACGTGCTGCCCCAGTGTCCGGAGGAGGCCCTGCCTGCTCTCGCCCAGGCTGTTGCAGAGGGGAGAGACGCAGCAAAGTTCATGATCCGTTGTGGTCTAGACACCGCCGACTCACTGGGCAGATCCATTGCAAATACGGTGGCGGTTCGCCGTCACGCCTGGTTGAGAAACACTGGATTTTCAGGGGATGTCCAAAACACCCTTATGGACATGCCCTTTGATGGCCGTCGCCTCTTCGGCGACAAAGCGGACAGCGCGTTCTAGCGGTTTAAGGACTCACGGGCTACGGCCAAGTCCTTGGGACTCTCGGCAGTCCGCCCTCCTCCACCTTCCGCTTTTCGCTCCTTTCGTGGCACAGGAAGGGGCGCCCGCAGCGTTCGCAACAGAGCCACAGGCCGGCGTAGCAATCATCCCAGCGGGACGCGGACGCGGGTTCCGCCGTGGCGGACAAAGGGGCCAGCGGGCGGGTCAGTCCACCACCACCACCCCGGCCACCACTGCCTCCAAACCTTCCTAGTCCGAACTTTCAGGCCCATCAAACGCCAGTGGGCGGCTGGCTCCGCCATCACCTTCCCCACTGGCGCACCATCACTTCGGACAGGTGGGTTTTAGAGATAGTCCGGAGGGGCTACTCCCTCCCCTTCGAGACTACCCCCCCAGCCATGCCGCCTCAATACCACCGCATGTCGGGGGATCACTTGGTGCTTCTTCAGCAGGAAGTTGCGGCCCTCTTGGCCAAGGAGGCCATCGAGTGCATTCCGACGCACGAAGTAGGTCGTGGTTGTTGTTCCCACTACTTTGTGGTGCCCAAGAAGGACAAAGGCCTGCGTCCTATCTTGGACCTCCGGAACGTCAATCGCTTCCTCCGCAAAGAGAAGTTCAAGATGCTCACTCTAGCTCAGGTCTTGTCTGCTCTCGACCCACAAGACTGGATGGTGGCGCTGGACTTGCAGGACGCCTATTTCCATATCCCCGTCCTGCCAGCCCACAGGCGTTACCTACGGTTCATGGTAGGCCACGAGCACTTTCAGTTCACCGTGCTCCCCTTTGTCCTTACCAGCGCCCCTCGGGTGTTCACCAAGGTGATGGCGGTGGTCGCAGCTCATCTGCGCAGATCAGGGGTCTCAGTCTTCCCCTATCTCGACGACTCGTTGTTGAAGGCGGGCTCGCCCCAGGCAGTCGTCTCCCACCTCCAGACTACGGCCGACCTCCTGCACTTGCTGGGGTTCTCCATCAATGTGCCGAAGTCGCACCTGGTTCCCTCCCAGAAGATCCTCTTCATCGGAGCGGTTCTGGACACGGTGCAGTTTCGGGTCTATCCTCCCGAACAGCGAGTCCGGGATATTCGGGCTCTGATTCCCATCTTTAAGCCCTTGTCCCGGGTTTCGGTCAGAGTGACTGAGGCTGCTGGGCCTCATGGCCTCCTGCATCCTGCTGGTCAATCATGCCAGGTGGCGTATGCGGGCTCTGCAGTGGGACCTGAAGTTCCAGTGGGCGCAGCATCAGGGAAACCTGTCCGATCTCGTCCAGATCTCGGAGGGCACTGCACACCAATTGCAGTGGTGGCTCACGAACCGGCATTGGGTCGACGGCAGATCCCTCTCCCTTCCCCAACCGGAGTTCACAGTGGTGACGGATGCGTCCCACCTGGGATGGGGAGGCCACATGGGAGAGGCGGAGATCAGAGGCCTCTGGTCTCCGGCGGAGTCCCGGCTCCATATCAACCTTTTGGAGCTGCGGGCGATCAGGCTTGCACTGAAAGCATTCCTTGCCTCTGTCAAGGGTAGAGTAGTGCAGGTGTTCAGACAACACCACCGCCATGTGGTACTGCAACAAACAAGGCGGGGTAGGGTCGTGGACCCTCTGTCAAGAGGCTCTGCGTCTCTGGACATGGCTGGAACATCAGGGCATGTCTCTGGTGGTTCAACACCTGGCAGGTTCTCTGAACGCCAGGGCGGACGAACTCGGCCGCAGGTGCATGTTCGATCACGAATGGCGTCTTCACTCTGAGGTGGCGCAAGGTCTCTTTCTACAGTGGGGAGAGCCTTGGTTAGATCTATTCGCCACCGAAGAGAACGCGCAATGTCATCAGTTCTGCGCGTTGGAATTTCCAAAGCGGCACTCGCTCGGCGACGCTTTTCGTCGCGAGTTGAGTTGCGGTCTGTTGTACGTCTTTCCGCCTATACCACTTGTGCCCAGAGTGCTGAAGAAGATCAGGCGCGACCGTGCCCAAGTCATTCTTGTGGCTCCAGACTGGGCTCGAAGAGTATGGTATCCCGAGCTACTCAGTATGAGCATCGATCCCCCGATCAGACTTCCTCTTTGGGAGGATCTTCTGTCGCAGCAGAAGGGGACGGTCCTCCACCCGAACCTGTCCAACCTCCACCTCTTTGCGTGGAGATTGAGCGGCGGCAGTTGATTCCCTTCGACTTGCCTCCTGAAGTTTGTGACGTTATTCTGGCAGCCAGGCGTCCCTCTACTAAAGTGGTATACGCCTGCAGGTGGAACAAATTTGTGGCATGGTGCACAGCAAAGGCTGTGGATCCCCTTCAGGATCAGTGATGCACTGTTGCTGCACCCTCAGCGGCACTAGGGCGGCCGGGTGCAGTGTGTTTAGGCCCAATGTTATCCTATGGTCTCCGGTTGGTGGCGGCTGGCAAGCAGGCCACTGGGTTGTGGGAGCAAAGCTCCTGGTTTTAGACTCCGGGCAAATGGGGAAACAAGTAGGTATCAAAAGGGCACCCTCAGCGGCACTCGGGCGGCTGGGTGCAGGGTGCCGTTTTGGCGTTGGAAGCCCTGTTGTAGTCTATGGGGAACCTCTGGTTTGGAAACAATCTGCAGGCTCTTGGACGAGGACCTCCTGGATGCGACCACCACTTTGAGAGGTAAGTTGGATAGGTAAGGGTTGGTTAGGCACCGTTGGTTGGGGCACACAGGGCCGTGGGGCGCCGGGTGCAGGGGTGCCTTTTAGGGTCGGATTTTCTTACCCGCTCTGGTCGCGGAAGGGGGGGCCCTCTGGATTTATTCTGCAGGCGTCGTCTGGAGGCTTGAGGCAGGTCAGGAGTCGCCGGATCTCGGGTCAGGATCGCCGGAGGGGACCTCCTCTTGGTGTTTTCCCACTCCCACTCCAGCTTGGGCTGGGGTCGGCGGGTGCAGAGTGGGCTGGATTCGCGGTTTCCGGCTGCTGCCAGAGGTTGCTGTGTTTGAACAAATCCGGTGTTCACGGGAGAAGCAGGCTTCAGAAGTGAAGGCAGGCAGGTCCTCCGGGGTTCTTGAGGTTGCTGGCTGCAGGACACACTGGGTTTTCGCAGGAAGCAGGTTCTAGGGCAGACAGGCCGGTAGGGCTGGGGCCAAGTCAGTTGTTGTCTTCTTGTTAGCAGGCTGCACGGCAGTTCGGTCCTTCTTGTCTTCTGGTCGTTTCTGGATCTGCCTTCCTGGTTCAGGGCTGCCCCCTAAATACTGTATTTAGGGGGCGTTTTAGGGGTCTTGGTCAGTAGCCAATAGGCTACTGACCTTAGGGTGACTACACACCCTTGGTGTGCTCACCCCACGTGGGGGAGTGAGCACAATCCCTAGTCCTGATTGGGGAGTGCCTTCCATCTGCAAGATGGCGAGCACTGGAGAGTGGGCTTCACCTCGCCTCCCCCACCTGAGGGGTGGAGTTGGCAAAGGTGGGCACACCTCCTGGGCTGGCTAGTTTTTCCCGCCTGTCTTCCCGTCGAAAGGGAGGGGAGACAGGAAGGGGGCCTGCTCCTGATAGCAGGAGAGGCTGGGGGGTCGCATTACAAAGGCTGCCAGGCCTTTGAAGCTCCCCTGCAACAGATGGCTCTTCCTGGCCTGGGGGAGGTGTTTACACCTCCGCCCAGGAAAGTCTTTGTTTCTGGGCTCAGGGAGCATAGGCTCCCACCCTAGGGGTCCAGAAACATGTCTCGTGGTGGCAGGCTGGTGTGTACCAGTCAGGGAACCCACCAGAGGCTGGTTGTTTTTCAGGGGGCATCTCAAAGATGCCCTCTGTGTGCATTTTTCATTAAATCCCACACTGGCATCAGTGTGGGTCTAATGTGCTGAGAAGTTTGATACCAAACTTCTCAGTTTTCAGTGCAGCCATTATGGTGCTGTGGAGTTCGTAATGACAAACTCCCAGCACCATATACTCTTAATGGCAGCACTGCAATTACAATGTCTAAAAATGGACTTGGACACTGTAGGGGGGTACAGGGCTCGTGCACCTGTACCCTCACCACTGGTATAGTGCACCCAGCTAGAGGGGTGACTGACCTATGCCAGGGCAGTGGGTTGTAGGCATGGCACACAGAGGTGTGTGCCATGTCGACTCTTCACTTTGTTCTGCACCAAAACACGCAGCCTGCAAAGGCAGTGTGTGTGTGTAAAGGTACAGGGCCTCTAAGGGTGGCAAAATAAGTGCTGCTGCCCTTAGAGGTCTTCCCTGGTCACAGTGCCCTGGGTACCTGTGGTACCATTTACCAGGGGCTGACCTGTGGCCAGAGATGACAATTGGGTACAGTTTTGGGGAAAGAACACAGGCCCTGGGAACCTGATTGGCAGGGACCCAGGGCACATCAAGTCAAAGTGCATCAGTGGTCTGGCAAAAAGTGGGGGGGTTACTGCAACAGAAACCCACTTCCTTACAGATGTTCCCAAGGAACTACGGGCGCAAACACGAATCCATGAGAAACCCAGTTCACCAGCAACATCTACAGTACCACGAGAGGCTGATCCGGTCGACCCTTCCTCTTCGGACGAAGAGCGAGAAGAAGGCGAAAGCCCAGATCCAGCTGCTGATCCCTTAGAGGACCACATTATTCCTACTCCTTCACCTCCGTCACACCATCCAGCGGATTCCCCGCCAGAAGACATAGGGGCTTTCCACAACTTAATGGAGAGGGCTTCTAATAGATTCCATCTCCCCATGGAAATCAAACATACAGACTGCTTCCTGTATGACTTTAAAGAGGAAGCTAGAAAGTCAATGCGCACAATTCCAATTATTGACTACATTTGGCAAAAGGGTGTAAAGATAATGATGACCCCGACAACAATACCACCAGTGCTCTCTCGCATAGAGGAGAAAGTATAGAGCCCCAGAAAGTTTCCCTTTTTGTCTGACTGGCCATCCGAAACCGGTTTCTGTTATTTCACAGGCAGCGGAAAGGAGATCTAAGAACCCGGCCACCCCCGATCTCCACTCCTCCGGACAAAGAAGGGCGTAAGCTTGAGATTATGGGAAAGCGTTTCTCCACCATGGCTGCGACTACTATTAAGGCAGCCAACACTTTGGCTATCATCGGACGCTACGACAGACAAATGAGGTCTGATATGGCTTCTCTACTAGACCTTAATCCTGAGGACAGAAAGATCCTCATAGAAGGAGAACGGGCAGCCTCAGAAACACGGGCAGCCTCAGAAACAATCGATTGCGCTATGTACATAGCCAACATGGAGTTCCACCAACTGGCAGGGGCGGCTGTAATGAGACGTCAAGGGTGGTTAAAAGCAACTACATTTAGACCAGAGACCCTGTCAAAAGTTCTGGATATGGCATTTGATGGGGACGTCTTATTTGGCAAACATGTAGATGAGGCACTTCTATCCATCAAAAAGGACACAGATACTGCTAAATCCTTAGGTTCCCTCCAATACAGAAAGATACCATTCAGAGGGGCAAAAGAACGTGGTTTTTCCACTTGCAGAGGAAACTACCAAAGAGCGCAACAATACCAGCCCTACCAGACACAATATAGGCAATCCGATCATCCTGCTGCCTACTGTCAACCGGCTACTGCTGGTTTCTCTCGCCAAGGGGGCCGAAAGAGAACATCGACCCAAGGCAAGGACAATGGAAGAAAAAAGTGATTTTTACCATGGTACCAGCTTACTCCTCACTTTCCCCACCTGTGGGTGCAAAGATATCCAGTTTCCTCCAGCAATGGGAGAGTAGAACATCGAACTGTTGGGTATTGGATTTGATCGCCTACGGTCACAGACTGGAGTTCGTACAAAAACCTCCAACTGCTCCACCCACGGGAACCCCTTCCCCTCGTCTTCCCTTATTGCAGAAGGAAACTAAGGCAATACTCGCAAAAGGAGCCATAGAGAAAGTTCCAGCTCTGCAAAGAGGGCAAGGTTTCTTCTCCCGCTTCTTCTTGATTATGAAAATGTCAGGGGAATGGAGACCAATTTTGGATCTCAGAAAGCTAAACAAATTCCTAAGAAAACAAAATTTCAGGATGGTAACTTTGACAGAGATCTTACGACGTCTAAGCAAACGAGATTTCATGACCTCCCTCGATTTGGAAGACGCATATTTCCACATCCCCATTCATCGGAAGCACCAAATTCCTCAGATTTGCGGTGGCTGGTACCCACTACCAATTCAAGGTTCTCCCTTTCGGCCTCAAATCGGCACCCAGGATATTTACAAAATGCCTGACACCTGTGGTGGCAGCGCTACGTTCCCAAGGCCATCAAGTATTCCCATACTTGACGACTGGCTGTTAAAGGCTTCTACGCAAAGCAAGTGTCCAGAACCCCCAACGCTTGTTTACGACTGTACTGTTCAGCAAACTGGGGTTGACAGTCAACATCACAAAGTCCTCTTTCATTACCAATCAAATAGCACCATACCTGGGAGCCAGATTGGACACAATCCAATGCAAAGCATTCTTATAGGAAGAATGTCAAACTAGACTACGTCTTTTGGCTATGGCCATATCAAGAAAGTCAGTTTCAGTAAGGAAGTAAAAGTTGCCTCTAGGGATGTGCTCTTCAGCGATCGACTTTGTTCCCTTGGCCAGACTCAAAGTGAGACCTTTCCACGATGAATTACAAAAACAATGGCTTCAAACATCTGGATCTTTCAAAGACATCATTCGCGTTACTCCGGCCATGAAGATGGCAATGAAATGGTGGTACCACATCCCAAACCTTTCAAAAGTGTTGACTTTCTTACAAGACATACCATATTTCATCCTGACAACGGATGCCTCCATGGACGGCTGGGGAGGCCATTTGCAGAACCTTCAAATTCAAGGCAAATGGTCCAGTTCTCAAAAAGTCATATCAACGGCCTGGAGTTGAAGGCCATATTCCTCTCCTTACATGCTTTCCTGCCGAGGATAGCAGGCGCCTCCGTACTGGTCTGTACAGACAACACGACCAGTATGTTCTACATAAACGGGGAGGAACAAAATCTCACGCTTTCTCTAGAAGCGCAGGAACTGTGGAGGTGGGCAACAGAGCATGGGATCTCTCTGAGCCGAGCATGTTCCAGGTTTACACAACACGCTGTCCCTTGCTCTCAGCAGAGCTACAGACAATTGCCACAAATGGGAACTCAATCAATTCCAGTTGGATGGAGTATTTGCTCTATGGGGGAAACCAGCTCTAGTCCTGTTTGCCACGAACATCAACACCAAATGCCGGTCCTATGCCAGCCGGAACCCCTCCCGGGGTCTCTAGGCAATGCCCTTGCGATCAGGGATATATGCCTACGCTTTTCCCCCCATCCCATTGATTCCCAGAGTACTGGCCAAAATGAAGCTGGAAGGATGTCACCTGATTCTCGTCGCACCCAGGTGGGCCAGGCAACATTGGTTTCCGGAACTTCTTCACCTCTCAGAAACGTGACCTATTCGTCTGTAGCTGTTTCCTTCTCTTTTGTCCAGGGACAACGGTCAAGTGCACCATCCGAATCCGTAGTTGCTGCATTTACACGCCTGGCTCCTGAATTCTCTGAGTTTAAAGACATGAGCATTTCTCAAGAGTGTAGAGAGATTCTCTCAAAATCTACAGCGGAAGCACCAACAAGACGTACAAACTTAAATGGAAAAGATTCTGTGTCTGGTGCGAACGAAATAACCTGCATCCATTTCAAATATCCCGACAATAGATTTTACCATATCTTCTCTCTTTGGCAAAATGAGGTTTAGCCTTCCCTTCGGTTAAGGTGCATCTGGCTTCCATCTCTCGCTATAGAAGAGCTTCCAGTGGCACTTCTCTTTATGCCTCAAGCCTTATCAAACAATTCATGAAGGGGCTATTCCGTGCTTTCCCTCCAGTGCGAGCACCTCCACCGGAATGGAACTTGAACGTGGTTCTTGCACAACTCATGAAAAGACCATTTGAACCCATTCATAAAGCTGAATTGAAATACCTCACATGGAAAGTCGCCCTTCTTTTGGCCCTCACCTCAGCCAGGAAGGTAAGTGAAATCCAGGCTTTCACAATTAGGAAACCCTTTTTAATATTTAAGGAGAATGCTGTGATTATAAGGACTAATCCCACGTTTATCCCTAAAGTGTCTTCTCAGTTCCATCTCAATGAGCCGGTTATACTCGGTCCTATTTTCCGCAACCATCAACGCCTGCGGAGCAGGCGCTACATACACTTGATATCAAAAGCTGGCTCAAGTTCGATCTTCAGAGAACAAAAGACATTCGAAAAACTGAGCAATTACTTGATGCCTATGGCCAAGACAGAGAAGGGTCTGCAATAACAAAAGCCACTTTCTCAAGATTGATATTGGCTGCAATCCAATTCGGTCACATCAAAGCCAACAAGCCTTTGAAAAGGATAGCAAAAGCTCACTCTACCAGAGCGGTTGCAACTTCAGCGGCCCTCTTCGCAGTGGTAACGTTAGAAAAGATCTGTTGTGCTGCACCAGGAGTACCACTCATACCTTCACGCAGCACTATTGCCTGGAATCCGCACAGGATGCAAATGCAGCGGTGGGTCAGGAAGTACCTCGCCATCTTTTCCATTAAGGTAAGCCTCTTTCTAACCCTTGGAAAGAGTCTTTTGTTTTTATGGTGGTTGCAAATATATATATAAAAAGTAGAGCATATCTAAGTAAAGTATACTATTGGTTACACGATTATTCCTTCTTTCCCTCTCGCTTATACTATGTATATGGAGATGTTACATAAGTGATGTTTTACCATGCTTTTAAGACTATAGTCTGTGCATCCATTCACATACATTGCACACAGGTATAACCCTCAGGGGTTTTGTTCTTGTTACCTAAGATTTTTTGGGTTCAATATGTTAGTCTCCCACCATCTGCAACAGACAAACTGAAAGATTGGATGTGACTGCTTGCTATTCTGATTCAGGCATGTGAATCTATGAAAGATACCCCAATACTGGATAAGACAATAAGTTACTTACCTGTAAGTACGGTTATCAAGTATTGGTATCTTTCATAGATTCACATGCATCCACCCTCCTCCCTGTAGAGGCTGCTTCCTTAATATATTAAGACACTAACTTCTCACTTGTGCGGGGAAAATCTGAGGGAAACTGCCTCTGCTGGGAAGGTTCTAGAGGGTGCTAACAGCTGATAGGCTTCATTCAACATTTGGTCCTTTTTTTTTTTTTTTTTTTTTTTTTAAAAAGGACATAGGTTATATGAACATGGCTCAGGGCCAATATAGCGTATGGCATTATTTGAATACTGCTTGATTATTATACAGTGGGACTCCCGTCTCTACGACGGGGAATGATTCAGGCATTTGAATCTATGATATATACCAATACTGGATAACCGTAGGTTCGAGGCATGTGAGCTGCAGAGCTCACACTGTGCATTAGATCGCCATCTGGTGTTGGGCTCGGATGCTTGCACTTTGTTGTTGTCTTCGAAGAATTCTTTGTAGTCATGTGATAGGTGACTCCTCCTTTGGACAATAGTGCGCATGGGCATCGACTCCATCCTCAGATTGTTTTTTTCCGCCATCTGGTTCGGATGCATTTCGACACTCCGGTTCGAAACTCGTTTTTTTGCAGCGTTTTCCACTTTTCAACGCCTAATACCGACATCGACATCTCGACGTCCCTTCCTCGATCTCCTTTCCAGCCGTTGACGCGGGCCGTTGGGCCCATCGACGCCGTAAGGCCTACTGCCCATGGAAAGGACGCCCTTCCGAAAATGCCCCCAGTGTGGAGCAAAGTTCCCCCACAGTGACCACCACCAGGTCTGTAACCTGTGCCTCTCACCTGACCATAACGAGGCCACCTGTCCAGCCTGCGCTTCCTTCCGCTCCAAAAAGACCATTCGCGATCGTCGAGCCAGAAGGCACATCATGGTGCAACGGTCCGCTCCGGAACCCGTCAATATCTTCGATGAGGGTCCCGATGTTCCCGAGGAAGATTCCGAAGACCTCACTATCGTCTCGGAGGCAGAGGACTCAGACGGTTCCATCACTCCAGGGCAACGAGTGAGTACTACTGCCCCTGCCCCAACCCCACCTCCAAAAACGAAGGCACCGGTCAACACTTCGCCTGCGGGCCCCAGTCGCGACCGTAAACGTGCTTCGGACGCCCCGCCTTCCGGCTCGGCGCCGAAGAAAAAACTAAAGCCTTCCGGCTCCTAGGCACCGACCAAACCACACGTGTCCGTTCCACCGGCACCTTCGGCGCCGAAACCGAAAGAACACCCGGCACCGAAATCCGGTTCGGTCCCAAAATCCGCCTCCAAGCATGCGGATCACTCTGCGCCGAAACCCAGGCTCCACGATACAGCCCCTAAACCAAAGCTGTTCGAGCCGATATCTAAGCCGAAGGATTCCCCTACGCCAAAAGAACATCCAAAGAAGCCATCACCGCGCTCGGAACCGAAAAGTCGGCGCCGAAGCCAAATATTCAGGAGGAGGAACTGTTTCGACCGGATCCCATCGATCCTAATCAACACAAAATACATATTAACCCTAAAACTGGACATATCTCCTCTGTGCCACGCCACAAGCCTGTCCCTACAAACAAGAAGGACTCTTCTACTTCCCCTATGCCTCCTTCTTCTCCTATACCTCTATCTAACACCCCTCCTCTCCACATCCCTGTTACACCGCCTCAGCCTGTAACTTCTCCCCCACAAGAATATCAGGACGACATGGGGTATGGTGATGACCCTGATAATCTACTTCTGGACCCAGATAACCCACCACAGGACGACTGGGGCTACAACGACCCCATACATCCTACAGACCTCCCCAGCCCTCCACCTTATCCCACAAAACCATCTCCACCAGATGATCACATTGGTTTTGGACAACTCATCCACAGGGCTGCTGTCTTTCACGGGGTGCATATAAACACCAACCAACCAGAGGAAGATTTCCTTCTAGACACCATTGAACAGTCTCAAAAAACTGTTCAAACTTTACCTATGATCAAAGGTGTCATTAAACATGCCCCTGAAATATTTAACGACCCTGTAAGGGCCAGAATCCTTAACCCTAGGATAGATGAAAAGTATAGACCTGCCCCTGATGACCCAGCCTACATCAAAGGTCAGCTCCCTCTTGACTCCCTGGTCGTCTCTAATGCGCGTAAACGAGCTAATTCCCAAACTTCAGGGGATCCTCCGCCCCCTGATAAGGAGTCAAAATTGTTGGATTCATCTGGCAAACGTGTAGCTGCGCAGGCCACCAACATCTGGCGCATAGCTAACACCCAGGCACTACTAGCTAGGTACGATAGGGCCCACTATGATCAGCTAGAGACCCTATTGCAACACCTACCTGATCAGTACAAGACACAGGCCAATGACCTCATTCAGGAGGGCAAACTTATTTCAAATGCCTCCATTAAGTGTGCCCTGGATGCAGCCGACACCGCCGCTAGGTCCGTCAACACTAGCATACTCATCAGACGGCACGCCTGGCTCCGCATTTCAGGTTTTAAGCCAGAAGTCCAAACTACCATCTTAAACCAGTCATTTAACCAAAACCAACTCTTTGGTCCTGCTGTTGACACAGCACTAGAAAAAATGAAAAAGGATACTGACACTGCCAAGTCAATGGGAGCATTGCAATCCCCGCAACAACGTGGCTCCTTTCGCTGCTCCTTCTACAGAGGGGGCTCTAGGAACACCACCACAGACAATTCCTCTTCATATAGAAACACCACCCAAACATCTCCCAGTAGAGGATACTTTAGAGGTGGTTATAGAGGCAACAACACTAAGGGCAGAGGTCGAGGTAATAACACCCGTACCTCCACCACTCCTAAACAGTGACTTCCCTCCACTTCCCCCCGACCACACCACCCCTGTCGGGGGACGGCTATCACAGTTCCTAGCTGTCTGGAACTCCATTACAACAGACAGATGGGTGAGACAAATTATCCAACATGGCTACTGCCTGGAACTAACAGCTACCCCCCCAACATACCACCCAAGCAGCGTCCAATGTCCGCAGACCATCTTACGCTCTTACAGCAAGAGGTACTTTCCCTGCTTCAAAAGCACGCCATAGAGCCAGTTCCTCTACTACAACAGGGCACAGGGGTCTACTCCCTGTATTTCCTAATCCCCAAGAAGGATGGCACTCTAAGGCCTATTTTGGACCTCAGACCCCTCAATCAGTATATACATTCAGATCATTTTCACATGATCACTCTCCAACAAGTGCTTCCCTTACTACAACAACAAGACTTCCTTGCCACATTAGACCTCAAGGACGCCTACTTCCACATTCCCATACATCCTGCTCACAGGAAGCATCTAAGGTTCGTACTCAATGGACAGCACTACCAGTTCAAAGTACTTCCATTCGGAGTCACCACTGCTCCAAGAGTGTTTACCAAATGCCTTGCAGTAGTAGCAGCGCACCTACGAAGACAAATACATGTCTTCCCATACCTGGACGACTGGCTCATCAAAGCCAAATCATTCAACCAGTGTGTTCAACACACTCACCAAACAATACAAACATTACACAACTTGGGGTTCACAGTAAACTATACCAAGTCGCACCTTCAACCCTCCCATATACTTCAATATCTGGGAGCCACAATAAACACTTCCACTGCTCTAGCCTACCCCAGCCAGGATAGCCAGTATACAAACCCTTGTCCCCAGGTTTCAAATGCAACACACTCTCCCAGCCAGAGTGTTTATGCAGCTAATCGGCATGATGGCATCTTGCATTTTCATCGTCCCGTATGCAAAACTTCAAATGCGTCCTCTACAGGAGTGCCTAGCGCGCCAATGGAACCAGGCTCACGGACATCTTACAGATCTGGTGTTGGTGGACAGCCACACACATCGCTCTCTGCAGTGGTGGAACACCAAAAATGTGTCCAAAGGGCGGCCATTCCTAGAACCGGTTCCACAAATAGTACTAACCACGGACGCATCACTCACAGGATGGGGAGCACACCTGTTAGATCATACAACACAGGGCAAGTGGACCACTCAACAAAAGCTGCTCCACATCAACCACCTGGAGTTACTAGCTATATTCCTAGCTCTCAAATCCTTTCAACTCCACGTACAAAACAAGGCTGTCCTGATCCGAACAGACAACATCACAGCCATGTACTATATACAAAAACAGGGGGGGGACACTGTGTAGGAAAGTGGGTTTCTGTTGCAGTAACCCCCCCACTTTTTGCCTGATAACTGATGCACTTTTCCTTGGTGTGCCCTGGATCCCTGCCAATCAGGTACCCAGGGCCTGTGTTCCTTCCCTAAAAACTGTACTCAGCCTAAACCCAATTGGCATCTCTGGCCACAGGTAAGCCCCTGGTAAATGGTACCCTAGGTACCCAGGGCACTGTGACCAGAGAAGACCCCTAAGGGCTGCAGCACTTATTGTGCCACCCTTACAGGCCCTGTACCCTGACACACACACACTGCCCTTGCAGGCTGAGTGTCTTGGTGCAGAACAAAACAGAGAGTCGACATGGCTCACATCCCTGTGTGCCATGCCCACAAACACACTGCCCTGGCATACCTCAGTCACCCCTCTAGCTGGGTGCCCTATGCCAGTGGTGAGGGCACAGGTGCATGAGCCCTGTGCCCCTACAGTACCCAGGCCCATTCCTGGGCACTGTAAGTGCAGGGCTGCCATTCTGAGTATATGGTGCTGGGAGGTCGTCAGCACGTACTCCACAGCACCATGATGGCTGCACTGAAGACTGAGAAGTTTGGTATCAAACTCCTCAGCACAGTAAACCCACACTGATGCCAGTGTGGGATTTACTGTAAAATGCACGTCAGAGGGCAACTTAGAGTTACCCCCTGAACCTAACCTACAATCCACGTCTTGTCTGAGGGGCTGCCTAGGCTGCCACACAGCAGACATGTTGCTGGACCCCTGGGTAGAGAGCCATCCGCTCTCCCGGGCCTGCAACAATGCACGTCCTGGGTGAGGTGCTAGGCCCCCACCCCCAGGATGGGCAGGGGGAAGCTTCAAAGGCATTCCGCCTTTGTGAGCTTCCCCAGACCACTTGCTGTACTCAGCAACTGGTCCCCACCGGTTCCTCCCCCCATCCTGGTGGGAAGACTGGAGGGAAACACCAAGGGAGGAAAGGGGGTGTGCCACCCTCTGCCAACCCCACCCCTCAGGTGGGGGAGGCGAGGTGAAGCACATCTCCGGGCTCTCGCCATCTTGAAGATGGGGAGCCCTGCCCAATCAGGACTAGGCTCCTGCCCCCTCCCACAGGAGAGTGGCAGGATAGGGGTGTACCCACCCCAGGGCAGGGACCCATTGGTCCCTGCCCTTTACCTACCTGTAACGCCCCTAAATCTAGTATTTAGGGGCACCCTGAACCTTCCTTCCTTAGATTCCCGCAACCTAAGAAGAAAAAGGACGAAAGAAGACGCCCAGCAGAGGAGACTGCAGAGAACTGACTTGGCCCCAGCCCTACCGGCCCGTCTGCAGTTTCCAGAGATCCTGCGCCAAAAATAGTCTTGTCCTGCAGCCAGCGACCTCCAGAACCCCAGGGAGGACTGACTGCCTTCAACAAAGACCGGATCTCCTGTGAACAGCAGCTCTGTTCAAAAGAAACACCAAACAAAGACTCCGAGCCTGCTGAGGAGAAAGAAACCCGACGCCTGGAACCACCACTGCACCCGTCGCCTACAGCCCGAGTTCAAGTGGCCCACCGGTCCCAGCGAGGTCCCCCAGCTCTCCAGAGTCCGAGTCCACCGTGGGCTGACCCCTCCAGGACTCCCCGACGTCGCCTGCAGCCTCTGCACGGAGAACCCCCAACCGCGAGTGGCCCGGTAAGGTGAAATCCGACCTCAAAAGACACCCCTGCATCCAGACGCCCTGCGCCCTGGAGAAAGGAACCCGAGGTGCACCTACGTCCCCGAGCCCTCCAACTTACCTGCCCAGCTGTTGGTTCCTCCTGGAAGTCTTCCTGGACCGAGCCTGCAGCTGAAAACCAAAACCGAAAATTTCCATTGAAATCAACAGGGCACCCGACCTCAAAACAGCACTCTGCACCCGGCCGCCCTAGTGCCGCTGAGGGTGCCTCTTTGGTGCTAACTTGGTCCCCAACGTGCCCTGATCTTAACCCTAGGAGCTTTGCTCCCACAACCCCGTGGCCTGCTTGCCAGCCGCCACCAACCGGAGTCCCCCTATCCTCCATAGGATAACATTGGGCCTCAACACTCTGCACCCGGCCGCCCTAGTGCCGCTGAGGGTGCAACAACAGTGCATCACTGACCCTGGGAGACCCCTGAGTCTAACCCCAGAACCCTAACTCAAAAGACCGATTACTTACCTCGAGACCGATAACTCATTTTTCCTCATAGGATAACATGGACACTTTTTCTTCCAAAAAGTTTCTAAGTGTCGACTTTTGAAAACAAGAATATTCTTTAAAAATCGTACAGACTACCAAAACGTAATTACTTACCTGTTTTAAGTAAATGTCCCAGGGCTGAACCTAGGAGTCCAGCACTGGATTACAAAAGTAACGTTAAAAGTAACTTACCGGCGAATTGAATTTTCTTACATAGGGATCCATTGACTGGTTTTCTGTGAAATTTCTTCTAAGTGTCCACTTTTGAAATACCAAAATATTGCTTAAAAATCACAACAGTAACGAATTCCGAATTACTCACCTACTATCAGGAGAGACCTCAGTACTGCATCTTTTAGTCCAGTACCGACCATGAAAAGTAATTTTTACCGTACTTACCAGTAACTGGAAATTCCTCTCATAGGATATCATTGCCTGCTTTTTGTTGAAAAAGTTTCTAAGTGTCGATTTCTGAATCATACAAATATTCTTTAAAAATCGTACAAACTACAAAAACGTAATTACTTACCTGTTTTAAGTAAATGTCCCAGTGCTGAACCTAGGAGTCCAGCACTGGATTACAAAAGTAACGTAAACATACTTTGCTTGCAAACTGTATTTCCTTCCCTAGGATAACATTGGTAATTTTACCCAGAAAAGTTTCTAAGTGTCAACTTTTGAAATACAGTAATATTCCTCAAAAATCACTACCATAACCAAAACGCTTTTTCTCACCTGTTTACAGGAAGTGTCCCGGGACTGAATCCAAGATCCAGTCCCGTGGTTAGAAAAGTAATCCAAAAAGTAATCTATTGCATTTAACCAGAAATTTCCATTGAGCTCAATGTATAATTGTGTTTAAAATTGTGTTGCATATTGCAACAACTGTAACTATTGCATTCAAAAGTCTATTGCCAATTGAACAGTAGTTAACTAAAGCATCTCATTCTGAGAAAGTATATTTTGACACCCATTGTTGGTTCTAAAATAAAACAACTATATTTTTATATACAAACCATTGGCCTAGAGTTCAGTTCTTGAGTGTGTGGCTTCATTTGCTGACTGAGTGTGTACAACAAATGCTTTACACTGTCCTCTGATACTGCCTTACTGCTCGACCAAGCTACCACTTTAGAGAGTAAGGTTATATCTAACTTTAGCCTCTGCCAAACCTCTGGGGACTGTGGACTCTGTGCACACTGAACCTTACTTTGGTGCAGTATATACAGAGCCACTTTCTTACAGACACACTCTCCACAACTGTCCCAACTGGCACAGAACATTTGGAGGTGGGCCATTCCCAAAAACATATACCTTCTGGCAGAACACCTACCAGGGGTTCACAATCAGATTGCCGATCTGTAAAGTCGACAGATACAACAGATTCACGAGTGGGAACTACATCCACAAGTTCTTCTACCTTTTTTCCAGATGTGGGGCCAGCCAGACATAGATCTGTTCGCCACACACCAAAACGCAAAATGCCCAACCTTCGCCGCCAGGTTTCCACACCCGCAGTCCCAGGGCAATGCGATATGGATGAACTGGTCCGGAAAATTTGTGTACGCTTTTCCACCGCTACCACTGATCCCACTTGTAGTACGCAAGCTCCGACAACAGTCTCTAAAAATGATGCTAGTAGCTCACACATGGGCACGCCAACCGTGGTTCACCACACTACTAGAACTATCAGTAGTCCCATACCAAAGACTACACCTCTCCCCATCAATGCTAACGCAGAGCCATGGAGAGATAAGGCACCCAGATCCATCTCAACTGAACCTTGCGATCTGGCTCCTGAAGTCCTAGAATTCGGTTACCTTAACCTACCGCCAGACTGTATGAACATTATTAAAGAGGCTAGACGCCCAACTACCAGAGCCTGCTATGCAGCAAAATGGAAAAGATTCGCTATTTATTGCACTAACAATCATATCCAACCATTACAGGCCTCCACGCAAAACATCATTTGCTACTTGCTACATTTGCAAAAATGTAATCTTGCATACTCATCCATACGTCTGCACCTCGCAGCCCTTGCTGCTTACTTACAAAACAGGCAACACTTATCACTGTTTAGAGTCCCCGCCATTAAAGCCTTTATGGAAGGCCTTAAGCGCATCATACCTCCCAGATTACCACCTTCCCCAGTGTTGAATCTTAATATAGTACTTATCAGGCTCATGGGACCACCTTTTGAACCCCTACATAAATGTGAACTTCAATTCCTTACATGGAAAGTGGCGTTCCTCATTGCACTAACTTCTCCCAGGAGAGTCAGTGAGATACAGGCTTTAACTATACAAGAGCCTTTCTTGCAAATACATCATAATAAAATAGTTCTCAGGACAAACTCAAAATTCCTTCCCAAAGTCATTTCGCCTTTCCACCTTAACCAATCGGTAGAACTACCCGTGTTCTTCCAAAACCCAGATTCCGTGGCCGAAAGAGCTCTCCACACCCTAGATGTCAAAAGAGCCCTTATGTATTACATTGACAGAACCAAATCCTTTCGCAAAACCAAACAATTGTTTGTGGCTTTCTCTCCACCACACAAAGGTAATCCCATCTCAAAAGCCGGGGTTGCAAGGTGGATTGTTAAATGTATCCAAATCTGCTACCAAAAAGCCAAACGCACATTATCAGTTCCCCCTAGAGCGCACTCAACACGCAAACTAGGGGCTTCCATGGCATTCTTAGGAAACATTCCCTTAGAAGACATATGTAAGGCAGCCACATGGTCTACAATACACACCTTCACTAAACACTATTGTGTTGATGTGCAAGCCAAGCAACAAGCTTCAGTGGGCCAAGCTGTCCTTAAAACCCTTTTTCAAACTACTGCAACACATACAGGTGACCACCGCTAGGGGAGATACTGCTGTAGTCTATGCACAGTGTGAGCTCTGCAGCTCACATGCCTCGAACGGAAAATGCTACTTACCTGTATGCATCTGTTCTTGGCATGTAGAGCTGCAGATCCTCACACGCCCACCCACCTCCCCAGGACCTGTATGTTTTCCAGTCCTATCTTAATTAGATACACACACATGGACATCTTTTTCCTTTTCTACTAACTCCATCACTCCCCAATATGGCGAAAAACAATCTGAGGATGGAGTCGATGCCCATGCGCACTATTGTCCAAAGGAGGAGTCACCTATCACATGACTACAAAGACTTCTTCGAAGACAACAACAAAGTGCAAGCATCCGAGCCCAACACCAGATGGCGATCTAATGCACAGTGTGAGGATCTGCAGCTCTACATGCCAAGAACAGATGCATACTGGTAAGTAGCATTTTCCTTTCAGGTTAGTAACTTATTTTCATTTGGGAATACCATAAATAACTGGTAGCCAAGTGTTGGTAGGTGTAAGGTATTCAGCTTCTTTTTAGCAGATCATGCCATCTTGATAGGTACTCTCTACCAGGTTCAATATTTTTTGTTTGAGTTTGCACTCCGGGTCCCCTCTAGAGCTAACAGTGTTCTGGAACAGCAAGTATACGCTTCATTTTTTCTTTATAATCTGATGCGCTAAAGATGACAATGCCTCCTCCCTTGTCACAGGGTTTGATGGTAATGTTTTTTCTGATGGATACATCTGCCTGTGGATTACTCACCTTTTGAATAGCCCCTGCGCCAGCATTTCCGCGGTAATTCTTTTCCTAGCTCTCCCACGTTGACGAGGACGTCATAATAGCACGGCTCCGCTCGCGACTCTGTATGACGTCATCGGAGCGATAAGAAGACCTCGTCGGCGTGCTGACGTCAGTTCCCTCTTTTCCGCGCCGTCGACGCGTAACGTTTTTTTCTGGGACTCTCCATTTTCTTCGAGATTACTTTGTTTCTCTGTATTTCCTTCGATTTCCTGGGGAAATGGCTTCTTCAAAGAAGTCTGGTTTTAAGCCCTGCAAAGAGTGCGTTGGTCATATGTCGATTACAGACCCTCAAGATGACTCTTCTGATCACAACGTCGATGGGTGTTCGTGTTGCAGAAAAATGAATCCTAAGGCGTTGAAAGAGCTGGAGGCGAAACTCTTTATTGCGAAGGCGAAGAAAGAGAAGAGAGGTCGCAAGCGTTCGAAGTCATCGACTTCGCATACTTCTAGATCCAAGAAGCATAAGAAGTCGAAGAAGAGACATAGTTCTCGACGTCGCTCTTCCAAGGTTGTGGCTTCGAGGTCGGCTTCTCCTGTTCAGCGGCGTCGGGGGGGGGGGGAAAGGACTTTGTTTCTCCGCCGCCTTCTCCGCAAGCGACTCCGATGCATTCGCCGACTCCGAGAGATTCGCCGGCGTCGAGGGAGTCTTCTCCTGTGCCTGTGGCTTCGCCTGAGCGGGCTCCGTCCTCACCGGCTCCGCATAACCATCCTCCGGTTCGTCCTCGTATGGATTCTAATCAGGGAGGTATGGATCCTTACTCTCCTTTTCCAGGACCTGGAACGGATCCCACGCATTTTTTAAATATGTATGGCATGTTTCCAGGGCATCCTACCCTACCGGTGCGCCTTCTATCCCCGTGGGTCCGCTTGCCTTTAACTTGGGTGTTCCCCAACAGTACGCCCAGGGGCCCTTTGTGCCGACGGCTCCTTCCTGGCAGTTTCCGGCGCTGAGGTTTTCGACTCCGAATCCTCAGACTCCGTCCGGTGTCGATTCGGCACCGCCTCGGATTTGTACGCCGCCGTTGCCAGTTTCAGAAGGTCCTCCTTCGACGCCGGTTCCTTTGTCTCCGGCGCCGCGGACGGCGCCGCCAATACCGGAACATCGTTCCAGAAGAGATGCACAAAGGCTGTTGGAGGAGGATGAATATCGACGGGAGCAGGAGGAAGGGGAGATGCTCGATTCTGTGGATGAATTTGAGGGCTTGCAAGAGGCCAGTGGGCAAGATACTTCCCCAGAATGGGAGATTTCTTCACCTAAAGCGGTCATCTCTCAGGATGTTGCTCCCGATCATGTAGTAATAAGGAAGGCAGCTGAGTTGTTGGATCTTCAGTTACCCTCAGCGGAAGTTAAGTCTAACATTTTAACGGAAGTCCTTAATACTTCTTCTTCTGTTAGTGAGCCTCTTCTGCCTTTCAATGAGGCATTGACTGAGCCTATCATGAAGGTGTGGCAAAAGCCTTTATCAGCTGCTGCAGTTTCCAGGTCTATCGCAAGGAGATGTAGACCAGCTCCAGGTGATCCAGCCTTTCTTTCTGCGCATCCATCTCCTGAAAGTTAGGTGATTCAAGCTTCTTGTTCCAAGCAATCGACTGGGTCCTTCCCTACCACTCCAGGGGATAGGGATTCTAAAAAGATGGAACAGTCGGCCAAGAAAGTGTTCTCATCAGCAAGTATGGCGTTGAAATCTACGAATGCCACTTGTTTACTGGGGAGGTACGTTCATGCTCTTATGGACTCTGTTAAACAGCTGACCCCTAAGCTTCCTGATGATCGGGTTCATTTTCTTGAGGCTCTGTCGGACTCTCAGGCAGCTGGCCGGCAAGTTATCCAGTCGGGTTTGGACACTGCAGACTCGGTTGCCTGGATTATGGGTTCATCTGTTGCCACGAGGAGGCAGGCCTGGCTCAGATCTTCTGGATTTTCTCCGGATGTTCAGGCTACTCTTTTAGATCTCCCTTTCGATGGAGCGAGACTTTTTGGCACCAAGGCGGACTCTGCTCTGCAGCGTTTTAAGGACAGTAGAGCGACTGCAAGGTCATTGGGTCTACAGTCTCATCCTAGAGGGTATGGTTATAAAAGATATCGAGGCTTTGGGAAGGCGGCTTCCTTTCGTGGCCGTCAACATCCTCAGCAGCAAAACCCCCTGTATAGGTCATACAGGGGAAAGAATAGAGGCCGTCTTCGAGGAGCCTTCCGGCAGCAGTCCTCCTTCTCCTATTCTCCTGCCCCTCCCACTGGTACCTCGGGGAATCAGCCCTAGATCCCTCATCTTGGAGCACGTTGGTCCTTTGGGGGGTTGGGTGTCCCTTTTTCTACAAGATTGGAAACTGATTACCACAGATCGTTGAGTTTTGAAACTTGTGGAAAACGGGTACCCCCTTCCCTTTCAAGAGTTTCCTCCTCCTTACCCTCCTCGCCAGGATTGGTGTTCGGAGGACCATTTGCTTCTCTTACAACAGGAAGTTCTGGTCTTATTGCAGAAAGGGGCGATAGAGGTGGTTCCGGAGCAGGAAAGGGGTCAAGGTTGCTACTCCTAGTATTTCTTGATTCCCAAAAAGGACGGCCGGTTGAGGCCGATTCTGGACCTCAGTATTTTGAATTTTTACCTCAGGCAGGAAAAGTTCAAAATGTTGACCTTGGTTCAGGTTCTTCTGGCGCTGCAACAGGAAGACTGGATGGTGTCGACCGATTTGCAGGATGCGTATTTCCATCTTCCCATCCTTAAGTCACATCGGAAGTATCTCCGGTTTATGGGAGGGTCGCAACATTACCAGTTTGCAGTCCTACCATTCGGCCTTACTTCCGCACCTCAAGTCTTCACAAAGGTGATGGCGGTGGTGGCAGCACATCCCAGAAGGTATGGGGTTCCTGTTTTCCCTTATCTGGACGACTGGTTGCTGAAAGCCAAGTCTCCGGAGATGGTGTTGCGCCACTTGCAGGTAACTATGCAATTGTTGTTCAACTTGGGCTTCTCAATAAATGTACCCAAATCTCACCTGGTGCCTTCTCAGCGCAGCCTGTTCATAGGGGCAATACAGGACACTACTGTGTCGAGCTTTCCCTCCTCCACAGAGGATTCTCGACATTCAGGAAATGATTCCTTTGTTTCACGATGGAGCGGTTGTTCCAGTCCTGAAGGTCCTACGCCTGCTCGGTTTGTTCGCTTACTGCCTACTGTTGGTCAGTCATGCACTCTGGCACATGAGGGCACTCAAGTGGTTAGTACTCAGAGTGGTGGGGAGGTGGGAAATACCTCCTTTCGGAACTAGGACCCTCACACACCCAGGAAGCTAGGTGTCATGCTTCATCATATGGGTCTGCTCCTCGTCGAGCCGGCGCTGCAATGCTCGACGGCCAACTTGCCACCCAGGAACACCGTACCTCTTTTGTCTTCTAGTTCTACCCAGGGCAAGTACGGTGGACCTTTATCAAGCCCTCATTGTCCCCCTTGTTTACTAGGCACTCAAGTGGTGCCTCCGCAGGCAGTGGTTTCAACACAACGGAAATCTCTGGGAGAACATAAGAATCTCCAGAGACACTGCAGCGGAGCGGTCTTGGTGGAGTGTGGAGGGCAACCTGTCAAGGGAAGCCCTTTGTCTCTTCCGCCGGCGGCCACAGTGATCACGGATGCCTCCACTTTAGGGTGGGGTGCTCATCTGGAGGTCAAAGGTCTTTGGTCTCCAGAGGAAAGGTTGCTTCACATCAGCCTTTTGGAATTGCGGGCGATTCGTTTGGCACTGAAGGCCTTCCTTCCCTTCGTGGTCAGTCAGTTCAGGTCCTGACTGACAACACTACTGCAATGTGGTATGTCAACAAACGGAGGTGTAGGGTTGTATCGTCTCTGCAGAGAGGCTCTGCGACTCTGGTCCTGGGTTCAGGACCATCAGATTTGTGTAATGGCAAATCTGGCCGGTGTGCTAAATGTTCGTGCGGACAGTCTGTCGGCATTACTCGGCCGATCACGAGTGGCGGCTTCATCCGGAGGTGGTCCGTCTCGTCTTCGAGATGTGGGGGCTTCCTCGGTTGGACCTCTTTGCCACTCGTGAGAATGCGCACTGCCCGTTCTGCAGTCTCCAGTTCCGATGTAGGGAGCGTTGGGGGACGCGTTTCAGTTGGATTGGAGTTCGCAGCTCCTTTACGTGTTGCCCTCCCATACCCTTGATTCCTCGAGTTCTGAGGAAGGTTTGCCAAGACCGGGCCCAAGTCATATTGATCGCCCCAGATTGGCCAAGATGGGTGTGGTACACAGATCTACTTCACCTCTCATAGCACCCTCCACTCCGTCTCCCTCTCAGGGCAGGTCTCCTCTTGCAGTCGCAGGGGCAGGTTCTACACCCCCACCTCCAGAGCCTGCACCTTCATGCCTGGAGATTGAACGGGGCAATGTTATTTTATCATCCAGGAGACACTCCACCAAGTCTATTTACTCTTCCCGGTGGTCCAAATTTGTGAAGTGGTGTGGAGAGAGGTCCATTGATCCTTTAAAGGCACGTTTATCTGACGTGTTAAGTTTCTCTGTTTTGCACAGCAAGGTTGTGCGCTGGCTACAGTTAAAGGTTATTTGTCGGCTTTCATTTGTTTGCCGGATCAGCCGTCTTTAAGTCTCCTGTAGATATGAGGTTCATTAAGGGCCTCATTAATAAGTTTCCTCCCACTCCTTTCATTATGCCTCAGTGGAATTTAAATCTTGTTCTTACCTTTCTGATGGGTTCTCCATTTGAGCCTCTTCATAGTTGTCCGTTGAGGCTTCTTTCTTTCAAAATGGTCTTTCTGATCGCTATTACCTCGGCCAGGAGGGTAAGTGAGCTGCAGGCTCTTAGTTCTAAACCTCCTTTCTTGACCATTCATGCAGAAAAGATGGTTCTTAGGACCAGGGCTGCTTTCCGACCCAAGGTGGTTACTCCTTTTCATTTAGGACAGTCCATTACCTTACCTACCTTCTATCCTCTTCCTCACCCTTCTAAGGAGGAGGAGAGACTTCATCGTCTGGACCCCAAGAAGGTGATCAGTTTTTACCTGGACAGGACCAGGGATCTAAGGCTGGATGATCAACTCTTCGTGGGCTACATTGGTCGGATGAAAGGTAAGGCTGTCCACAAGAGAACTCTCTCCAGGTGGATCATCTTGTGTATCAAGATCTCCTGCGCCCTGGCCAAGAAGGAGCCGCCTGAAGGTATCAGAGCTCATTCTACCAGAGCCAAGTCCTCTTCTGCTTTGGCTAGAGGTGTTCCTGTTGATATTTGTAAGTCGGCAACTTGGGCCTCCCTCCACACCTTGGCGAAGCATTACTGCTTGGATTCCGAGGTTAGGAGGGATGGCCATTTTGCACGCTCGGTCCTGCAAGATTTTTTGGTATAGTCCGGTGTACACCCTCCTCCGGGAGAGGTACGGCTTGGTGATTCTATTCAAAAGGTGAGGAATCCACAGGCAGATGTATCCATCAGAAGAACAAGTTACGATGGGCTGTGTGAGGGCAAGATGGCGGCTGTGTGAGTGCTGCGGACTCCGCTCGTCCAGTGCTCCACAATGGTTTAAACCCTCCACCTAACCCTCCACCAAAAAGACCCCCACCTCGATGGATAGTGTACGCTGTGTCCTGTTAACAACCCGGAGACCCGACTGGACTGGGAAACTGAAATTACGAAACCTTTCCCGTCTTACCTGGTCGCTTACCGGTAGACTGCTGAAGGCGGCTCCGAGGGTGTGTACGACGGCGGGGCTGGCCGGATCGGAATCAGCTGAGGAAGGACGCAATATGCCGCCAAAGCAGCTCAGACGGGATCGCGGAGACAAGCCCGAAAAAGCCGCCACGGCCGGTGGTGCAACTGAGACAGCAGCTGGGCATGCTGCCTCACGAAAAACACTAAGTGGAGCGAAAACCGGGGATGTTACTCCCGCGGCAGGAGCAAACGATGGGGAAGTGCTGAAGCCTAAAACGCGCGAGCAACTCCCCGTTGAAATGACCGGGGCTAATGCCGGTGCTGTCAAACGAGTAATCCCCGGAATCTTTTCTGGATCGGTTTCCACAAAACCGAAGAACGCCGGAAAGGAAACACCCCCAGCACCTTCTAAAGGGCAACCAGGAAAAGCGGAGATTTCAGAAATAAGTGAGATAATGGAGGACACTGTGAATACTGCAAGTGTTACCAATAATACTGTCACTGATGTGGTGGAATTAATTGACCCTGGCTCTATACAGGTAGACTTAGGAGATTCTGAAGCCTTAGCTAATACGGGGGTGACTGGTTGCTAATAATGATAAAGATGTGGGCCAGACTGGAACTATGGCTGGTATGTCGCATATGAAAGAGAAATTGGCCATACCCTCTAATACATTGCCAATCGCTACATTAGAGGAATGTTTACTAACACCGGAATATGGAGAAAAATTCTTCTCGCTTAATGAGGAATCCGAATTCTCCAATATCAGTGACATATCGGAAGTTGATAATTCTGGGACTGACTCTGATAGTCCTCTTTCTAATCCCAGCACACAAACGACTTCCTTCTCTAACCAAACGAAGGAAAATACCTAGAAGTGGGGGAGCAATCTAGGAGTCTGGACAATCAGGATCCGATCATAGTCCGCTTAAATGGGACTATTCAACTACCCAGTTATTGGGCGGAAAAGATGGAGGTGATAAATACGTTGATGATACTGGAACTATTAAACCAACTGATAAGCCTGACAATGCAAACGAGCCCCCCCCCCCCCCTCAATGACTTTGATTTATGCTATTCTAAAACAAATACAGGGTGAAGCAAGACTAGAACATAAACGTGCTCACCTCGCAACAAAAAATCTTCAGGGTGCAATACGTAAAGTGAATAAATCTTGTACCGAGATTTCAGAGAGGACAACCGCGTTGGAAGAACGAGTAGTAACACTGGAAACTGGCGCAGAGATCTCAAATCGGCAAATCTCCTCAAACGAATGACTGATATGTGGAAACTTGAGGATTTTGAAAATCGCCAGCGCCGTAATAATTTAAGACTTCTCGGTATTCCTGAATATGCTGAAGGGGATGACAGAGGCTTTGTTTTGTGCTTGATGAAAGGGGGCTTTCCTGAGCTTGGGCAGTGGGATTGGGAGAAGGATATTCAGCGGGTCCATCCTTTTCCACTCACGCTTAAAAAGAAGTATGACTCCAATAATTCTAGCGACAAACCAAGAGCCATATTAATCTTTTTTGGCAACTTCCTACTGCGCCAAGCAGTGTTTGATAAAGCTAGACCTGAATCACGACGTTCGGTGGAAGGTCTCTCCTTCTTTGTAAGACCAGACTTCTGCCATATTACGGTAGAGAGAAGGTGGAGGCTTCGCCAACTAATTACCCCTTTCCAGAAAGTAGGAGCAGAGGCTTTCCTACTTAGTCCAGCACGACTTAAAATCCTCTATAAAAACACCACAAGAATATTAACCTCGGAAATCCAGGCCCAAGATTATTTGAAGGCAATCTCAGGGACTAAAGTCTCAACGGGACTAGTTGGATAACGGATTAAGGGACGATTAATAGACAATTTTGAGCTCCTTGATAAGATAGAAATTTCTTCTTTTTTTTCCTTGTTCTAGTGCTGGGCTTCTCTGTGGGATGGAATAGGCTTCAGCTAGACTAGATTTGAGTTGTTCAGCACTGCTGTGGGGGCGGTTTGGTGGGAGGGGGGGGGGAGGGTTATCTTTTTTAATTTTTGGTTTTTGGTCCCTTTCTCGTGATGGGGCCAACTGGACGGGCGGTGGGGGAAGCAAGGCCATGCAGGAGGCATCACAAGGGTCCTTGGACCTTTTTTGCCTTGGGTTAGAAGGGTGGGGACACGGGGGGGGGGGGGGGCGGCGAGTTTGTTTGTGGTATTGAAGATGTCAGAATTAGTAGCTTCTTTTACATTGGTGGTGGTGATGAATGGGAAGAAGGGAGCAGAATGGGTAGGTTGCACATCAAAAAAAGAAAATGGTGCTGAATAAATTAAGGATTGCCTCGATCAATATCTGTGGCTTGAATAACCCATTAAAAAAACGTAGGATTAACGTAGAAGTACAATATCTGAAAGCAGATATAATCTGTCTCCAAGAGACCCATATTGAGGCTAGTCGAATCAAGAACAATGAATTAGAAGGGTTTCATTTAGTTTCAGCTACTACACAAGGGACCCGCACCAGAGGGGTAGCAGTCATGGCAAAAAAGAACCTAGGTTTAAGGTTTTCACGCTCTAAATCCGACCCATATGGCAGATGGGTTATTACTCAATGTCTTATTGAGGGCTACACTTTTACCTTATGCTCCATATATGGATCGATACTAGATGATCCGACTTTATTCGATTGGCTAAGTATTGAACTAGTGTGTTGGCCTCTCCCCGTTATCATCTGTGGTGATGCGAATATAAATGTATGTAATCGAACTGGAGTAATTGGTGAAAGCTCTTATACTGGGCGTAAACCTAAAGTTTTTAAAGCACTCTCCAATTTATGTAAGATTCCTGGCCTCTCAGATATATGGCCTAAGCTTAATACTCAGGATGTGGGATACACTTTTTTTTCTGCCCCACATCAAACTCATGCTAGGCTCGATTACTTTTTTGCATCAAGAAATATTAATAAAATCTAATATACGGAAATACTCACAGGTGATGTCCGATCACAATCCGCTAGTTTTAGAAATTTTGGTACAGACAAGGAAACCTCCTATTTCTCGCTGGACGTTTAATAGAGCATTAGTATATGAAGATGAGTATATGCAACATATGAGGGAATGGATTCCTCGATTCTTAGAAGAAAACAAAGGAAGTGCGCCGGTTGAGATAATTTGGGATACACTCAAAGCCGGGATCAGAGGGGAAACAACTGCTTATGGGTGGGCTGCACAATCAAAAGCGAAAAGCTTTTACGAGAGCAATATCAGAAACTGAGTGTAGCCGAAACACAATTGATTCAAGCTATCACTAGTAATCAAGGAATAGAACAGGCCCAAAATAGGGTTGCTACTACCAAATCTACTATCACAGAAACATCAGCAATTAAAGCAGCAGGGAAATATGCTGCTTGGCGTTCAAGTTTGTATGAATGTGGGGAAAAGGTGGGTCACGTACTGGAGATGCGTGCGAGACAACGCACAATCCAGGGAAACATCTTACTAATAGATAATCCAGGGAGCGGGCCGGCCACCGAACCTAATGAAATTCGTGCTGCTTTTCACGGCTACTGTCAGAAGCTTTACCGTGAGGATAGCAGTAGCGATGAGGAAGTAAGGCTAAGTTTTTTGGGATGGAACTATAGCGGAGAAACTAACTCAAGAAGACCGAATAGCCTTAGAATCTCCTATAACAACTGAGGAAATTCAGGGTGCTATTAGCTCATTAGCCAGTGGTAAGGCAGCTGGACCTGATGCTATACCTGGAGAGTTTTATAAAATATTTGCACCATCATTACTTGAAATAATGAAGCACGTGTTCTTGAACGCCCAGAAGGGTTTGGGGGTTCCAAACTCCTGGGAAACTGCCAATATAGTCATATTCCCCAAAAAAGGAAAACCACCTAATGAAATGGGGTCATATCGACCTATTACTTTAATAAATAGCGACATTAAAATATATGCCAAGATATTGGCCGTTCGCTTAGCAACTCTTATTAAGAAATTAGTCTCACCATCACAACATGGGTTTGTACCCGGACGTAGTACGATAGAGCATATCCAGCGGGTTATTACACTGTTCGATGCTGCAGGCATCACAGGGGACCCTATTGGACTTATTCTGCTTGACGCGGAAAAAGCGTTCAATAGGGTCTCCTGGCCTTTTTTTATGGGCAACATTAAAGGATAGAGGAATAGGGGAGAAGTTCATCACAGCTTTAAAATCAATGTATCGTAGCCCGACGGCCCTTATTTCTATCATGGGGGAGATGTCGGATCCAATTCTTATTAGCAGAGGGACCAGGCAGGGGTGTCCCTGCTCACCCTTACTGTTTGCGCTTTACATAGATCCGTTGGTTAGAAAGATAGAAGCTAATAGCTTGATTGTTGGTGTACAGAATATCGGGGCGAACACCAAAATATTGGCTTATGCTGATGATCTCGCCATAATCACTTCGAATCCTATGATTGTCTTAAGAGAGATTGAAAAGAAGCTGATCTCTTTGGGAAACATTCTGGCTATCGATTGAATCAGAGTAAAACTCAGATTCTGATTGGCAATGGTTTGCAGTTAAATGATATACGTGTGGTTCAAAAAGCTGTTTATTTGGGGGTAGAAATCACGGCAGATGTCTCAAAAATTATGGACAATAACCTAAACCCCTTAACTGTTAAATTTAAAACTGAATTTGCTCGTTTAGAGAATCTAAAGCTCACGATGGTGGAGATGTAATATAATTAAAATGATTTTTTTGCCAAAGGTTCTATACTTTTTAAGGGCCATACCTCTATTTTTGCAGCGTGAATCTTTCTGGATTCACTATGCTGTGCTTTATTCCGCGGTCTAGTGGTTAGGTCCGGAATCGTAGTCTTTTTTTTTTTTTTTTTTGTGTAGCCCAGGTGGGCGTCGACACCCCACCATTTGGTGTCCTTCCGTGACGTCGGCGCGCTTCCTCCGGAAGCTCCCACCCTTGGGCGCCATCTTCAGATTCTTTTTTCCGCCGTTGGGTCTGGATCGTCGTGAAGAGCTCCAGAGTTGGAAGAGGAGAGAAGAAGCAAGAGAAAAGCAGAAAGTACCGAGAAAAATTGGAGATCTTCATCAAAAGATAAAGAACATACTACCGGGACGACGAAGCTGGTGAGAGGTAGAAGAAACTTCGACGTCCAACGGAGAATGCGCACACAGGGGGCTCTCTGAGCGCGGGAATGGACAAGACACCATTCAAGTTCTGTCGTAACTGCCACCACAAGTTCGCACAGAAAGACCAACATCCAGTCTGCAACCTCTGCCTACCGATCGACCATCGAAGCGACGACTGCAACGCCTGCGCAGCATTCGCCGGCAAGACCCTCAGGGTGAGGGACAGAGGACAGCAAACTACAGCATGCAGGGCCAAGGGCCACCTCCGTCGCTGCGGGACCTTGGCCTCTCCAGTGGGGAAGAGGACAACATCGCCGAGGGACCAGAGGACTGCACGGTCGTAGAGACCGATAACACTTCCAGGAAGGAGGTAAGAGACACGTCGACCCAAAGAACCCCGACAGACTCTCGAACATCCGAGCCAAAGTCCTCGAAAGGAGCACCGGTGTCGAAGCACTCGACGACCGAAGCTGCATCCAGGGACAAACAGCCCAGCGGATCCTTCGAAAAGGACTACCGGTCGGCGAAAGCTCTTGACACACCCAGGTCGTCTAAGCACGGTTCCGAGAAACCGCACTCGACGCTGAAGGGGAAAGAGCAGAAGGCACCTCCGACGTCAACTACGACCTCGAAGAGAACTGCCGAAACTCTCGACGCCGATCAAGCGGCGGAGATGGAGAGGAAGAAGAAAAGGCTCGAGGCCGAAATGGCCAGTATCATCCAAAAGAAGAAGGACTTCGACGACCGGATGAGTAGATACACCATCCCTTCGAAGCCCTCGACGGTCGTCGAAGCGGAAACGCAAGAGGAGTTCGACAGCACCGAGCCGCCAAAAACTCCCGAACCGTCGGAACAGGACGAAGAGGTCCTGTACGATTATACGGAGGGTGATAACGACCAGCAGACGCACTACGGCTCGACACCCTCAGAGGCTCAAGACCTGGAATGGCAGGATCTCGACGCCGAAGACCCGGAGGAGGCCGTGGAGACATATCCGTCGAGGCCTTCGCCGCCGGACGACATAGGAGTGTACAACATGGTCGTCAGGAACGCGGCAGCCACCTATAGAGTGGAAATGGAGGAGGAAAAGCCTAAAGCCTTTTTTCTCCTGGAAACACTGCTACCAACACAAACTAGGAGCCAATTCCTTCCTATGCTCCCTAGTGTGCTAGACCAAGGCAGGGAAGCTTTCAAGGAACCATCTACCTGCAGATCGGTCACACCCAGAACTGAGAAAAAATATAAACACTCTTCAAAGGATCCACCATATATCCAGGGATCTGTGCCAGCTGATTCAATAATAGCAACAGCCAGGAAGAGGGCCAACGTTCTCACAAACTCCGGTCCGCCCCCAGACAAGGAGAGCAAGAGGATAGACCTCACAGGGAGGAAAATTGAAAGGAATGCGGCAATACAGTGGCGCATTGCCAACTCCAACTCCCTTATAAATAGGCACGCCTACCAGCACTGGGAAGAAGTTGGGCAGTTGCTCAAACTGCTCCCCACAGAAAACCAGCAGAGAGCAGCACACCTGGTGGAGGAGGGGAAGAACATGGCCAACACCTACCTAAAGTCGGCCCTAGACGCAGCTGATACATCAAGCAGGCTGATGATGATCGGGGTGACAGAGAGGAGACATGCCTGGCTCAGGATCTCCGGGTTCAAGCCGGAGGTACAAAACAACATCCTGAAGTTGCCCTTCAACGGGGAAAAGCTGTTCGGCACGCCCGTGGACGAGACGCTGACGCAGCTCAAAAAAGATAAGGAAACGGCAAGGTCCATGGGAGCACTACAGTTCAGGGGGTATGAGAAGGGCACCCCCTCACGAAGACCAAACGGCAGAGGTGGAAACCAGCCGGGAATATCGCACCAGGCCTTCCAGCAAACATTTCAGGGAAGCAGCCCGGCACAACAGGGTCAGCAGCAACAAGGCTGGCAGAACCAACAGAGGGGCCAGTCCTTTCGTAGCCGACCAAACGGACGAGGCAATACAAGAAGAGGCCGCCAGCAGCCCGCCCCCAAGTGACTCCACACTACAACACATGCCCGCACCCCCAACATCGCAAGTGCCGCGGCACAACAAAAGACGCAGACAAAAATTACAAATTTACCATCATACAACGCCCGTAGGAGGAAGACTAAAACACTTCTCCCAGGAGTGGGAGAAGATAACCGACAAGTGGATACTCAACGTTATACAGTTCGGCTACTGCATAGAACTCGTAAAGAGGCCACCAAACAAGAGGCCAACAAACAAAAAACATTCAACAAAAGAGCTGTCACTATTGTGGCAGGAAGCACAAGAACTCCTCCACAAACAGGCTATAGAAAAGGTGCCGTACAGAGAAAAGGGCACAGGAGTGTACTCCAACTACTTCCTAGTACCAAAAGTAGACAAAACGTTAAGGCCCATACTGGACCTACGGTTCCTAAACAAATACATCAAAACTCAAAAGTTCAAGATGACGTCCTTACAAGAGGTCATACCTCAAATAAGGCACGGGGATTTTATGTCCACAATAGACCGCAAGGATGCCTACCTACACATCCCCATAAACCAAGGACACAAGCGTCTGCTCAGATTCACCATCAGCATGACGCACTACCAGTTCACGGCCCTAGCCTTCGGCCTCAAATCAGCGCCAAGAGTATTCACCAAATGCCTAGCTGCCGTAGCAGCACATCTGCGAAGACAGGGGATACACGTATACCCCTACCTAGACGACTGGTTGGTAAAAGCGAACTCCTACAACCAATGCAAACTACATACTCAGCAAGTCACACAAACGCTGACAAAACTAGGCTTCTCCATACACAAGGAGAAGTCATCACTGGAACCAGAACAAGTGAAGATCTTCCTGGGTGCGAAGATCGACACTATTCAGGGAAGAGTGTTCCCCAGCGAGAAAAGGATCCTCGCACTACTGAAGGAGACTCGCCGCTACCTGAAGGGGCAACGTCTGACAGTGAGGACAGTGAGCAAGCTCATGGGCATGATGGCATCCTGCATACATTTAGTCCCCAATATTCGGCTACACATGAGACCATTCCAGGAATGGCTGCAACAGCAATGGTCAGTCAACAGGGAGTTGGGAAGATCTAGTGGTTGTAACGCACGCAGTGCAGGAAGAGATAGCATGGTGGAACAGGGGCAACATAACAAGGGGAAACCCATTCACACCACCAACTCCAACAGTGACCATCACAACAGACGCATCCCAGATGGGGTGGGGAGCGCACATGAAACTGCTCAAGGTAAGGGGGTTATGGACACAAACAGATGCCGTCAAACACATCAACTACCTAGAACTCAAGACCGTGTTCCTTGCCCTAAAAGCGTTCCAGAAACAGCTGTACGGCCAAAGGGTGTTAGTACAAACAGACAACACCACAATGATGTTCTACATCAACAAGCAGGGAGGAACACACTCAGTGGCGCTCTCAGATCTAGCGCAACAGATATGGAAATGGGCAATTCCATTACAAATAGACCTCCTGGCAATACATCTGCCAGGGAAGGACAATGTGGAAGCAGACAGACTGAGCAGACAGACGTCAATCTCACACGAGTGGGAGCTCAACGCGCAGGAGACGCAAAAACTATTCAAAAAGTAGGGGACCCCACAACTAGACCTGTTTGCAACACACCAGAATGCAAAATGCCAATACTTCGCATCCAGGCAGCCAGGCCATCAATCCCAAGGAAATGCCCTATGGATGAGCTGGTCAAAGACATTTGCCTACGCTTTTCCACTGATACCGCTGATGCACAAAGTGCTCAGCAAATGCAGAACAAGCAACATGACACTAATTCTGGTAGCACCACAGTGGGCCAGGCAGTCCTGGTTCTCGCAGATCGTGGAGATGGCACAGGGACCACCACACAAGTTCCCAAGAAGGAAAGACCTGCTCTCGCTACAAAACGGAAGGGTACTCCATCCAGAACCAGAGCGCCTCAGCCTAGCAGCGTGGCTCCTGAGGACTTAGAGTTCGCTCACCTCAAGCTTCCACAAAGCTTGCTGGCGGTGCTGCGAGAAGCGAGGAGACCCACCACACGGAAATGCTATGCAGCAAAGTGGAAGAGATTCACTGAATGGTGCATCAACAAAAAGCTCCACAGGAGAATCACTAAAGAATCAACTGTGCTAAAATACTTAACACACTTACTAAAAAGTAACCTAAGCTGCACTTCTCTAAGAGTGCACCTGGCAGCAATAGTAGCCTATACAAGAGGAGAAACAGGGAAAAGCTTCTTTACATCTCAAGTAGTAAAAAGATTCCTAGAAGGAGCCAAATAAATAGCACCGCCAAAGAGGATGCCACCGCCTGCATGGAACCTCAATGTAGTTCTAACACAGCTTATGAAAGCACCGTTCGAACCCATCCACAAGGCATCGCTACATATGCTCACAATAAAGACGGCCTTTCTGGTAGCGATTACCTCGCTACGTAGGGTGAGCGAGTTGCAGGCACTCACACTACAAGAACCCTACATTCAGATTCACAATGACAGGGTGGTAATGAGGACGGACCCACACTTCATGCCAAAGGTGGTGTCCAGGTTCCATATAAACCAAACTATACAAATTCCCAGTTTCTTCCAGAAACCATCCACCAGCGCTGAGAGGGCACTGCACACTCTGGATGCCAGGAGAGCAGTAATGCATTACATCGAAAGGACTAAGGATTGTAGAAAAACAAAGCAGTTCTTTGTGTCCTTCGCAAGCAGTTTCCTGGGCAGACCTGTGACGAAAAATACCATTGCACGATGGATCGCACAAACAATTCAATACTGCCACAAACAGGCAGGCCAAGAGCTACAGGGAGCAGCTCAGGCTCACTCAAACAGGAAAAAGGGAGCAACAATAGCCTTCCTAGCAAACACACCTACCCAAGACATTTGCCTGGCGGCAACATGGGCTTCAGTGCACACATTCACTAAGCACTACTGCGTGGATATACAGATGAACAAGGAAGCACAAGTAGGTCAAAAAGTGCTTCAACATATTCAACAACCAACGCTCATCTTCCACCCAGCCGCCACAAATATAGCAAACCGCTACAAAATCTATGCACAGCATAGTGAATCCAGAAAGATTCACGCTGCAAAACGAATAGTTTCTTACCTGTCGGTATAGTTTTGCAGCTTGAAGACTTTCTGGATTCACTAGCGAACCCACCCGCCTCCGCCAGAAAGATGAGACAGGAGGAAGATGGGACTAACAAATGGAAAACACCTTTAAAAAGGGTAAAAGGATAAACAGCACAAGACAAGAAAAAAAGAATCCGAAGATGGCGCCCAAGGGTGGGAGCTTCCGGAGGAAGCGCGCCGACGTCACGGAAGGACACCAAATGGGGCGTCGACGCCCACCTGGGCTACACTAAAAAAAAAAAAAAAAAAAACTACGATTTCGGACCCAACCACTAGACCGCGGAATAATGCACAGCATAGTGAATCCAGAAAGTCTTCAAGCTGCAAAACTATACCGACAGGTAAACTATTCGTTATCAACAATACCTGGTTTAATTTGATGAATCAACTGCTTTCTAGATTTATCTGGGCAAACTGTAGCCCTCGTAGAGCATTTAGATTATTAACTTTGCCTAGAGATAGGGGAGGGTGGGCTGTACCTAATCTCCAATTATATCACTGGGCAGCGTTGCTACAGAATATGGAGATATTGCTTAATGAAAAAAAGGATGAATCCATAAGGGATGGCCTCTGTCTCTATTTTTGAATTGATTTTAGGAGCCGACGCCAAGGGGTGTCTCTTACGACATATTGACTTTAATTATTATAAACGGGTGAAGTTTAAAATTCTAATTTGTGCATTCAAGGTTTGGACCTCGGTTCGCAAAAAACTTGTACTGGGACGCTTTAATGCCTATACCCCTCTATATAGAAATAGCCTCCTTCCCATTATTTTTAATGATGGGTATATGAGGACAATGGTATGATAAAGGAATCCGAATAATTGGAGATATTATAAGTGGATCTGATATGTTATTGTTCGAAACCATAAGGGATGAGTTTGGGCTAGATCTGCAATTTTTCAAATACCTCCAATTAAGAGACTTTTTAAGTAAAAAGCTAGGGGGAACTTCCTTTTTTTCCAGGGTAAAGGTAATGGATGAACTATTTAAAGACTCAAGCACTTTGGGGGGGCTGTACAAAATGCTGATAGATTTAACACCTGATGATTTGACTAAACGTATAGATCGGTGGCAAAATTTGCTAGAGATTGAACCCGGGGATATTGAGGATTCACTACACATGGCTCAGACATCTTTTATGGCAACTAATTTACAGCTCCAATGTTTTAGAACATGGTTTAATCTGTATATAACACCTGCCAAGATTGCCAAATGGGGGAGAGTAGCAGGTTCTACTTGCCCACGCTGCCAGTTTCCAGCAGCAGACATGGTCCATATGTTTGCGACATGCCCCACATTGGATACTTTGAAATGTGGTGTTAAAGGCTTCCTAGTGAGCATGCTAGGCATGGAAATTGATCTCAGCCCTCAATTGATTGTACTTGGGATAGGAGATTCTCTCTCTCGGAATCTAAATCATTCCTTTTTATTTATTGCTTTTACAGTCTAGGTTGTGTTTAGCCACTCATTGGCTTGATCCTACGCCTCCAACCGGCCAACAGTGGTTAAAAAGGTTTCTATCAATATATAGATTTGAAAAAGCTGTCTATGCCAGAAAAGGTCGTAAATTGAAAGCTAAAAGGTTGGCCATTTGGGCCCCCTTAACGAATTGGGCTCTTCTGAATGAACAATAATGAACTGTCTGTTTATTTGTTAATCTGCTCTCTAATCTCTGTTTATTTCTGTTTCTTCTGTATAAATTTAAGTAAATATCTGACATTTAGATTATATATATATATATATATTCATATATATATATATATATATATATATATATATATATATATATATATATATATATATATATATATATATATATATATATATATATATATATATTCAGCCATGGGTGGGGGGTGGTAAGGGTGGGGGGAGGTTTTGGGATATAACTTGGATTTTTTTTTCTTCTGTTCAACTGGATTTGGATTTAATTGTGAGAATATCAATAAAGATATTTAAAAAACAAAAAAAAACAAGTTACTTACCTTCGGTAACGCTTTTTCTGGTGGATACAGTATCTGCCTGTGGATTCCTCACTTTTCCACCCGCCTCCCCGTTGTCGTCCTGTTTCTACCAAAAATGTTTTAACTGTTTGACTTTGATGTTTAGAAAAAAAAGTTTTTCATGCTTAGTTTTCTTCAGGAAAATGCTTTGTTTGGTTGGCATTTTTCATTGTTATTGTACATTCTGTGTATATTTGCATTCATATATATATTATGTATACTTGTGAAAATGTTGTCGGTCCGCCCGTTTGCCTTGAGGGCACGGAAAAAATGGGTGGAACGGACGTCACCACGCCGACGAGGTCTTCTTATGGCTCTGATGACGTCATACGGAGTCGCGAGCGGAGCCGTGCTATTATGACGTTCTCGTCGACTTGGGAGAGCTAGGAAAAGAATTTCTGCGGAAATGCTGGCGCATGGGGTTTTCAAAAGGTGAGGAATCCACAGGCAGATTCTGTATCCACCAGAAAAAGCGTTACCGAAGGTAAGTAACTTGTTCGATTGTCCTTTAGTTGGTACAGTGCCACCGTTTTGTCATGTGGCAGGTTGTATGGGGGTCTGGGCACAAATTTGATAATTTTGGTAATTTTGCATATAAGCTCCTTCTCAAAGATTTCAACTTCAGGACCGAATTGGTCCAAAGTAGGAATGAAGCTTGATAGTGGTTTAGGACCAGAGACATTGTTATTGTAGGTGTTCTCACGAGCCATAAAAAACTTTTAGTCTGATGCGTCTGAAAAAAGCGTGAAGATCTTTCATGAGCTCAAACTTGTTCATGAATGTAGAGGGAACAAATGATAGTCCCTTGGAAAGAAGGTTTTTTGTATCCCTATCTAAATCCTCAGGTTAAAAACTGTTAGGGAGTCTAATTTCTCCAGTATTGCTGACTTCTGGTTTGTCAATACTTTTTGAGGAGGGTCCTAGTTCTGAGTGTAGTTCCTGGTTTCATTTCGATATCTGGGGCGGAAGTTGCCCTGTCTGTTCCCTAAAAAACAGTGATCAGGGGTAGATCTATCAAATTGTTCCCTACGGTTACTGTATAGATCAAAATGTTTGGAAGAAGTTTCTCCCTCCGAATCCGTAGTATCTGAAAAGGTAATCTTTTTACTGGTCCAGTTACGTTGTTCAAACTGCGAGAGCTCTTCTCTGTGTAGTGTAAATATTTTCCCTAAGAAACGGGTTCTTGTGAGGAAAAAGCGAATATCCTTCCTAAGTTTATCTGTCTTTTTTGATTAGATATTCACTGAAAGAATCAAGTTTGAGATTAACCTCTTCCAGTCTCCTCTTGGTGTCTTCTAACATGTTGGTCTGTCTGAGCTTATCTCCATCTTACGCAACCGAGATGGTGTATACTTTCTTGGTACTTTTAAAGACCGGATTTACTTTTTTCCCCCCCTGCTCTTTTGTCGAGTTGTGCTTTCCACTGATGGTTTATGCATCTTTCTGAAGATCTCATGACACTAAAGGAAAAGTTAGATATCTGTGACACTAGTTTTCTATCATGGGTATCTTTTTTAAACTGGTAAACAGCCCTGTGTTTTTGACCCAGCCCAATGGAAGCAGGGTTTATTTGACATCCTGCTACCTTCAGAATGAAATTGAGCCACTTGCCACTGAGGTATGCTGGGGCTCCATGTCTTGCCAATAGGGACATTAAAGGTGCTCCTCTATGGGAACTGGTATGCCTAGGCTAGCAGTGTTTTTTAAAAGGAACATGAGATGCAATTAGGCAGAATTGCAGCACCATTTTATTTGTAAACTTATTATTTATTTTTTTTACAGATTTTTTCCATCTGTTGTAGTCTTTTGGGATTTCCCATGTGGGCAGTGCCCTCTTTCTGCATGCTTGCCCCCACTTTTTCTGAACTGCTGATGTACTTTGACTGAGTATGCCCTGGGCTCCTGCCAATCGGGTACCCAGGGCTTTGTTCTTTCCCTAAAACTGCATTGAAGAACAAACCCAAATGGCACTCTGGCCACAAAATCAGCCCTTGGTAAATGGTACCACAGGTACCCAGGGCACTGTGACTAGGGAAGGCCTCTAAGGGCTGCAGCACTTTTTGTGCCACCCTTAGAGGCCCTGTACCTTTACACTCATACACTGCCTTTGCAGGCTGTGTGTTTTGGTCCAGAACAAAGTGAAGAGTCGAAATGGCGCACATCCCTGTGTGCCATGCCTACAACCCACTGCCCTGTCATTGATCAGCTACCCCTCTAGCTGGGTGCTCTATACCTGTGGTGAGGGTACAGGTGCATGACCCCTGTACCCCTAGAGTGTCTAAGCCAATTCTATGACATTGTAAGTGCAGTAATGCCATTAAGAGTACATGGTGCTGGGAGTTTGTCAATACGAACTCCCCAGTACCATAATGGCTTTACTGAAAACTGTGAAGTTTGGTATCAAACTTCTCAGCACATTAAACCCACACTGATGCCAGTGTGGGATTTAATGAAAAATGCACACAGAGGGCATCTTGGAGATGCCTCCTGAAAAATGACCTAACCCTAGTGTCCAGGCTGAGTTGCTGCTTCCCAGCTGCCACCACCAGGCACATTTCTGGACCCCTGGGTTGAGAGCATGCCGCTCTCGGGGGCCTGAAACAATGCACATACTGGGACGAGGTGCCAAGCCTCCTCCCCCAGGATGGTCAGAGTCCACGAAGGGGAAGCTTCAAAGGCTTGCCACTTTTGTGAGCTTCCCCAGGCCTTTCGCTGCTCCCAGTAACTGGTCCCCACCGGTTCTGACCCCCCACTTAGGACGGGAGAACCGGCGGGAAATCCAAGTGAGGAAGGGAGGAGTGCCCACCTTTGCCAACCCCACCCCTCAGGTGGGGTTGGCGAAGTGAGGCACAACTCAGTCCCCGTCATCTTGCAGATGGGGGGGACTCAGCCAACCAGAGGGGCATATGCCCCCCTCCAACTGGTGGGTGGCATAATAGGGGGTGTACCCGCTCCAAGGAAGGGACCCATTGGTCCCAACCTTTACCTACTTGTAGCACCCTTAAATCTAGTATTTACGGGCACCCCTGAACCTTGCCTCAGACCAGCAACGGCCAAGAAGAAAAGGACCTAACAGCAGTGCCGAATCTAAGAAGAGGACGCCTACTGACTTGGCCCCAGCCCTATCGGCCTGTACCCAGCTCGGACCTGCTGAAGCGAAACTCCGGTGTGTCCTGCAGCCAGCAACCTCAAGAACCCCGAGGAGCTGCCCTGCCTTCCAAGGAAAAGACTTCGTCTCCCGTGAAAACCGGATTTGTTCACCAGACAGACTCCAGCTCCGGCGAAATCTGCGAGTCTGCACCACTCTACACCCGACGCCCACGGCTCGAGTTAAGAGTGGCCCAACACCACGAGGAGGTCTCCCCGGTGATCCTGAGCCGAGATCCAGTGATCCTTGACCTACCTCAAGTCTCCAGCCGACGCATGCAGCCTCAATCCGGAAGGTCCCCCCAACCGTGAGCTGGAGCTGGTAAGAAGATCCGACCCGAAAAAACACCCCTGCACCTGACGCACCATGGCCTTGGGTGGCCCCACCAACTGTATCTAGCCAAACCCCAGCAGCCCAACTTAACCTCTCCAAGTGGTGGTCGCTCCCAGAAGACCTTCGTACCCGAGCCTGCAGTGTTTGCAAACCGGAGAATCCGCGTTGAAAGTAACAGGGCACCCAACGACAAACCAGCACCCTGCACCCGGCCACCCTAGTGCTGCCGAGGGTGTACCTTTGGTGCGAACTTGAACCCCCAATTGCCCTGAGCGAAAGTCCAGGAGCTTTGCACCCACAACCTTGTGGCCTGCTTGTGAGCAGCCACCATCCGTAGGCCCCCTATACCCCATTGGATAACATTGGGCCTCAGCACTCTGCACCTGGCTGCCCTAGTGCCGCTGAGGGTGCTTTGAGAGTACATTCTCGACCCTGGGGGACCCCTGAGTCTAACCCCAGAAACCCAACTCCCACACCAAAGTACTTACCTCTGAACCAATAACACTATTTTCTCCCATAGGATAACATTGACTGTTTTCTATGGAAAAGATTTTAAGTGTGGAGTTGGAAAATCTATAATAGTCTCTAAAACTGTTACCAAATAACCAAAACACTTTTATTTAACTGTTTACAGGAAATGTCCCAGTGCAGTATCCAGGTATACTACATTGTGTAAGGAAAGTAATCTGTAAAGTAATTTACTTGACATCCTATTGAAAAGTCAATACAAAGTATATGTACAATATTTCAAAGTATTGCATTGCCAGTAATTCTAGTGTAATCTAACTTAAGTGTATATACAACTGCAATTCAAACTGTATTATTACTGCAAAGTATAAATCACTTACCTGTGCCAGGCTTGCTTGGTTCTAGGAAATAAAATAACTAAAAGAATATTTTTTACCAAAACCAATTGGTCTGAACTTCAGTCTTTGAGTCTGTGCAATCATTTGCTGACTGTGTACAACAAATGCTTAACACTACCCTCTGATAGTCTTACTGCTCGTCCACACTACCACAAATAGAGATTAAGGTGCTATCAGTTTTTGCCTTCGCCTACCTTTGGGGTTCCACTGGACTCTGTGCACACTATATCTCACTTTGGTATAGTATATACTGAGCCAGCTTCTTACAGGCATTGATGGTATATATGAATTAAACGAAAATACTAGTGATGGACCTAGTCATTGAGTAGCTTTCCATTCTGAGAACTGGCTGTAGGTTTTCAGTGAAATGTGACTTACCTGGTCCTGGCACAGTGACATTGAAAAGAACATTTGTACTTTTTTGTAAGCATGCAGTTTTTGTCCGTTTTAGGATCCTATGTCTTTTTTGGTTGGGGGGGGGGGTGAAATTCTATAAAATATCTGCTTATTGACTGGAAGGAATGGTTCAGAAATCTATTTATCCTGGTTAAAAAAACTGTCCCTTTTGATGCCATGCCGTTAGGTGACAAATTATGCAGAATTCTCATTATATTATAGCCTCTCTGATTATGCCATGTCTCATATTTAGGGCTCCCGGTTTTATGGTATTTTTTGGACAATTTCGTCTGTATTTATCCAGATTTATTTTTTGCTCATGTTTTCTGTATTTATCCATTTTTGTTTTGTATTTTCTGTATAAATGAAGCTGCAATGGGTTTTTTCCACATTTATTTAACTGATAAAAGTATACTCGCATTTGAATGTCCGAAAGGTTTTAGCAGTTTACAGTGCAATAGCGTTCTCTGAAAACACTTCCATGGCAGTATAGCATCAGTAACTGTCGATCTGCACTTAATGAAGCTTAATTTGGAAAATCTATTGTCTTTTTTCATCTTCCCCCTACCTCTCAATCTGTGCACCTACTGACCTGGCCCTCATGATTGACAGTAGAAAAAATCATCCAAAGAAGGCCTATTTTCCGTATTTTTCTGTATTTAAAAAGAAATACAGACAGGAAAAGAAATAGTTTTCTGTCTGTATTTATCTGTAAAAACTGAAAACTGGGAGCCCTACTTGTATTGTATCGGTGTTTGCATCCTAAGGAGGCGGTTATTTTGCCACCTTCTGCAAATCGACAACAAGGGGCTGCAAGTTGACTGGAAGCAATAGTTTCCGGTTTGGAGTGCACTAAGTAAGGCACAGCACAAATTTACATACTGAAGGATATTCATCAACTCCTTTCCAATATCTTCTCTTGCGTGAAAGTGGAAACTTACTACTGCCAATTCTAGAGGGGGGAAATCGGCTGTAGAGAAGTAAGTTGGCATTTGCTTATCAAGTCTTTCAAACAAATACAGGTGGCCATATTTGCTCAGGTGAAAATAGACATTGTAGATTGCGAAGAGTACAATTTTCAGGCCCACTTGTTTAAAGTGTGTATTTCTAGAGGTAGTAAATCTGCAGGGCAAGGGCATGAACCTATAAATGCTCTTTTGTGACTTTATGTAATTGGGCCTGTAGTTTTAGTTTCAAAATACCCACAATTGTTTTACCCCAATTGTCCATTTATTTTTAAATAATATGTATGAACCAAGTTTTATTACACGATACCTCTAAGAAATGATTTCTAAAGGTGCTCAGTAGTTTAACAATCTTTTTGCCGAGTTGCACATTTTTTCATGTAGATGTTATCTTGAAACCAAACTATTAATCTTGCTTACATGCTTTTCTGTGTATTTGAATTTAACCAGGGAGCATTCTTGAAGCGATACAAGTTGCCTTAAATTTAAATTAAAGTTTTTATACTGGAACCACTGTCAGTGATGCAAGCTCAGCTCACTGCAGTGTTTAAAGCTGTTGCCCTAACTATGAAGACTTGAATATAAATCATATATAGACTTTTGATCAGCTTAAATATGGCTTCAGTGCTACGCAATCTTTGAAAGTTTCATAATGTGGTACTGTAAACTGGCAGCCAAAGGGTTTGTGCTGCAGGAGATTAGCCTTCTTGTCCAAGGGACAAACTAAACATGAAAATGTGTCCTTAACTTTAAACAATATGTTCTTGGCAATGGTGATTCCACACAGCTTTTACTTAACTCAAAGCCGCTTCAGTGGCTTTTCAAAGATGTGTAACCATAGACCGCTTCTGCAAATTGATACTGTTTGAGCTCCTCAGCTTCTCTAAACTTCATCCTGCAGACGTTCTTTTCGCAGTAAATGCATACATTTGTTAAACATTGTTGCACAGTTATTTTTCTGTGCCAGTTTTGGACATTGCTACTTGCACCATCTAAATCTTTTTTTTTTTTTTGTTTTGTTTTTTTTCTTCCTCCCAGAGTATGGAAAAATACTTGACAATGAAGAAGAACAATGTACTAGGGTACTAACTCCAATACTTGCCATTGGTTCCTTTCAAATATGTTATTTAGTCAAATTTAAAAGGATTGATTTTTTTTTCCTTACTGTTTGTGCATTGTGTCCTCCAAGCCAAGGAGACAAAGTATTGCGGATGCAATGAGATCATGCAAGAGGCTGTTTTGGTCTGGTTGGGGACTAGCGGGGTGCACTTCTTGTTTTATTTTTGCTTTAGTACACTATCTGGTTTTCTGCAGACTGATGTCCCCCATAAGCCTGAGACTAAGTGGGTGGATTAAACGTTAGTTAGGATTCTGAGTACATTGTTTTCTGTTTTTTTTAAATGAAGGGCGCAAAAGATAACCAGTATGTTCTTGTCTTGTTTTTTGTTTTTCAGTCCTACATCCAGTGCAAGCATGTAGACTACCGGTCTGAAAGAATAGAGGATTATTATGATATCCAACTAAGCATAAAGGGGAAGAAAAATAGTAAGTTTTATCACCATCTGATAACATTGTGTTTCTAAGGCTTTTAAGTTTGTGTATTTTGTTTGGCTTGATCTTTACTTGATTAATTGCATAAATAAAAGCAAAGCTTATAACATTTTTAAGACGCCAATCAGCCCAACTACTTTTAGTTGTATAGCTTCTGCCGATTAGAACAAGTAATGAATTTTAACATGTTAGACTGCTTACTAACTTGCTATGCTCATTCAAATTCTGTACTTTGTACGTTTTACAAACTTTGGTTACAAATTCAATTTTGCGAAGTCTCACATCGCCTTCTTGGCGGTTCTTTTTCTTGGTTATGAACTAAATAATGAAGGTAGGGGGTTGGCCCCCCAATTTATGGAGAAATGTGCCCAATTGCAACCTCCATCTACTCTCAAAAAATTGCCATCTGTGCTGGGTTTTTGAATTTCGGAAGGCATACATTCTTGATTATGCCCAGCATATCAAATCTCTTTACTCATTGATACAACCTACTTTTTCGGCTTCCTGTTGGCTTCCGGAACATACCACAATTCTTCATTCTCTGCAGTCTGATCTGCTTGCGACCAACTTCTTGTTAACTCAAGACAATTCTACTAATTTGGTCATACGGATTGTACCAGGCGCGGTAGGTTTCTCTTACTTGACGTTCAGTGAAGGCGACACAGTTCCCATTGCTTATAAATCACATTTGTACACTTCAGCGGAGATGCGTTTCTCTTCTATAGAAATTTTTTTGACCGCTGTCCTGATGACGATTCTGAAAGAACACTCTGGCACAGGGGAAACGCATGTTCGAGGCATGTGCGCTGTAGATCACATGCTGTGCATAGCTCGCCACCGAGTGTTGGGTCCGGATGTTTGCACTTTGTTTTTCTTCGAAGAAGTCTTTCCAGTCACGAGGTAGGTGACTCCGCGTTTTGGTGATAGTGCGCATGGGCATCGACTACATCCTTAGATTGTTTTTTTCCGCCATCGGGTTCGGATGTGTATTGCTGCGCTCCGGCACCGTTTCTCGGACCCCTTTGACGCGCAATCCACTACCCTCAACGGTATTATCGATCGCGGTTTCCCATTCTTTGTGTAGCGTCTCAACGCAAAAAACAACTTCGATCGGAAAACTCGTGGTGGGCCGTCGAGCCTACCCGCGCCGACAGCGCTAGCAGTCGATGGAACGGACTCCTTTCAAACTCTGCCCCGAATGTCGTGCTAAATTTCCACGCACCAACTTGCACGAAGTGTGCAACCTCTGCCTGGCCCCAGAACACGACGAGAAAGACTGCAACGCATGCCGATCGTTTCGATCGAAGACGACGCTTCGTTACCGTCTGGCTCGACGTCACGAGATGCAACATCAAAGCGGCTCTGCACAGGACATCCTCGGTGAAGATTCTGACACAGAACATCACGCTCAAGGAGCCGAGTAAGAACAGCATATCTCCGTGTCCGAAGCCGACTCTGACATGGAAGAAGAGGAGCAGATTACTCGGGGTCATCGTACCGTGAGTAAAGATACCCCCTTGCCCCCTCAACAAACAAAGAAAAAGGCTCCAATGCCTCCTCTGCCTTCGGGCCAAGGTCGGCACCAACAAAGTGTCTGACCCCCGCCCTCGGGCCCGGCACAGAAACAGAAAGAAAAGCCTTCCGGCTCGAGCCGGCCCCATATCGGTGCCCAACCAACACCGAAACCCAAACCGAAACATCTCTCGGTGACAATCCCATCTGAAAGAGACACGTTAGTGACAGATTCCTTACCTTAGAATATCCCCAGGCGTCAGGCTGGATCCGGAAAGTTTTTTGCGTAGCAGTACCCTTGCGCGTCGGTAGGCGGCGTCGTGCGGCTCCGCGTCCGTCGTCGGCGTCGTGATCGCCGGGATGACGTCGCGGGCAGTACTTAGGCGCCGCCCCTGCGCGCTGACGTCAGTTCTTCTTTTTCCGCGCCAGTAAGCGCAGATCCGGGAAGAGCAGTGCCCTAGTCACTTTTTGACTATCTTTTTGTGAAATTTTTCACTGTTCTCTTCAACGAGTCTTCACGACTCCTAAGGTGTCGTAGGGATGCCCGGCTTTAAGCCCTGCGAGGAATGTGGTCGTATGATGTCCATCACGGACCCCCACCTCGAGTGTCTCTTCTGCCTCGGCCGAGGCCACGACACGAAGTCGTGCCCTGACTGCCGGAAACTTCATCCGAAGGCTTTGCGAGAGCGGTCTCGAAAGCTCCTTGAAGTCCGGCAGTCGGCTCCGCGCCGCAGCAAGCCCCGGTCCCGGGAGAGGTCGAGGGGCCGGACGCGGAGTCCCCGCCGTTCGTCGGAATCCAAGTCTTCGCGCTCCTCCGGTAGAGTCGAAGCACAAGAAGTCTAAGCGGCGTCATCGCTCTAAGACTTCGCCTCGCCGGTCGCGCGACTCGGCTGAGGTCCCTGTCGGCACCGTCCCCGCGGCCCCGGACGTGCCTGTCGAGTTGCCCCCGCATTACCCGTCCTTCCCGGGTTCGGGGGCGACTCCGGCCGAGTACAGAAATTCCTGTCGGCCATGGCCCGCCTCTTCGGGCCTCAAGGTCCCTCCGGTGCGCCTTCGGGCCCCGCGGGCCCAGATGGGGTTGCTCCGGCGTCGCCGTCGACTCCGGTCCCGGCGTCGCCTGTCCCACCAGCCTTCGTCCCGGCCTCGGCTCCGGCCCCGGCCTCGACCCCGGTTCCGGTGGTGCCGCAACCTCCATCGACGCCGGTTGACCTAACCACGCCTCCGCCGACGCCGATGTCCCCGGTGCCGTTTCCGACGCCGTCCGAGGCTCCGGGCGGCGTCGTTCCCCGGTTCTCCCCGGGTCCGGACATGGAGCCGGACCGGCGTCGCCCGACGCCGGTTCCGGCGCCGATGAGGCCTTGGGTCCCTTATGTCCCTCCTCCTCCATCTTTTCAACCTGAGGAGGACCAGGAGAGCTGGGAGGGGTCTGACGACCCTCTCACACAACAGTGCGAGTTTGACCCGGACTGGGTTGAGGAACTTGGGGATGCCAGTGGGCTGGATACCTCCCCCGACTCTGGCATGCTGTCTCCTCCCGTGGCAACGGAGGAGGGGGCTAATTTTGCAACGGTGTTGCGTAGAGCTGCTGGAGCCTTAAATCTCCAGTTGCCTACAGTGGCCGTCAGGACTAACCTCCTGACTGAAGTGCTTCAGCCGGCGGCCTCCTCTTCGGAGCCTGTGCTGCCGTTCAACGATGCACTCACTGACGTTCTTTTGGGTGCCTGGTCCAAACCCACCACAGGGGCTCCTGTGGATAGGAACGTGGCCCGACGCCATCGCCCGGCTCCGGGCGACCCCTGTTTCTCTCCCAACACCCCACCCCTGAGAGCTTGGTTGTCCAAGCCTCTGCCTCCCAAACAGCCTTCCCTACCGCCCCTCCGGATAGGGAATCCAAGCGCCTGGATCACTTTGGGAAGAAGGCTTTCTCTTCCTCCAGTGCTGGCTTGCGGTCTGTTAATACCGCTTGCCTCTTGGGCCGATACACCCACTCCCTGTGGGATTCGGTGGCTGATGTTTTGCCGCAGTGTTCTGAGGAGGTCCAGACACTGCTTACCCGCGCTGTTGCGGAAGGGCGTGATGCGGCTAAGTATACCATCCGCTGTGGCCTTGATACCGCCCGACTCGCTGGGCAGATCGCTTGCAACGACGGTGGCGCTGCGTCGCCACGCCTGGCTGAGAACCACTGGTTTTTCAGGGGATGTCCAGAATACTCTCATGGACATGCCCTTTGATGGAGTCGGTCTCTTTGGTTCAAAGGCGGACCATGCGCTGGAGCGTTTCAAGGATTCACGGGCTACTGCTAAGTCCCTGGGCCTTGCTGTTGTGCGCCCTCCGCAAACGTCTGCTTTTCGCCCCTTTCGTGGCCACGGAAGGGGCGCCCAGTCACGTCCACAGCCCGGCCAACGGCCCGCGCAGCAAGCGCCTTCGCGTGGCCGAGGACGTGGATACCGCCGTGGCGGTTCGGGCAACCAGCGTGCGGGTCAGGCCACCACCTCCAACCCGTCCGCGGCCTCCAAGCCCTCCTAGTCCCTCCTTTCAGGTGCACAGCACGCCAGTCGGGGGCAGGGTCCGCCATCACCTTCACCACTGGCGTCCCATCACCTCGGACAAGTGGGTCTTGGACATTGTCCGAAGGGGCTACTCCCTCCCCTTCGAGACCACCCCCAGCCATGCCACCTCAATTCCACCGCATGTCAGGGGATCACTTGGTGCTTCTACAGAAGGAAGTCACGGCCCTCTTGGCCAAGAGGGCCATCGAGCATGTTCCGACCCCAGAAGTAGGGCGTGGATGCTACTCCCACTACTTTCTGGTGCCCAAAAAGGACAAGGAGGACATGCGTCCTATCTTGGACCTCCGGAACGTCAATCGCTTCCTCCGGAAGGAGAAGTTCAAGATGCTCACCCTAGCTCAGGTCTTGACTGCCCTCGACCCCGGAGACTGGTTGGTAGCGTTGGACTTGCAGGACGCCTATTTCCACATCCCCGTCCTGCCGGCCCACCGGCGTTACCTTCGGTTCACGGTAGGCCTCCAGCATTTTCAGTTCACCGTGCTCCCCTTTGGCCTTACCAGTGCCCCTCGGGTGTTCACGAAAGTGATGGCGGTGGTCGCAGCTCATCTGCGCCGGGCAGGGGTTTCAGTCTTCCCCTACCTCGACGACTGGCTGCTGAAGGCGGGCTCGTCCCAGGCAGTTGTCTCCCACCTCCAGACTACGGCCGAACTCCTGCACTCGCTGGGGTTCTCCATCAATGTGCCAAAGTCGCATCTGATTCCTTCTCCACAGCTCCTTTTCATCGGAGCAGTTCTGGACACGACGCAGTTTCGGGCCTATCCTCCCGAACGGCGAGTCCGGGATATTCAGGCTATGATTCCGATCTTTCAGCCCTTATCCTGGGTTTCGGTACGGATGACCCTGAGGCTGCTGGGCCTCATGGCCTCCTGCATCCTGCTGGTCACTCATGCCAGATGGCATATGCGGGCTCTGCAGTGGGACCTGAAGTTCCAGTGGGCGCAGCACCAGGGCGACCTGTCCGATCACGTCCAGATCTCGGAGGGGACTGCAAAACAGTTGCAGTGGTGGCTCTCGAACCGGCAATGGGTCATGGGCAGATCCCTCTCCCTTCCCCAGCCAGAGCACACAGTTGTGACGGACGCGTCCCTTCTGGGATGGGGCGGTCACATGGGAGAGGCGGAGATCAGAGGCCTCTGGTCTCCGGGCGGAGTCCCGGCTCCATATCAACCTTCTGGAGCTCCGGGCGATCCGACTTGCACTCAAGGCATTCCTTCCCTCTGTCAAAGGGAAGGTAGTGCAGGTGTTCACAGACAACACCACTGCCATGTGGTACTGCAACAAACAAGGCGGGGTGGGGTCGTGGACCCTTTGTCCAGGAGGCTCTGCGCCTCTGGACATGGCTGGAACACCAGGGCATGTTCCTGGTGGTTCAACACCTGGCAGGTTCCCTGAACGCCAGGGGCGGACGAACTCAGCCGCAGGTGCATGATGGATCACGAATGGCGTCTTCACTCGGAAGTGGCGCAAGGACTCTTTCTACAGTGGGGAGAGCCTTGGTTAGATCTATTCGCCACCGAAGAGAACGCGCAATGTCATCAGTTCTGCGCGTTGGAATTTCCAAGGCGGCACTCGCTCGGCGACGCTTTTCGTCACGAGTGGAGTTGCGGTCTATTGTACGCCTTTCCGCCTATACCACTTCTACCCAGAGTGTTGAAGAAGATTCGGCACGACCGGGCCCAAGTCATTCTTGTGGCTCCGGACTGGGCTCGAAGAGTTTGGTATCCCGAGCTACTCAATATGAGCGTAGATCCCCGATCCGTCTGCCTCTTCGGGAGGATCTTCTGTCGCAGCAGCAGGGGACGGTCCTCCACCCGAACCTGTCCAGTCTACACCTGCTTGCGTGGAGATTGAGCGGCGGCAGTTGATTCCTTTCGACTTGCCTCCCGAAGTTTGTGATGTGATTCTGGCAGCCAGGCGTCCCTCCACTAAGGTGGTATACGCCTGCAGGTGGAACAAATTTGTGGCATGGTGCACAGCAAAGGCTGTGGATCCCCTTTCTGCCCCTCTTTCTGAGGTCCTTCTGTTCCTTCTCTCTTGGCCCAACAGGGTTCTGCCCTGGGTACCATCAAGGGTTATCTTTGTGCTATCTCGGCCTTCCTCAGGCTCCCTGATCAGCCCTCCCTTTTCAAGTCCCCTGTTGTTAACAGGTTCTTAAAAGGCATTACTCACCTCTTCCCTCCTGTTCCGTTTGTGATGCCTCAGTGGGACTTAAACTTGGTTCTTACCTTTTTAATGTGCGCTCCCTTTGAGCCTCTACATAACTGTCCTCTTCGTCTTCTGACTCTGAAGACAGCCTTTCTGGTGGCCATCACCTCCGCTCGGCGGGTGAGTGAGCTCCAGGCTCTATCTTGCAAACCTCCCTTTCTGTCTGTTCATCCAGACAAGGTTGTTCTTCGGACGCGTCCGTCCTTCTTGCCAAAGGTGGTTACTGCTTTCCACATTGGGCAGACCATCACTTTGCCCACCTTCTTTCCGCCTCCGCATCCTTCCAGAGAGGAAGAGAGGCTCCACCGTCTGGACCCAAAACGTGCGCTCTCCTTCTATATTGACCGCACAAAACACTTCCGGGTGGATGACCAGCTCTTTATTGGCTACGTGGGCGCCAAAAAGGTCGGGCGGTGCACAAGAGGACCATCTCCCGCTGGGTTACCTTGTGCATCAAGACCTGCTATTCTTTGGCTAAAAAGGAGCCTCCTGTTGGGCTGCGTGCCCATTCCACCAGGGCAACGGCTGCTACCACGGCCTTGGGCCGCGGTGTTCCGCTGCCGGTTATCTGTCAGGCAGCTACGTGGGCCTCGCTGCACACGTTTACAAAGCATTACTGCCTTGACAGTCAGGTCCGGAGGGACGGCTTCTTTGGCCGTTCTGTCCTCCAGGACTTCCTTGTCTGATCTTTGTTCGCAGACCCACCACCGGGGTTGGTATTGCTGGGGTATCTATTCTAAGGTAAGGAATCTGTCACTAACGTGTCTCTTTCAGATGCACAAGTTACTAACTTGTGTAACGATATATCTGTAAGAGACAGTAGTTAGTGACAGATTCCTACCGCCCACCATCCTCCCCGTTCTGCGAACTGATTTCTAGGGTTAAGGACATCCCTTTCAGGGCCCTAGTATTTTTCAGACACCTATGTCAGCTTCTTGCATGGCTCTGCGTTCCTGGCGCGGAAAGTCGTGTACAGAACTGACGTCAGCGCGCAGGGCGGCGCCTAAGTACTGCCCGCGACGTCATCCCGGCGATCACGACGCCGACGACGGACGCGGAGCCGCACGACGCCGCCTACCGACGCGCAAGGGTACTGCTACGCAAAAAACTTTCCGGATCCAGCCTGACGCCTGGGGATATTCTAAGGTAAGGAATCTGTCACTAACTACTGTCTCTTACAGATATATCGTTACACAAGTTAGTAACTTGTGCATCGGTACCGAAGAATCCAACTTCGGCACCGAAATGTTCGGAACTGAAACCTACGCCAAAACTGGCAAGTAACGACAAGGACACTCCGTCTAAAGAGCCTCGGCCCGATGCCCTGCCGTCTGATCCGAAACAGAAAAAGCTGGTGATAAACCCAGACATGGGACATATCCATGCCACCCTTCCAAAAAAACGGAAAATAGACCAGCCAGAAGATTACCACATTCCTCTCAAAAGGAAAAAACCCTTCACCACTGATCCCAACTTAATCATCACACCCACTAATTCACCACCACCGCCACTATCACCTGACACACAGGATGATGGGGATGTAGATGAGGATCAGGATAGGCCACAGGACAATGACCCCTGGGAGGATTAACACACTGACCTAAACACTGATAATGACCCTGATCTATATCCGTCCAGACCCTCGCCACCTGATAACATTGGATGTATTGAGCTACTTAATAGGGCTGCTCAATATCACGGGGTGGAGCTGTATAAGGAGCCATTAGAAGAGGACTTCCTATTTGAGACCCTAAGTTCCACTCAAAAAGCCACTCATACAGTGCCAATGCTTAAAGGGATGTTAAAGCACGCAGATGAAACATTGAAAGATCCTGTGAGGGCAACAATAATTACACCTAGAGTGGAGAAATAGTATGAACCTGCACCTACTGACCCCACTTACATCAACAGTCAGTTCCCCTTAGACTCTCTTGTGGTTTCCAACGCTTGCAAGAGAGCTAACTCACAAACCACAGGTGAGGCCCATCCTCCTGACAAGGAGTCCAAGCTAATTGATGCCTCGGGCAAAAGAGTAGCTTCCCAGGTGGCCAATAATTGGTGCATTGCTAATACTCAAGCTTTGTTGGCCCGATATGATGGGGCTCATTACAATGAACTAGAACAGCTCATGCAATTTCTCCCTGAAGAGCATAAGGCTAGGGTTAATGATCTTATCCAGGAAGGCAAACTCATTACCAATACTTCCATCAGATGTGCCCTAGAGGCAGCAGACACGGCAGCTCGTGCAGTAAACACTAGTGTACTACTACGCAGGCATGCTTGGTTGAGAATCTCAGGATTCAAGCCTGAGGTGCAAACCTCCATTCCCAATCAACCGTTTGATAAGGAACATCTCTTTGGCCCAGCAGTTGATACCTCGCTGGAGAAAATGAAAAAAGACACGGAGGTCGCAAAGTCCATGGGGGCTTTGCAGTCCCCTACAAATAGGAGTTCCTTTCGGCTCTCCTTTTACAGGGGTGGCTCCAAGTGTATCTACAGAAACTCCCTCCTCTTACAGAGGTAACAACCAATCGCCCTCATCAAGAGGCTATTTTAGAGGAGGTTTTAGAGGAAACAACAGTAAGGGAAGAGGCAGAGGCAACTCCACACGCACTTCCCCTGCAAACAGTGACTTCCTTCCGTTAACCCCCGATCATTCCACCCCGGTTGGGGAACGTCTCTCTCAATTCCTACCTGTCTGGAATTCAATCACCTCAGACAAGTGGGTACTACAAATTATCCAATATTGGTACTGCCTAGAGCTTACAGACATTCCCCCAAGATCACATACAATGTCACAAGAACATATTACCCTCCACAGGCAGGAGGTTCTCTCTCTGTTGGAAAAACATGCTATAGAGCCAGTCCCTTTACAATACCAAGGGACCAGGGTATACTCCCTCTATTTCTTAATTCCCAAAAGAGACTGTTCTCTCAGGCCTATATTAGACCTCGGAGAACTAAATCTATACGTTCAGTCGGACCACTTTCACATGGTCACACCAAGTGCTCCCACTACTTCAACAAGGCGACTTTCTATCCACTCTGGACTTAAAGGACGCCTATTTCCATGTTCCCACACACCCTGCTCACCGCAAATACCTCAGGTTTGTGGTAGAGGGACAGCATTATCAATTCAAGGTCCTCCCATTCGGAGAAACTACTGCATCCAGGGTTTTCACAAAGTGCTTGCCAGTAGTCGCAGCACATCTTAGAAGACAGCATATTTACGTTTTCCCATACCTAGACTGGCTCATAAAAGCCAGCTCGCAACAAAGCTGCCTACGCCACACTCAAAAAACAGTGCAACTACTCCACGAACTTGGGTTCACCGTAAACCTGACCAAGTCTCATCTACAACCAGCCAACATACAAGTGTATCTAGGAGCCATAATAAACACTCAAAAAGCTCTAGCGTGTCCCAACCCAGCCAGAATCCGCAACATGCAGACTCTAATCTCTCAGTTTCGGCCCCAACACTCATTACCGGCTCGAGTGTTCATGCAGTTACTATGAATGATGGCGTCTTGCATCCTAATCGTACCTTACGCAAGACTTCAAATGCGTCCCCTAAAGGAATGCTTAGCACGTCAATGGAACCAGGCTCAGTCAATGATCAGATCTAGTGTTGGTGGACAGCCGCACCCATCGCTGTCTGCAGTGGTGTAATACACAAAAGCTTTTAAAAGGGTGGCCCTTCATCGACCCGGTTCACAGATAGTACTAACAGATGCATCGCTCACTGGTGGGGGAGCTCATCTCCAAAAACATACCATTCAGGGCATGTGGACTATGCAACAAAAGCAGCTCCACATAAACCATCTCGAGCTGCTAGCGATTTTTCTAGTGCTCAAATCGTTTCAACTTCACCTGGTAGACAAAGCGGTCCTAATTCGTACAGACAACATGTCAGCAATGTACTACATACAAAAACAGGGGGGGACACACACTCTCCAGCTGTCACAACTAGCTCAGACCATCTGGAGATGGGCTATAAGTCACAAAATGTATCTCCTTGCAGAACACCTTCCACGAGTAAACGACCAGATTGCAGATCTGCTCAGTCGTCAATGACGACAGATCCACGCATGGGAACTCCACACTCAGGTACTCCTCCCATTCTTTCAAATGTGGGGCTTCCCAGAGATAAATCTGTTCGCCAAACACCTAAACACAAAATGCCCAAACTTCGCATCCAGGTATCCACACCCATTGTCCAAAGGCAATGCACTATGGATGATTTGGTGAAAGATTTGCCTACGCTTTTCCGCCTCTCCCACTCATTCCATTAGTGGTTCGGAACCTCAGACAGCAGTCCCTGACACTAATCCTAGTTGCTCCCACATGGGCCTGTCAACCCTGGTTCACAACCCCGTTGGAATCCAGTAGTTCCTCACCAAAAACTACATCTTACTCCCAATCTCCTCACTCAGACCCATGGAGAAATATAACATCTAGATCCCAGTCATCTCAACCTTGCGATCTGGCACCTGAAGTCATAGATTTTGGCTATCTAAATCTTCCGCCAGACTGCATGAATACCATAGCCTTGCTGATACCATAGCCTTGCTGATACCATAGCCTTGCTGATACCATAGCCTTGCTGATACCATAGCCTTGCTGATACCATAGCCTTGCGTTGTTGGAGCGTGGGTGCTGTTTTAAACTGCTCTCGCACTTCTGAGCTTTTATCAATTTTAAAATCTGTTATATACGTCTGCACTAAATTTTCGTATTGCACTGTGTTTTTGTGATAACTGTGTACCTCGCGTGACCGCGGTGCCCGCCTGTAAGAGCGGACCCGCCTTCAAAGGTCAGCGCTCTAGTTGTCCTCTACCATTTCCCCATAAAGCACGTGATGCTGCGACCGCGCCGCCGGCGCACCAAAGGCAAGCCCGTCTGCGCCCGGAGCGCGACCAGCGCCAGAACCCCTGTCCATTTTGTCTTGCAAACATACACGCGGAGTGAACTCCTCGATCTGAATATCGGTGAGTGCCTTAAACCTACATAATTGCTGGACCGAGTGAATTACAGCCCTAGAAGATGCAACTTATGTGGCCTGATTGCCTTGCATCAATCCATAAAGAACAGAGGCGACATTTTAAGTGAGGGTAGCGCTGTGCACCACCTAACCATGGACAATAATGATGCCCAATGTACTAGGGGCTCACAAGTACCTGTAATAGTCCAAGGAACCGCTCTCGAGGGTTCTCTATTCGAGGATAGTAGAACTTTGGGCCATAGCTCTGATGTAATTAGATGTATCCTATTGAACACAAGATCGATGAGTAAACACAAATACGATCTAGAATGTTTGATTCAAATTGCAAACCCTGATCTCGTGTTCCTTACTGAAACTTGGGCAAACTGTGCTTCGGAGCCGGACTTGAACGCAGCAGTTCCGACAGGTTACCTTGTAGCACATGTAGACAGGGCCGGGTCAAAAGGGGGAGGGTTAGCCCTAATCTACCGATCCCACTACACGGTTAGGATCCTGCCAGCACTATCATTGGAAGCTGAGGCAATGACAATCTGAAAGAAACACAGTGATAGATTCCTTACCTTAGAATATCCCCAGGCGTCAGACTGGATCCGGAAAGTTTTCGTCATCAGTACCCCTGTGCGTCGGTAGGTGGCGTCGTGCGGCTCCGCGTCAGTCGGCGCGTCGTGGTCGCCGAGAGGACGTCGCGGACGCTACTTAGACACCGCCCACGCGCGCTGACGTCAGTCTTTTTCCGCGCCAGCAAGCGCAGACCTGGAGAGAGCGGTACCCCAGTCAATTTTTGACTTGAGTTTTTTGAGATTTTTGTGTCAGCTTTTTGAGTCGATCGACTCCTGGTGCAGCAGGGATGCCCGGGTTTAAATCATGCGAGGACTGTCATCGCATGATGTCGGTGACTGACCCGCACCGCGTGTCTCTTCTGCCTGGGGCGCGACCACGACCCCAAGTCGTGCCCAGACTGCCGGGCCATGGCGCCGAAGACTTTGCGGGAGTGGTCCCGAAAGTTGCTGGAAGCCCGGCAGTCGGCTCCGCGCCGTGAGAGGTCCCGGTCCAGAGAGAGGTCGAGGGACCGGTCGCGGAGCCGTCCTCATCGGAAGTCGTCCGAATCGAAGTCTTCGCACTCTGGGTCAGGCAAGGCGAAGCACAAAAAGAAGTCGAAGAAACGTCCTCGTTCTTTGACTTCCCCTCGCCGGTCGCGCGGCGCAGCTGAGGGAGCGGGTGGTGCCACCCCCTGCGGCTCCGGCAGAGCCTACGCAGTCGTAGGTGACCTACCTGCCCTTCCCGGGTTCATCGGCGACTCCGACCCAGGTACAGGAATTCCTGTCCGCTATGGCTCGCCTATTTGGGCCGTCTGCCCCTCCGGTGCGCCTTCGGGCCCGCGAGTCCTCGCCCTTTGACGCCGGTGGCTCCGGCGTCGCCGTCGGCTCCGGCCTCGGCACCGCAGGACTCCCATGGATCCCGTCGTGGATCCCAGTCGACGCCGGTTGACCTAGTAACACCTCCACCGACCCCACCGGCACCACGTTGGACGTCGCCCGGCACGCCGGACGACGTCTGCCCCAGTTTCAGCCCCGACGTGGATATGGTGCCGGAACGGTGTCGACCGACGCCGATTCCGACGCCGTTTGGGAATCTGTTTCCCTATATCCATCCTCCTCCTTTTCAACAGCAGGAGGAGGAAGGGGAAGACTGGGAGGGGTCTGAGGACCCTCTCACAGCTCAATGTGAGTATGACCCGGACTGGGCTGAGGAGCTGGGGGACGCCAGTGGTCTGGACACCTCTCCAGACCTTGGCATGATGTCTCCTCCTACCGTGGCTACGGAGGAGACCGCTAGTTTTTCTGTGGTGTTGCGTAGGGCTGCTGGGGCACTCCCCCTGCAGCTACCTACTGTGGCCGTCAGGACTAACCTCCTAACAGAAGTGCTTCAGCCAGCAGTTTCCTCTGCGGAGCCACTGCTGCCCTTTAATGAAGCACTGTCTGACGTTCTTCTGGGCTCCTGGTCCAGGCCCAGCACAGGGGCTCCTGTGGACAGGAACGTGGCCCGACGCCATCGCCCGGCCCCGGGCGACCCCCTTTTCCTCTCCCAACACCCCACCCCTGAGAGCTTGGTTGTCCAAGCCTCTGCTTCCCCAAGCGCATTCCCTTCCGCACCCCCAAATAGGGAATCCAAAAGGCTGGAACAGTACGGGAAGATTTTTTCTTCCGCCAGCCTAGGGCTGCGGGCTGTGAACACCGCATGCCTCTTGGGCCGTTATTCACACTCCTTGTGGGATAGGGTAGCGCAGGTGCTGCCTGGCTGTCCGGAGGAGGCCCGGACGGCACTCTCTCAGGCTGTTGCTGAGGGGTGAGATGCAGCCAAATTCACAATCCGTTGTGGCCTTGACACCGGCGACTCGCTAGGCAGGGCGATTTCCACGACAGTGGCGCTCCGCCGCCACGCCTGGCTGAGGACAACTGGCTTTTCAGAGGATGTCCACAACATTTTGATGGACATGCCCTTCGATGGCATTCGCCTCTTTGGCAATAAGGCAGACAGTGCTTTGGAGCGCTTTAAGGACTCACGGGCTACAGCAAAGTCCTTGGGCCTTTCGGCCACGCGCCCTCCTCCGCCTTTCGCTCCTTTCGTGCTTGCGGAAGGGGCAACCCACCACGTTTGCAACAGAGCCACAGGCCAGCGCAACAGTCCACGCGCGGCCGCTGACGTGGGAACCGCCGCAGCGGTTCAGGGGGCCAGCGGCAGGGTCAGTGCACCTCCACCACTGCCTCCAAACCTTCCTAGTCCGACCTTTCAGTCCCATCAAACGCCAGTAGGTGGCAGGCTTCGCCATCACCTCCCCCACTGGCGCACCATCACGTCGGACAGGTGGGTTTTACAGATAGTCCGAAGGGGCTACCCCCTCCCCTTTAAGACTACCCCTCCAGCCATGCCACCTCAGTACCACCGCGTATCGGAGGATCACTTGGCACTTCTCCAGCAAGACGTTGTGGCCCTCTTGGCCAAGGGGGCCATAGAGCGCGTTCCGATGCCAGAAGTAGGTTGTGGTTGTTATTCCCACTACTTTCTGATTCCAAAGAAGGGCAAGGGCCTGCGTCCTATATTGGACCTTCGGGACGTCAATCTCTTCCTCCGCAAGGAGAAGTTCAAGATGCTCACACTTGCTCAGGTCTTGTCTGCTCTAGACCCACAAGACTGGCTGGTAGCGTTGGAATTGCAGGATGCTTACTTTCATATTCCCATCCTGCCGGCCCACCGGCGTTACCTCCGGTTCACGGTAGGCCACGAGCATTTTCAGTTAACTGTGCTCCCTTTTGGCCTTACCAGCGCCCCTCGGGTGTTCACGAAAGTGATGGCGGTGGTCGCAGCTCATCTGCGCAGATCAGGGGTTTGTCTTCCCCTCTCTCGACGACTGGTTGTTGAAGGCGGGCTCGCCCCAGACAGTCGTCTCCCACCTCCAGACTACGGCCGACCTCCTGCATTTGCTGGGGTTCTCCATCAACGTGCCGAAGTCACACCTGATCCCCTCTCAGAAGCTCCTCTTCATCGGAGCGGTGCTGGACACGGCGCGGTTTCGGGTTTATCCTCCCGAACAGCGAGTCCGGGATATTCGGGCTATGATTCCAATCTTTCAGCCCTTATCCTGGGTTTCCGTCAGGATGACCCTGAGGCTGCTGGGCCTCCTGGCCTCCTGCATCCTGCTGATCAATCATGCCAGGTGGCATATGCGGGCTCTGCAGTGGGCCCTGAAGTTCCAGTGGGCGCAGCATCAGGGAAACCTGTCCGACTACGTCCAGATCTCGGAGGGCACTGCACAACTCTTGCAGTGGTGGCTCACGAACCAACATTGGGTCAGCGGCAGATCCCTCTCCCTTCCCCAACCAGAGTACACAGTGGTGACGGACGCGTCCCTCCTGGGATGGGGCTGCCACATGGGAGAGGCGGAGATCAGAGGCCTCTGGTCTCCTGCGGAGTCCAGGCTCCATAGCAACATTCTGGTGCTTTGGGCGATCCGACTTGCACTGAAGGCATTCCTTCCCTCTGTCAAGGGGAGAGTAGTGCAGGTGTTGACAGACAACACTGCCGCCATGTGGTACTGCAACAAACAAGGCTGGGTGGGGTCGTGGACCCTCTGTCAGGAGGCTCTGCGTCTCTGGACATGGCTGGAACATCAGGGCATGTCCCTGGTGGTTCAACACCTGGCACAGGTTCTCTGAACACCAGGGCGGAAGAACTCAGCCGCAGGTCCATGCTCGATCACGAATGGCGTCCTCACTCGGAGGTGGTGCAAGGTCTCTTTCAGCAGTGGGGAGAGCCTTGGTTAGATCTATTCGCCACCGAAGAGAACGCGCAATGTCATCAGTTCTGCGCATTGGAATTTCCAAGGCGGCACTCGCTCGGCGACGCTTTTCGTCGCGAGTGGAGTTGCGGTCTGTTGTACGCCTTTCCGCCTATACCACTTCTGCCCAGAGTGCTGAAGATCAGGCACGACCGGGCACAGGTCATCCTTGTGGCCCCGGACTGGGCTCGAAGAGTATGGTATCCCGAGCTACTCGGTATGAGCATCGATCCTCCGATCAGACTGCCTCTTTGGGAGGATCTTGTGTCGCAGCAGCAGGGGAAGGTCCTCCACCCGAACCTGTCCAGCCTCCACCTCTTTGCGTGGAGATTGAGCGGCGGCAGTTTATTCCTTTCGACTTGCCTCCTGAAGTTTGTGATGTCATTCTGGCAGCCAGGCGTCCCTCTACTAAAGTGGTATACGCCTGCAGGTGGAACAAGTTTGTGGCATGGTGCACAGCAAAGGCTGTGGATCCCCTTTTTGCCCCTCTTTCTGAGGTCCTACTGTTCCTTCTCTTTGGCCCGGCAGGGCTCTGCTCTGGGCACTATCAAGGGCTACCTTTCTGCTATTTCGGCCTTTCTCAGGCTCCCTGATCAGCCCTCTCTTTTCAAGTCCCCTGTTGTAAATAGATTTCTCAAAGGCATTACACACCTTTTTCCTCCTATTCCTTTTGTGATGCCTCAGTGGGGCTTGAATCTGGTTCTTACATACTTGATGTGCGCTGCCTTTGAGCCTCTTCACAACTGTCCTCTTCGTCTCTTGACATTGAAGACTGCCTTCCTGGTGGCCTTCACCTCCGCTAGGCGGGTGAGTGAGCTCCAGGCTCTTTCTTGTAAGCCTCCTTTCCTTTCAGTCCATCCGGACAAAGTGGTGCTCAGGCCCCGTCCTTCCTTTTTGCCAAAAGTGGTTACGGCCTTTCACATTGGGCAGACTATTACCTTGCCCACCTTCTTTCCGCCTCCGCATCCTTCCAGAGAGGAAGAGAGGCTCCACCGTCTGGACCCAAAACGTGCGCTCTCATTTTATCTCAACCGCACACAGCAGTTCCGGGTGGATGACCAGCTCTTTGTTGGCTACGTTGGCACCAAGAAAGGTCGGGCGGTACACAAGAGAACTATCTCCCGCTGGGTTGTCTTGTGTATCAAAGCCTGTTACTCTTTGGCTAAAAAAGAACCTCCGGTGGGGCTGCGTGCTCATTCCACCAGAGCTACTGCAGCCACTACTGCATTGGGACGTGGTGTCCCCCTGCAAGACATATGTCAGGCAGCCACGTGGGCCTCGCTGCACACGTTTACCAAGCATTATTGCCTGGACAGCCAAGTCCGGAGAGACGTCTTCTTTGGTCGTTCTGTTCTCCGTGACTTTCTGGTGTGATCTTGGTTCGCAGACCCACCACCGGGGTTGGTATTGCTGGGGTATCTATTCTAAGGTAAGGAATCTATCACTACGTGTTTCTTTCAGATGAACAAGTTACTTGCCTTCGGTAACCATATATCTGTAAGAAACATTAGTAGTGATAGATTCCTTACCGCCCCACCCATCCTCCCCGCTCTGCGAACTGATTTCTAGGGTTAAGGTCATCCCTTTCAGGGCCCTAGTTTCAATGCACCAGTGGTCAGTATCTTGCATGGCTCTGTTCCTGGCGCGAAAAGTCGTGTACAGAACTGACGTCAGCGCGCGTGGGCGGCGTCCAAGTAGCGCCCGTGACGTCATCTCGGCGACCACGACGCCAACGACTGACGCGCAGGCGTACTGCTGACAAACTTTCCGGATCCAGTCTGACGCCTGGGGATATTGTAAGGTAAGGAATCTATCACTACTAATGTTTCTTACAGATATATCGTTACCGAAGGTAAGTAACTTGTTCTTTAGTGTCAAAACCAACAACTTCGAACTCTTCCCGGGGCTACTTATTTATAGGCCACCAGGGACGAGACCCTCCACTAGCTCACTTCAGACTTTTTTGGAATCTTGTTTAGATACTCCCACCTTCACGGTATTGGGGGATTTTAACTTCCATCTGGAAGCAAATAATGACTCTGACACTTCCCGCCTGATAGATAACCGTGCAAGCTATGGGTTGAGACAGATCGTATCTGAGCCAACACACCTAGCTGGCCACACGTTGGATGGCATTTTTACCAACAATCAACACATTGAGATAGTCAGCGTGCGACCATTACCATGGTCTGATCATTCCGCAGTCTATTTTAGTGTAGAGATTCCCATAACCAGTAGGTGCCGTCGGAACAGACCTTGTATGGTCCAATCACGTCCTTGGAAATCAATCCCAAAAAACGATCTGATAACAGCTCTGCCGAGGAATCCCCCTGATGTGGTATCAGACTCCAACGCAGCAGCTAGGAACTTTGAAGACTGGCTCAGTTTCACTGAACAGGCTTGCTCCTGAAGTCACCAAGCACTCCCGGAGAAAACAAGCTACTTCACCTTGGTATTCGGCTGAGCTCAGACCGATCTAAGCCAAATGCAGACGTAAGGAGCGTATTTGGAGATCGGATTACAGTTCTGAACATGAAAAAGACTATAATATATCCTTGGAGGAATACAAGGCAGCTATAAAACATGCTAAAACAGTATATTTCACCGCTAAAATTCAGGCGGCCAAGAACTCCTCTAAGGAGCTATTTTAAAACTGTGACAGTCTTATCAAAGTGTCCGAGACAGTCTATTCTCGCCTGATCAAAACTTTGTGGACAAAATTGCCTCCTTTTTTCAAAACAAAGTCCAAACAGTCTATAATGAACTCCTGAACACAGCACATGATCCTGTGGGGAACAGTGAAGATTTATTGGAGGACATCAGTGTAGTATGTCACGTTTTTCTGTTCTAGCGGCAGAACAAGTTGCAGACTTGCTGTTACAGACTAAGTGAGGCTCTGCCCTGGACCCTTGTCCCCATTACATACTGCATTTGGTTCCCGAGGAGGTCAGTGCTTTCCTGACTCCCCTATTAAATGAGATCACTAGTTCGGGGGTTTTTCCATACTTTTGGAAAAAGGCCTGTATTAGACCTATCTTGAAAAAAGCTACTCTAGATCCCACGTAGGCGAAACATTATCGCCCATATCCAGTCTTCCTCTAACTTTAAAAATTCTGGAAAAAGCTATGAATTTGGAACTGACAGATTACCTGGATCGCAATAACATTCTTTACCCCACCCAACACGGCTTTAGATCTCGGCATTCCACCGAGTCAGCCTTGATTATGGCCACTGAAGAGATCCGTAAAGTGATGAATGGAGGGGGAAGAGCCGCACTCATCCTGCTTGACCTGACCGCAGCATTTGATGCCGTAAACCATGCGGTACTGCTGCGGCGGTTGAGGGCAGCAGGTATTAGAGATAAGGCGTTAACTTTACTTGCATCCTTCCTGGCATCCAGGGAACAACTGATTCATTGGGACGGCCTTCAATCAGGAAATTTCTACCCCTCGTGTGGAGTCCCACAGGGGTCGGCCCTGTCCCCGACACTGTTCAATCTGTCACACCATTAGCAAGACTAATTAAAGATCACTGTCTTATGCTAGTGTCATATGCGGACGACACCCAGTTAGTGGTGTCGGTTACGCAAAGTGTGGACACTACAGCTGTCAGGTTCCGCAGTTGCCTTACTGATGTGATGGCATGGATGAAATCTAATTTTTTGAAGCTCAATTCCGAAAAAACTGAGGTAATAGTTTGGTCAGAAACGCTCTGTATGGTGCCAATTATGGTGGCCCCCTGAGGCTGGGAACTGTCCTGTCCCCGTGTCCAAGGCTAGGAACTTTGGTTTTATGTTTGACAAGGATCTAAAGCTCGCTCCACAAATAAATCAAGTTTCCTCTGCCTGCTTCTTTACGCTGAAAGTTTTGCGTAAAATTCTGCCATTTATCCCATTACCACTCAGGAAAACAGTAGTCGGAGCCCTGGTTCTTTCCAGAGTTGATTACTGCAACGCTTTATACTTAGGAGCTGATAAAGGGCAGATTACCAAACTTCAGTCACTTCAGAATGCGGCTGCTCGAGTACTGCTTGATTTACCTAAACATCACCCCACGTCTGCTAGTATTAAGCAGCTCCACTGGCTTCCAGTTCGGCGGAGAGTGGATTTTAAGGCACTCTGTTTAGTGCATAAGGCTCTGTATGGAGGAGGAGCTGCGGACATTCAACCCCTATTTCCCCGGTACTCGCCGCAACGTTGTCTCAGGTCCGCCAATGCAGGACTGGTCCTGGTCCCTAAGATAAAAAGAGCCAGATGGGGAGGAAAGGGCTTCTCGTATCAAGCGGCCAAATTGTGGAGCTCCCTCCCCATTCTGATCAGACTACAGCTGAACAGAGCTCTTTTTAGAAAATTGATAGACTTGGCTCTTCCTTAACCCTAGATCTTTCAGTACTAGCTCGGCTTCCACTCACCCCAGCGTCAAGACGCCTTGGCAATAGTGCGCTTTATAAGATATCAATCAGTCTGTTATCAAAGAGGCTAGGCACCCTACCTCTAGAGCATGCAATGCAAGTTTATATTAAAATCATGAATTGCACGCTGGATAGTCAAGTGCAATCAAACATGCTATATTAAAGCAAAACGCACATTAACAATCCCCCCTAGAGCGCTCTCCACTCGCAACCAAGGTGCCTCGATGGCATTTTTAGGAAATATACCCATAGATGATATTTTCAAAGCTGCAACATAGTCTACACCACACATTTACAAAACACTATTGTGTAGATGTCTTAGCTAGACAGCAAGCTAGAGTGGGCCAAGCAGTTTTATGTACACTATTTCAAACAGCTGCAACAGCTACAGGTTAGCCACCGCTTTGGGAGATAACTGCTATATAGTCTATGCACAGCATGTGATCCACAGCTCATGCCTCGAACGGAAAATGCTACTTGCCACAGTATGCATCTGTTCTTGGCATGTAGAGCTGTAGTCGCATGGGCCCACCCGCCTCCCCGGGTACCTATACCTGTTGCAGTACTTTCTTACTTAGATACAATATACATGGACATCTCTATTTACTACTCTTACTAACTCCATCATCTGAAAGAGACACGTTAGTGACAGATTCCTTACCTTAGAATATCCCCAGGCGTCAGGCTGGATCCGGAAAGTTTTTGCGTAGCAGTACCCTTGCGCGTCGGTAGGCGGCGTCGTGCGGCTCCGCGTCCGTCGTCTGCGTCGTGATCGCCGGGATGACGTCGCGGGCAGTACTTAGGAGCCGCACCTGCGCGCTGACGTCAGTTCTTTCTTTTTCCGCGCCAGTAAGCGCAGATCCGGGAAGAGCAGTGCCCTAGTCATTTTTTGACTATTTTTGGTGATTTTTCACTGTTTTTTCTCACGAGTCTATCGACTCCGAAGGTGTCGGTAGGGATGCCCGGCTTCAAGCCTTGCGACGTCTGTGGTCGTATGATGTCGATCACAGACCCGCATTTAGAGTGTCTCTACTGTCTCGGCCGCGACCACGACACAAAGTCGTGCCCCGACTGCTGGGCCTTGCACCCGAAGGCTTTGCGAGAGCGGTCTCGAAAGCTCCTCGAGGTTCCGGCAGTCGGCTCCGCGCCACACCAAGCCCCGGTCACGTGAGAGGTCGAGGGGCAGGTCGCGGAGTCCTAATCGGTCGTCGGGGTCCAAGTCTTCGCACTCCTCCGGTAAGTCGAAGCATAAAAAGTTTAAGAAGCGTCATCGCTCAACGACTTCGCCTCACCGGTCTCGCGACTCTGCTAAGGCTCCTGTCGGCACCGTCCCCACCCCCGCGGCTCCGGTAGTGCCTGTGGAGCCGCCCCAGCATTACCCGTCCTTCCCGGGTTCGGGGGCGACTCCGGCTGAGATACAGGAATTCCTGTCGGCCATGGCCCGCCTCTTCGGGCCTCAAGGTCCCCCCGGTGCGCCTTCGGGCCCCGCGGGCGCTGATGGGGTTTCCCCGGCGGCGCCGACGACTCCGGTCCCGGCACCGCCTGTCACACCGGCCTCGGTCCCGGCTTCGGCCCCGGCATCGATCCCGGCTCGGGTGCTGCAGCAACCCCCATCGACGCCAGTTGACCTAACTACGCCGGCGCCGATGTCTCCGGTGCCGTTTCCGACGCCGCCCGGGGCTCCGGGCGGCGTCGTTCCCCGGTTCTTTCCGGACACGGCGCCGGACCAGCGTCGCTCGACGCCGGCTCTGACGCCGTTGAGACCTTGGGTCCCGCGTGTCCCTCCTTCTCCTTATTTTGAACCTGAGGAGGACGAAGAGGACTGGGAGGGGTCGGAGGACCCTCTCACACAGCAGTGTGAGTACGAACAGGACTGGGCTGAGGAACTTGGGGATGCCAGTGGGCTGGACACCTCCACTGACCCTGGCATGCTGTCTCCTCCTTCCGTGGCAATGGAGGAGGGAGCAAACTTTGCAACGGTGTTGCGTAGAGCAGCTGGGGCCTTACACCTCCAATTGCCTACAGTGGCCGTCAGGACTAACCTCTTGACGGAAGTGCTTCAGCCGGCGGCTACCTCCTCGGAGCCACTGCTGCCGTTTAATGACGCACTTTCTGACGTTCTTTTGGGCACCTGGTCAAAGTCCGCCACAGGGGCTCCTGTGGATAGGAACGTGGCCCGGCGCCATCGCCCCGCTCCGGGCGACCCCCTGTTCCTCTCCCAACACCCCACTCCTGAGAGCTTAGTTGTCCAAGCCTCTGCTTCCCAAACTGCCTTCCCTACCGCTCCTCCGGATAGGGAATCCAAACGCCTGGATCAATTTGGGAAGAAGGTCTTTTCTTCCTCCAGTGCTGGCTTGCGGTCTGTCAACACCGCTTGCCTTTTGGGCCGATATTCCCACTCTCTGTGGGACTCAGTGGCGCAAGCTTTGCCCCAGTGCCCTGAGGAGGTCCAGACACTGCTTTCCCGCGCCATTGCGGAAGGAAGAGATGCGGCTAAATTCACCATTGGATGTGGCCTTGATACCGCCAACTTGCTGGGTAGATCAATTGCAACGACAGTAGCGCTGCGCCGTCACGCCTGGCTGAGAACCACTGGTTTCTCGGGTAATGTCCAGAACACTCTTATGGACATGCCCTTTGATGGGGTCGGTCTTTTTGGGAACAAGGCAGACCATGCGCTGGAGCGTTTTAAGGACTCACGGGCTACAGCCAAGTCCCTGGGCCTTTCTGCTGTACGCCCTCCGCAGCCATCTGCTTTTCGCCCCTTTCATGGCCACGGAAGGGGCGCCCAGTCACGTCCGCTACCCAGCCACCGGCCTGCGCAGCAAGCGTCTTCGCGTGGCCGAGGACGTGGCTCCCGCCGTGGTGGGTCAGGCCACCAACCCCGCCCCGTCCGCGGCCTCCAAGCCCTCCTAGTCCTTCCTTTCAGGTGCACAGCACGCCAGTAGGGGGCAGGGTACGCCATCACCTTCACCACTGGCGTGCCATCACCTCGGACAGGTGGGTCTTGGACATTGTCCGAAGGGGCTACTCCCTCTCCTTCGAGACCACCCCCCTAGCAATGCCACCTCAATTCCACCGCATGTCAGGGGATCACTTGGGGCTTCTTCAGAAGGAAGTGGCGGCCCTCTTGGCCAAGAGGGCCATCGAGCGCGTTCCGACCCCAGAAGTAGGACGTGGTTGCTACTCCCACTATTTTCTGTTACCCAAAAAGGACAAGGAGGACTTGCGTCCTATCTTGGACCTCCGGAACGTCAATCGCTTCCTCCGGAAGGAGAAGTTCAAGATGCTCACCTTAGCTCAGGTCTTGACTGCCCTAGACCCTGGAGACTGGATGGTAGCGTTGGACTTGCAGGACGCTTATTTCCACATCCCCGTCCTGCCGGCCCACCGGCGTTACCTGCGGTTCATGGTGGGCCTCGAGCATTTTCAATTCACCGTGCTCCCCTTTGGCCTCACAAGTGCCCCTCGGGTGTTCACGAAAGTGATGGCGGTGGTCGCAGCTCATCTACGCCGGGCAGGGGTTTCAGTCTTCCCCTACCTCGACGACTGGCTGCTGAAGGCGGGCTCGTCCCAGGCAGTCGTCTCCCACCTCCAGACTACGGCCGAACTCCTGCACTCGCTGGGGTTCTCCATCAATGTGCCGAAGTCGCACCTGATTCCTTCTCCACAGCTCCTTTTCATCAGAGCAGTTCTGGACACGACGCAGTTTCGGGCCTATCCTCCCGAGCGGCGAGTCTGGGATATTCAGGCTATGATTCCGATCTTTCAGCCTCTATCCTGGGTTTCAGTACGGATGACCCTGAGGCTGCTGGGCCTCATGGCCTCCTGCATCCTGCTGGTCGATCATGCCAGATGGCATATGCGGGCTCTGCAGTGGGACCTGAAGTTCCAGTGGGCGCAGCACCAGGACAACCTGTCCGATCACGTCCAGATCTCGGAGGGGACTGCAAAACAGTTGCAGTGGTGGCTCTCGAACCGGCAATGGGTCATGGGCAGATCCCTCTCCCTTCCCCAGCCAGAGCACACAGTCGTGACGGACGCGTCCCTTCTGGGATTGGGCGGTCACATGGGAGAGGCGGAGATCAGAGGCCTCTGGTCTCAGGCGGAGTCCCGGCTCCATATCAACCTTCTGGAGCTCCGGGCGATCCGACTTGCACTCAAGGCATTCCTTCCCTCTGTCAAAGGGAAGGTAGTGCAGGTGTTCACAGACAACACCACCGCCATGTGGTACTGCAACAAACAAGGCGGGGTGGGGTCGTGGACCCTATGTCAGGAGGCTCTGCGCCTCTGGACATGGCTGGAACATCAGGGCATATTCCTGATGGTTCAACACCTGGCAGGTTCCCTGAACGCCAGGGCGGACGAACTCAGCCGCAGGTGCATGATGGATCACGAATGGCGTCTTCACTCGGAAGTGGCGCAAGGACTCATTCTACAGTGGGTAGAGCCTTGGTTAGATCTATTCGCCACCGAAGAGAACGCGCAATGTCATCAGTTCTGCACGTTGGAATTTCCAAGGCGGCACTCGCTCGGCGATGCTTTTCGTCACGAGTGGAGTTGCGGTCTGTTGTACGCTTTTCCGCCTTTACCACTTCTACCCAGAGTGCTGAAGAAGATTCGGCGCGACCGGGCCCAAGTCATCCTTGTGGCTCCGGACTGGGCTCGAAGAGTTTGGTATCCCGAGCTACTCGGTATGAGCGTCGATACCCCGATCCGTCTGCATCTTCGGGAGGATCTTCTGTCGCAGCAGCAGGGGACGGTCCTCCACCCGAACCTGTCCAGTCTCCACCTGCTTGCGTGGAGATTGAGCGGCGGCAGTTTATTCCTTTCGACTTGCTTCCCGAAGTTTGTGATGTGATTCTGGCAGCCAGGCGTCCCTCCACTAAGGTGGTATACGCCTGCAGGTGGAACAAGTTTGTGGCATGGTGCACAGCAAAGGCTGTGAATCCCCTCTCTGCCCCTCTTTCTGAGGTTCTTCTGTTCCTGCTTTCTCTGGCCCAACAGGGTTCTGCCCTGGGTACCATCAAGGGCTATCTTTGTGCAATCTCGGCCTTCCTCAGGCTCCCTGATCAGCCCTCTCTTTTTAAGTCCCCTGTTGTTAACAATTTTCTAAAAGGCATTACACACCTCTTCCCTCCTGTTCCCTTTGTCATGCCTCAGTGGGACTTAAACTTGGTTCTTACCTTTTTAATGTGCGCTCCCTTTGAGCCTCTACATAACTGTCCTCTTCGTCTTCTTACTTTGAAGACAGCCTTTCTGGTGGCCTTCACCTCCGCTCGGCGGGTGAGTGAGCTCCAGGCTCTTTCATGCAAACCTCCCTTTCTGTCTGTCCATCCAGACAAGGTTGTTCTTAGGACGCGTCCGTCCTTCTTTCCAAAGGTGGTTACTGCCGTCCACATTGGGCAGACCATCACCTTGCCCACCTTCTTTCCGCCTCCGCATCCTTCCAGAGAGGAAGAGGCTCCACCGTCTGGACCCAAAACGTGCGCTTTCCTTTTATGTCAACCGCACACAACACTTCCGGGTGGATGACCAGCTCTTTGGCTACGTGGGTGCCAAAAACGGTCGGGCGGTGCACAAGAGAACCATCTCTCGCTGAGTCACCTTGTGTATTAAAGCCTGCTATTATTTGGCTAAGAAGGAGCCTCCTGTTGGGCTGCGGGCCCATTCCACCAGGGCAACGGCTGCTACCACGGCTTTAGGCCGCGGTGTTCTGCTGCAAGATATGTCAGGCAGCTACGTGGGCCTCGCTGCACACGTTTACCAAGCATTACTGCCTTGACAGCCAGGTCCGGAGAGACGGCTTCTTTGGCCGTTCTGTCCTCCGGGACTTCCTTGTCTGATCTTTGTTCGCAGACCCACCACCGGGGTTGGTATTGCTGGGGTATCTATTCTAAGGTAAGGAATCCGTCACTAACGTGTCTCTTTCAGATGCACAAGTTACTAACTTGTGTAACTATATATCTGTAAGAGACAGTAGTTAGTGACAGATTCCTACCGCCCCACCCATCCTCCCCGTTCTGCGAACTGATTTCTAGGGTTAAGGACATCCCTTTCAGGGCCCTAGTATTTTTCAGACACCTATGTCAGCTTCTTGCATGGCTCTGCCTTCCGGGCGCGGAAAGTCGTGTACAGAACTGACGTCAGCGCACAGGGACGGCGTCTACGTACTGCCCGCGACGTCATCCCGGCGATCACGACGCCGACGACGGACGCGGAGCCGCACGCCGCCGCCTACCGACGCGCAAGGGTACTGCTACGCAAAAACTTTCCGGATCCAGCCTGACGCCTGGGGATATTCTAAGGTAAGGAATCTGTCACTAACTACTGTCTCTTACAGATATATCGTTACACAAGTTAGTAACTTGTGCATCACCCTCTGCGGCAAAACAATCTAAGGATGGAGTCTAAGCCCATGCGCACTATCACCGAAAGGAGGAGTCCAATACCTAGTGACTGGAAAGACTTCTTCGAAGAAAAACAAAGTGCAAACATCCGGACCCAACACTACTTGGCGAGCTATGCACAGAATGTGACTACATGCCAAGAACAGATGCATACTGTGGTAAGTAGCATTTTCCTTTCATGGTCTCGCCTGTACCTGCTTTAGAAGCAGTTACGAAGGCTAGTGTTCCAAATTCTAAAGCCGTGCATCCACATTGGATACAGTGGGCTAGTTCTTTGACGTCTGCTGTCAACTTTATTTTTGACCCTTCTTTACAGACACAGGAGTTTTTACAACTTGAAAATGTTCATCCCCCTCCTTTATCATTACTCCCACTTGATCAGTACAAATGCATTATTTACAATGATAGTTCTGCTCCGCCGGCCTTTGGTTCTAAACATGCTTATTAAGCAGCCTGCGCAATTGTGGTAGGTGCAATTGTTGGGGATTTTAAATCCTCCTTGGTGCGCACACAGTCTCTTGGAGATTGCACGGCTCAATTGGCAGAGCTATGTGCTTATGTTTTGGCTCTTGAGTTTGCTGATCCTGATGTTCCTACTCTTGTAGTGTGCGTTTCGTTTTACTGTGTACAATCCTTCAATGAAAACTTGTTCTTTTGGACACAAAGTGATTTTCAAGGTAGCGCAATTGAGCATAAAACGCTTTGGGTTAAAGTGGCCGCTCTTAAGGAGGGTTTGCCACTCTCTGTATCCATACTTTGGGCCATCAACGTGTGGGAGCACACGCAGTTGGTAATTCGCTGGCTGATGAGGCAGCCAAATCTGCAGTAGCCACTTGTTCAGTAGCAGCAGTCACTAGGTGTGAGAAAGTGCCCTCTTTCTGCATGGTTGCCCCCACTTTTTGCTGAATTGCTGATGTACTTTGACTGAGTGTGCCCTGGGCTCCTACTAATCGGGTACCCAGGGCCTATGTTCTTTCCCTAAAACTGCATTGAAGCCTAAACCCAATTGGCATCTCTGGCCACAGGTCAGCCCCTGGTAAATGGTACCATAGGTACCCAGGGCACTGTGACCAGAGAAGGCCTCTAAGGGCTGCAGCACTTATTGTGCCACCTTTAGAGGTCCTGTACCCTTACACTCACACACTGCTTTTGCAGGCTGCATGTTCTGGTGCAGAACAAAGTGAAGTCGACATGGCACACATCTGTGTGCCATGCCTGTAACCCACTGCCCTGGCATAGATCAGTCACCCCTCTAGCTGGGTACACTATACCAGTGGTGAAGGTACAGGTGCATGAGCCCTGTACCCCTACAGTACCCAGGTCCATTCCTGGGCACTGTAAGTGCAGTACTGCCATTAAGAGTATATGGTGCTGGGAGTTTGTCATTACGAACTCCACAGCACCATAATGGCTACACTGAAAACTGAGAAGATTGGTATCAAACCTCTCAGCACATTAAACACACACTGATGCCAGTGTGGGATTTAATGAAAAATGCACACACAGGGCATCTTAGAGATGCCCCTGAAAACTAACCTACCACTAGTGTCAAGGCTGAGTGGCTACTTTCAGCTGCCACCAACAGACATGTTTCTGGACCCCTGGGTCGAGAGCCTGCTGCTCTCTGGGGACTGAAACAATGCACATCCTGGGATGAGGTGCCAAGCCTCCTCCCCCAGGATGGGCAGGGTTCCCGAAGGGGAAGCTTCAAAGGCTTGCCGCCTTTGTGAGCTTCCCCAGGCCACTTGCTGCTCTCAGCAACTGGTCCCCACTGGTTCTGACCACCACTTTGGGCGGGAGAACCGGTGGGAAAAACAAGCGAGGCAAAGAGGTGTGCCCACCTCTGTCAACTCCACCCCTCGGGTGGGGGAGGTGAGGTGAAGCACAACTCTCAGTCCCCGCCATCTTGCAGATGGGGGGGACTCACCCAACCAGGGACAGGCTCATGCCCCCCTCCCACTGGAGGGTAGCATAATAGGGGGTGTACCCACACCAGGGAAGGGACCCATTGGTACCTGCCTTTTACCTACCTGTAACACCCCTAAATCTAGTATTTAGGGGCACCCCTGAACCTTGCTTCCTCAGACGAGAAGAAACTACAAGGAAAAGAAGGACCGAACAGCCATGCAGCAGCTAACAAGAGGAAGACGCCCACTGACTTGGCCCCAGCCCTACCGGCCTGTCTCCACCTCGAACCTGCTCCTGCGAAATCCTGGTGTCCTGCAGCCGGCAACCTTGAAGACCCCGGAGGACCTGCCTGCCTTCAACACCAAAGACTGTGTATCCCGTGAATACGGGATTTGTTCATCTGCAACCTCTGGCTCCGGCCGGACACCGCGAATCCGCCCCACTCTGCACTCGCCGTCTACGGCCTGAGCTCAAGTGGGCAAACACCACGAGGAGGTATCCCTGGCGATCCTGACCAGAGATCCGGCCACCCCTGATCTGCCTCAAGCCTCCAGCTAACGCCTGCAGCCTAAATCCAGAAGGTCCCCCCAACCGCGACCAGGAGCTTGTAAGAAGATCCGACCCCAAAAGGCACCCCTGCACTCGACGCCCCACAGCCTTGGGTAGCTAAACAGACGGTGCCTAACCAACCCCTAACTTCCCAACTTGCCTCTCGAAGTGGTAGTCGCACCCAGAAGATCTTCGTCTCCAAGCCTGCAGTGCCTTTGCAAACCGGAGGTTCCCCATTGCAAACAGGGCGCCCGACGTCGAAACAGCACCCTGCACCCGGCTGCCCTAGTGCCGCTTAGGGTGCACCTTTGGTGCTCCTTTGTTTCCCCATTTGCCCTGAGGTAAAGTCCAGGAGCTTTGCTCCCACAACCAAGTGGCCTGCTGGCCAGCAGCCACCAACCAGAGGCCCCCTATCCCCCATTGTATAGCATTGGGCCTCAGCACTCTGCACCCGGCCGCCCTAGTGCCGCTGAGGGTGTAACAAGAGTGTATCCTTGACCCTGGGGGACCCCATAGTCTTCCCCCAGAACCTCAACTCCCACTACCGAATACTTACCTTAAAACCGATAAAACTATTTTCCTCCATAGGATAACATTGACTGTTTTTCTTGGAAAAGTTTTTAAGTGTGGAGTTTGAAAACCTTAAGAAATTCTTTAAAATTGCACTAACTAGCAAAAATGATTTTGCTTACCTGTTTACAGGAAATGTCCCAGTGTAGTATCTAGGTATACTACTCTGAGTAAGAAAAGTAATCTCAAAAGTAACTTACCTGTAATTTTACTGAAAAGCCCATTCAAGTCTATGTACTGTATTTACAAAGTATTGCATTTCTCTGAAACCATACTGTAAGTCAAAACAAAGTGCTCATACAATTTCAATTCAAACTGTTTACAAACTGCATTACTACTTGTTAGAAATGGGATCTCTGGTTGGCTAAGGCTTGCGCCAAAGCCAGGCAGAGACCACCACTCTAGTCAGGGCAAGGGAGTTACACGCCAAAGATAACCCCTGCTCACCCCCTTGGTAGCTTGGCACGAGCAGTCAGGCTTATCCCGGAGGCAATGTGTAAAGCGTTTGCGCAACACACCCACAGCAACAACATACTAGGCACACCACAAAAGGAACTCCACACAAGGTTATATCAAAAATAGCCTTTGTATTATCATAAAACACATTAGAATAGTACTCACATAATATACATCGTGCCACCTGGCACTAGGTCATATTTACAAGGGAATTATTTACACCTGACAGGGCCAACTGGACCACTGTCAGAACCAGCACAAAGCGAACTTAGTATAGGTAGTACTTATAATAAATGTAGAACACATCATGAACGTACAACCAGTAATCACTGGTAACCACTGTACTTAGCATCAGCCTGTAACAAAAACTACATTCTCTTCCAGGGGATACTCATCAATAGTCATAAGCACTGAATTATCCCCGCCCATCTGCGGGATCCCGGAGCATATAGAAATATACATATATATATGAGTATGTTGGGGGATCACAAGTGCATAGCACTTCCGCGACATACATATATACATGTATATAAATACATAAATATGCAGCCTAACAAATTCCAATAAGGCAAAATGCCAAAATTACAAAGGTTTTCCCTGTACAGACAATCTCCTATATACACTCTGTAATAGAGAACATACACTGTAATAGTGTTATGCAAGAAAAACCTTTATTTTCAGAAAAGAAAACATGTAATAGCAGGCAGTTGGCCCATAGGCTGCATAGCTGAATAAATATCACCGTACAGTAAAACACTGGCACCTTGCCTTTAAGGCTTCCAAGAACTTGGACACTTTGCCTTTAAGGCCTCCAGGAGACCCTCTGCTCCCATCATGCACCACAGGTGACAGTTAGGTCAGTTCTTTTTCCGGCTCCTTCTATGAGGATCCTGGAGCTTGAGCTCGACAGTTTTTCTGACTTTTCTGTCAGGAATTGTTTTCTTTGGTTTTTTGCGATTTTCCTGTGCTGGCAGTGTTTTATTATCATTCTCTGACAAAATTTCAAACTTTTTCTGTCAGAATGCCAGCTCTTTTCGAAAATGTCCATCCTGTGGAAAGAAGATGGCCATCTCTGATCCACACTCTGTGTGTATCGCCTGTCTTCCTTCCAGTCACAAGCCTGACACTTGTTACCATTGTAGTAAGTTTTCTACGAGGACTCTTCGCGACAGGGAGAGGATTCGCCTTCAGGCTGTGATCGAGAGAGGAAAAACCCGGCTGGGAAGTGGCCTTGCGTGTCAAGAGCCCTCCTCTCTTCAAGAACATCGACGCCAGCATCATTCTGCCTCTTCAACATCGAGGAAACGGCAGATTCCGGACTGTTCACCGTCGACGTCGTTGCCGCCGTCGAAGAAGCGACCGACACAATCTCCGACGTCGAGACGGCGTGAGTCTCCGTCGTCGAGAAAGGTATTGACGTCGAAGCATGCTACCTCGGGCTCGAGGTATAGCCATGGCAAAGACCGATCGACGTCAAAACATCCATCGACGTCAAGACATCCGTCGACGTCAAGGCACTCTCCGTCACCTCCCCGTAGGTTGACGTCGAGAAGTTTGCCGACGGCAAGGGTGCCGCGAGACCAGTCGGCGTCGAAGACGGCGAGGCTATTGACGTCGAGGAGGCGATTGCGTTCAACGTCGAAGTCCCTGAGTAGACGGTCGACGTCGAGGACACCTTTGAGGGAGGTGAGGTCGCCGTCGAGGGCAGCGAAGTCCTTAACTCCTCCTAGACATCATCCCACGTCAAGGGAGAAGTCGACGTCGAGGGAAAAACAAAGGTCGACGTCGAGGCGCTCGACGTCGAGAGCTAAAGAGCCTGTTGTTGCCTCGGATGATGTTAGAGCTGCATCTCTATCGTCAAAATCGGGATCTTCTCCAGGACTGCATATTGTCCAGATCTCCCCGGAAGGCTCTCCGGTGGTTGGTGAAGATGCACGGCGCAGGAAGCCTAGGGCCCTCAGTAGCCCGGGGTCTGATTTTTCCCGTACCTATTCTCCTTCACGCTTGTCCAGGGATTCTCCATCCCCTAAAACGCCTAGAAGATCAAGATCACCGACTGTGGTTTCTTCCAGAAGGAGGACTCCAAGCAGATCACGATCTTCACATGCTCTCCATGCTAGATCAAGGGACAGATCTCGCTCTTATCATTCTTCTCCGAAGAGAAGGCGGCATAGGTCTCCCACCCGGTCTTCTTCCACCAGGTCCTCTATCAGAGACTATTCTCCAACTTTGACAGCTACACCTCCGTCAAGAGTTTCTCCAATCGATGACCTCAGCACTTTTAGTGAAGTTCTCTGTAGAGGAGCGAATAAGCTGAACATTTCTATGTATGTCCCCACTGTTACCTCCTCAGTGATTTTTGAGACTCTTCATCATCGCTCCTCGACTCGGCCTTTGCTTCCTCTTGTCCCAGGCCTTCTCGAACCTGCTATGCAAACTTTTTTGACACCGGCAACGGTGGGAGCTGTTCCTTCCCGAATAGCCAAAAAGTACAAGGCTCCGGACCAAGATCCGTTGTTCCTTAGATCGGATCCTCCTCCGGATTCCATCATTGTGGCGGCGGCTAGAAAGACGCACTCAGCTATGTCTTCCTCCTCAGCGCCTCCGGATAAGGATAGTAAACTGATGGATTCTTTAGGTAGAAGGATGTGCAACACTTCAGCTTCTATCATGAAGGTCTCCAGTTCCTCCGCTCTGCTGGGGAGGTATGATAGATCCTTGTGGGATTCACTGGGACGTTTTGCAGACAAACTCCCAAAAGAGGACCAGCAAGACTTTAGAGAAATTCTACAAGAGGGAGGTCTAGTGGCTAATCAGGTGATTAGTGCTTCCGCTGACTCATCTGATCTGGCTGCCCACGGATACTCCCATGGTATCTGTTCGAGGCGTTCTGCTTGGTTACGCTTGACTGGCCTCAAACCCGATGTCCAGCGGAAGATAACCAACCTGCCTTTCAACGGGTCTTCTCTCTTCGGGCCGCATGCGGACGAAGAAATGGCAAAGATGAAAGCAGAGCTGGACACGGTGAAAGCTGTGGGTCTCGAAAAACTGAAGGAATTCCGTAGGCGCTCCCGTCCCTATGATAAACGCCCGTTCCAACAGAGGGTTCAAACCCCTCAATGGTCGGCTCAGGGTCAGCAGCAGCAGAGGTCTCACTTCCACCAACGGAGACCAGGAAGAGGAAGAGGGACCAATAGACAGCAGGCCTCTACCTCAAAGCAACCATCAAAACAATGAGGGAGTGCTTCCTCTAGACACGTGTTCCACTCCGGTAGGAGGAAGTATCGCATTACATCTGGAGGAGTGGAGAAACATAACCATCGACAAATGGGTGTTGAACATTGTTCAAGATGGATACTTGCTACGGTTCAAGATCCCACCTCCTTCGGTTCCTCCAGAAGGACGAGTCCGCTTGTGTCATCACATTTTACACGAGGAGGTAAACGGTCTTCTACAGAAAAAAGCCATAGAATACGTCCCTGTTCATCAGAGGCGCCAGGGAATATACTCTCGATATTTCCTGGTCAGAAAAAAAGGTCCGACAGTAGAATTCAGACCAATTCTGGACTTGCGCATCTTGAACAAATACATCCGCAAAGAGAAATTTCGAATGCTTGCCCTTCACCAGATCTTTCCCCATCTACATCAAGGAGACTGGATGTGCTCCATAGATCTGCAGGACGCTTATTTCCACATTCCAGTGTCCAGAAGACATCGAAAATTTCTCCGTTTTCAGGTTGCTCTACGTCACTTCCAGTTCCGAGTCCTACCTTTCGGACTGAAGTCAGCCCCACGGACTTTTTCAAAGTGCATGGCAGTGGTGGCAGCTTTTCTCCGCAGACACAAAATATTTGTTTACCCGTATCTGGACGACTGGCTTCTGAAGAGTGCAACTCCTTCCCTGCTTCAGTCTCATCTCTCCTACAGTCTCCAGTTAATGAACAAGTTGGGTCTACGAGTCAATTTCAAAAAATCGATTCTCAATCCGACCCAGAACATTCACTACCTAGGGTCGTCGCTGGACACCGCGGAAGCAAGCGTGTGTCCTTCGGCGGAGAGGTTTTCATCAATCAGGATCAAATGCAGAGAACTCCTGCGGATTCGCCACCCAACAGTCCGACAAGTGTCCTCTCTCCTGGGTTCGATGGCTTCCTGCATCTTCATAGTTCCCAATGCCAGATTGCACATGCGTCCCCTGCAGCAAGCTCTGGAGGACCAGTGGGTGCAAGCTTCGGGCAGCTGGGAGGATCGGATCACTCTACCCCAGTCTGCCAGGGACTCCATTGTGTGGTGGACAAGGCGATCACATCTAATGAAAGGTGTTCCCTTCCATCAAGAGACTCCGACTCAAACTATAGTGACAGACGCCTCCCTGCAAGGTTGGGGCTCTCATATGAATCACCTTCAAGTGCAAGGGCTATGGTCGGACAAAGAAAAGGGATACCATATCAATTTTCTGGAGTTGAGGGCTGTCCAACTAGCCCTAAAATCCTTCTTTCCTTCTCTTCAGTCCAACTCCCTCTTGATTCAGACAGACAACACCACGACGATGTTTTATCTGAACAAGCAGGGAGGCACCAGGTCCAGAATTCTGTCTCCAGGAGGCACAAGCCATTTGGAAGTGGCTTCTGGCACAGCATCTCACCATCACGGCTGTCCATGTGCCGGGCGTCCTAAATGTACAGGCGGACTTCCTAAGCAGAGAGTTCGTAGAAGCGCACGACTGGGTGCTAAACACCGAAGTGGCTCAGGATATCTTTCAAAGATGGGGTGTGCCGGACATAGACTTGTTCGCAGATGCAACAAACGCCAAATGCCCCGTCTACGCGTCCAGGTATCACCAACCAGGTTCAAGCGGGAATGCTCTGTTGATAAAATGGTCTCAGAGCTTACTCTACGCTTTTCCTCCACTGCCTCTCATTCCAGCAGTGATCACGAAGTTCTACAAGTCCAACTCCAGGATGATTCTGATCGCTCCGGAGTGGCCACGCCAGTGGTGGTATCCGGATCTTCTACAATTTTCCGAAGTTCCGCAACAGAGATTGCCTTGTCGTCCGGACCTACTATCCAAGAGCCAGGGGAGAGTGTTTCATCCCAACCTTCCTTCCCTCAGGCTGACAGCATGGCTCCTGAAGTCTTGCAGTATGGTCACTTAGACTTGCCAGCGGACTGTATGAACATACTTAAGGAAGCGAAAAGACCTTCTACCAGGGTTTCCTACGCTTTCAAGTGGAAACGTTTTTACATATGGTGTTTGAATAATGGTCATGACCCAGTTAGAGGGCAGGAACAGGTCATTTTGCCGTATCTCTTACACCTGGCTAAGTCGGGCCTGCAGTTTACATCTATCAAGGTACACTTAGCAGCAATAACGGCATATAGAAAATCACCTTCACAGGTTTCTTTTTCAAAATGCCAGTGGTGAAAGATTTTCTTGAAGGGTTAAAAAGGTATACCCACCAGTACGAGCCCCTTCTCCTCCTTGGGAGCTCAATGTGGTCCTTGCCAAACTGATGGGCGCACCTTTTGAACCAATACACAAGTCCTCTTTGCAGCACTTGTCTTGGAAGGTGGCTTTTTGGTTGCTATCACGTCGGCTCGTAGAGTCAGCGAGATACAAGCATTATGTTGTAAGGAACCCTACACTGTTTTTCACTCAAATAGGGTAGTTCTCAGAACTCATCCAAGTTTTCTGCCAAAAGTGGTTTCAGATTTCCACATTAATCAGGTTATCACTTTGCCTACCTTCTTCTCTAATCCTTCTACACCTCCTGAAAGGGCCTTACACTCGTTAGACCTTAAGAGGGTGTTGAAGTTTTATCTGGATAAGACCAAGGTAATAAGAAAGACGGACCGCTTGTTTGTCAACTACGGCCCCATTAATACAGGATTGGCATCCTCTAAAAGGTCTATTTCAAGATGGATAGTCTCCTGCATATCTCTAGCCTATCAATTAGCTAATAAGTCTCTTCAGGGAAGGCCTAAAGCGCATTCAACCAGAGGAAAGGCCTCTACTACGGCCCTCCTCAGGAACGTCCCTATAGCAGAAATCTGCAAAGCAGCTACATGGCGGTCTGTTCATACTTTCTCTCGCCATTACTGTTTAGATTCAGATGCTCAGGAGGATGCCCAAGTGGGACAAGCCTCACTGAGGAATTTATTTGCTTAATGTCATGTTAAGATGATCTGTTTTTTAATACTATTTGCTCGTCCGCGAGGTAGTGGGTATGGGCTTGCTACTCTATTCAGTGCTTATGACTATTGATGAGTATCCCCTGGAAGAGAAGGATTAGTTACTTACCTGTAATCCTAGTTCTCTTCCAGGGGTATACTCATCAAAGTCATAAGCAACCCTCCCGCCTCCCCGGACGAGCATTTTTAGTAATTGTTACAAGTTAGTACACCGTGCAAAAAGAACTGACCTAACTGTCACCTGTGGTGCATGATGGGAGCAGAGGGTCTCCTGGAGGCCTTAAAGGCAAAGTGTCCAAGTTCTTGGAAGCCTTAAAGGCAAGGTGCCAGTGTTTTACTGTACGGTGATATTTATTCAGCTATGCAGCCTATGGGCCAACTGCCTGCTATTACATGTTTTCTTTTCTGAAAATAAAGGTTTTTCTTGCATAACACTATTACAGTGTATGTTCTCTATTACAGAGTGTATATAGGAGATTGTCTGTACAGGGAAAACCTTTGTAATTTTGGCATTTTGCCTTATTGGAATTTGTTAGGCTGCATATTTATGTATTTATATACATGTATATATGTATGTCGCGGAAGTGCTATGCACTTGTGATCCCCCAACATACTCATATATATATATATGTATATTTCTATATGCTCCGGGATCCCGCAGATGGGCGGGGATAATTCAGTGCTTATGACTTTGATGAGTATACCCCTGGAAGAGAACTAGGATTACAGGTAAGTAACTAATCCTTATGCACAGTATCACATCAGGCGCGAATTACATTCTGCGCCAACCTCACCAGCATAAATACATTATGCCATCCTCTCATAAGTCTAAACACATTAGACCCTAACCTCCTAAGTATAAGTCACATTAGGGGCGTAAAGCACAGTAGAGAATAACTCACAACCTAAACGCATTAGGTAATAATAAAATCACAAGCATAAAAACATATTATGCAAAACCTCATAATCATGAAACACATTTAGAGGTATAACCCAGGGTGCGTAAACCACAATATAGGAATCACATTTCCTAGCACCCAAAATCACATTAGCACCTAACTCAGAATAGGGCCTGGCGCCCTATAAACCTAACTGTCCCCCTGGCCAACTGGCCATCTCTAAAGGGGCTCAAATGCCCTGTGTCCAAAATGTCAGGGCGCGCTGCAAGGGCAGCGAAAGTCAAGGGTGCGCAATCTGCGCAGGCCTAAACGTAGCAGCTGCCCACTACTTGCTGGGCAGCTGGGAAAGGTAGGGGGCCAAGGAGTGCGTTCCACTCCTACCTCATCTTTCGATAATGCCCCCACAGAATGATAGCCTAAAGGTTGCAGCTGCCCACTAATTGCTGGGCAGCTGGGAAACTCGCTGTAGGTAGGGGCACTTGCTGTGCCCTCTGAGCCCCTCACTGGGACTCCTAAATCAATCTGCGCAAACCGTGGCCGCTGCCCTCTATCAGGCGGGGCCGCGGGGAAAGTGGCCTGAGCCCTGCTCTGGGGCCCTTAAATAATAAAATGTGCCCCCTGGGTGCAGCTGCCCTCTGCGAACGGGGCAGCTGGGAGAAATGCGGCTATGGGGCCTGGGCACCTCCGTGCCCTCACGTTGGAGCGGCCCGCTGCCATCCGGGGCCGCTCTGACTCGGTACTTTTGCCGTCGTGGTGCCGCGATCGGCACCAACACTGTGCCCCTGGAGCCCCCACTCACCGGACTGGTCTGGGGAGGCGCTCCTCTTCATTCCGGACACCGCGGCCAGCAGGCGGGGCGCTCTCGCTCATGAGAGCCTCGCTGGGGATCCGGCTGCATCTCTCTTCACCCGGGCCCCCTCCTGGGACCCGGGACTCCTCTCGTTGAATGCGGCGGGGGCAGGCACCGGCAATGTGCCTCGCGCCCCCTCCGCGGGAAACAGGCTGCGGCGCTTACGGGGCTCTCTCCATTCATGAGAGCCCCGTGTCACCAGGCGCCACACTTCACCCGGTCCCCGATCTCGGGACCGGGACTTCAGTATAGATCCAGCAAGGCTCCAGGCTGCCTCCTTCTCTTCCGGCTGGATTTCAGGCCCCGCCCACGTCACGGGCAGGAGGTGCCTGACTTCCGGTTTGGCCGCACGGGCCGCGGCGGTGATTTCTCGGTGGCAATGCGGGGTGGGCACCCGCACATTTAGTAATGCATAAAGCGCGGGGTGGGCACCCGCTAAAAAGGCAACCAAGCGGGGTGGGCACCCGTAAATATAGAAATAAGCGGGGTGGGCTCCCGCTCGATCACGGAGCACGGGGAATCCCTACACTGGGATTCCCCCTCGAAGGCTGCAGCGCCGCGCTGCGAAGCCCACGCTCTCCCTTTCCCTGGGGAAAGAAAAATAAAGCGCTCACAGGGCGCAGAGGACAGCTAAAACGTCCTGAAGGTCCTGGAGGAAAATAAGGAAGCAGGCAAAGTCCAAGGAAGGGGTCAGGGGCAGAGCTGGGCCCAGGGGCCAGCACACAGGGCCCTCCAGCAGGGAGGCAGCCCCCATGGCGGTCCCTCCTGGGCCCCAGCCGCAGCGAGCCCCCCCCCCCCTCCAGTCAGGATCAGGAACTGAACATTTTCATGGGGTCACAGGCCCCTTCTTTTATACACATTTCCCTTTGTGTCACAGCACAGGGCTGGGGAAAAACCAGACGCAACTGGTTTGGGGGAGCTTTGGAGCACTTTGTTTTGCTCAGCTCCTCTCTCCTTTCACAGGACAGGCTAGGGACATCAGACGCACCACAGGGGTGGAGCCAGCATTGTGGAGGGAAGGCCCAGCCCTATTCAGGTCCCAGGTGCAACTCCTCCCTCCCATCTAGATGCAGATCTCCTATTCAGCCCTGCGCTGACTCATCCTGCCCCTCCTGGAGCCACACACACCTCCCAGCCCCTGTCACTCACAAGCCAGACATGCAATTCACATCAGGCAGGCAGGCACAGAGCACACATACATGCCAACTTCTAAAAGTGGCATTTCTACACCAGCCATAATAAATCTGCGCACACCATTGCGCAGCATTTATTCTCACGAGTTCGCACATACTAAACTCGCCCCTGCACTCCTCTCACACCAGGAATTACCATGGACACACATATCCCCCATGCATTCCTATGGGAGGGCAGGACAATCTCACCACACGCACTCAGCGCGCACGCACTTTACACTGGCCCACAGTGCTAAAGTGCCCAGAGACTTAAAACTACTGACATACAAGGCAAAAAGTTTAGGGGTGAACCGGCCAAAAAGGGCCAAGTCCAACACAACTGTAAAGTATTTATTACTAACCTGTGCCAGGCTTGCTTGGTTCTAGAAAATAAAATAACTAAAAGAATATTTTCATACAAAAACAATTGGTCTGAAGTTCAGTCTTTGAGTGTGCGAATTCATTTGCTGACTGAGTGTGTACAACAAATGCTCAACACTGTCCTCTGATGCCTTACTGCTAGACCACACTACCACAAATAGTGAGGTGCTATCTAACTTTATCTCTGCCTACCTTTGGGGTTCCACGGGACAGGCTCTCGACCCAGGGGTCCAGCCACTCAGCCTGGACACTAGTGGTACGTTAGTTTTCAAGAGGCATCTCTAAGATATCATCTGTGTGCATTTTTCATTAAATCCTACACTGGCATCAATGTGGGTTTAATGTGCTGAGAAGTTTGATACCAAACTTCTCAGTTTTCAGTGCAGCCATTATGGTGCTGTGGAGTTCGTAATGACAAACTCCCAGCACCATATACTCTTAATGGCAGCGCTGCACTTACAATGTCTAAGAATGGACTTAGACACTGTAGGGGTACAGGGCTCATGCACCTGTACCCTCACCACTCGTATAGTGCACCCTGCTAGAGGGGTGGCTGATCTGTTAGGGCAGTGGGTTATAGGCATGGCACACAGATGTGTTCCATGTCGACTCTTCACTTTGTTCTGCACCAAAAACATGCAGCCTGCAAAGGCAGTGTGAGTGTAATGGTACAGGGCCTCTAAGGGTGGCACAATAAGTGCTGCAGCCCTTAGAGGCCTTCTCTGGTCATAGTGCCCTGGTTACCTCTGGTACCCTTTACCAGGGGCTGACCTGTGGCCAGAGATGCCAATTGGGTTTAGGCTTCAATGCAGTTTTAGTGAAAGAACATGGGCCCTGGGTACCTGATTAGCAGGAGCCCAGGGCACACTCAGTCAAAGCACATCAGCAATTCAGCAGAAAGTGGGGGTAACCATGCAGAAAGAGGGCACTTTCTCACACACCTGTACTGTGATCCTTCCTCCTTTACCTGGTCGTAAGGAGAATCGTTTAATTTCTAACGAACATGCCCTGCTACACCATATGGCGATACTGAACAGTATGCCTCTGAATATTCCGAGCCGAGACCTTTCTCTGAATCCGATGGCTTCAGCTCCTTTGGTTGCTCCCCGACTGATGGAAGGCGACTTGGAAACTTCAATTGATTTATTGCCTGTTTTACCTTCCACTTGTAATGCTGCGGACGTCTAGTATGCTTCTCCTCCAGTTGAGGTCATTATTGACATTCCGGATTGTACCATACATGATCCATCAGATGCTGCACAACCCCCGTTGTTTCAGTTGGGGTCCAGTGGTTATTATATGGACCGTAACAGATTTTCTTCTGAGACTCTTCTTCCTTGTCTGTGGAAAAAACCCCTACACGTACCAGTCTTTTCATCTTCTGGTTCAAAAAGACTTACCTGGTCCTTCATGTGGATCGTATTTGTGACTGTATTTTTCCTACTCATTAATGGCCATTATTTACCCGAACGCTCTGCTGTGAACTTTGACCGAGTTCTGGCCCCTCGCACGTCGTCCCATATAATGAAAAGAGACCAAGCCCTTGTCAATAAATCTGCGACTAACCATGAATTGGAAATCTTTTTTATTTTTTGAACATTATAACCTTGCAATTCGGAAAAAAATTTTTGGGGCTTCATAATTACACCAATTGGACTACGACTAAGACGCTTTGCCACGGGGTACCTCTAATTTTTGTTTTCGCATAGGGCTAACGCCCTTGCCAAGGGGAGGGTATAACGTGGCCCATGGGGACATTGTCGTTTTTCACTAACTTAGCATGAGCACGTTGCAGCTTGCCTGCTGCTTTGCACACCTTTACCACACCTTTATTTTTTGCAATAATTTCAATGGCTGCTTTCATATGAGAACTCAATGCTGTGTTCGATCTCTGCATGTACCTGGGATTTTGACTGATCATTGTGAGCAAGGTCGAACAACAATGCTCCCTATTTTGTTCTGGCCAGACCTTAGCCCTTAGACGAAACATAGAGATTCAGCTGTTTGGACAGCATACTTGGGTTTTTAGTTTGGATTCACGAATAGGTGACACACTTGGAGAGGGACCTTTCCAGGGAGAAGAGCGAGACCGCACCTATGATGTAGGTCTACCATCTATAGGCTAAGGTATGGGGTCTTTCTGATAAAGCCCAGAGATCTTCTATTATATAATAATACTTCTTAGCAAGGGGAGGGAGGTTAGGCACTGTAGTCTTTTCTCCATTGTCTTTTTATGATGACATCTCCCTTCATGGTATATGGACTAGCTGCTATGCTGACTGTATTTGTACTATGCATTTTCCTGCATGTTGTGGCAAGTATACTGCATGTTAAGGCACAGTAGTTAAAATAAATATTTTAAACTGTTTCGTGTCTGTCGGATCTTATTGTGGACAAGAGCAGGAAAGTGAGCAAAAGGGTTTGTCTTGTTACCGCGATTCCTGAGAGATCTGGGACTGTGTTCTTGGGTGTCTAATCATTTGTTTCTCTGAGTGAGTAGGAGAGCAAGTGAGACACTATAGCTAGTCGGTCCTGGGTTCGTGGGTACTAAGGTGGTAGGAAGACCCAGTCCCTATACACCACGGTCCCATATTCCTGCGCATAGTTCTGTATTTGTGCAGAATCCCTGCAACACCATATCGACGTCCTCCACCTGACGTGATGTCGACGGAGTCTATATAACCCCCTCGCTGACGCCAGTTCCTTTTTCGCGCTTGCAACGCTGATCCGAAGCGGTTAGATGGCAGTTTTTTGGCCCATTTCTTTTTTTCTTGAAATGTCTTTGGGCATAGGATCTTGTAGCAGACAAATGTCGATACAAATCCTGATACCATCCGTATGTGTTGCCTCGAACATCTCAACTCCAAGGAGTGTTGTTCTTGTCTTTGGACAAAGGCGTTGAGGTAGCGTAGTTTAAAATTCCTGGCAGCGTGGTTAGCAGAGGGCCCGCGGTATCAGCGGTCACCCTTGAAGTACAGTGGTCGCTCAAGGAGCCATTGGCGTGAGGGTCCTTCACTACCAACGGCTAAGGAGTACCTGAAGAGGAAACTGACACGCAAGTCAGGCGTCTCCGACGCCATCTCCCAACCTCTGGCTAAGGAGTCTTCCCCGCGGCTCCGTTTTCCCTGGAGCCGGGGCCAGTCTGGCCCAAATCTCATATTATAATTCCATGCATGGCGTTTTTGAGCCTAAGCCTCCCTCTGGTGCGCTTTCTAGCCCCAAGGAGGTGGGGAGTGCCTTAACTGAATCTGTGCAGACGGGTTCGCTCTTTGGATCAGTTAGGCTCTCCGGATCTGTTGGATCCGTACTGGCGCCGGTGCACAGCCCTTTTGGGTTTCCACCTTCGGGCCAGATTCTAGTCAACCAATGACGTCAGTGCAACCGAGCCCATTACTCTTTTCAACTGCGATATGACGCCATCTGGCGTCTGATACGACACCAATAGAGCTGCCTGCTTCAGACAACTCCATCTGGCCCCAGGCAACCTGTCACTGTTGTTCCTCTGGGAATAGGCAGTTTTCGAGGTGCAGAGGAGAAAATAAGTGATCAAAACCCTTTGGACAACACTGTCCTGCCTCCTGTAGAAGGAAAATGGTTGGCAGAACTGACTGAGGCTAGTAGAATTGAGTCCTCTCCAGTTTCAGACTTACTTTCTCCACCTGGTGTGACTACAGAGGCGAGTTCCTCTTATGCAAAAGAGTTAGAAAGCAGCTGTAGTCTTGGATTGGCAGCTTCCGTCAGTGGTCCTTACCACAGACCCTTTACTTGAATGTACTTCAGCAGGGGTAGACATGAGTGGAGCCCTTAATTCTCCTATGAGTCTCTATACAAAGTTTATTAGGAGCTTTGTCAAAGCTGGTAACGGGAATGCTGTTGGACTGGGCTATAGCCCATAGGCATTGGCCCTTCCCTGGGGATCTGGTCAGTCTCTTAAAACAACCCTCCTCAAAGGGTCTGGTCGTTCAGGCAGTGACCGCTGCTGCGGACCGGGGTGTCCTTCCTCTAGTCTCACCAAGGACTGAGTACAGATTGCTGGAAAGTTGTGGGAGAAATGTTTTCTCTTTAATTAGTGCAGCATTGCGGTCTTTGAATACGTACAGCATGTGTTCTTGGCAGGTTTTTCCCACGCGTTATGGGACTTGGAATCTTTGCTGCCTTCTCTTCCTGAGGAAGGCAGAAGTGAACTGCTACAGCGGGTGCCGGATGGTCAAGAAGCTGCTACATTGTCCCAGAAAAAGTAGTATGAATACCACAGATTCCGTGGGGAGAACTATGGCTCAGTTAGTTGCGTTGCGAAGACTTGCATGGCTGCGTCAATCTTGATTTTCCGAGGCATTCCAGAATAGCCTAAAAGATGTGGCATTTGATCGTGTACACTTATTTGGTGTACATGCAGATTCCGCTTTGCAGTGATAGAGTAGGTTTGTGGGACAGACACCTAGTCATATCTTAATTTTTCTTTTTACATTTTGAAAAAGATTGTTATAATTGGATAAGTGGCATATTACCTATGATTGCCCACAGTGTAGTGTGCAATCCAGGTGATAATGGCTGTACACTTGTGGTTATTTACATGTATCATCATCACCATGATTTCTGACATGTTATGATAAAGGGTATTATGTTGGCAGTTATTCTAAAGGACATTTTTGAAATGAAGTCATTTTTTAAAGTTATTTCCTACTGTCCTACGATAGGTTTTCATTATTTCAATTTACTGTTATATGTGGGAGTGGTGACTTTCTACTTTAGGTCTGTCTGACAGCTTTTCATTTGTTCATTTCTTTTCTGATCCTTAATGGGTTGTTGCCTGATACACTGGCCATGCAGTTTTTTCCTTACTCTGAAGATCTTCTGCTCAATAGTTGATAACCATTATGGTTTGTTCCGTGCTCTGAGTAGAGCATCTTTTGTATGCTTTGTATACACCTGCTGAACTGGGATCGCTCTTCTTGTGAAGTATCGACCCTCATTGGGAAGATTAGAGTTACCACTCTGTCAAGTGTTGATTGATCTGTCTTAAGATATAATAAATACATGACATTTAGTATCCCTTATAAAGACATTTTGGTAATCTAAACTTCATGGGAGTCTACCTATAGCTCGCATATAGTAAGAGTTTATTTAAAAAAATCCTTATTCCTGTTGTGACAGTGTCCTATATATAATATAGTATCTCCACGCTCACTTTCCAAACAGACGGCACTCCTCGTAGCAAATGTATGCGTCTACGCGTTGCGGCTTCTGCCGAGCCTTGTTTATGACGCTGTGCATTTGTCAGCCTCCATTTTAACTTACTTGTCTTCTCATATTATAGATGACTTAAGGCCCAATGGGGTGAAATTGTAACTATGGCATTTAAAATAAGCAGTGACTTAATGGGCTATTATGCTATAATTGTTGAGGATGCAAGTGAATATATTTTGTTTTTCAACTGTAGGGAGCTGGGTTTCTGTTGCAGTAACCCCCCCACTTTTTGCCAGACTACTGATGCACTTTGACTTGATGTGCCCTGGGTCCCTGCCAATCAGGTTCCCAGGGCTTGTGTTCTTTACCCAAAACGGTACCTTGTACTCCCAAGTGGCACCTCTGTGGCCACATGTCAGTCCCTTGTAAAAGGTACCATGGATACCAGGGGCACTGTGGCCAGGGAAGGCCTCTAAGGGCTGCAGCACTTATTTTGCCACCCTTAGAGGCCCTGGTCCTTCACACACACACACACACACACACACACACACACACACACACACACACACACACACACACACACTGCGATTGCAGGCTGCGTGCTTTGGTGCAAAACAAAGTGAAGAGTCGACATGGCACATATCCCTGTGTGCCATGCCTACAACCCACTGCCCTGGCATAGGTCAGCCACCCCTCTAGCTGGGTGCACTATACAGTGGTGAGGGTACAGGTGCATGAGCCCTGTACCCCTACAGTGCCTAAGTCCATTCTTAGACATTGTAAGTGCAGTGCTGCCATTAAGAGTATATGGTGCTGGGAGTTTGTCATTACGAACTCCACAGCCCCATAATGTCTTTTCTGAAAACTGATGCCAGTGTGGGATTTAATGAAAAATGCACTCAGAGGGCATTTTAGAGATGCAACCTGAAAAACGACCAGCCTCTGGTGGGATCCCTGACTGGTGTACACCAGCCTGCCACCACGAGGCATGTTTTTGGACCCCTAGGGTGGGAGCCTTCGCTCCCTGAGCCCAGAAACAAAGCCTTTCCTGGGCGGAGGTGTGAGCACCTCCCCCAGGCCAGGAAAAGCCATCTGTGGCAGGGGAGCTTCAAAGGCCTTGCAGCCTTTGTAATGCGACCCCCAGCCTCTCCTGCTATCAGGAGCAGGCCCCTTTCCTGTCTCCCCTCCTTTTCGGCGGGAAGACAGGCGGTAAATATTAGCCAGCCCAGAAGGTGTGCCCACCTTTGCCAACCCCACCCCTCAGGTGGGGGAGGAGAGGTGAAGCCCACTCTTCAGTGCCCGCCATCTTGCAGATGGCAGGCACTCCACAATCAGGGATAGGGATTGTGCTCACTCCCCCACGTGGGGTGAGCATACCCAGGGTGTAGTCACCTAAGGTCAGTCAAGACCCCTAAAACCCCCCTAAATACAGTATTTAGGGGGCAGCCCTGAACCAAGAACTCAGATTCCCGCAACCTACGAAGGACGAAAGAAGACGCACAGCAGAGGAGACTGCAGAGAACTGACTTGGCCCCAGCCCTGCCGGCCCATCCTCAGTATCAAGAGATCCTGCGCCAAAAGTCTCCTTGTCCTGCAGCCAGCGACCTTCAGAACCCTGGGAGGACTGACTGCCTTCAACAAAGACCGGCTCTCCTGTGAACAGCAGCTCTGTTCAAAAGAAACTCCCAGGACAGACTCTGAGCCTGCTGAGGACAAAGAAACCAGACGCCTGCTCCGACCACTGCACCCGTCGCCTACGGCCCGAGTTGGAGTCGACCTTGGGTTGACCCCTCCAGGACTCCCCGACGTCGCCTGCAGCCTCTGCACGGAGACCCCTACCCCCCCAAAAAGCGAGTGGCCCGGTAAGGTGAAATCTGACCTCAAGACACCCCTGCATCCAGCTGCCCTGTGCCCTGGAGAAAAGAACCAGAGGTGCACCTACGTCCCCGAGCCCTCCAACTTACCTGCCCAGCTGTTGGTTCCTCCCGAAGTCTTCCTGGACTGAGCCTGCAGCTAAAAACCAAAACCGAAAATCCCCATTGAAAACAAGGCACACTCCGCCAAAACAGCACCCTGCACCCAGCCGCCCCTGCGCCGCTGTGGGTGCACTGTGTGCTAAACCTTATCCCCCTTTGCCCTGAGCCTAACAGCAGGAGCTTGGCTCTCACAACCTTGTGGCCTGCTAGTCAGCAGCCACCAACGGTAGGCCCCCTATCCCCCATTGGATAACATTGGGCCTCAGCACTCTGCACCCGGCTGCCCTAGTGCTGCTGAGGGTGTAAAAAGAATGCAGCCTTGACCCTGAGGGACCCCTGAGTCTACCCCGAGAATACCAACTCCCACAACTGAATACTTACCTTTGAACCGATAACGCTATTGTACTCCATAGGATAACATGGACTATTTTTCTGTGTAAAGTGTGGAGTTGGAAAATCTAAGAAACCCTTTAAAACTGTAACTAAATAACAAAAACCCTTTTACTAAACTGTTTAAGGGAAACGTCCCAGTGCAGTATCCAGGTATACTGCACTGTGTAAGAAACGTAATCTGTAAAGTAATCTACTTGACATTCTACTAAAAAGCTAATACAAAGTATATGTACAGTATATCAAAAGCATTGCACTACTAGTAGCGCTACTGTAATCAAATGAAAGTGCATATACAATTGCAATTCAAACTGTTTACAAACTGCATTACTACTGTAAAGTATTTATTGCTTACCTGTGCCAGGCTTGCTTGGTTCTACAAAATAAAATAACTACAAGAATATTTTTATACAAAACCAATTGGTCTGAAGTTCAGTCTTTGAGTGTGTGAGATCATTTGCTGATTGTGTACAACAAATGCTTAACACTGTCCTCTGATACAGCCTTACTGCTCGACCACACTACCACAAATAGAGAGTAAGGTGCTATCTACTTCTACCTCTGCCTACCTTTGGGGTTCCACTGGACTCAGTGCACACTATACCTCACTTTGGTATAGTATATACAGAGCCAGCTTCCTACATCAACGTCGTGCATGATTTGTTTCACGTTTACAACACACTCAAGCTACCATAAACCTACTACATCAATTGGGATTCACAGTCAATGTACAAAAATCCCATCTTCAACCCTCACAACTGCAGCCATATCTAGGAGCGAGGCTAAAAACTCACACAGCTCTAGCCTCTCCCAATGTAGCCAGAATTGAAACCATTAGTACTACAGTTTTAAAACAACCAATACCTTACATTCAAAACTTTCATGCAACTATTAGGGATGATTGTATCATGCTTTGCAATAGTGCTTCACGCAGGACTACATATGCGTCCTCTACAGTTATGCTTAGCACATCAGTGGATTCAATCACAGGGTCAATTAACAGATGTAGTGTTGGTAGACAGCTGTATACATCGCTCCCTGCAGTGGTGGAACACACACAAAAGGGTGGCCCTTCATAGACCCTTACTAACAGCAGATGCTTCTCTCACAGGTTGGGGTGCTCATCTCCAGCACCAGACAGTTCAAGGTTAACGGGACACCAAACAGAAGTCTCCACGTAAATTACTGGGAGCTTCTAGTAGTTTAACTAGCCCTAAAAGCTGTTCAGCCTCACCTAATAGGGAAAGTTGTCCTAGTCGGGACAGACAATATGGCAGCCATGTACTATGTATTTAAACAGGGGAGGGGGGGAACACACGCTCTACCGTTGTCACGCCTCTCTAAGACCATTTGGTGTTTGGCAATAAATCACAAAATTCATCTTCTTGCGGAACACCTTCCAAGCATGCACAATCAATTTGCCAACCTCAGCAGAATGCCGCAACAAGTACACGAATGGGAGCTTCACCCGCAAGTTCTCCTTCCATACTTCTAAAAATGAGGGTTTCCACAGATAGACCTCTTCGCCACAGCAGAGAACTCAAAATGCTCTGACTTCACCTCCAGATTTCCACACCATCGATTCAAAGGCAATGCCCTATGGATGAATTGGTCAGGGATATTTGCTTATGCTTTTCCACCTCTCCCTTTCCTTCCATTTCTGGTTCGGAAACTCAGGCAGACATCACTCACACTGATTCTAGTGGCTCCTACATGGGCTTGTCAACCATGGTTAACCACACTCTTGGAACTATCAGTGGTTCCACACCAAAAACTACACCTCACTTCAAACCTCGCACAGAACCATGGAGAAATCAGACATCCAAACCCCAAGGAGCTGACCCTAGCTATCTGGCTCCTGAAGTCAGAGTTTGGATACCTAAATCTACCACCAGATTGTATGACAATTCTTAAAAAAGCAAGAACACGTACCACTAGAGCATGTTATGCAGCAAAGTGGAAAATGTTTGTTATATATTGTAATCACACAATTATTCCGCTAGATGCATCTATACAAAATATTTGTTATCTTTTGCATCTACAGCGAGTTGGCTTAGCCTACTCCTCTATTCAAATACACCTTGCGGCAGTAGCTGCCTATCCGCAAGACAGACATTTATCCCTATTCAAAGTTGCAGTAATTAAAGCTTTCATGGAAGGCCTTAAAAGAATAATACCACCCAGGGTACCACCTGCGCCTGTCTGGAACCTTAACATTGTTCTCACAAGTCTCGTGGGTCCACCTTTTGAGCCATTACACAATTGTTCATTACAATTTCTTTCATGGAAGGTTGCCTCTCTAATTGCTATCACTTCATAAAGGCTTGTTGGTGAGCTACAGGCATGAACGTTTGAAGAACCTTTCTTGCAACTTCATAAAGATAGTGGCTCTTCGTACCAACCCCAAATTCCTTCCAAAAGTAGTTTCTGGTTTTCATATTAACCAATCAGTTGAGTTACCTGTGTTCTTCCCTCAACCTGATTCGGTAGCAGAAAGGGCTCTACACACACTCTTGATGTCAAAAGAACACTTATACTATATTATCTGATAGAGACTTGTAGCTGCATATTCCTTACCTGTAAATTTCCCAGGCGTCAGGCTTGATCCGGAAACTTTTGCTGAGCAATACCCCTTGCGCCTCTGTAGGGTGACTCCATTCGGCTTTGCTTGATGTCTGTCGTCGGTAGTGTAGGTTATGACATCGCAGTGCCTATAAAGGGCACCACCCAGGTGTGCAGACTTCGGTTCTTTTCTTTACGCGCCAGTTAAGCGCCGATCCGGAAAGAGGTACCCCTCTATTGCTTTTCAACAGGTTTTTTTCTCAAATTTTGTTGCATTCGGAAATTTTTTCGACTTCGTATACAAGTGATTTCTTTGAAGAAGACATGTTTCCAGCCCTGCGGTGCCTGCCACCGCATGATGTTAATAACCTATCCCCACCTCGTTTGCCTTTGGTCTCTGGAGCGCGACCACGACTCGAAGTCGTGCTCGGACTGCCGGGCCTTGGCTCCGAAGGCCTTGAGAGAGCGGGCGATGAAGTTCCTTGCAGCCCTGCAGTCGACACCGCCGAGCGAGACTCCGGGGAGGTCCCGGTCCCGATCGAAGAGGAGGTCACAGGACTGCTCCCCGAGCCCAAAGTTCTCTTCCTCCCTCCCGAGGTCTTGGGGACACCTGGGGAAGAGGCATAAAAAGTCCAATAGGACTTCATCTTCACCTAGACTGTCGTCAGTCAATCGAGGGAGGTAAGGAGCAACGACGCTCTAGGCACAGTTCCGCGTAGCCGAAGCATGGGTAGACTCAGTCTGCTCCGGTGGAGACTCATGGATCCGGATCGATGCTGGTCGTGCCAACGAGATCTCCTCCGGCGTTGGAACTGAAGTCAGTGCCTGCGGCATCGCCGATGCCCACCAGCGGCGCCAGCCCATTCTCACCCCCGACGACACGGAGCTGGAACAACGTTGCTCAAGGCAGATTCCTGCGCCGATTGAACCCAGGGGTTCTATGTTGTCGCCTGAGCACTTGGAAGATGTGCTAGGCTCGGGGAATGGGAGGTGTCTATGGACCCTCAGGAACACCAGGGTGAGACTGCAGAGCCTTTGAACTCGTATGGGGAACTTGCGGAAGCCAGTGGACTGGACACTTCTCCAGATACTGGCATGCTCTCTCTGCCAACAGAGGCTACGGATGAGGGCGCATCCTATGCCATGATGGTAAAAAGGCCCTCAGTGCAGGTCAGGACTAATCTTTCGACCAAAGTGCTTGAACCTGGGGCTTCCACTTCTGAACCCCTTTTGCCCGTTTGCACTTGCAGACGTCCTAGGTGTGTGGTCCAAGCCTAGCACAGGGGCTCCTGTAAATAGGACGATCGCACGCCGCCATCGCCCTACACCGGGTGATCCGAAGTTCCTCAGCCAACATCTTACCTCTGAAAGTTTGGTGGTGCAGGCCTCTACCTCCCAGGGCGCGTTCCCTTCCGGATAGGGAATCCAGGAGGTTGGGAAGAAGTTTTCTTCCTCAAGCCTGGTATTGTGGTCGGTGAATACCGCATGCTTATTGGGCCGTTTCTCCCACTCCCTTTGGCAGATGATTGCGCAAGTACTGCCAAAAGTCCCGGAGGAGGCCCTGGCTGTGATCTCCCAAGCAGTCAAGGATGGGAGATATACAGCGAGCAAAGTTCACCATATGGTGTGGCCTAGATTCGACGGATTCGCTGGGCAGATCGATTTCAACGACAGTGGCCTTGAGGCGCCAATCCTGACTAAGAACAACTTGCTTCTCTGGCGATATTCAAACCAATTTGATGGACCTGCCCCAAGATGGAACCCGCCTTTTTGGGGAAAAGTTAGACTCGGCCCTGGTCAGGTTCAAGGACTTTCGTGCTATGGCCAGATCCTTGGGCCTTTCCTCCACTCCTCGTGGCCAGTGTTCCTTTCGTGGAAACGTAAGGGGTTTCCAGCTGCGTCAGCCCTATCCCAGCCTCCGTCCTGCACAGACTGCCCAAGCCGTGCAAGGACGTGGACGCTGTGCATTCTAATCCAGGAATAGAGGACAGAAGATGTTGGCCACACTGCCCCCCGGCAGCCGCAGACTCCAAGCACTTCTAGGCTGACTCTGCAGGACAACACTACTCCACTTGGTGGGAGGATTCGTCATCTCCCCCACTAGAGATCCATAACATCGGACAAGTGGGTCTCGCAGACTGTCCAGGAGGGCTATTCTCTGCCTTTCCTTTCTTTTCCGCCTCCCATTCTGCCAAATCAGGATCGGCTGACAGAGGGTCATCCAAGATTGCTCAAAGAGGAAGTTACAGCTCTCTTGGTCAAAGGAGCTATAGAAAGGGTCACGGTATCAGAAGTAGACAGAGGTTGTTATTCCTGCTACGTTCTGATTCCAAAGAAGAACAAAGAGTTGCGGCCCATTTTTGATCTTCGGACAGTCAATGTCTTCCTCAAGAAGTTAAAGATGCTCACTCTGTCAGGTCTTGTCTGCCATAGACCAGGAAGATTAGCTGGTAGGGTTAGACCTGCAGGATGTGTATTTTCATATTCCCATCCTGCCGGGCCACAGGCGTTACTTGCAGTTCAAAGTAGGTTGCAAGCACTTTGTTTACAGTGCTCCCCTTCGGCCATATTAGTGCCCCTAGGGTGTTGACCATGGTGATGGCGTTGGTCGCATCTCATCTGCCTAGGTTAGGGGTGTTGGTCTTCCCCTTCCTCGACGACTGTCTGTTGAAGGCGTTCTTGCCCTAGACTGTCTGCCACCTTTAGACTACAGCGGACCTCCTGCATTTGCTGGGGTTCTCTCTAAATGTGCCAAAGTCACACCTGACTCAGACGCTCCCTTTCATTGGAGCTGTTCTGGACACGGTACAGTTTCGGGCCTATCCTCCAGAGCAGCGAGTCCAGGATATTCAGGTTATGATTCTGATGTTTCAGCCTCTATCCTGGACTTCAGTGAGACTTACTCTGAGGCTGTTGGGCCTCATGGTCTCCTGCATCCTTTTGGTAAAACATGCCAGGTGGCGTATGAGGGCTCTGCAGTTGGACCTGAAGTTACAGTGGGCACAGCATCGAGGAAACATCACAGACAAGGTCCAGGTCTTGGAAGGCACTGCAAGAGATCTGCATTGGTGGTTGACGAACCGCGTTTGGGTCAACGGCAAACCCCTCTCCCCTCCCCAACCAGAACTCGCATTAGTGACAGATGCGTCACTTTTGGGGTTTGGGCGGCCATCTGGGAGAGGTGGAGATCAGGGGACAGTGGTCTCCAGCGGAGTTGGGGCTCCACATATATCTGTTGGACAAGGTAGAACGAGCGATTTAATTGGCATTGAAAGCATTTCTTCCCACTGTCAAAGGTAAGCTAGTGAAGGTGTTCACGGACATCACCACCACCATGTGGTACCGCAACAAGCAGGGTGGGGTGGGTCGTGGACCCTTTGTAGAGAGGCCCTGCGTCTCTGGACATAGCTGGAACTGCAGGGCATAACCCTGATGGTTCAACACCTGGTGGGTTCTCTGAATGCCAGGGCGGACAAACCCAGCAGTCGATGCCTAGCGAATCACAAATGGCGTCTCCAGCCGGAGGTAGCACAAGGTCTTTTCAACAGTGGGGAGAACCTTGGTTAGATTTGTTCTACTCCGAAGAGAACGCACAGTGTCTGCAGTACTGCACGCTGGAGTTTCTAAAGCGGGTATCACTTGGCTACGCTTGTCGTCTCGATTGGAGCTCAGGCCTGCTGTACGCCTTTCTACCCCATACCACTCTGCCCAGGGTTCTGAAGAAGATCAGGAACGACCGGGCCCAAGTCAACCTTGTGGATCGGACTGGGCAAGGAGAGTTCGGTATCCAGAGCTTCTGAGAATGAGCATCGATCTTCCTATCAGGATGTCCCTTCGGCAGGATCTTCTGTCGCAGCAGCAGGGAAGGTTCGTCACCCGAACCTGTCAACTCTGCGCCTCCATGCATGGAGATTGAGCTGCGGCAGATGATGGCTTTTGACCTTCCTCCCGAAGTCTGTAACTTTATTCTGGTAGCCAGTCTGCCCTCCACTAAGACGTTATACACCTGCCTTTGCCAGAAAATGTTGTTATACTGTACAGAAAGCTCTATGGACCCTCTTTCTGATTTTTTTTTTTATACTGTCCTTTTGTTTATTGTGACCCTTGCCCAACAGGGCTCTGCTTTGGGAACTCTCAAGGGTTACCTTTCTGCACTGTCCGCTTTTTTGAGGCTGCCAGACCAACCCTCTCTTCAAATCTTCTATCGTTCATAGATTTCTAAAAGGGCTAGCTCATCCGTTATCCACCCACGCCCTTTGCTATGCCACAGTGTGACCTTAATTTGGTCCTTACCTATCTGATGTGTGCTCCCTTTGAGCCTGTACACAATTGTCCCCTCCGGCTGTTGACCATCAAAACAGCCTTCTTAGTGGCGATTACACCAGCAGGGAGAGTGAGTTGCAGGCGTTATCTTGCTCGCCTCCTTCTCTTATGTCCTTTCCCGACAGAGTGGTGCTTCGTATCCGGGCCACCTGTTTTGCCAACAGTTGTGACCCCTTTCCATCTGGGTCAGTCCATTACGTTGCCCACCTTCTTTGCTCCCCCGTATCCTTCTAAGGAAGAGGAACGTCTCCACCGGCTGGACCCAAAAAGAGCGTTGTTCTACCTTGAACGCACAAAAGCGTTTCGGGTGGACGACCAACTCTTTGTGGGGTACGTCGGAGCGAAGAAGGGAAGGGCAGTGCAGAAAAGGACCATTTCTAGCTAGGTCGTTCTCTGCATCAAGATCTGTTATGCCCTGACAAAGAAGCAGCCCCCTCCGGGTTTAAGGGCCCATTTCACCAGGGGAAAGGCTACACCTACGACCTTGGCTCGGGATGTCTCGGTGCAAGAGACCGGTCAAGCAGCAACGTGGGCATCCTTGCACACGTTTGCAAAACACTACTGCCTGGACAGTCCGGTCCGCAGGGACGTTCACTTTGCCTGCTCGGTGCTACAGGAGGTCATAGTATAGGATATTCGTCCGCAACCCACTGCCGGGATGGTATGTGCAGCTAGAAGTCTCTATCAGTTGAACAAGTTACTTACCTTCTGTAACACATTATCTTGTAGAGGCTCTATATAGCTGCAGATTCCTTACAGCCCCACCCATGCCTCCCCGCTTTGCGGACTAATATTGTGGGGCTATGGTTTCTTCCCCTTTCAGGGCCCTAGTTTTGCACACGACTACGTCAGTTACTTTGTGGCTCTGCACTTCTGGCATGAAAAAAACAAAGTATTGACGTCCGTGCGCCTGTGTAATGTAATGTAAGGAACCCTTATATAGCGCAACTGCCACCAAAAGCTTAAGTTACCAATCATCCACTGCATGTAACTAAGCTGAGATGGACAGGAATCAATCTCTAGGAAACAGTCTGGTTTTCAGTTCCTTCCTAAAGCGTGACAAGGTGTTCAATTGTCTAAGCTCCGGGGAACGTTCCAAAGTCTAGATGCTGTGAAGCTAAAGGATCTGCCGCCCATTCGCGCTTTATTGACATGGGGAACGCAGACCAGATTAGCAGAGGAAGAGCGCAATTGTCTAACAGGGGAATACCATACAAATTTCCTTTGCAACAATTTAGGTCCAATTTTATGTATTGCCCTGTAAACAATAGAGTGCCTTAAATTGGACTTTTTGCGCAATGGGCAGCCAATGAAGGTCCTTTAAGGCCAATGAGGCCGAGGCTCTACGCGGTCGGTTTAGCGCCAACTTAGCCGCCATGATCTGTACTCTTTGCAATTTTATTATCATGGACGCTGGGGCACCAAGAAGGAGTGCATTGCAATAATCCAATCTGCTTAGAACTATACTCCGCACCACTTGAGGTCTAGCAAGAATAGGTAAAAACGGGAGAATCTTCCGAAGAGCTCGGAGCAGAGAAAGACAGGTGTTCACCGTTTTATTCACTTGCGAATCCAGTTGCAGATTACTATCCAGCATCACTCTTAAATTGCGCACTGTACTAGCGGGCAATAAGGAGTTGTTGGCCGGGCCTGGCCAAAAGTCTGCTGGAAGTGGTCGCTGAATTTAACCTGCGGTACAACAGGATTTCAGTTTTTCCCCATTAAATTGCAATGAGTTCTCTTTCAGCCATTCTGCTGTTCTGTGCATACAGTTGTGGAATTTTTCTAAAGGCACTGCTGTATTGCCCTCAACAGAGAAGATAAGCTGAGTGTCATCCGCATAGTTTGACATCAATGCCAAATGATTTAATTAAAATAAGTGGTCGGAGATAAAGGTTAAACAAAATTGGGCTGATAGCCGAACCCTGTGGAACCCCATGTTTAACAGCTCTATTCTGAGAGATAAATGGCGACAGGGTCACTGCCTGCTGCCTATTAGAGAGAAAAGAATACAACCAATCCCGAGCCCTACCTGTAACACCCATCTCCTCTACTCTCTTAATCAGGATCCGGTGGTTAACCGTATCGAACGCGGCCGACATGTCAAGCAGCACTAAAAAGGCTGTCTGACCACTGTCAGCCCGCATTCGCAGGTCATCCAAGACTGCCACCAAGGCAGTCTCGGTTCCATGTGCAGGGCGAAATCCAAATTGGACTTCATCCAGCAACTCATTATCCTCAACAAATTTTGAGAGAGATTTACTCACTACCTTCTCTAAGATCTTAATCGGATACGGTAGCAAGGAGATGGGTCTGTAATTGGAGGGACATTGGGGATCCAGTGTGGCCTTTTTTAACAGTGGAGAAACCACCTCCTTTTTCCAGCAGTCCGGTACTACCCCATTAGTTAGGGATTGACAGATTTGATACAAATGTGGAAAAAGTTCACTACTAAACAGTTTCCAGAACTTATGTGGAAGTGGATCCATAGGGGAACCTGAGGAGATGCCAGCTGCAATTGCATTAAATTCCTTTTGTAAGGGAATCTGGAATTGATCCAAAAATGTCATATGTTCCCTATCAGTTATGTCAGTTTATTAAGGTGTCATTACCAATATGCCGGAGCGCATCATCCGTAGAGGCTTTTAGTCCATTTAAAATTTTATTAATTTTTTTCCTCAAAAAAGACTGCTTAGTCATCACATAATTCTTGTGATGCCGGAATTTTATACTTTGTGCAGTCTGGGTTGGACAAGCCTCTTACTAGGCTGAATAAGGTTTGAGATTTATTAGCTGAATGTAAAATGGTCTCCTCAAGATATTTGGCCTTGGCTTTGCCTATCAATTCTTTATAGCTGTAGAGCAGATTTTTTAAGGCTGCTTTATCCATCTCTAAATAATTCCTCCTCCATTTCCTTTCCGCTTGTTTACAGCTAGTCTTCATCAGTCTTAACTCTTCATTATACCAGGGGGCGGAGGGCTTTTTACAATTTTTGACTTTCCTCAGGGGAGCTAACTGATCTAACGTATTAGTGATTTGATGACATAGATTCAGGTAGTTCAACTCCACTGAGTCAAAAATGACAATTCTATCATCAACCAGCTATCCACTAATTTTAGTATTTTAGATCATTCTCTACTAGTTCGAGTAACGGTCTCATAAGCAGCTTGTTTTAGGCAATTAGCTACTTTTAAGGAAAAACGAACCAAAAAATGGTCTGTCCAGCATAACGGAAGTATGTCCTTTACAACTGTCTTTTTCACCAGCAAAGACAAGATCAAGAACATGGGCCTTCTGATGAGTAGGATGTAATACCAACTGTTGGAGGTTAACATTCTCACAGGCCTGGCAAAGTTCTTTGAACGCTGTATCAAGGGTACCATTCTCCCAGAGATTAAAATCTCCAAGGATCAATAGCTTAGAGTGAGAGTGCGCTAGATTATATATCGCATCAATCAGTACTTGATAACCATGGGCAGCTCCACCTGGTGGTCTATAACAAAGTAGGCCTGTACATAAAGCACCACTGGTGTCCTTAAGTGAAAACCCCAATGATTCAATCCCCGGAATATCCTCTACACAGAGTGGGGTAAAATTCCAGGTGTCTTTATAAATAAATCCTACTCCACTGTGTGGCGCCTATATAGGTACTGTGACGTCATAACTTACGCCGCCGACGACGTCGCACGGAGCTGAATGTTGTCACCAGACGGAGCACGCAAGGGGTATTGCTCACTAAAAGTTTCCGCATCCAGCCTGACGCCTGGGTAATTCAAAGGTAAGGAATCTGCAGCTAGATAGTCTCTACCAGAAAATGTGTAACCAAGGGTACGTTACTTTTTCGATAGAAATGATTTTCGCAAAACTAAACATTTTGTTGCATTTGCTCCACCTCGTAAAGGAAATCCCATCTCTAAATCCGGTATTTCTAGATCGATTGTTAAATTTATCCAAACATTCTATATCTGAAAGAGACACGTTAGTGACAGATTCCTTACCTTAGAATATCCCCAGGCGTCAGGCTGGATCCGGAAAGTTTTTTGCGTAGCAGTACCCTTGCGCGTCGGTAGGCGGCGTCGTGCGGCTCCGCGTCCGTCGTCGGCGTCGTGGTCGCCGGGATGACGTCGCGGGCAGTACTTAGACGCCACCCCTGCGCGCTGACGTCAGTTCTTCTTTTTCCGTGCCAGTAAGCGCAGATCCAGGAAGAGCAGTGCCCTAGTCACTTTTTGACTATCTTTTTTGTGAATTTTTTCACTGTTTCTTCAACGAGTCTTCACGACTCCTAAGGTGTCGTAGGGATGCCCGGTTTTAAGCCCTGGGAGGCCTGTGGTCGCATGATGTCGATCACGGACCCCCATCTCGAGTGTCTCTTCTGTCTCGCCCGAGACCACGACACGAAGTCGTGCCCTGACTGCCGGAAACTTCATCCGAAAGCTTTGCGAGAGCGGTCTCGAAAGCTGCTCGAGGTCCGGCAGTCGGCTCCGCGCCACACCAAGCCCCTTTCCCGGGAGAGGTCGAGGGGCTGGTCGCAAAGTCCCCGCCGTTCGTCGGAATCCAAGTCTTCGCGCTCCTCCGGTAAGTCGAAGCACAAGAAGTCTAAGAGGCGTCATCGCTCTAAGACTTCGCCTCGCCGGTCTCGTGACTCGGCTGAGGCCCCAGTCGGCACCGTCCCCGCGGCCCCGGACATGCCTGTAGAGCCGCCCCCGAATTACCCGTTCTTTCCGGGGTCGGGGGCGACTCCGGCCGAAATACAGGAATTCCTGTCGGCCATGGCCCGCCTCTTCGGGCCTTCAGGTCCCTCCGGTGCGCCTTCGGGCCCCGCGGGCCCTGATGGCGTTGCCCCGGCGCCGCTGTCGACTCCGGTCCCGGCGCCGCCTGTCCCACCAGCCTTCATCCCGGCCTTGGCTCCGGCCCCGGCCTCGATCCCGGCTCCGGTGGTACCGCAACCCCCATCGACGCCGGTTGACCTAACCACGCCTCCGCCGACGCCGATGTCCCCGGTGCCGTTCCTGACGCCGTCCGGGGCTCCGGACGGCGTCGGTCCCCGGCTCTCTCCGGCTCCGGACATGGAGCCGGACCGACGTCGCTCGACGCCGGCTCCGGCGCCATGAGACCTTGGGTCCCAAATGTCCCTCCTCCATATTTTGAACAAGAGGAGGACCAGGAGAGCTGGGAGGGGTCTGAGGACCCTCTCACACAACAGTGTGAGTTTGACCCGGACTGGGCTGAGGAACTTGGGGATGCCAGTGGTCTAGACACCTCCCCTGACACTGGCATGCTGTCTCCTCCCGTGGCTACGGAGGAGGGGGCTAATTTTGCAACGGTGTTGCGTAGAGCAGCTGGAGCCTTACATCTCCAGTTGCCTACTGTGGCCGTCAGGACTAACCTCCTGACAGAAGTGCTTCAGCCGGCGGCTTCCTCTTCGGAGACTGTGCTCCGTTTAATGATGCACTCACTGACGTTCTTTTGGGTGCCTGGTCCAAACCCACCACAGGGGCTCCTGTGGATAGGAACGTGGCCCGACACCATCGCCCTGCTCCGGGCGACCCCTTGTTTCTCTCCCAACACCCCACCCAACCCCTGAGAGCTTGGTTGTCCAAGCCTCTGCCTCCCAAACCGCCTTCCCTACCGCCCCTCCGGATAGGGAATCCAAACGCCTGGACCAATTTGGGAAGAAGGCTTTTTCTTCCTCCAGTGCTGGCTTGCGGTCCGTCAACACCGCTTGCCTTTTGGGCCGATATACCCACTCCCTGTGGGATTCGGTGGCGGCTGTTTTGCCGCAGTGTTCTGAGGAAGTCCAGACACTGCTTACCCGCGCCATTGCGGAAGGGCGAGATGCGGCTAAATACACCATCCGTTGTGGCCTTGATACCGCCGACTCGCTGGGCAGATCGCTTGCAACGACGGTGGCGCTACGTCGCCACGCCTGGCTGAGAACAACTGGTTTCTCGGGTGATGTCCAGAATACACTCATGGACATGCCCTTTGATGGAGTCTGTCTTTTTGGTTCAAAGGCAGACCATGCGCTGGAGCGGTTTAAGGACTCACGGGCTACGGCCAAGTCCCTGGGCCTTTCTGTTGTACGCCCTCCGCTCACCTCTGCTTTTCGCCCCTTTCGTGGCCGCGGAAGGGGCGCCCAGTCACGTCAGCTGCCCAGCCACCGGCCGGCACAGCAAGCGTCTACGCGTGGCCGAGGACGTGGATACCGCCGTGGCGGTTCGGGCAACCCGCGTGCGGGTCAGGCCACCACCTCCAACCCGTCCGCGGCCTCCAAGCCCTCCTAGTCCCTCCTTTCCGGTGCACAGCACGCCAGTAGGGGCAGGGTCCGCCATCACCTTCACCACTGGCGTCCCATCACCTCGGATAGGTGGGTCTTGGACATTGTCCGAAGGGGCTACTCCCTCCCCTTCGAGACCACCCCCAGCCATGCCACCTCAATTCCACCGCATGTCAGGGGATCACTTGGTACTTCTGCAGAAGGAAGTCACGGCCCTCTTGGCCAAGAGGGCCATTGAGCATGTTCCGACCCCAGAAGTAGGGCGTGGTTGCTACTCCCACTACTTCCTGGTGCCCAAAAGGACAAGGAGGACATGCGTCCTATCTTGGACCTCCGGAACGTCAATCGCTTCCTCCGGAAGGAGAAGTTCAAGATGCTCACCCTAGCTCAGGTCTTGACTGCCCTCGACCCTGGAGACTGGTTGGTAGCGTTGGACTTGCAGGACGCTTATTTTCACATCCCCGTCCTGCCGGCCCACCGGCGTTACCTGCGGTTCACGGTAGGCCTCGCATTTTCAGTTCACCATGCTCCCCTTTGGCCTGACAAGCGCCCCTCGGGTGTTCACGAAAGTGATGGCGGTGGTCGCAGCTCATCTGCGCCGGGCAGGGGTTCCAGTCTTCCCCTACCTCGAAGACTGGTTGCTGAAGGCGGGCTCGTCCCAGGCAGTCGTCTCCCACCTCCAGACTACGGCCGAACTCCTGCACTCGCTGGGGTTCTCCATCAATGTGCCGAAGTCGCATCTGATTCCTTCTCCACAGCTCCTTTTCATCGGAGCAGTTCTGGACACGACGCAGTTTCGGGCCTATCCTCCCGAACGGCGAGTCTGGGATATTCGGGCTATGATTCCGATCTTTCAGCCTTTATCCTGGGTTTACGGTACGGATGACCCTGAGGCTGCTGGGCCTCATGGCCTCCTGCATCCTGCTGGTCAATCATGCCAGATGGCATATGCGGGCTCTACAGTGGGACCTGAAGTTCCAGTGGGCGCAGCACCAGGGCAACCTGTCAGATCACGTCCAGATCTCGGAGGGGACTGCACTACAGTTGCAGTGGTGGCTCTCGAACCGGCAATGGGTCATGGGCAGATCCCTCTCCCTTCCCCAGCCAGAGCACACAGTTGTGACGGACGCGTCCCTTCTGGGATGGGGCGGTCACATGGGAGAGGCGGAGATCAGAGGCCTCTGGTCTCCGGCGGAGTCCCGTCTCCATATCAACCTTCTGGAGCTCCGGGCGATCCGACTTGCACTCAAGGCATTCCTTCCCTCTGTCAAAGGGAAGGTAGTGCAGGTGTTCACAGACAACACCACCGCCATGTGGTATTGCAACAAACAAGGCGGGGTGGGGTCGTGGACCCTATGTCAGGAGGCTCTGCGCCTCAGGACATGGCTGGAACATCAGGGCATGTTCCTGATGGTTCAACACCTGGCAGGTTCCCTGAACGCCAGGGCGGACGGAACTCAGCCGCAGGTGCATGATGGATCACGAATGGCGTCTTCACTCGGAAGTGGCGCAAGGACTCTTTCTACAGTGGGGAGAGCCTTGGTTAGATCTATTCGCCACCGAAGAGAACGGCGCAATGTCATCAGTTCTGCGCGTTGGAATTTCCAAGGCGGCACTCGCTCGGCGGCGCTTTTCGTCACGAGTGGAGTTGCGGTCTATTGTACGCCTTTCCGTCTATACCACTTCTACCCAGAGTGTTGAAGAAGATTCGGCACGACCGGGCCCAAGTCATTCTCGTGGCTCCGGACTGGGCTCGAAGAGTTTGGTATCCCGAGCTACTCAGTATGAGCGTAGATCCCCCGATCCGTCTGCCTCTTCGGGAGGATCTTCTGTCGCAGCAGCAGGGGACGGTCCTCCACCCGAACCTGTCCAGCCTCCACCTGCTTGCGTGGAGATTGAGCGGCGGCAGTTGATTCCTTTCGACTTGCCTCCCGAAGTTTGTGATGTGATTCTGGCAGCCAGGCGTCCCTCCACTAAGGTGGTATACGCCTGCAGGTGGAACAAGTTTGTGGCATGGTGCACAGCAAAGGCTGTGAATCCCCTCTCTGCCCCTCTTTCTGAGGTTCTCCTGTTCCTTCTTTCCCTGGCCCAACAGGGTTGTGCCCTGGGTACCATCAAGGGCTATCTTTGTGCCATCTCGGCCTTCCTCAGGCTTCCTGATCAGCCCTCCCTTTTCAAGTCCCATGTTGTTAACAGGTTTCTAAAAGGCATTACACACCTCTTCCCTCCTGTTCCGTTTGTGATGCCTCAGTGGGACTTGAACTTGGTTCTTACCTTTCTTATGTGCGCTCCCTTTGAGCCTCTGCATAACTGTCCTCTTCGTCTTCTGACTCTGAAGACTGCCTTTCTGGTGGCCGTCACCTCCGCTCGGCGGGTGAGTGAGCTCCAGGCTCTATCATGCAAACCTCCCTTTCTGTCTGTCCATCCAGACAAGGTTGTTCTTAGGACGCGTCCGTCCTTCTTGCCAAAGGTGGTTACTGCCTTCCACATTGGGCAGACCATCACTTTGCCCACCTTCTTTCCGCCTCCGCATCCTTCCAGAGAGGAAGAGCGGCTCCACCGTCTGGACCCAAAACGTGCGCTTTCTTTTTATATCAACCGCACACAACACTTCCGGGTGGATGACCAGCTCTTTGTTGGCTACGTGGGCGCAAAAAAAGGTCGGGCGGTGCACAAGAGAACCATCTCCCGCTGGGTAACCTTGTGTATCAAAGCCTGCTATTCTTTGGCTAAGAAGGAGCCTCCTGTTGGGCTGCGTGCCCATTCCACCAGGGCAACGGCTGCTACCACGGCCTTGGGCCGCGGTGTTCCGCTGCCGGTTAGCTGTCAGGCAGCTACGTGGGCCTCGCTGCACACGTTTACAAAGCATTACTGCCTTGACAGTCAGGTCCGGAGGGACGGCTTCTTTGGCCGTTCTGTCCTCCAGGACTTCCTTGTCTGATCTTTGTTCGCAGACCCACCACCGGGGTTGGTATTGCTGGGGTATCTATTCTAAGGTAAGGAATCTGTCACTAACGTGTCTCTTTCAGATGCACAAGTTACTAACTTGTGTAACGATATATCTGTAAGAGACAGTAGTTAGTGACAGATTCCTACCGCCCACCCATCCTCCCCGTTCTGCGAACTGATTTCTAGGGTGAAGGACATCCCTTTCAGGGCCCTAGTATTTTTCAGACACCTATGTCGGCTTCTTGCATGGCTCTGCGTTCCTGGCGCGGAAAGTCGTGTACAGAACTGACGTCAGCGCGCAGGGGCGGCGTCTAAGTACTGCCGGCAACGTCATCCCGGCGACCACGACGACGGACGCGGAGCCGCACGACGCCGCCTACCGACGCGCAAGGGTACTGCTACGCAAAAAACTTTCCGGATCCAGCCTGACGCCTGGGGATATTCTAAGGTAAGGAATCTGTCACTAACTACTGTCTCTTACAGATATATCGTTACACAAGTTAGTAACTTGTGCATTAAAGGTAAAAGGACTTTAACTATACCTCCTAGAACACATTCTACGTGCAAAATAGGAGCATCTATGGCCTTTTTAGGTAACATTCCCTTAGCTGACATATGTAAGGCAGATACATGGTCTACACCACACACATTTACCAAACATTATTGTGTGGATGTATTCGCATGTGAACAAGCTAACTTGGAACAAGCAGTGCTAAAAACACTTTTTCAAACAACTGCAACACCCACTGGTTAGCCACCACTTTGGGTAAACTGCTATATAGTCTATGCAAAGCATGTGTATCTACAGCACACATGCCTCGAACGGATTGTTACTTTCCCTATAAGTATCTGTTTTCATGTAGAGCTGTAGATTCACATGAGCCCTCCCTCCTCCCCAGACACCTATGGTTGTTGAAGTTCTTATTTACATTACATTACATACGTATGGACATCCAAGTACTACACTCACTCCATTCTCACCCTCTTGCGGGAATACAATCTAACAATGGAGTCTATGCCCATGCACACTATCACTGAAAGGAGGAGTGACTTTACCTCATGACTGGAAAAGAGTTCTTAGAAGAAAAACAACTTGCCAACATCCGGACCCAACACTAGAATGGCAGGAGTAAGCATGTGAATGTACAGCTCTACATGACAAGAACAGATGCTTTCAGGGTAAGTGACATAATCCTTATATCAATATACCTCAAGGTCAGTTACCATATTCTAATTGCTTATTGCTTGAGGCATCTGGTATAAGGAAAGAAGAAAACTTACCAACAATGCTGATTAAAGGTGTGGTGACATTACTAGCAAAAGTTACCAATTTAACAATATAAAAGTGGGACTGCTGAATTAAGCCAAACGGAGCACCCAAATTGGTATATTTAAGGAGATCAAACTGTAATGAAATTCAAAGGCTTGCCAGAAGCAAGTGCAGCACATCTTGCTGCTGCCTTTAAATAAGTTGGTGTTGAATGTACCAGTGGGTGCAGTGAGATGGCGTAGCAAATAGAAGAGGAAGTCTCATCACGGTGCAGTGTCCTTTTAAAATGTGTTAATGTACATTAGGTGCACAGTAAAATGGGAGATAATAAATTGGATCACTTGCCCATATATTACTTGAAGAATACACATAAAAAAATTTCATATACCAAAAGAGACTAACAAACTGCCTGATAACGATTCAGTTGGCGGAGTATCTTCCCATATTTCAAAGATGCTTACCAAGTCATCTCTGAGTCATAGTGTGTATATATGTGTTGCAAAGTGGATTATTAGTAGGGGCAAATGTATATCTGCCACTGGCAATACTGGCCACTAACACATGATAGGACTCAGCTTAGGTCTTAAAAAATTATTCCCATGCTCAACCCTTGGTAGCTTGGCTGCGAGCAGGCAGACTTAACTTCAAAGATAGGTATGTAAAGCATTTAAAAACACCAATTCAGTAAATAATTAAGACACAATGCATAATAAAAATCCAACACCAATTTATAAAAATAGGAAATATTTTTATCTTTAAAATGACACCAAAACGACAAGCATCCAATGTAGGGAACCGGAGATATGAATTTTTAAAGATTTATCCCTTTATAGCACTTAGAAACCTATAGCACCATATTGGGACATCTGGTCGCGATAGACCGGCTCAAAGTTTCAGGCCGACCGCGATGGAGCCCTGAGCGGCTACCCCTCGCTGTAGGTCCCGAACACAGTTTTTACCTTCGGACTTATAAACTTTTCTGGAGTTTTTTCTCGCGGGGTCACTCGATGCTCTTCACCAGGCCGGATTTGGTGAGGGTTCGCCGGCCTCGGATTTCTTCTACTCCCGGTCAAACTCTGGAAGTCGGACCTACGGAGCTTTCAGCGGGATGAACCTGGATGGCTTGGCTGGCTGGCGGTTGAAGGCAGGCGACTTGGCTGACCAGGTTGAGTCGGTCCCCTTATGGAGCTTTTTTTCAAAGTTGCTCCAAAGTTCTCCAAACTCCTGGAACTTCTTCCTGAAGTCCCCCAAAGTGTCTCAAACTCACTCCAAGGGTCTGGAAGCTCCAAGATGGTCCTTGAAAGTTGAGTACTTCAGTTCCCACAATCCACTTGGACAAAACCCTTCCAAATCCACTGGTAGTTTTCCAGGTTGCGATTTCTTGGTGGTGGTGATCCAGGTGAGCTCTGTTAACCTGTTGCTTGCAGGGAGTCCACTCTTTATTCTTTTTCACAGCAAGGTAGTCCACAGGGCTGTAGTTCCAGATGGTGCAGTCCTCCGAGGTCAGGCCTTCGAAATTGCACATCAAACTTCTCAGCATGGCACAACGTCTTGCTTCCTTAAGTTTCAAGCAGCAGATCTGAGAGACTCTGCCCCTCTCAGATACTTATTCCAAGTTCTCTGGGTCAAGCAGGAGGTCACCCCTGACCAATGGGAGCAGGGCAACTCCCCAAGGATATGACCACATCCTGTAGAGTGTGGCATTATTTTGTCCCAGAGTGCACCAAATTTTCCAAATTCATAATGGCTGATTTTCCAGCAGGGAGGTAAGAGCTGGCTAAACACCACTAGGATGGCTACTTTCCATAGACTCTCCCCCTTGCATCTTCTCATTCTTTCCTTCATCCTAGCTCTGGCTTTGGGTCAAAAGATTAGAGTTGTAAATGACACTGAGGCCTTCCCCTTTCCTTTGAAGACCATGGTTTACGACTCCTCCCCCTGCTCTGGCATTCCCGTGTAGCAGCACACTGACCTCCCAGCAGGGGCTCTCTTCAGCCAGTGACTACGGGGGTCCAGCAGGGGTCCTCCCTTAGTCCTCTTCTCTTTAACAATTGTTACACCTCTAGTTTATCTGGCCGAGGGCCTGGGGACCAAGGTGATGGCCTACGCCGATGACACCCAGCTGCTCTTTGACTGGGACAAAAGCGCGGATTCAGTCTCCTCTGTTCACCACTGTCTCTCTTCCATCTTTAAATGGCTAGCGGCTGCGCAACTCAAGTGCAACGAAGAGAAGTCGGAGATTCTGCTCTTTGGAAAATTTCTTCCCAACTTCCGGGAATCTCTCTGGCCACCTGAGTTCCCCTTGCCCACCTCTACAGGGAAGCCCGCCAAGAATCTGGGGGTGTGGTTAGATGAGAGCCTTTCCTTCTCGACTCATATCAAGAAGATGGCCGGCAATTGTTTTGGTCTTCTCATAACCCTAAGGAAGTTGTTTCCTCTCCTTCCCCAGGCAGTGAGAGAAACTGTTATCTGTGCACTCATTCTGTCCCGGCTGGACTATGCCAATGCCCTTTACATTGGCATTCCGGGCTACCGGTTGAAAAAGCTCCAGGTGGTCCAAAATGCGGCAGCCAGACTCCTTCTGGGCATCTCCGTCAGGAATAGCGTGCGACATCACCTGCGTTCACTACACTGCCTTCCTGTGGCTGAAACGGGTGAGGTTCAAATCGTTGGTTTTGGCCCATTGTGCTCTTCATGACCTCGGCCCTACCTATTTGCAAAAACGATTTGTAGTGTAGCTCCTATTTCCCTAATAGGCTCTGCTCATTGGAATAATATCCCCTATAGGTTTGACATAGGACTAAGGTCAGTATGTCCCTATCGAGTATATTAAACTTAATTACTTGTGCCAGCTAGCTCAGAGGCCACTAGAAACTCCTTGGATAACAAGCAGGGAGTAGTTTCTGGCAGCCGCAAAATATGACCACTTTGTTTCCCTTTAGAATCAGAACGTGTCCCAGAGTCGTGGAAACAATAGATAACTATTTCACTCCGCTCAATCGTGCATGCTTAGTTTTCCTCAAAGTTACACAGAAAGAATAGACTGGCGTTTCAATAAAAGATTTATTGAACAGTCTTTTTTCGTGTAAGTTAAATGTGCTGTTATGATCACAAGACAGTATGCAAGATAAATAATGTACAGCGTAAGCAGTAGAAATAAATAATACTGCGCTAGCATGATCTTTAGTAGATATTCATTTGCATAAATAACAGACTAAAAATGCGAGTACTCACACGACTCGTTGCTAAGCTAGTTCTACCCCAATGTACCTAACCTAGGTGTAGGGAGAGGTATGAAGTAGGTGAAGTATTCCTTACTATGGTATACTAAGAGTATGGTAAGTTTAGTATGCCAAGAGTCCCTCTAGGTTCTAGTCAGCTCCATACCTTAAGAATGAGAGAGGTAGGAATCTCTTGCCAGATTCAAACCCCCACACCCCGCAAGGGAAGTCGGATCACTGGAAGTTTGACTCTCTGCATGCAGGGATGACAGCGTCTTCTCAGTGCGTCAGGGCGGGAAACGGGCTCCTCTGAAGTCGAGGTCTCCTCTAGTTTACAAGGGCTAGGGAAGGTATATTTATACCCGAGAGGTACCTCAGAATGTTAGCATTGACGTGAATCGGACAGCGGAAGAGGTCATGAATGAACCCCTAAGGTATAATGGTTCATGCATAATAGACGAGTCCTTGAAGAAATCAATAGTCCTGTGCTAGGGAAACTCCCGAAGCCCAAGGGTCTGTTCTTCAAGAACTCGTTGTGACGTTAGGGTGGACGGATGTCGGAGACCATGCCTGTATTTGGAGTGCACGGTTTAATGCCTAAATAAGGACTGGGATTTTATGCCTATATAAGGGCAGGGCGAATTGTGCCTATATAAGGACATGATACAGGAAAGCCCGTGTATGGACACCCTAAGAGGAATACAACACCCACTCCACTTTCGTGTGTACGATAATACTAAAATGCTAAACATTTAAAATGCTAAACATTAAATGGAGTACCGCATATTGCTAAAATATTTCATAAAACCATTTAAAAGGCATTTAAAAAACCTATTAGAATGCAAAAGGTACTGTACATTTGAAGCATTGCTTTTCATTTCAGGCATATATTTAAAATAAAGTACAATATGAAAATTAGCAGTAATATTTACATTTGATAGAAAATGATCGATAAGTTGTTCAAAAATCAGTCATTTCATGTCATGAAAATGAATGAACTTTTTAGACAAACAAGATGACTAAGTGTCTGTGGAAGTACCGCGAAGTCTGTAGTATAAGGCTAGTTCTACTTTAAGCAGATTGAAGTGCCATTTTAGTTCGAAAAATGGAAAAAAGATCAATTTTGGGAAGAGTTCCAAGTTTTTGAAGTATGAAGGCCAAATTGTTACTGCATCTCTGGAACACTGTGGGCTGAATCAGTCAGTTTACGGGTCTGGTGTAAACATGAGATCATCTATTTCCGTAGACAAAACATCGTCCACTGAAGTTGGTGTCAGTTGGAACACCTCGTGTAGTAGATTAATTGCACAGAGATGTGACGCATCGCTTTCAGCATAGGTTGCCGCAGCAATGTTCGCGTCCGTTGTTACCTGTGTGCCTGTAGATCTTTCTCGTACCTCAGCAGCAGCCGGAAGCGTCTGTGAGATCTCAATGAATGCTGACATCAGGATTGGCAGCCTCTGGGGACAACACAGAGCATGGGCCGTTATCGGGACCAGCAGAGTATCGACATCCGTTGGCGTTGCTGATGGAAATGTTAGACAGGTGTCCAACACGCATTCTTCACCGCATAGCAGGCATCGTAGAACAGGTAAGATGCAATCTTGCCAGATTGGTCTGAATGACAAGAACCACGTGGTATTAAGGTCCCGTAGACGAGTCATGCCCAAAAGCTGTACTATTAGCTCACAGCACTTTCGTTCAAGGAGAGCTTTCTCCATTTCGCTCGGAGTGATGTCTGCGAATAGGCTGGCCATAGCGTAATAGCAGGAAGAGAAATAGAATTCCGGCAACAAGTGCTAGAATTAACGGTATGCCACCAAACACCGAATGTGCAAAGTTCGGGATGATTCCGAGTATTGCCTGGAAAGGTGCTAACAGACCGGAACAGATGCTCTTAAATACATGTACAATTCCTGTTGTATCAGACATGTTAAAGATGTGTCCTATCATTTCCACGAAATGTATAGGGCAGTTTGTACGTATTAAAGTCTGTATCTCAGCCGAAGTCCTTGCTACTTGTAGATCATAGGTTTCTTTGGCCGAGGTCAAAGGCACTGTTTGCTGTAAAAGCATGACTTTCATTCTGCTCAAAGTATCAAATCTTATAAAAGAGACGTTCAGCGAAGGCCATAGAGGCGACTCCCTGACTGTGTCTATTGGGGCAAACAATACTTGCATACAGCAAGTGACCCTGGAGTTGACCGTTACTAGATATGGGATGCCTGGCAACATGCCGCAGCAACTCTGATCATTCAACATGAGGTAACTCCCATTAGAAAGTTGTCCAAACGTTGGATTAATCACAGCAGCTGGTGTACCCTGCTGATGGCAAGACAAATTTGCCACAGAACCATTACAAGCCCCGTGTAAAGAAATGTCCTGACATATAAGTGAACCGCTCAGTGCACGTTTACAGTGTGTACCGCTCAAAAACACTTCACGATCCCCACTCCAACATCTATATGTATACGGTAAATCCCAAGATGTCTTAATGTATTCCTTACCCAATCTTTCATATTTGCCTGCTTGCATTTGTTTGAGGCAATACTGAAACTGAAAAGTAGTCACAGGTAATGTGATTTTGCCATGAATGAGCCATTCTGTAGCTGGTTTTTCTGCCACTGTGAATGGTAACTTTTCCAGTTTTTCAATGCTCAGCACTGTATACTTTGCTCCTCTTTGTGCCAGTTCGATCTGTTTATCAGTTATATTGTATTCTGCAAACAGAGCCGATGTGTTGATGAAACGCCAAGGCACATAGCCCGCACGCAAAGATTGCAGCGTCCAGCTTAATAACACAATAGAACGTAATTGAGATTGGCCTTGTAACATCGCCAAATCTTGTTCTAGTATGTCGATAGCAGAGGATACAATGCCATCCAATGACTATATTCTGGAGGACAAAGTTGTTAACCCATTGTCGACCACAGAGAGGGTTTTCTCTAAATGAATACGATCAAGTTCACGTATTCCTTCTGCGGCCTCCATCTGTGACACTTTACATGATTCATTATAGGCAGCATAAATGCAGGCATATATGAAACGTTTTTGATGCGGTTTTCTTGGTCCAAGCAAGAATTCCCTTATGTCTGCGTCTTCTTTAAGTAAGGATAAGTGCTGTTTCACATCCTGCAGTGTAGATTTCTGAAGCCAATCGAGGCATAATTTTCCTACACTGTATGTTGTTACTACCCCCGGATGCTGTCTTCGGACGTATCTTGGGTCTGGCCTATGAATAGTAAAGCCCTGAGTTTTATTCAGGAATCTTTCCTGACAGTTGTTCGTGTCTGTGGGCCAGATCAACCATTTGTTTCCAATCGGGATTAGATCTGTTGAGTTGTAGTATATTGTCAACTGTCACCACTGCCTGTGTATTATCATCACTGGCATGTGTTGGTACAGAAGGTGTCTTCATCTCTTTGATCTTGGCTAGTCCAAGACAAGATGTTTGTTGGACAGTTTCATTCAAAAACATTATTTGTTCAGGGATCATACAGGCTCTAAAGAACGCTTCTATCCCCTGCACTTGCCAATCTTTAGTACCCCACACAGTTTTTGTGTCTATTGTCTTTCCATAAGTCGAAACCCTGTCTAGACAGTTGGGCAATAAATGTTGCAGAGTAAATCTGTTTCGTATTTGTTAACATAATTTTCAGTCCTGTTTTGTTTACAATTTTATAGTAAAACGTTTCTAATTCAGATGTATTGTACCCTGAAAAATATGGAAACTTGTTAGCAAATGTTTTTGAACAACCGTGTGGTGGTGTAGGACAATGCTCCCATTGGTTAAACATAAACACATTTCTAGGGTATGCAGATTTATGCAAATAATGACCATAGTGGTTATAGCAATACAGCTTTTCATAGTCTGATGAACCCTCTAAATATTCATTTTTAGAAAATGCAGCAGATTTTTCTAGGTCAAACATTGTCGTTAACAGTCTCAAAGTCCCAATCATCAGAATAGGTACTGGACGAAATTAGATCACTTAGTGAAATTTTAAACAAATGTGGAATGTTCAATTGTTCCGTCGGTCCGAAGATATCAAAATCTGTTTTGTCCCACACTATACCATCCTGTATAGGAACAGCTGTGATGTTCACTGATGACAAGTCTCTTGCTTCACGATGGGAAGATTTATGAGGTTTCAAAAGTACGTTCATGTCTTTTCCTTCAGTATTCACATGGATGTATCTGCCACTTATAAGCACGCTCACAGTTGTAACCAAAGCTAGCCAGAGCAGGAAAACAAAAAGGCCAGATGTAATCCAGAGTTCAATCCATGGAGAAACCAAATAAGTCTTTTTCAGAAAGTGAAGAAAGTCTTGTACTTGCTGCTTGAATTTCAATGATGCTGGCGTCGTTTCAGGTTCACTCTGATCTACTGAGAACGTATCAAAGTTAATGAAATAGCCAGAAGCAGTTCTGTCAATTGTTGGAATTGCATCAGGATTTGTAGAAATCGCTGGAACCAGTTGATCACTCGCTACATTGGTGTAGACAGGTGTATTTGGATGAACTGTTACTTGGTTTTCAAGAGGGATGAGTTCCATTGCATTGTTGCTTAGTCCTTCATCTGTTACAGCTGAATTCTCGATTGTTATCAGTCTTTCAGTCTGAACCTCTTGGATAGTAGCGAGAGGAGTTCATCTGCTACTAGGTCTGAGTCCACGAGGCCTACTATTTAGTATTGGCCACATACTGTGGTTTGATGAGGTCGATGGGCACAAATCTTTTCTCCTTTCTTCCAGCAAGGGGCGGCAGAAGTACTGTTCTTGTTCCTTGAACTGCTAGGACAGGTACTGGTTGTCTGTAAGAAGGTCCAAATTCCTTCTTGTCCGCAATCTTTTCTCTGACTAGATCCCCAACTTTTGGAATCCAGACAGGCCTTGCTGGGACCGCCGGTTTTCCCCAGTGGTGGTTGGCTGTAGGAATACGTTGCTTTGTTTCGTTCTTAACTCATTCAGGTCCTGTAAAACAGCCAAACGATCTTTGATATCAAACGTTTTATTTTCCACCACTGTGCCTACGTGATCGAGGTCTGGTATCCACATTCTTGTCCCAAATAGGACCTCATATGGAGTGACCCCCCCCTAGAGAACTTCTTGGCAGGTTATTCAATGAGCGTTGGACCCCATAAAGATGTTTGACCCACCAATCACCCGAACCTAATACTCTAGCTGTTATAGACTGCTTTATGTCCCGGTTTTTCCTTTCCACAACCGAATTTCCCTCAGGATGGAATGGAGAGGAGTACCGCAATGCAACGCCCAGACTGGCCATGGCTTCTTTGTAAGCCCGAGAGCTAAACACAGGGCCCTGGTAAGAATGTAGCGTGCCTATTGCGTATGTGCCGATAAAGACTTGCAAATCTTTTATAACAGTTCGAGCGTCAGCCGAGCGCTGAGGCCATATCCATAGGAACCTTGATTCAGTATTTGTGGGATTGCACTTGTCCAGTAGGACGCAGGCGCGTAGATAGTCTAATGCTGTCTAACAATGGTGTCTGTAATGGGCGGCTACATTACGTAGCATGGTGCCTGGTGGCTTCCTTGCTGTAATTTACAGTCTAAGCAGTTATTGATGAATGTGTATTTCTGTATTCATTCCAGGCCACCAGTACATCTCTTTTAACGTCAAAATTGTTTTAGAGATCCCTTGATGTGACAGACCCTCCCCCAAATGTGTTTCATAAATCAAGGCTGCTCTACGTTCCATGTTTGGAATTACCCTATCCCCCACTCCAGGGATTCGAGCAAAAGGAACGTTGTTCGCATCAATTACATAAGAGTACTTGAGTGGAAACTTTTTTGGTAACGCTGCACTGCTGCCCTTGCTTTAAGCATTGACAGCCAACATTATCTCACCGTCTATTTTTGTTTTTGAATGAGTGATCGCAGCTACGGAAGCCGTCTGAACAGCCCCTTTGCGGCTTCGTCAGCCAATGAATTCCCTGCAACGTGAACGCCATCACGTTGATGACTCAGTGTGTGAATCACGTGAGCCTTTTGTTGTTCGTTTTTTAACTGAACTACTTGTTCCCAAAGCATTTTGTGCTTTATTGTGCCACCTTTCGCATCTTTGAAACCATTTTCAAGCCAGTTTTGTATATATTCATTATACGACTGAACACAGTAAAAGGAATCGCACACTATCAGTGTGGGGAATTCTCGATCTGTACTTTCAAGTGCCAGTTTGAATGCTTGTAGTTCAGCTCGCTGAGCTGTACAATCTCCTAGAGACTGGGTTTTTGTGACCATAGGTCTGAAGATGCCATCTCACATGCAACCTTTAACAATTGCACACGCTGCACTGTAAGCTTGCTTACTCCCTGTTGCGGGTTGTGCGGATCCGTCAGTGTAAATTATGAATTCGTAGTGATCGAGAGGCAGAATCTCAGTGGGCAGAGGACATTCTTGTTCATATTGCAGGAATGCTTGTTTTTTTAAATCTGGATCAAAAACATATTCAACATCTGTTGCAGCAAGAGAATTAACCCATTGTATCCATCTTGGATGTAATGCTTTAGCATTTGGAATTCTTGCTTTTGTGACCGCTTCTAAAGCTGGTACTGGGGTTACGACAATAATGCGTTTCCCTTGGGCTAAGGCTTTCTTTTGCTACAGCGGTTTGAACTGCTGTTAGAATATTTTCAGTTGAACTGAAGCGCATTTCCGCTTGTGTACACAAATGAGATTTGTATGCAATTGGTATTTTCTCACCCTCATTGAAGGTTAAGTAGGTGAATCTGCATTGACCCGAAATTATTCGGATCACCAAATTGCGTTGACTTACGCGTGTTTGTAAGTGATTTGTTGCTAACATGTTAGCCTGTAGTGAACGCAAGATTTCTGTGTGTTCGTGTCCAATTCTTGATTGAAAAATCAGGTTTGATTAATGCGTATAGAGGTTTAACCCTTTCTGCGTAGTTTAGAATGTAAGTTCTACCAAAGTTTAGGAAACCCAGGATGGATTGTAAGTTTTTTGCGTTTTGGAGGTTGGAGCAGCGCACATTTCTCTAGAAAGTTAGCTGCCAGGCTCTTGCCTTCACTTGAAAGCTCATATCCTAGGAAAAGGACATTGAGATGGGCAATTCGGGACTTTTTAAAGTTGAACTTGTAGCCCTCAGAGGTGAAGCCCAGTATAATGGTGCTCATCCTATTCAAGTGTTTATCCAGGTCATCGTCTGTCAGATAGATGTCATCGACATAGGACAATGCCTCATTGTCATAAATTTGTAGTAACTCCGTTACCCACGCTGAGAATAAACCTGGGCTGTTCTTGAACCCTTGTGGGAGTCGACAAAATTGACGCTGGGTACCCATTATGGAGAATGCTGTTAAGTACCTGCTTTCAGGTGCTATGTTTTGACAAAAGAAACCATTTGAGATGTCTAATGTTTTGTATTTTTTACGCACAATGTTATTCATTAATGCTGTGCTATGTGCACTTTGCACTGCAAAGGTTTTAGAACAAGTGTTTAGGTGTCTGTAATCCAAAACTAGACGATATGTATTGTCTGGTTTGGAGACAGGAAACAAAGGATTGTTCATTGAGGAGGTGCATGTTACAATTACCCCTTGGTATTCAAGTTGATCTAAGATCTCCCTGACCTGTTTTTTAGCTTCTTGCTTTATTGGATACTGCCTTTGTGCAGTTGGTTCATGTTTCAGTTGTATTTTATGGTGAGGGGAGTCCTCATCCCATCCTACATGATTTTTATATAATGCTGGGGCCTGGGCTACTGCCCATTTTCTGGCATATGTATATTTTAGGTGAATTGGAATATGGTTGGCGAAGGCAGGCATAATAATGTCCTCGCCGTGTGGGCACTCCCTGACAAATTGTGGTGGCCAGTCTTTTTCTGCTAGAAGTATGTCATAGCCCCTTGATAGTCTTTCCCAAAAAGTGCTTTCACCTGTCTAGGTATGTCTCCCTCCATCCGGAGTGTTTCATATAACTTTTGTGGAGTACTAACCCTGGTGTCTACAGTCTCAACTGTAATGTACTCATTCAAGTCCACTATCTCCAGAAGTTCCTTCAGGTTCTGGCGAGCTATTGTGACTTCTGCTACACTGTCCAGCATTGTCTGAGCCCATTCTCCGTTCTTGAGTTGTGTTCTCAGTATTCTCGGCATGTCTGATCTTCAGACCTGCTACTTTCTTTTTGAAGAATTGAGGTTTTGTTTTGTTTTTCGTAGCGTGTTTTTCTTCTTTGGATTTTACGCGTTCTTCTCTGTTCTGACCGTCCTCTTCTTTCCGAAGTCTGTGATGAGATCTGAAAGGGACGAGAGGAACGTGTATCAGTATCTTGATACCTGTCAGGTTTTCTCAAATTATCCCTATTCCTGAGGTTATACCTCCTTTCAGAGGGCTCCTTTTGAGGAGACCTACCTCAGAGATTGAGAACGTTTCTCGTTTGAATTTTGTTTTAGTCTCCCACTTCTTTTTAGAAGATGTAGGAGTTTGTTTAATTGAGTCCTTCTCAGGACTTTCAGATAGTTTCGGCTTCACTGGTCTTCCACCCAAACTATCTCTGCCTAATTCTGCATAAGATTGTTAAATTATTCTGGGTAGTTCTGTCTGATGTTCTGTAACATCGAATTCCCTTAATTTTTGGCGGATCGCCACTGCTGCTGCCTCCCCTTTAATATTAGATAATATTGTTGAGACCTGGTCGAAATTATTCAGTAATTTCATACCTAAATTTAGAGCAGGCTCTGCCCCATATTCGTTTTGAATTTGTTTCAGGACATCTGGGATTACTGCAATTGACGGAATACCATGTGTTTTAGTATAGATGGCAGCAAAGACTGAGCCCCAAGTGGTGCAGTCTTCCAGTTGTGGTGTGATCCCCATCGGTAAACTGATTGTTAGGATTCTGTTTTTCTCATACGGGCTAGTATTTGGAAATACTGCTTCGATTTGAGTAATTTTTTTAGCTATCCAGAATGGAATTTGCTCACGTTTTGTGGGCATTTTACCCATGACTGCGTAGAGTCTGTGGTGTAATTTTTAGTGTATTCCCCTGTTGGGGAGTTGGATTTGGAAGTGTCAGTGATTGCTGGACTGTGAAAGTCTGCATGACATATTGGACCAGTTGTCTGTAGATTTTTATTATTTCTTGTAGTTGAACAAGTAGTTCCTCGTCTGACATTTCTTCAATGTCGGGATGAGGTGTATAGCCGGCTAGAATCGGCCATGTTGCTCCTGGTCTACCTAGTGGACCGAGCCTGGTAATGTTTCTGTGATGTTTTAGGGCGCCTTTAAACCAGAGCTGATGCTCCTGGTATGTTAGTGGAATTTCAATATCCTCGAAAGGAATATGTTCCTCTGGTGGATCATCTTCTTTGTAGAAGTGAAACATGTGTGTTACTGGATTGGATTCAGGAAATATTACCCATGAATAGAATACCTCTGTCTGAAAAGATTCGTGTGCCTCTATCACAAACTGCTCTACCGCCTCTTGGTGGTAGGCCATGTTTTATGAGTTTTAGAGTGATGGCTCTTCTTAAGTTTGGATGGATGTCTATAACACCCTCCTCGGTTTCAATAAAACCTTTCTCTGAGAGAAAAAGCATGACTGAGTTACTCAGTATCTAGCGTTAAATTACTGCCTTGCCCCACGTTGGGCGCCATGTAGTGTAGCTCCTATTTCCCTAATAGGCTCTGCGCATTGGAATAATATCCCCTATAGGTTTGACATAGGACTAAGGTCAGTATGTCCCTATCGAGTATATTAAAGTTAATTACTTGTGCCAGCTAGCTCAGAGGCCACTAGAAACTCCTTGGATAACAAGCGGGGAGTAGTTTCTGGCAGCCGCAAAATATGACCACTTTGTTTCCCTTTAGAATCAGAACGTGTCCCAGAGTCGTGGAAACAATAGATAACTATTTCACTCCGCTCAATCGTGCATGCTTAGTTTTCCTCAAAGTTACACAGAAAGAATAGACTGGCGTTTCAATAAAAGATTTATTGAACAGTCTTTTTTCGTGTAAGTTAAATGTGCTGTTATGATCACAAGACAGTATGCAAGATAAATAATGTACAGCGTAAGCAGTAGAAATAAATAATACTGCGCTAGCATGATCTTTAGTAGATATTCATTTGCATAAATAAGACTAAAAATGCGAGTACTCATACGATGCGTTGCTAAGCTAGTTCTACCCCAATGTACCTAACCTAGGTGTAGGGAGAGGTATGAAGTAGGTGAAGTATTCCTTACTATGGTATACTAAGAGTATGGTAAGTCTAGTATGCCAAGTATGCCAAGAGTCCCTCTAGGTTCTAGTCCGCTCCATACCTTAAGAATGAGAGGTAGGAATCTCTTGCTAGATTCGAACTCCAACACCCTGCAAGGGAAGTCAGATCACTGGAAGCTGGACTCTCTGCGTGCAGGGATGACAGCGTCTTCTCAGTGCGTCAGGCCGGGAAACGGGCTCCTCTGAAGTCGAGGTCTCCTCTAGTTTACAAGGGCTAGGGAAGGTATATTTATACCTGAGGTACCTCAGAATGTTAGCATTGACGTGAATCGGACAGCGGAAGACGTCATGAATGAACCCCTAAGGTATACTGGTTCATGCATAATATGAGTCCTTGAAGAAATCAATAGTCCTGTGCTAGGGGAAACTCCCGAAGCCTAAGGGTCTGTTCTTCAAGAACTCGTTGTGACGTTAGGGTGGACGGATGTCGGAGACCATGCCTGTATTTGGAGTGCACGGTTTAATGCCTAAATAAGGACTGGGATTTCATGCCTATATAAGGGCAGGGCGAATTGTGCCTATATAAGGACATTTTACAGGAAAGCCCGTGTATGGACACCCTAAGAGGAATACAACAGATTCTCCTTCTATGCTCCCTCCAGACATCTGCGCTCTATGGCCCTTCGCCTCGCCCAGGTCCCTCGATTTAAATACCAGAGGCTTGGAGGTAGGTCTTTGGCTCAGAAGGCTGCTGTTGCTTGGAACGCCCTTCCCCTTACGCAACATTCAGGACCCAGTAGTTTGCAGGAAAAACCTGAAAACATACCTTTTTGTTTAAATCCACACCTCCACCCCTCATGGCTTCGCGCCGGGACACTCAAGAGTATCCGCGCGCGTTACAAATTAAAGTAACATAACATAACATCACCTCTTCAAGGCAGCCTGGCTAATCCACTTAACTCTGACCAATCAGGACAGACCACTGGAAGGCTGAATCTGGACTTACAAACAAGAAAGTCTTAACTTCTTGTCTGTACATTTTAGGAGAAATTCAACAATATGGTATTGTTGGATTTATCACTACCATTCTGGTAAGTCTTTGAATGGAAGTTCTATCATTCTCCTGTCAGGAGTTATTAGTTAATAACTTCTTGCCATGTTAACCTATGTGGCATGGGATTTGCAATGGGAAAAATGACTTGGGCCATTTTTCCAGCCCCAGGGCTTATAAAAACATATTTTATAAGTATTTTGCTTATATCTACAGGACCCCCACCCCATGGGACAACTAGGGGAGACTTTAGTGGCTCTGAATCTGTAGAAATATTGCAGATCTTCCCTCCACAGTGCTCCTAGCATCGAAGTCGAATTTGGGCAGCACTTTATCACAATGTGGGGAGTGAAAGGTGAAATTTCACTTAACCCAGGGCATATAAAACTCATTTTATAAGGGTCCACCTTATAGATACCTGACCCCCCACCCCTGGGACACCTAGTGGAGACCCTGGGGGTTCCTAATATGCCAAAACATTGTAGGTTATCCATTTGTAAGTGCCCCAAACACCAAAGTAGAGTTTGGACACAATTTACTTTGTAAAGGCAGTCATGGAACCCAGGGCTGCTTTTAAACTGACCTCAGGCTTCAGCAGTGCACACATGCAAGTGCAGAAAAGGCTGCTGGCCTCTAAACTGCCATGCCTTACTATATACTAGGGACTGATGGGTAGTATCTGAAAGAGACACGTTAGTGATAGATTCCTTACCTTAGAATATCCCCAGGCGTCAGACTGGATCCGGAAAGTTTTTCGTCAGCAGTACCCCTGCTCGTTGGTAGGTGGCGTTGTGCGGCTCTGCGTTCGTCGCTGGCGTCGTAAGCGTCGAGATGACGTCACGGAGACTACTTAGGCGCCACCCATGCGCGCTGACGTCAGTTCTTTTTCTTTTTACGCGCCAGCAAGCGCAGATCCGGTTAGAGCACATACCCTAGTCATTTTTTGACTAATTTCTTTTTGGGACTTTGTCCTACTTCTTTTGAGTCTTTGACTCCTGGTACCACGTAGGGATGCCTCGGTTTAAATCCTGCGGGGCCTGCCGCCGTACGATGTCGGTGGCTGACCCCCATGGCGTCTGTTTCTACTGTCTGGAGCGCGACCATGACTTCCGGTCATGTTCCCGACTGTCTGGCCATGGCTCCGAAGGCTTTGCGGGAGCGGTCCAGAAAGCTGCTGGAGGCCGACAGTCGTCTCCGCACCGTTCGAGATCCAGGGGTCGCTCGAGGGACCGACCGCGGAGCCATCATCGCTCCTCGGGGTCCACGTCTTCACCCTCGGAATCGGGTAAGAGACGTCACAAGTAACAGTCGAAGAAGCGCGTACGCTCTCCGACCTCCCCCCGTCGGTCTCCGGACGCGGACGAGGGGCCCAGGGGTCCTTCCCCCACGGCTCCGTTGGAGCGTGTGAGTCCCGCGGCCTACACGCCCTATCCGGGTCCGTTGGAGGCTCCGGCCCAGGTGCAAGAGTTTCTTGCCGCCATGGGCTGCCTTTTCAGGCCTAGGGCTCCTGCCGGCGCGCCTTCGGGCCCCGCGGTCCCTATTGAGGGCCCCGCGGTCCCTATTGAGGGCCCCGCGGTCCCTATTGAGGGCCCTTGCTTGCCACCGGCGCCGTCGGCGGCCCCGGCGCCGCAAGGTCCTCCGCCGGCGGCTCCGGCCCCGGTGCCGCTAGGTCCTCCGCTGGCGGCTCCGGCGCCCCCTGCGGCTCCGTTCCCAGCGCCGTACAGGGTTCCGTCGTCCCACCTCCTAATTGGGACATTGAGCCGGATCGGCGCCGTTCCCGTTGGAGCGGAGGACTCGGAGGATGCAGGTGGCCTTGACCTCTCCTCTGAGCCTGGGTTTGTGTCTCCTCCCACTGTCATGGAGGAAGGCGCCACATACACTGTGGTGCTCCGTAGAGCAGCTGAGGCTCTTGACCTTGACCTGCCTACTGTTACCCTCAAAACTAACCTCCTTACTAAAGTGCTTCAGCCGGCAGCAAGTTCCATAGAACCTCTGCTTCCGTTCAATGAGTCCTTGACCGATGTTTTGATGGGCACCTGGTCTAGGCCAGCCACAAGGGTTCCTGTGGATAAAAACGTGGCCAGGCGTCACCGCTCGGCCCGGGTGACCCTGCCCTTTTAACAACTCCTCCGACACCGGAGAGCCTGGTCATTCAGGCCTCCACTTCCCAAACTGCATTCCCTGCCGCTCCGCCAAATACGGAATCGAAAAAGCTGGAGCAGTTTGGCAAAAGGTTGTTTTCCTCTGCCAGCCTGAGGCTGCGGTTAGTAAACACTGCATGCCTCTTGGGCCGCTATTCTCACGCAGTGTGGGACACGGTGGCGCACTCTGCCCCAGTGCCCGGAGGAGGTTCGGGCTGTACTTTCCCAAGCTGTTGCGGAGGGGAAGGATGCCGCGAAGTTCGCCATTCGGTGTGGGTTGGACACCGCGGAATCTTTGGGGATACCCATCTCCACGACGGTGGCCTTGCGGCGACAGCCTGGCTGCAGTCCACAGGGTTTTCGGGGGATGTCCAGAGTTCCCTCATGGACACATGCCTTTTGATGGTACTCACCTGTTTGGCGATAAGGCAGACAGTGCGCTGGAGCGTTTTAAGAACTCTCGGGCTACAGCCAACTCATTTGGTCTCTCCACCACACGCCCGGCCACATCTACCTTTCATTCCTCTCGGGCCACGGAAGGGGCGCCCCTACACATCTGTTCAGCCAGAGGCCTGCGCAGAACAAAGCCTCAGTGTGGCCGCAGGCATGGTGCCCGCCGTGGCGGCACAGGGGGCCAGCGTGCGGGTCAGTCCATCTCCGCTCCCGCAGCATCCGCCTCAAAGCCTTCCTAGTCCGAGCTTTGGGGTGCACCCCACGCCGGTGGGCGGCAGGATTCAACATCACCTCCCCCACTGGTGCTCTGTCACTTCATACAGGTGGGTGCTGCAAATCGTCCGAAGGGGCTACTCCCTCCCTCCCCTTCGAGTCTGTTCCCCCCCGGCCATACCACCTCAGTTCCACCGCATGTCGGGGGATCACTTGGCGCTTCTCCGACAGGAAGTCACGGCCCTCTTGGCCAAGGGGGCCATCGAGCGCGTTCCTGGGCCAGAAGTAGGTCATGGTTGTTGTTCCCACTACTTTCTGGTCCCCAAGAAGAAAAAAGGGGGCCTGCGCCCCATCTTGGACCTCAGGAACGTCAATCGCTTCCTCCGGAATGAGAAGTTCAAGATGTTGACTCTGGCTCAGGTCTTGGCTGCCCTCGACCCTGGAGAATGGATGGTAGCGTTGGACTTGCAGGACGCATATTTTCACATTCCCGTCCTGCCGGCCCACCGGCGTTACCTGCGCACGGTAGGCCAGGAGCATTTTCAGTTTGCCGTGCTCCCCTTCGGCCTTACAAGCGCCCTCGGGTGTTCACAAAACTGATGGCGGTGGTCGCAGCTCAGCTGCGCAGGTCCGGGGTGTCAGTCTTCCCCTACCTCGACGACTGGTTGTTCAAGGCGGGCTCGCCCCAGGCAGTCGTCACCCACCTTCAGACTACGGCCGACCTCCTGCATTTGCTGGGGTTCTCCATCAACGTGCCGAAGTCGCACCCGAGTCCCTCTCAGAAGCTCCCCTTCAAAGGAGCGGTTCTGGTTTCGACGCAGTTTCGGGTTTATCCTCCCGAGCAGCGAGTCCGGTTTATTCAAGCTATGATTCCGATCTTTCGGCCTCTATCCCGGGTTTGTCAGGATGACCCTCCTGCTCCTGGGCCTGATGGCCTCCTGCATTCTGCTAGTGCAACATGCCAGGTGGCATATGCTGGCTCTGCAGTGGGACCTGAAGTTCCAGTGGGCACGGCATCAGGGCAACCTGTCCGTTCATGTCCAGATCTCGGAGGGCACTGCACAACAATTGCAGTGGTGGCTCACGAGTCGCGACTGGGCCAATGGCAGATCCTTCTCCCTTCCCCAACCGGAGCACACAGTGGTGACGGACGCGTCCCTCCTGGGATGGGGGGGCCACTTGGGAGAGGCGGAGATCAGAGGCCTCTGGTCTCCGGCGGAGTCCCGGCTCCATATCAATCTTTTGGAGCTTCGGGCGATCCGACTTGCACTGGAGGCATTCCTTCCCTCTGTCCGGGGAAGTGTAGTGCAGGTGTTCACGGACACCACCGCCATGTGGTATTGCACCAAACAGGGCGGGGTGGGGTCGTGGACCCTATGTCGGGAGGCTCTGCGCCTCTGGACATGGCTGGAACATCAAGGCATTACCTTGGTGGTTCAACACCTGGCAGGTTCTCTGAACGCCAGGGCGGACGACCTCAGCCGCCGGTGCTTCATGAATCACGAATGGCGTCTGAACTCGAACGTGGCGCAAGGTCTCTTTCTGCAGTGGGTAGAGCCTTGGTTACATCTATTCGCCACCGAACAGAACGCGCAATGTCATCAGTTCTGCGCGTTGGAATTTCCAAGGCGGCACTCCATCGGCGACGCTTTTCGTCGCAAGTGCAGCTGCGGTCTGTTGTACGCCTTTCCGCCTATACCACTTCTGCCCAGAGTGCTGAAGACGATTCGGCGCGACCGGGCCCAAGTCATTCTTGTGGCTCTGGACTGGGCTCGAAGAGTTTGGTATCCCGAGCTACTCAGTATGAGCGTAGATCCCCCGATCCGTCTGCCTCTTCGGGAGGATCTTCTGTCGCAGCAGCAGGGGACGGTCCTCCACCCGAACCTGTCCAGCCTCCACCTCCATGCGTGGAGATTCAGCGGCAACAGTCCACAGCTTTCGATCTTCCTCCCGAAGTCTGTGATGCCATTCTGGCAGCCAGGCGTCCCTCCACTAAGACGGTATACGCCTGCAGGTGGAACAAGTTTGTGGCATGGTGCACAGCTAAGTCTGTGGATCCCCTTTCTGCCCCTCTTTCTGAGGTCCTTCTGTTCCTGCTCTCCTTGGCCCAGCAGGGCTCTGCTCTGGGCACTATCAAAGGTCATCTTTCGGCCATCTCCGCCTTTCTCAGGCTTCCAGCTCAACCTTCTCTCTTTAAGTCCCTGGTTGTTAACCGTTTCCTGAAAGGCATTGCACACACGTTTCATCCCGTGACTTTTATAATGCCTCAATTGGACTTAAATCTGGTCTTGACCTATCTGATGTGCGCTCCTTTTGAGCCCCTTCATAACTGTCCTTTACGTCTTCTTACTCTAAAGACGGCTTTCCTGGTAGCGATCAACTCTGCCAGAAGAGTGAGTGAGCTCCAGGCTCTTTCTTCCAAACCTCCATTCCTTTCTGTTCATCCGGACAAGGTGGTTTTAAGGACCCGTCCTTCTTTCTTGCCGAAGGTTGTCACGCCCTTCCACATCGGGCAGACCATCACTTTGCCCACCTTCTTTCCGCCTCCGCATCCTTCAAAAGAGGAACAGAGGCTCCACCGTCTGGACCGACAACGTGCGCTCGTGTTCTATCTGAAGCGCACACATCAGTTCGGGGTGGATGGCCAGCTCTTTGTTGGCTACGTGGGTGCCAAAGAAGGTCGGGCTGTGCACAAACTAACCATCTCTCGGTGGGTCGTTTTGTGCATCAAAGCGTGTTACTCGTTGGCTCAGAAGGAGCCTTCTGTGGGGCTGCGTGCCCTTTCTACCAGGGCAACGGCAGCCACTACTGCCTTGGGATGCGGCGTTCCCTTGCAGGATATTTGTCAGGCAGCTACGTGGGCCTCGCTGCACACATTTGCCAAGCATTATTGCCTAGACAGCCAAGTCCGGAGAGACTGCTTCTTTTGCCGTTCTGTTCTCCGTGACTTTCTGGTGTAATCTATTCGCAGACCCACCACCGGGGTTGGTATTGCTGGGGTATCTATTCTAAGGTAAGGAATCTATCACTAACGTGTCTCTTTCAGATGCACAAGTTACTACTTGTGTAACGATATATCTGTAAGAGACATTAGTTAGTGATAGATTCCTTACCGCCCCACCCATCCTCCCCGTTCTGCGAACTGATTCTAGGGTTAAAGACATCCCTTTCAGGGCCCTAGTTTCATGGCACCAGTGGTCAGTTTCTTGCATGGCTCTGCGTTCCTGGCGCGGAAAGTCGTGTACAGAACTGACGTCCGGGCGCATGGGTGGTGCCTAAGTAGTCTGTGACGTCATCTCGGCGCTTACGACGCCAGCGACTAACGCGGAGCCGCACGACGCCGCCTACCGACGCGCAGGGGTACTGCTGACGAAAAACTTTCCGGATCCAGTCTGACGCCTGGGGATATTCTAAGGTAAGGAATCTATCACTAACTAATGTCTCTTACAGATATATCGTTACACAAGTAGTAACTTGTGCTTCAATCCCCCTGCCCTATTATGTACTAGGGTCTTATAGGGTAGGTCATGCCAATAACAGGGGTACCCCAACCCATAGTGTACCCTAGTGTATGTAGGTGTTTTCACTGTATTCTAAGTGTTTTCAGCATACACTGGCCTTGGTTAGGCAAAGCCCAGGGTCAGTCAGTTACCACCAGTACCAGTCAGCAAAAAGTTGGGGGGTGCCCAGGGCACAGGATGACTTTGCAACAATATGTATCTACCACAATGAGATTATTTAGACATGTAGAGAATCATCAGTCATCATCCAGAATTTTATTAAAAATAGATTGTTTATTGTAGTCATATAAAAATACATATATCTATATATATCACAATAAAACACATTCCAAAAGTCCTTAAATAGCAAAAAAGGCCACGATCTACAGGCCAGGATACCATTTGTGCTCCGGTTCGAACATATTGGTAGAGGATGAATTATTTATTTGCTGCCCCGGAGGTATTGAGACTGATTCAGCCTCGATGTGTATGTGTATCGCATGAGTATCGATCATTTGGAACTGCGTCTGCTTCTCTCTTCTACCATATGGTTGGATGGTGCACTTTTCTTCCCCCTTTAACGTTACAAGTTGGATCGGTGAACGTATCGGTTTAACCTAGCTCCCTTCTCATTCACTAGGCTAGAGGGGAGGAAATCCAGATAAGACATTGGATGTACCCCTTGTTGCCCTATTTTTAGGTTTCGCCTAGCGTGCAGCGCAGCATGCGCTGCTCGCGTAGCGAGATTTATTGGGGTAAAGGTATTTCCTGTAGAGGGACTTCTGTTACCGCCCATGCTTTCAATTGGGCAACGTGGATATTTATTTAAAACCCTGCATTTCGATTGCTTTGTAGGGTTTTTGGTTACCGCCATTTGGCTTTTTTGTGCACGCCCTTGGGAGACAGTCTACGGCTTCCTTCAGATTTATGGCTTTTCTCTTATCTGATGGGGCGTGTTAAGGGAAGGTTCAGGGAGAGTTCAGCAAGCTGAAGCTCCGTCATGCTGCCTTCATGCCTGGGGTTTGTCTGCCAGCTGTTCCTCCTCCCTTTGCTGCTTCATCTGAAAGTGCCTTCCCTGGTGTATATCTCAGCTGTTACATGAGTCAGTCTGGGGCGTTGAGGCATATTTTAGAAAGAGACAGACAACGGAGTTCTCATCCAGGGGATACTCATCAATAGTCATAATCTATGAATAATCCCCACCCACGTGCGGGATCCCGGAGCATATAAAAAAATATATATATGTATATGTATGTGTATGTGTATGTGTATGTGTATGTGTATGTGTATGTGTGTAACATGTTTCCAACATGGCAGAACTGCCGAAATTACATAGGTTTGCATTGTAAGACAAATACCCTCCTAACCCATAAGGAAAAGAGGACATGCACAGAACAATTGTCGTATACCAATGCTTTATTGCCGCAAGGAAAACTTGTAATTGCAGGCATTCGCCTGTAGGCTGCATTGCAGAGCAATAATGAAACCAAGACAAAAAAACTGGCACCTTGCCTTTAAGGCTTCCAAGGTTTAGAGTACCGTGCCTTTAAGGCCTGCAGGAGACCCTCTGCTCCCATCATGCACCACAAGTGACAGTTAGGTCAGTTCTTTTTCCGGCTCCTTCTGAGAGGATCCTGGAGTTTGAGCTCTTCAGTCTTTTGACTGAAAGATAATTTTTTGTTATTTCCTTGGAAATTTCGACAGTTTCTGATACCTAGAGGTATATTCTACTGGTTTTTGTTTTTTTCCCCAAAAGTTTCCAGTCAGAATGCCTGCTTTATTTCGGAAATGTCCTTCCTGTGGCAAGAAGATGGCACTGTCAGATCCACACTCGGTGTGTATTGTGTGCCTTCCATCTTCACACAATCCTGACCAGTGTTATCATTGCCAGAAGTTTTCGAAGAGGACTCTGCGTGACAGAGAACGCATCAAGCTTCATGCCCTACTGGAGAGGGATAGAGACCATCATAGAGCTCCCTCTTCAAGTAAACAACACCGAAAACGGCATGGCTCCACCTCTCCTGAGTCCATAAAGAAGCAGATGCCTGAATGTTCGCCGTCGAGATCGCCGTCGAAGAGGCCGAGGCATTCTTCAACGTCGAGGGACAAGCCAAGTAAGTCGGCGCACAGCACTTCGGGCTCGAAGGCTGTGGGTCCTGAGAGACCGTCCAAAACTCCGTCGACGTCGAGGCTTCCGTCGACATCGAGGCACACTCCGCCAACCTCGAGGGGATCGGTGTTGAGAGACTCGCCGGCGAAGACCATGCCGCAAGGGGACGTACCGACGTCGATAGCACCGTCGAGGTCCCATCATTCGACGTCGAGGAGATCGACGTCATCGAGAAGGGCGACGTCGCGATCCCCCCCCCCCCCCATCGGCGCCGACATCAGGATCCCCCCCAACAACGTGGGCTGTCTATGTCGAGACCTGTGACGGATCATTCGCCGTCGAGGGGATCAGCGGCAGAGTCAAGGGCGACGTCAAAGTCCCCCCATCGACGTGGGCGGTCGAGATCAAGATCAGGGCACAGATCGACGAGGGTGACGCAGACCATGTCGACGTCCCGTTCGATGTCAAGGGACCAGTCATCTCCAGGGCTGAATATTGTACAGATTTCTCCAGAGAGATCTCCTACAGTTGCCGAAAAGAATTTTTGCGGCCTGTCTCCTCGCTGGCTGCAGGGTGTTGGAACAGGTGCCAGCAGAGGTCCGGGCTCGGACCACTCGCGGTCATACGCAACAAGACTTTCTAAGTCGCCTTCCAGAAGACCAAGGTCGCCTTCTACACGCCGATCTCGGTCAGGAGGTCGTCACAGCTCGCATGATCATCCACATAAGAGGAGGCGCTGAACATCTACCTGTTCTTCGTCTTCCATTCGGCACTACTCGCCAACTTTTTCATCTACACCATCTTCAAGGGTTTCTCCTATTGATGACATTGGGACTTTCTCCGACGTACTTGGCAGAGGAGCTAAGAAACTAAATATCAGTTTATGTACTCCTGTGATCCATACATCGATCATTTTCGAGACATTGCACCATCGTACAGCTCCCAGACCTCTGCTACCAGGTTTTTTAGAATCAGCTATGACCACGTTTCTTACTCCAGCCACCTTGGGGTCAGTTCCGTCGATTGCAAAGAAATACAAAGCTCCAGACCAGGATCCCTTGTTCCTTAGGTCTGATCCTCCGGTGGATTCAATCATTGTGGCAGCCGCCAGGAAAGCACACTTCGCAGGCTCATCCGCTTCTGTTCCTCCAGAAAAGGACAGTAAACAAATGGACTCTTCTGGCAGGAAGATGTGCAATACTTCGGCATCGATGAAGATTGCAAGTGCTTCAGCCCTTCTTGGGCGCTATGATAGGTCTCTTTGGGACTCCCTGGCTAGGTTTACCGACAAGCTTCCCAAAGAATATCGACAAGACTTCCATGAAATCTTGCAAGAGGGTGGCTTAGTAGCCAATCAAATCATCAGCGTGGCGGTTGACGCCTCAGATCTCGCCGCACATGGCTATTCGCAGTGCATCTGTTCGCGGCGCTCAGCGTGGTTGCGCCTCACAGGTCTAAAACCGGACGCCCAGAAGAAGATCCTAAACCTTCCTTTTAACGGCTCCTCCTTATTCGGTTCTCATGCTGATGAAGAGATGACAAAGATGAAGACCGAGCTAGATAGTCAAAGCAGTTGGACTGGAGAAGCGGAAGGAGTTTCGAAAACGCTTCCGTCAGAACGACAAGCGGCCCTTTCAACAGAGGGTTCAAACCCCTCAATGGTCCTCCCAAAACCAACAAAAGTTCCAATACCAGCACAAGCGTCCTGGCAGGGGCAGAGGGAACAATAAGCAACAGCAGTCCTCCACCAAGCAGCCTCCAAAACAGTGAGGCATTGCTTCCTCCACACCCGTTCGCCACTCCGGTAGGAGGGAGTATCATTTTCCACCTGGAAGAGTGGGAAGCCATAACAAGACAGATGGGTGCTGAATATTGTACATCATGGTTACTTGCTGAGGTTCAAGACCCCCCCCCCGCCTCCGCAAGTTGCCCCTCATTTGACGTGCCTTCCTCAACAACACAATGTATTGCTACAGGGCGAAGTGTACCCTTCTCTCCAAAAAGGCCATAGAAGAGGTCCCACCTCACCAGCGAAATCAAGGGGTATACTCACGGTACTTTCTGGTCCAAAAAACGATGAGTAGCCAAAGAGTACAGGCCCATCCTCGACCTGCGCCTGCTGAACAGGTTTATAAGAAAAGAGATTTCGGATGCTAGCCCTGCACCAGATTTTCCCACATCTTCATCTGGGAGACTGGATGTGTGCCATCGACCTGCAGGACGCCTAATTTCACATTCCTGTTTCAGTGAAGCATCGCAAGTTCCTCAGGTTCCAGGTGTCTCGACAGCACTATCAGTACCGAGTACTTCCATTCGGGCTCAAATCCGCTCCCCGGATGTTCTCCAAGTGCATGGCGGTGGTAGCCGCTTTCCTCCGCAAGAGGAAAATCTTAGTCTACCCCTACCTAGACGACTGGCTCCTGAAGAGTTCCACACCTTCTCTACTCCAGAGCCATCTCACTTACTGTCTCAACCTGCTTCACTCACTGGGGTTGCAAGTCAACTACAAGAAGTCAGTTCTCAACCCCACGCAGAAAATACATTATCTGGGTGAATCCCTAGACACCGCATCGGCAAGCGTGTGTCCTTCGGAGGAGAGGTTGTCCTCAATGTTGATCAAGTGCCGTGCGCTTCTCAGCACTATACATCCCACAGCAAGGCAGGTGTCATCACTGCTGGGATCGATGGCCTCATGTATCATTGTGCCCAATGCCAGGCTTTACATGCGGCCTCTACAGCAGTCCCTCGAAGATCAATGGACTCAGCACTCAGGCCGTTGGGAAGATCGTGTCTCTCTTCCTCAGGCGGCCAGGGACTCCATCAAATGGTGGATGAAATGTTCACACCTTCTGCAAGGGGTCCCCTTTCACCAGGTACCTCCGACAGACTGTAGTTACAGATGCCTCACTGCAAGGTTGGGGAGCGCACATGGGCCAGCTTCAGGTACAAGGTCTCTGGTCCGAGACAGAGAGAAGTTATCACATCAACTTCCTGGAGCTAAGAGCAGTCCATCTGGCTCTCAAGTCTCTGTACCCGTCCCTACAGTCCAGCTCATTCAGATTCAAACAGACAACACAACAACAATGTACTATCTGAACAAGCAGGGAGGCACCAGGTCACGGGTCCTGTCTCTGGAGTCACAGACCATATGGAAGTGGCTTCTGGCGAGGAGTCTCACGATCGTAGCCGTTCACCTTCCAGGAATCTTGAACATGCAGGCAGATGTTCTCAGCAGAGACTTCGTAGAAGCACACGACTGGGTGTTAAACGAAGAAGTCGCTCAGGACATTTTTCGGCAATGGGGAGTGCCAGACATCGACCTGTTCGCAGACGCGGCAAATACGAAATGCCCTGTCTTCGCGTCCAGATTCCCACAAGGATCACGGGGGAATGCACTTTTGATAGGATGGTCGCAGACATTGCTGTACGCTTTTCCACCACTCCCTCTGATCCCTGCGGTCATACAGAAGTTTTACAGGACCAACGCCAGAATGATCCTGATAGCACCAGAGTGGCCGCGCCAGTGGTGGTATCCGGACCTCCTGCAGCTGTCCGAAGCCCCACACGGGAGGCTTCCCTGTCGCCCGGACTTGTTGACCAAGAACGAGGGGAGAGTATTTCATCCCAACCTCTCGTCCCTGCGTTTGACTGCATGGCTCCTGAAGTCATCCAGTACGGACACTTAGACCTCCCTGCTGATTGTATGTCTATTCTCAAGGAAGCAAAGAGACCCTCCACCAGGAAATCTTATGCTTTCAAGTGGAAGAGATTCTACCTGTGGTGCAAGGACAACCAGTTTGACCCGACTAAGGGTCAGGAGCAAGTGATCCTTCCCTATTTGTTATACTTGGCAAAGTCAGGCCTGCAATATCCCTCCATCAGGGTTCATATAACAGCTTACAGGAAGTCCCCGACCCAGGGTTCATTCTTCCAGATGCCAGTGGTAAAGGATTTTCTAGAGGGTCTCAGGAAGGTTTATCCCCCAGTGAGATCTCCCTCTCCTCCCTGGGAACTTAACATTGTGCTTACGAAACTTATGGGTGCTCCTTTCGAGCCTATTCATAAGGCGTCGTGGCAGCATTTGACCTGGAAGGCTGCTTTTTTGGTAGCCATCACTTCTGCACGCAGGGTGAGTGAGATTCAGGCCCTGTGCTGTAAGGCACCTTATACTGTTTTTCATGCCAATAGGGTGGTGCTACGTACACAACCTTCGGGAGCAAGCTCGGGTCTCGGATTTTCACATCAATCAGGTTATTACGCTGCCCACCTTTATTCCTAAACCTTCAACTCCCCCTGAGAGATCATTACACTCTTTAGATCTCCGGAGAGTGCTGAAGTTTTACCTTGACAAAACTCACACACTTAGGAAATCTGACCGGCTTTTTATCAACTACGGTTCTACTAACACCGGTCTAGCTGCATCTAAAAGATCCATCTCTCGATGGATTGTCTCTTGTATAGCTTTATCCTACCAGTTAGCTAACAAGACCTTACCAGGCAGACCTAAAGCGCACTCTACCAGAGGGAAAGCCTCTACCACAGCTCTCCTTCGCAATGTTCCAATGTCTGAAATCTGTAAGGCAGCCACATGGCGGTCGGTGCATACCTTCACACGTCATTACTGTCTAGATTCTGATGCACAGGCCGATGCCCAGGTGGGGCAGGCCTCTTTGAGGAATTTGTTTGCATGATTGCAATTTGAATGTAATGTTCTGTATACTCCGTTGCTCGTCCGCGAGGTACTGGGTATGGGCTTGCTACTCTATTCATAGATTATGACTATTGATGAGTATCCCCTGGATGAGAAGGATTAGTTACTTACCTGTAATCCTAGTTCTCATCCAGGGGTATACTCATAGTCACAAGCGACCCTCCCTCCTCCCCGGACGAGCATCACTGGAGTTCTTCTATATTATTGCATCCTCTACTCGGGTGTCTCTACATTATACACCGTCAAAAGAACTGACCTAACTGTCGCCTGTGGTGCATGATGGGAGCAGAGGGTCTCCTGCAGGCCTTAAAGGCACGGTACCCTAACCCTTGGAAGCCTTAAAGGCAAGGTGCCAGTTTTTTTGTCTTGGTTTCATTATTCTGCAATGCAGCCTATAGGCGAATGCCTGCAATTACAAGTTTTCCTTGTGGGAATAAAGCATTGGTATATGACAATTGTTCTGTGCATGTCCTCTTTTCCTTATGGGTTAGGAGGGTATTTGTCTTACAATGCAAACCTATGTAATTTCGGCAGTTCTGCCATGTTGGAATTTTTTTTAGGCTGCATGTGTATGTTTCACATGTGTATATATATATGTGTGTGTGTGTGTGTGTATATGTATATATTCACTGAAAAAACCATAGGTTTTAGGGACAGTTATAGTTAGTTGGACATTGCACTCGTACAAAACCCGTGAAATTTCCCCGTTATAGTTAGTTAAGCTAACTATAACTCGCGCCCCCGCAATGCACTGCTGATGACGTCACATATTACATCACTCATGACATGGTCAGTGACATCACTGATGACATCACTGATGACATCACTGATGACATCACTGATGACATCACTGATGACATCACTGATGACATCACTGATGACATCACTGATGACATCACTGATGACATCACTGATGACATCACTGATGACATCACTGATGACATCACTGATGACATCACTGATGACATCACTGATGACATCACTGATGACATCACTGATATCACTGATGACATCACTGATATCACTGATGAAATCATCCAGTGACTGTGTGTTTCTGTAAAGTTTAAATATGTTTAATATATATAGGGAAAGGCGTATTGAAGAATGAGTGGGTGTATAAGTGTCTGAATGGATGATTTAGTGCGTGCGTGACTGACTCTACAAGTGAGTGATTAAACGTATCTTACTGAATGCATAGGTTAGTGACTAAACTGTGTGAATGTCTGTATCCGTCTGTCTGTTGGTGTGTAAGTGGATGCATGGATTTGCGAATAGCTACATGAGTGTCTATATGGGTTATTGATTGGTTCTCTGAGTATCTGTATGGGTGCCTGTGTGTTTGTGTGGGTGGGGTGTGTGTGACTCTGTACATAGATGTGAGTGGGTGATTCACTGGGTGCATGATTTGAAGAGTGCATCTGTGATGGACTGCTTGGGTGGGTGAGTGTGTATGGGTGTGTTAGTGAGTGAATGTATATCTGAGTGGTACATGTGGGAGTAGCTACATATGTAAAAGGCAGTATATATGTGTGTTAGAGTATTTAAATGGCTATAAGTGAGAGTGTGTGATTGTGAGAGTGGCTGTATGGATGCGTGTGTGCTTGTAACAGTTATTGTATAAGAGCGTAAGAATGTGCTAGTATTTGTATGAGTAAGTGAGCTGGTGTGTGTATAACTGTATAGGTGAGTAAATGGGTGTGTGATTAATTTTGTGCATGACTGACTAGGTGTGTGAGTACCTCTATGGATGAGTGGCGGTGTGTGTTTATATAGGTGTATGAGTGCATATGATAGTCCTGTACTGAGTGACTGTACGGGTGAGTGAGTAGATGTGTGTGTGTAGACCTAAATCAGTGAGTAGGTATGTAGTTATTGATATTGGAGTGTGTATGGTTTTGAGAATGGCAGTCTGTAATTTAGAGTGGGTGTATCAAAAGTTATATTAGGGTGTGAGAAGATGCATGAAATTATCATCATGGATGATGTCATCAGTGATGTCACTGACCATGTCATGAGTGATGTAATATGTGAAGTCATCAGCAGTGCATTGCAGGGGCGCGAGTTATAGTTACCTAAACTAACTATAACGGGGGAATTTCACGGGTTTTCTACGAGTGCAATGTCCAACTAACTATAACTCTCCCTAAAACCTATGGTTTTTTCAGTGAATTTGTAAGGTTTTTTAAATGCTAATTTCTAACTATAACGTACCTGAAACCTATGGTTTTTTTCAGTGAATTTCAAAGGTTTTGTAAATGACAATTTTTAAAGGTATTAATTGTTATATTTATTTTTTTATACTGATTTACATTTTTTTAAACTATTTATTTTTAGATATTTTATCTTTTAAATTACATTGTAATTACATTGTAATTACATTACAAAATATACTTTCTCAGAATGAAATACTTTAGTTTAAATACTTTGCAAATAGGCAATAGACTTTTAAGTACAGTAGTTACAGTTGTTGCAATGGGCAACACAATTTCAAACACAAGGCAACATTGAGCTCAATGTGAATTTCTACTTAAATGCAATTAGTTACTTTATGGATTTCTTTTCTAACCACTGGACTGGATCCTAGATTCAGTCCTGGCACATCTCCTGTAAACAGTTGAGTAAAAGCGTTTTGGTTACAGTAGTGATTTTTAAGGAATATTATTGTATTTTAAAAGTTGACACTTAGAAACTTTTTCACATAGAATCACCAATGTTATCCTATGGGAGAAAATTCACTTAGCAGGTAAGTAGTGTTATTGTTACTTTTTCTTACTCCGTGGTGGATCCTGGATCCAGCACTGGTGCATCTCCTGTAAACAGTTAAAGAATGCGTTTAAGTCATACAGGTGATTTTTAAGGAATATTTGTAGTTTGTGAAAATCGACACTTTGAAACTTTTCTGCTGAAAACCAGACAATGGATTCCTATGGACGGAAATACAAGTTACTGTTAAGTACGGTTAGAATTACTTTTCAGGGTCAGTGCTGGGCTAAAAGATGCAGCACTTGGTTCTCTCCTGATAACAGGTGAGTAAATCGGAATTCGTAGTTCTGCTGATTTTAGAGGAATATTTTTAAGTTTCAAAAATCGACACTTAGAAACTTTTTCAGCAAAAAGCAGACAATGATATCCTATGGAAGGAAATTCAAGTTACTGGTAAGTACGGTTAAAATTACTTTTCAGGATTAGTACTGGGCTCAAAGATGCAGCACTGTGGTCTCTCCTGATAACAGGTGAGTAAATCGGAATTCGTAGTTCGGTTGATTTTAGAGGAATATTATAAAGTTCCAAAACTCCACACTTAGAAGAATTTCCAAGTGAAACCAGTCAATGTTAGCCTATGGAAGGAAATTCAAGTTACTGGTAAGTACGGTTAGAATTACTTTTCAGGATCAGTACTGGGCTCAAAGATGCAGCACTGAGGACTCTCCTGATAACAGGTGAGTAAATCGGAATTCGTAGTTCAGCTGATTTTAGAGGAATATTTGCACAATCGTGAAGGAAGGGGGTGGGGCCTGAGGTGACATGTCTGCAAACACGCCCTGTGGCGCGTTTTAAGTTGGAGAATTAATTCATCCTCAATCCTGAGGGTCCCTAGGGGCCAACTAGCCCACCAGGAACCTCCAGTATGCGCCAGAGGCTGCGTTGCAGAGAGGTGTACAGAGGCCACGCCCCTTTTACAACACTCTGCAACGCAGCTCCGTGGCGCTTACTGGAGGTACCTGGTGGGCTAGTTGGCCCCAGGGACCCTCAGGATTGAAGGGGATTTAATTCCCCATCTTAAAATGCGCCACGGGGCCTGTTTGCACACATGTCACCTGAAGCCCCACCCCTCACCACTGTGCAAACGCGCTCCGTGGCGCATTTTAAGTTGGGGGATTAAGTCCCCTTGAATCCTGAGGGTCCCTGGAGTCCAACTAGCCCACCATGTACCTCCAAAAAGTGCCACAGAGCTGCGTTGCAGAGAGGGTAAAAAGGGGCGTGGCCTCTGTACACCTCTCTGCAACGCAGCCCCTGGCGCATACTGGAGGTTCCTGGTGGGCTAGTTGGCCCTCAGGGACCCCCAGTATTCAAGGGGAATTGTTCCTCATCTGCAAACGCGCCAGGGGACGCGTTTGCAGACTGCTGCAGGGTGGGGGCGGGGCCTCCGGCACGATGCCGGTCTTTTTTATTTATTTTTTAATTTTTTTTGTATGGGAGGGGGGTTGCGTGGCCCCCCTTCCGTTGGCCTCTTTTGGCCCCGGGGACCCCATCCCCCGGGGCATCAGGATTTTCATATTTTTTTTAAAAATTAAAATAAAACGGGAAGGGGGCCGCGTGGCCCCCTTTCCCTGGGCCTATATTGGCCCCGGGGACCCCATCCCCCGGGGCATGCCCTCTTTTTATAAATTTTAAATATTTGGAGGGGGGCTGCGTGGCCCCCCTCAGGCCATTTAAGGCCCCGGGGACCCCATCCCCCGGGGCCGGCCTTTCCGTTTTTTTTTCTTCCAATTTTTTTTTAATTTTTGGGGAGGGGGGGGGGGGGGCTGCGTGGCCCCCCTCCCGGGCCAATACTTGCCCCGGGGACCCTATCCCCCGGGGCTGGCCCTCTCCGTGGGGGGGGTCCCCAATCCCCCCACAGTCCCGCCGGCTCCCCGCGTCGCTCGGGAGCCGGCATTGCTTTTCCACATGGGGAGCTGCTAAGATGCACCTCCCCGTGTGGAAAAGCAATCTGCTTTGAATTTTGGAAGAGAGCAGGTTTCCCTGCTCTCTTTTCCAAAATCCAAAGCAGTTTGCTATGACAGGATGGGAGCCGCGAGGCTCCCGCCCTGCCATAGCAAACTACAGTGTGCCGGGGGTAGGCACCCCGGGACACTGCAGGAGCCGGCCCTGTGGGGTGGCGGTCCCCAGGGCCATCAAGGGCTCCAGGAGGGGGGCCGCGCGGCCCCCCCTCCCTTCAATTGCACAGCCCCGGGGAGGTGGTGGTCCCCGGGGCGTGTGGGGGGGCTGGAGCCCCCCCCCACACAGGTTATGAAAAATTAAAAAAAGAAGCCCCGGGGGGTGGCGGTCCCCGGGGCTTGGGGGGCCTTAGAGGCCCCCCATATAAAACATAAACCCACCCCCGCATGCCCCCGGGACTTGGGCCACCCGGGGGCAAAATACAATCGAAGGCGGGATCCGCGCACCCTGAGCGCATCCTGCAGATTTAAAAAAAAATAAAAAAAATAAAAAAAAATGCTTTTTTCTGCCCAGGGGGTCCTTGTGGGACCCCCTGAGCAGACCTAGGGGTCAGGGTGTTTCTACCCTGCCCCCTTTGTGCGTTTTGCGCACTTGTTTCTTGTGGTTTTTTTTTTTTTTTAAATTCGGCGGGATCCGCGCATCCCGCACTTGTTTATGTCCCTCGGTTCTACCGAGGGACAAAATGGCTGCCAACACTTCCTGATTTGGAGTGTTGACAGCCACTTGACAGCCAATTAGCATGCAGCTCGTGATCGGGAGGGTACGCGGACCCTACTCGGCCATAGATATATATGAGACTTTACTTTTGATTTTCTCAGGAACTACTGAACGGATTTACACCATTTAAGCAAAAGGCACGACACTGAACCAAGGGCTACCTCTTTGCCAAATTTGGTGTAATTCCGTTCAGCAGTTCGGGCTGTAGCTGCGACTAAAGGTTCCTATGGAAAAATGAATGGGGAAAACGCGTTTTGGGACCCCCCTTTTCTCGGCCCCGCTTGACGAATCACCCCGAGACTTTCAGGATAGGAGCGGAGCGCCCCAACAAGTTGTAAACTTTCGCGAAGATTCGTCAACCGGCGCCAACGTTATTTCAAATAGAATGTTGCGGATTTCCTATGGAAAATAGGTCCTAACTATAACTATCTACTGGCGACCGCCAGTAGATTATATATATATATATATAATCGACAGCAAAAACCCAACACGGTCCAAGGTACACGAACCAGAGTCTCCACGGCACAGAGGAAATCCACAACTAGGTACTTAAAGGTATTTTATTTTTTCTTGATCACACCATTTGTGCAAACGTGCAAAGGACGGTCAACGCGTTTCGGCGAATGCCTTCAACTGGACCATAGAGTCCTGCCGTCTAAACTGTCCATTTAAAGTGACACTGTGCATAAATCCCTTGTTTGTTTCCATTAAAAACAGACTAGACAGTTAACCCCAGTTTATAAATATTCATGTCGGCTTTTAACTGTTTCCATCTTTCTTTCTGATTTCTTAATTATAATAATCATGATGAAGTATCTTAACTTAAATAAGAAGTTCCAATCAACAAAAATCCAATAAAAACAACCACATCAAGGGAAGAGATGAAGATAATGTGAACAGGGAGTATAACAAAGGAAATATTGGGACGGACGGGAAGATTTCATCAGATTTGAAAGATAAAGGCATATATAAAAACATCATAAAGTACATGTTAAAAGCACATTCAGTAAAATATGAACATTCTATTTCTGTAAAGTACATTTTTTTAAAAAGGGAATGAACAAATTCAATATATTGAAAAACGAGGAAGAGTGGAGTTGATTAAAGATAAGGGAGATGCATTAAGACAATTAGAAAATCAGAATGTAAAAACCTCCACATATCTTCTAAATATTTAAAAATATATATGAAAAAACCCCTGCAAGTCATGGTTCTGATGAATAAGGGAAAGTGACACGTGCATTGTGCAAAGTACAAAGTGCAAATACGCAATGTGCAAAAATTTGCAGTGCAAAGATTAAGTTTCAAACCATTTTCCTTCAAGAATCTTGATTCTTCTGAGATGAATCTCAGATTGAGGAAATAAAGTGACAAATGCATTTGTGCAAATTTACTTTAGAAAAAGGGAGGTCATTTTCCTAAAATTATATTCCCTGAACCATATCTATTAAGTAATTTGTGTCAATAAAATCACTACAGATTTCATGTCTCATGTGGGGTCTAATCAATAAATACTCCTATTCCTCTTATTGTAATCATACCAATACCATGCTTCCACATGTACCACATATATTCCAGTGTTTCCTTCATCTCTTCCGCTACTTATTTCTAGTATCCCTCAATTACATCCCTTTTTCCTCAATGGTACCATCTCACAATTATAACTCATTAGTTCATACTCCCATTATGTCTTCACTTGATGGTGCTCTATCATGTAGGTCTACATGGGTTCGTTGGTTAACTGATATAACTTATTCAGTTCCATAATCCAAAAGTTATGCTGTTAATTCATCTTGCATCATTACAGATGGACATGTAACTCAGCATCCAAATTGTGCCCAAATGGACTCTCTGTTCCAAGTGCCAAGATGAACCTCGATTCTGCTCTTCTTAGGTCCAGGGTTCTGTCTCCTCCTCTTTCATTTTGTTTTATCATCTTGGCACCGAAATACTTTAATTCTGAGTTGTTGCCCAAATGTTTTTCTGAAAAATGTTTTGCCATTGGATATGAGATCTGTTTTTTATAGCCCTTAGATGTTGTAATATGCGAAGTTTTAATTTATTGATAGTACTCCCAACGTAGAGTTTTTTACATGGACATTCTAAAACATACACCACATATTTCGATTCGCATGTGATATGTTCAATAATCCTCTCCTTTTTTCCATTTTGCAATTCATATGTTAATGTATTATGTCCATGTTCACAAGCCTTACATTTGGAACATTTCCAAAAACCAGGTGTTAACCAAGTTCTACTCCCTTTCTCATTATTTGATGTTTGCAAGTGGCTGTGTTAAAAGATCACCCAATGAAGCTGTCTTTCTGAACGCAATCTTTGGAGTTATTGGTAATGTCTTTTTTAATGATTCATCAAGCATTAAGATACTCCAATGTTTTTTAATGATAGATCTTATACTTTTGTTTTCCACATTGAAGTCTAAGATTAAACGAGTCACATCTTCTTCTTCTACTTGATTATGGTTTGTCAATAAGTCAGATCTCATTTTTCCATTTACTTTAGTTTTAGCACTTTTAATAACACCCGATGGATAGTTCCTAGCCAGGAACCTAAAGCTGGTTTCATCTAGGTGTTGCTCAACATCAATATCTTCTGAGCAATTCCTCTTTACGCGCAGCATCTCTCCATATGGAATACTCCACTTTAGATGTTGAGGATGTCCACTGTTCGCATGGAGGATGCTGTTTGTGATGGTGGCTTTCCTATGTATTTTAGTACAGAGCTTCTGTTCTTGTGTAAATACTTCTACATCTAAATATATTACATGTGTTTTGCTGCACATTGATGTGAAGGATAGATTATAATCATTTTGATCCAAACTCTGTATGAATTCGTCAAGAACCGATGAGTCTCCTTCCCATATCACGAACAAGTCGTCGATATATCTCATCCAGGTCTTGATATTCAGCTTGTACCTGCTCTGTAAAATACCTTCTTCCCAAACCGCCATGAATAGATTCGCGTAAGTTGGGGCAAATGCCGTCCCCATAGCTGTGCCTTGTCTCTGGAGAAATATTTCCCCATTAAACAGAAAAACATTATGCGTTAAGCAGTAGTTCAACATTTCCATAATCATTTCAGAGTGTTCTATATATATATATATATCCCTGGACTTCGCCCCACAACATCCACTCCTGGACAGACGAAAACAGACCCTATGAGGTGCAATGTGTGATTTATTCCAAACGAACGCCCTGCACCATCGCCATTGAAAGCCAGTGTTGCGAGTGCGGCTCATGTCTTCCCGGGAAAGGGGGAGAAAGTGTTTGAATATATATATATATATATATTTTCCAAACCTCTATATAGAAGTAAAGGTCGCACTCCAGCAGTATTCTTCCAAAAGCATAATTTATTCTTAAATCATTTCTTCAATGGTCAACACAGATCAACCAACGCGTTTCGGTATCTCCATATACCTTGATCACGGTTAATTAGTCATGTGATTGCTTACTTTTTAAAAAGGCCCCCTTCACAGGAAGCACTGACATAATTTCCTGTTTGTTTCTAGGACTACTGCATTGATTTCTGGGAGATGTAGTCCTGTATTTTACAACCAAAATATTTACAAACAAAACATGCAGGAAACTTTTTTTAAAACTTTCACGAGGGTCCTATTACTCTTTGCAACACTGCGCCACAAAAAATAGACCGGAACAACGCAGTGGCCAAACATATAGAGACACATCATAACGCAAACTGGAAATCCTTGAAATTTTATGGGATCGAGACTGTACCGGTTAATACACGAGGTGGCAACCGGGAAAAAGATTGCGACAAAAAGAGTCCCGGCATATCTTAAATTTCAGAACCATGACACCTTTTGGTTTGAATCAGTCAGAGGAACTTTATATACATTTGTAAAAAACAAAAGTAACAAGTCTTAAAAGTCTCCAATAATGCAACAGGAGAGAAATAAAACATGTCTATTTGGTATGAAATCACATGGTTTGGAGCACATGATACCTGGGTTAGAGCATGTCAGGAACCCAAAAAAACCTACTGAAGGGAACCAGAAAAGCAATAAATAAATGAAGCCCAATTGAGGGTCTTGACAAAAGGGTATGAACCTCCTGGTGACATCCCTTTCTAAACTACAAGTGACAGTGAATATACAGGAGGCGAAGGAAAGGCTAACTTGCCCCTGATACGAACTCTTGAAGCATCAAGATAGTAACATGTGATATGCCATAAATGACTAACGTGACATGTAAAACAACAAAAAAACAAAAAACAAATACTAATCAGTGTTGCAAAGAGTAATATGACCCTCGTGAAAGTTTTTAAAAAAGTTTCCTGCATGTTTTGTTTGTAAATATTTTGGTTGTAAAATACAGGACTACATCTCCCAGAAATCAATGCAGTAGTCCTAGAAACAAACAGGAAATGATGTCATAGTGCTTCCTGTGAAGGGGGCCTTTTTAAAAAGTAAGCAATCACATGACTAATTAACCGTGATCAAGGTATATGGAGATACCGAAACGCGTTGGTTGATCTGTGTTGGCCATTGAAGAAATGATTTAAGAATAAATTATGCTTTTGGAAGAATTCTGCTGGAGTGCGACCTTTACTTCTATATAGAGGTTTGGAAAATATAAATTGCGGTGTGGTTCAACCGCGTTGTTTACGCACCTTTCAGAGCGCCTGAAATCCGGGAGAAGTGAACCGTTGTGGTATATATATATATATATATATATATATATATATATATATATATATGTGTATATATATATATATATATATATATATATATATATATATATATATATATATATATATATATATATATATTTTTCAAACACTTTCTCCCCCTTTCCCGGGAAGACATGAGCCGCACTCGCAACACTGGCTTTCAAAGCATTTATCGAGCAGCTACGGGCAGTCCTGACTCGTTTCGTTCAACATTGAACTTTCTCAAAGGTGAGCCCTGGCAGCAGGAACAGATTACAAACCACGATTGCAATTTAAACAATTTCGGCCCTCTAGTGGACACCCTAATGGGTGTTGTTCTTAGTGCATGCTGGAATTTGTGGTTTTGTAACAGTCACAATATATATATATATTCTATATGCTCCGGGATCCCGCACGTGGGCGGGGATTATTCATAGATTATGACTATGATGAGTATACCCCTGGATGAGAACTAGGATTACAGGTAAGTAACTAATCCTTCACGACTATATGGTGACTTTCATTAATGTTCGCGTGTACCATTGTTTGACTTGTTTTGCTTCTATTTATTTAAACTAAGTTCTTCGACGGAAACATCAATAGTGTGCCCATTTTCCGTGGCAAAATTTAAGTTAAATCAGGTATATATGGGTGAGTCTGTCACGGTACCGAAAGCACCGCATTATTCCAGGAGTGCGCCTGCCACGCTATGGGTAGCACTGCATTATTCCTGGGGTGTGTATCATGATACTGAAAAGCACCACATTATTCCAGGAATGTCTCTGCCACTTCACCTTAGAGCACCTCATTATTCTAGGAGTGTCTCTGCCACAGTACTTGAATGCACCACATTATTCCAGGAATGTTTCTTATCCACTTCACTGTATAGCACCGCATTATTGCAGGAGTGTTTCTGTCACAGTACCAGAAAGCACTGCATTATTCAAGGGGTGCGCCTGCCATGGTACAGGAAAGTATGCCCCCTGGAGAAGCACAGTGGGGAATGTCTTGGCGTGTTGGTGCGCCAACCGGGCCCTGATTCGGAAAGACGGGGGCACGGGGGTGCCGGAGCTCTCACATCCATTCCACTGTGTTCTCAGTCGGGAAGCGGCCCTGCCTTGGAGTTCTTCACTCTATTTTCTCTCTTTCGGACTTCGAATGAAAGGCAGACTTTAAGTGCACAGGTGAGAGGGTTACTCGCTATAGAAGTTGCATTTTTTACTGCATCATGCCGTACTCTTTTGCAGAAGGCTGTTCACCACATGTTTGGGGCATCATGGGGCTGGTGCTGGTGCCCACTGTACCCCTGTCAGAGAAGCCCCTCAGACTCGAAGCAGAGGGGTCAAGTGCAGCCTCCCAGGCCGTGTGGCACTGGCTAACAGGTTAAAGAAAAGCCTCCAGCATAGACTCATGGGCTGCCGTCCTTTTACCTGATTTCATCTGTTTACAAACATCACGGCTCCAACACACAGAATAAGCAGATGGACATATGCGGTGATGGCCAAGGCGTAAAGGTAGCCTGACCCAGTAGTGCTGCGTGTATCTCAGCATGCAGAACGTGTCTCTTATTACACGTATTCATATAGCGCACAGATGTAGTATGAATCTGTTAAAGACCCACAGTTCACCCAGCTCAGTCGGCTGCAAGCAATAAACGCTTCAAAATGGCCTTCATCACCTTCTCCGAGCTCCTTGCAGATAAGCCTGTTGTGGAGCAGATACCAAGGAAGATAAAAGGAGTGCCAACTCTAAATTAAGTGCCGGGGTCACTTATTTTTGTGACTTGCTGCATAGATGATGATAATGCCAATAACAATGTAAATAACAACAACAAAAACAGCAGACTCCTGGGGAGAGCCAATGCGGAGACTCCAACCCAGTTCCCCAGTTCATATGTTGGCAGTTTCGTTTCTTAGGTACTTCCTTCCAGTATTTTTATAATATTGGTAGGCGCAAACACATGCTAAACATAACAATAAATACTTCTGTTTGGGTATGAACGAATCTTGCAGGGTAAATGTAGTCCAGTGCAAAGCTCCTTAATAAACAATTAAATAAAAAAATACTCCAATGGTTTGTGAGGTTTGATATCATACTTTCACACTGGTGTTTCGTGAAAGGTGTTATGTAAAAAATATCACTCGTCTTCTGGTCTTAGAATGCACCGCATACAGGAGTTTAACTCGCACACTGGACTGTTTACTAAGCATGATAACAAGGAGACCTAATTTAATCTCTGTTGACTAAAGTAATTGAAGAAAGAGGCGTGCCTGTATGCCCCCGGATAAACAGTTTCTTTTCTTGTGACTGATAACCGCCCACCAAAGGCCTTTCAGCAAGACTCTGGGGCAGCAGGGCGTCCTTTGCAAAATGTTTAAAACTGTGCACTTTGGTTGAAACACTTTCCATTCCGTGTATCAAGCAAGCATGTATTCCTAAATCACACTGCATGACCCAGAGAGCAGTAATTGAATAGCTATTCAATCCCTGGTTTTATTTCTTTCTTCTTTTTTTCTTTCAATTTGTGCTCCATAATTTCAGGGTAACGCTTGCAAATTATAATATAGATAAGAAGGGAAAGACACACTCCTTTCACATGCCCCTAGTTGTAAAACCAAGTGAACCAAGAATAGTACTTGACACATAGGTTGAAAGCTTCAATCATGTGTTGTGCATATCAAAGTGACAATGTGGAAAGAAAGCAGGCTGGCTGGCTCCGTAGTCTGCAAAGATCTTATCATGCACTATAACAGTCTCCACAGGAAATGGACTCTAAACACTGTAAATTGCCCAAAATGACCATATGTTAAAGTGACGCAACACTTTAATGGATGTTTTCCACTTTGAATTCTCCCAGCTCTGCCCAGAAGAGAAACATTTTCATTTCAAACTGATTTGCCCAATGCTGTTCTATTCACTTTAATTCTAAATGGGAAATTGTGCTTACTTACAATAATATTGTATGTGTGCAAATAAACGAAATTGATATGTTCCTAAAAAGCAGGGCATAAATAAATTAAATGAATGTCATTTTAAGTCTTTCGTTAAGGATAATATCATATTTTGGAATTCATTTGCAAGAGTGCCTGTGTCAACCATGGAGGTCTTGAGAACAAATGGCAGTACTTTCAGAACTTCGCCCACAACATGACTTGCTCATGATATGAATGCATTTTTGATGAATGCTTGAGTTCATGTTTTGTGGCTTGGAGAGAACACACACAAATCTAGTCGGGCGCAAATGCAATTTCAGTGTTAGTACATTAAAGTTAGATCGTTTGCCTTCAACAATGCATGTTGTGAGTGTTACTTCGCTCTGTGACAGTTTGTGGTTCATGAATGGCAGCAAACAGCTGTTAAGAGATATAGTGTTTGCATTAAATATATTTTGTGCAACTACTGATTACAAATTATGCAGCCCTCTTTATGTGCGGTCTGTGTGCAGGCACAAACTTATAGCATATTTAGTTTTAAAAGCCACCATATTTTTTGCGTTTTACAGTGGTAGTGAGCTGCACTTTAAGCATGCCACTGACACTGTACCAGCCCATTTAGTATATCCAATGCAGTAACATGAATTGTATTACTTTTTATAATAAGCACCACAGTTTTCACCTTTTACAGTGGCAGTGAGTTGCAAGTCAAGCAGGGTTTGCCGTTCTACTAACACTGCCCCAACCCTTCCAGTCTTTCCAACACATAATCCCAGTCCACAGAATTCCAGTACACTCAGAACTACATAATTACTATCCACATAATTCCACTACACTCATCCACTCTACACCACACAATTCCACAACAAACGATTCCAATCCAACCCACATAATTCCACTCCTCACCACATACATCCACTCCTCACCACATACATCCACTCTACTCCATAGCACATGGGTAAAAGACATTTTCATTTACGTCAATAGCTCGAACTCTTGCAAAAGCAAGACCTATTGGCATTGCACAAAATAAATTCAACTTCTCAACATGCCACATAATTCCACACCATATAATACTACTCCACACCATCCCACATAATTCCACACAATACCAAACAATCCAATACAAACAATCCAATGCCACACAATCCTACACCATACAACATAATTACATTCCACATAATACCACTCAGTGCAGCATAATCAAACTCCACATAATTACACACTACTCAATACAACCTAAATACACCCACATAAACGTACTCTATGCCACATTCCAACAATCCACATAAATGCTCTCCCCACCATGACACATACTTCCAATAAGCATACTTTCACTCAACCCCACAGACTACCAGGCCACACAATTCAACTCCAAACATTTCCAATACACACCACATAATTCCACACCAAACAACATATTTCAAATACACAACACAATTCCACAACACACACCCATAATCCACACCACAGATTTCCACATCATGCCACGAAATTTAACAGCACACCACATAATTCAACTCTACAAGATGACACTCCACAACACACAATACCATTCCACATAAACTCCATAACACACAATTTGACTTTACATAAATCCAGTACACTTAATACCATATAGTAACTATCCACATAATTCCACAGCACACCATGCCACATATTTCAACTACACAACGCCACACCACGCCACACAATTCCACAACAAAAATTCCAATACAACCCATCGCTCCCACTCACTTCCACCAACCCTGTAATCTCTCCCCCACACAACCACTGCCCCTCTCACTGCCACTACCCCCTCTCATTTCATAATCCCACTCCCCCTCCTCTCATCCCTCCCACTCCCTCTCTCCTCTCTATACTGCCTGCTCACACATGCTACCTTCTTGTACCTCCTTGCACTGTGCACTGGTCCACCTCTAGCCTCCCCCTACCTCTGGGTGCCTCTCCCACTCATCCCTCTCTTTCTCTTTCTCACACTCACCCCTCTCTCTCGCACACTCTTCCTGTCTCATGTGGTTAACTTCAGGTGTTCAAGCACAATTTCTTTCCCGTGCCTTTTCAAGGTTTCCATCACTCAAACCCACGCTCTCCTCCTCTTCTTGGGGTGTCTTCTGCTTACACAGGCGCTCTGCTCTCTCTTTATGCGTCTGTGGCCTGCTCTCCCTGTCTTTCTCTCGCACTCCTTCTGCTCCTCGGTATGGAGTTTGTTCACCACTTCCTGCACAAACTACCGATCCCTCTTTATCTTCCTTTCTATTCTGTGCACCTCCCACCCCTATCTACTCACCATACCACATAATTCCACTACACAAATACACTACACACCACTCAATTCCACCCCACACAATTCCAATCCAACCCACATAATTCCACTCCACACCACTTATATACACTCCACTCCAAAACACATGGATAAAAGACATTGTCACTTACAATACCAATAGCTCTAACTTTTGCAAATGCTAGACCTATTGCATTGCAAATGCTTGTTGATTATGCTAGCTCCTTCAAGGTGTGACCAAAATTGCAGGTATTCACAAACTCGTGTCAGGGATTTTCTAGACAAGACCTGAATGCTTAGGACATTTAATGTATGACATTTTAAGAAATGCTATGTGAAGGAAACTAGTCGCAATTCATTTGTATGCCAAAAAACTGAATTTTGTATTATTTCCCCCTTCCCTTTTATGTCCCACTTGTTTCCCATTAGTGTATTGTTAGTATTGGTTCTTATTTTTGCTGTCTTGTCTATTTGTGGGTTATTTGTTGAACGAATGCATATAAAGGTGCGTGGGCGTTGAATTTCGGTATTAGTGGGTTGGGCTTCTATGGTGCCAAAATGTACGGTACATCTTTTTTTGCTATTTATGGACTTATGGAATATGTTGTATTGTGATATATAGATATATGTATTTTTATATGATGACTACAATAAAAAAAATCTATATTTTTGATAAAATTGTGGATATTGATGATTCTTTACATGTCTGATTAAACTAATTGTGGTAACTACATATATACATACTATGACTCACAGAACTTGGTAAGCATCTTTGAAATATGGCGAGTTACACCGCCAACTGAATCTTTCAGGCAGTTTGTCCGTCTCTTTTGGTACATACATTTGCTTCCCTTATTTTTCTGCCTGTTTATCTAATGTTCAGGGGCCCTCTTTTTGTGTTTATTTATAATTTAAGAATTTGACAAAGGCAAAGAGTTCGGTTTTTCATAAAAATTGATTACAGATTATCTTTTCTTATTTTGGCCCAAAGGAACGATCAATTTGTGTAATGGTCACAAGAAGGACAAGCATTTGCAATGCAATAGGTCTCGCTTTTAAGCGAGTTTGAGCTATTGGCATTGTAAATGGCAATGCATTTTATTTATGTTTTGGTTTTTAAAACATAAATAAAAGGCATTGTCATTTATAATGCCAATAGCTTAAACTCGCGTAAATTCGAGACCTATTGCATTGCAAATGCTTGTTACAAAAGTCTCAGCACAATTTGGAGAATGTGGCGCAGGCCCAGGGGGCATTATTAAGAAAGCGAGATGGAGGATAACTAAACTATTTATGGTGTTTATTGGAGACTAAGTGGAGTGCATGGTTGTTGAGGTGGAAGAAGCGAGAGAGGAGGAAGCAGGAAATTTGTCTGTGCAAAGTGAGAACATCTTCAGAGCCAATTATGTTTAAAGCGAAAAGAAGCCCATAATCTGTAAATGTTACTTATACTATTAAGGCGACAAAGCAAAATATTAGCCGATTTGTTCCCCAATGCTTGGCAGTAGGTACTAGAATCTTGTAGATCCGTAGCAGATTAATTAGACCACATAATGTACTGCTCCTTTCAGACTTTGGAAGGTTCACTGCTTTCTCCGTAGATTATTAACGGACGTGCCGGTTAATGAAATGACCAGCAGGAAGCGCAAGTTCCTTGTGTCTGGAGAGAGCTGACCTCTGACATTTCGTATTTCTTTTACATATGTATTTTTAATTATGATTTTGCATATTAGAAGTTGTTTTCTCTGAAAAAAAAGTGACGTTTGTAAGGTGCTGCACACGTAAAGCAGAATGTATGAAATCAGTAGGACGTGTTGAACAAGCACGGAATCGAAACCAGTGGTGCGTGTGCACCACAGAGGAGCGGGGGGCGAGGGAGCCGGTCTGTGCCACGGGCTGATGCGTGTCCTAGACACGGACGGGAATGCGCGGAGCAAAGGCGGGACATGCGCCCGCGTTTGCCCAATTGCGTGCCGTTTTAAACAAAAAAAAAAAGCACGCTACAGCCAATGCCAGCCTGCGAAAGCAAAACCACACGCACAAGCGTGTGGTTAGCTTTCTGAAGCCCATACAAGAGGTCTCGCGCGAGCAGTGCTGCGCACTGCAACGCTAGGCGCGAGACCTAAATAAGGTGCTTGCATGCTAGCCCTGTTATTTCATTACTTAGGGGGTATAAGCAAAAGTTTCAGTTACTACGCAGACTACTCTTAGGGCAAAAGTTGCCCGGTATGTGTATATAATCATTTCAATATTGTCATGTTGGCTAATACTATAAAGAATTTTAACAAGAATGTTTGGTCGAAGTTTATTGTGTGTAAAATTACTTCTGACCATTACATAAAAAGGTGCAATGAATTTGTTTTCTTCCTCTCTGATCGAATACTGTTTTACTGGAACAACACAAGTTACTGACCATAAGAACAAGGTTACTTTATGTTCGAGGCATATGAGCTGTAGATCATATGCGTTCGCATAGATCACCATCTGGTGTTGGGCTCGGATGTTTGCACTTTGTTTTTCTCCGAAGAAGTGTTTGTAGTCACGAGGTAGGTGACTCCTCCTTACGGTGTTGGTACGCATGGGCATCAACTCCATCCCCAGATTGTTTTTTTCGCCATTGGGTTCGGATGTGTATTGCTGCGGTTCGGTATCGTGTTCGAACCCTTTCGACGCACAATCCTTACCACTTGACGGTATTGTTTTAGATCGCAATTTCCCTTTCGACGCGCATCGTAAAACCAAGAACTTCGATCGGGAACTTCGACGCGGGCTGTGAGGCCTACCCGCGCCGACCACGCTAGCAGTCCATGGAACGGGCTCCATTTAAAAAATGCCCCGGGTGTGGTGCTAAGTTCCCACACACGGACCTGCACTGGGTCTGTAACCTCTGCCTATCCCCGGAGCACGAAGAAATCAACTGCAAGGCCTGTATCATTCCGATCAAAGAAAACGATTCGTAACAGTCGGGCTAGACGTCACGAGATGCGACGCGGCACTAGCCCGGTGCCAGACATCTTCGGAGAAGAGTCTGAATCCCAACAGCCCGGTGCCGAGTAAGAAATCTGTGTCTGAAGCCGACGACTCTGACATGGAAGAAGTCTTGGAAGTCACTCTGGCTCAACGAACCGTGAGTAACGAGCCCCAAGTACCCACAAAAACAACAAAGACTCTGGTATCACCTTCGCCCTCCGGCCCAGGTCGACACCGTGAAAGCGTTTCAGATGCCCCGCCCTCGGGCCCGGTTTTGAAACATAAGGATGTCTTCCGGCTCGGGATCCAGCTGGCCCCTTTCCAGTGCCGAACCCACATCTAAGGCACCAAAACCCAAGACCAAGCAGGTGCCCCCGACTCGCTGTTGGCACAGATAACATCTTCGGCACCGAAAGACGTGGACCCGAAACCACATAAAACTAAAGCTTCGGAGCCCACACCAGCTAAGCCCAAAGCTTCGGAGCCCACACCGGCTAAACCCAAAACTTCGGAGCCGAAACCAGCCAAAGACAAACCTTCGGATCCGAAAACCACTAAACATAAACCTTCGGAGCCTAAACCAGTAAAACTTAAACCATCGGAGCCGACACATTCCGCACCGAAGGGCCCGGAGCCCAAAAAACAAACAGCTCCTCTTAACCCTTCAGAGACTAACCCTATTAAAAAGCCCTCTGAATCAAAACAAAAGGACAAAGACACCCCATCCAAAGAACTTCCTCCACAAGACCCTTTGGATCCAAAACAAAAACAATTACATATTGACCCTAAAACTGGACACCTTCTAGTAACACTTCCTAAAAAACGAAAGCTGGATCTTCCAGAAGACTACCATATACCTAAGAAGAAAAAAAGACATGGGTACTAACCCCTCTTCCCCCATATATACCTCCCTCTCCTCCACCTTTTAATCCAAACTTATTGATTTCACCATCAAACTCACCACCTTTCTCACCTGTACCACAGGATGACAATGATGGGGACTGGGATGGGGATTACACTGAGGACAACATACCACAGGACACAGATCCCTGGGATGATTACGATAAAAAGCCAGATCATAATAATGACCCCGATCTTTATCCCTCCAGACCATCACCACCCGATGACGATATTGACTTCGCACAGCCTATTAATAGAGCTGCCCAGTACCATGGGGTGGAACTACATACTGATCCCCTAGAGGAGGATTTTTTTGTGGAAACATTCGCTCCCTCCCAAAAATCCACTAATACTTTGCCCATGCTCAAAGGCATGATAAAACACGCCAACTAGGTTTTCAAAGACCCTGTTGGGGCTAGAATACTTACGCCAAGGGTGGATAAATATAAAGCCGCTCCTACAGACCCAGTTTATATCAGAGGACAGGTACCCTTAGATTCTCTTGTCTCTAATGCACGCAAAAGAGCTAATTCGCAAGCTACAGGCGACGCTCCTCCTCCTGACAAGGAGTCAAAACTTATAGATTCTTCAGGCAAAAGAATAGCATCACAAGCTGCTAATCATTGGCGTATTGCCAATGCCCAAGCTCTATTAGCGCGCTATGATAGAGCTCACTATGACTAGCTGGAAAAACTAATGCAGCATTTACCAGAACAATACAAAACAAAAGCTCACAACCTCATTCAAGAGGGTAAGCTTATTACAAACACTTCTATAAAATGCGCCCTGGATGCGGCTGATACAGCATCTCGTGCTATTAACACCTGCGTTTTACTACACCGGCACGCTTTGCTTCGAATCTCCGGATTCAAGCAAGAGGTACAGTCATCAATACTTAGCCTTTTGATCAGGAACATCTTTTTGGGCCAACAGTCGATTCTTCATTAGAAAAAATGAAAAAAGACACCGAGACTGCCAAATCCATGGGGGCCTTGCAACTACCTTCTAATAGAGGCTCCTTTCGTCGCTCCTTTTACAGGGGTGGCTCAAAAACAACTGCGTCAGAAAATACCTCCTCCTCTTACAAAAGACCCAACCAATCTTCCTCCTCCAGAGGATATTTTCGAGGAGGTTACAGAGGAAATAACAATAGGGTAAGAGGCAGAGGTAACTCCACCCGCACTTCCCCTGCCACCAAACAGTGACTTCCCTCCACTACCCCCGATCATTTTGTTATGCTTCGTATAGAGGCCCTAATATAGACACGTTCATATATGCCGTATATGGTCATAATCGTATATGCCCTATTATGGTCATACTCGTATATGCCCTATTATGGTCATAATCATCTGAAAGAGACACATTAGTGACAGATTCCTTACCTTAGAATATCCCCAGGCGTCAGGCTGGATCCGGAAAGTTTTTCCGTAGCAGTACCCTTGCGCGTCGGTAGGCGGCGTCGTGCGGCTCCGCGTCCGTCGTCGGCGTCTGGATCGCCAGGATGACGTCGCGGGCAGTACTTAGGCGCCGCCCCTGCGCGCTGACGTCAGTTCTTATTTTTCCGCGCCAGTAAGCGCAGATCCGGTAAGAGCAGTGCCCTAGTCATTTTTTGACTATTTTTTTGGTGATTTTTCACTGTTTTTCTCCACGAGTCTCTCGACTCCGAAGGTGTCGGTAGGGATGCCCGGCTTCAAGCCCTGCGACGTCTGTGGTCGTATGATGTCGATCACAGACCCGCATTTAGAGTGTCTCTACTGTCTCGGCCACGACACGAAGTCGTGCCCCGACTGCCGGGCCTTGCACCCGAAGGCTTTGCAAGAGCGGTCTCGAAAGCTCCTCGAGGTCCGGCAGTCGGCTCCGCGCCACACCAAGCCCCGGTCACGTGAGAGGTCGAGGGGCCGGTTGCGGAGTCCTCATCGGTCGTCGGGGTCCAAGTCTTCGCACTCCTCCGGTAAGTCGAAGCACAAAAGTCTAAGAAGCGTCATCGCTCCACGACTTCGCCTCGCCGGTCTCGTGACTCGGCTAAGGCTCCTGTCGGCACCGTCCCCGCGGCTCCGGGAGTGCCTGTGGAGCCGCCCCCGCATTACCCATCCTTCCCGGGTTCGGGGGCGACTCCGGCCGAGATACAGGAATTCCTGTCGGCCATGGCCCGCCTCTTCGGGCCTCAAGGTCCCCCCGGTGTGCCTTCGGGCCCCGCAGGCCCTGATGGGGTTTCCCCGGCGCCGCCTGTCACACCAGCCTCGGCCTCGATCCCGGCTCCGGTGCTGCCGCAACCCCCATCGACGCCGGTTGACCTAACTACACCTCTGCCGGCGCCGATGTCTCCGGTGCTGTTTCCGACGCCGCCCGGGGCTCCGGGCGGCGTCGTTCCCCGGTTCTCTCCGGACACGGCGCCGGACCAGCGCCGCCGACGCCGGCTCCGACGCCGTTGAGACCTTGGGTCCCGCGTGTCCCTCCTTCTCCTTATTTTGAACCTGAGGAGGACGAAGAGGACTGGGAGGGGTCGGAGGGACCCTCTCACACAGCAGTGTGAGTACGAACAGGACTGGGCTGAGGAACTTGGGGATGCCAGTGGGCTGGACACTTCCCCTGACCCTGACATGCTATCTCCTCCTTCCGTGGCAACAGAGGAGGGAGCAAATTTTGCAACGGTGTTGCGTAGAGCAGCTGGGGCCTTACATCTCCAATTGCCTACAGTGGCCGCCAGGACTAACTCTCCTGACGGAAGTGCTTCAGCCGGCGGCTACCTCCTCGGAGCCACTCCTGCCGTTTAATGACGCACTTTCTGACGTTCTTTGGGCACCTGGTCCAAGCCCGCCACAGGGGCTCCTGTGGCTAGGAACGTGGCCCGACGCCATCGCCCCGCTCCGGGCGACCCCTGTTCCTCTCCCAACACCCCACTCCGGAGAGCTTGGTTGTCCAAGCCTCTGCTTCCCAAACCGCCTTCCCTACCGCTCCTCCGTATAGGGAATCCAAACGCCTGGATCAATTTGGGAAGAAGGTCTTTTCTTCCTCCAGTGCTGGCTTGCGGTCCGTCAACACCGCTTGCCTTTTGGGCCAATATTCCCACTCTCTGTGGGACTCTGTGGCGCAAGCTTTGCCCCAGTGTACTGAGGAGGTCCAGACACTGCTTTCCCGCGCCATTGCGGAAGGAAGAGATGCGGCTAAATTCACCATTGGATGTGGCCTTGATACCGCCGACTCGCTGGGTAGATCAATTGCAACGACAGTGGCGCTGCGCCGTCACGCCTGGCTGAGAACCACTGGTTTCTCGGGTGATGTCCAGAACACTCTTATGGACATGCCCTTTGATGGGGTCGGTCTTTTTGGGAACAAGGCAGACCATGCGCTGGAGCGTTTTAAGGACTCGCGGGCTACGGCCAAGTCCCTGGGCCTTTCTGCTGTACGCCCTCCGCAGCCATCTGCTTTTCGCCCCTTTCGTGGCCACGGAAGGGGCGCCAGTCACGCCCGCTGCCCAGCCACTGGCCCGCGCAGCAAGCGTCTTCGCGTGGCCGAGGACGTGGCTCCCGCCGTGGCGGGTCAGGCAACCAGCGTGCGGGGTCAGGCCACCAACCCCGCCCCGTCCGCGGCCTCCAAGCCCTCCTAGTCCTTCCTTTCAGGTGCACAGCACGCCAGTAGGGGCAGGGTCCGCCATCACCTTCACCAATGGCGTGCCATCACCTCGGACAGGTGGGTCTTGGACATTGTCCGAAGGGGCTACTCCCTCCCCGTCGAGACCACCCCCCCCCACCCATGCCACCTAAATTCCACCGCATGTCAGGGGATCACTTGGTGCTTCTTCAGAAGGAAGTTGCGGCCCTCTTGGCCAAGAGGGCCATCGAGCGAGTTCTGACCCCAGAAGTAGGACGTGGTTGCTACTCCCACTACTTTCTGGTGCCCAAAAAGGACAAGGAGGACATGCGTCCTATCTTGGACCTCCGGAACGTCAATAGCTTCCTACGGAAGGAGAAGTTCAAGATGCTCACCTTAGCTCGGGTCTTGACTGCCCTCAACCCTGGAGACTGGATGGTAGCGTTGGACTTGCAGGACGCTTATTTCCACATCCCCGTCCTGCCGGCCCACTGGCGTTACCTGCGGTTCATGGTGGGCCTCGAGCATTTTCAATCCACCGTGCTCCCCTTGGCCTCACAAGTGCCCCCTCGGGTGTTCACGAAAGTGATGGCGGTGGTCGCAGCTCATCTGCGCCGGGCAGGGGTTCCAGTCTTCCCCTACCTCGACGACTGGCTGCTGAAGGCGGGCTCTGCCCCAGGCAGTCGTCTCCCACCTCCAGACTACGGCCGAACTCCTGCACTCGCTGGGGTTCTCCATCAATGTGCCGAAGTCGCACCTGATTCCTTCTCCACAGCTCCTTTTCATCGGAACAGTTCTGCGAGTCCGGGATATTCAGGGTATGATTCCGATCTTTCAGCCTCTATCCTGGGTTTCGGCACGGATGACCCTGAGGCTGCTGGGCCTCATGGCCTCCTGCATCCTGCTGGTCGATCATGCCAGATGGCATATGCGGGCTCTGAAGTTCCAGTGGGCGCAGCACCAGGGCAACCTGTCCGATCACGTCCAGATCTCGGAGGGGACTGCAAAACAGTTGCAGTGGTGGCTGTCGAACCGGCAATGGGTCATGGGCAGATCCCTCGCCCTTCCCCAGCCAGAGCACACAGTCGTGACGGACGCGTCCCTTCTGGGATTGGGCGGTCACATGGGAGAGGCGGAGATCAGAGGCCTCTGGTCTCCGGCGGAGTCCCGGCTCCATATCAACGTTCTGGAGCTCCGGGCGATCCTACTTGCACTCAAGGCATTCCTTCCCTCTGTCAAAGGGAAGGTAGTGCAGGTGTTCACAGACAACACCACCGCCATGTGGTACTGCAACAAACAAGGCGGGGTGGGGTCGTGGACCCTATGTCAGGAGGCTCTGCGCCTCTGGACATGGCTGGAACATCAGGGCATGTTCCTGATGGTTCAACACCTGGCAGGTTCCCTGAACGCCAGGGCGGACGAACTCAGCCGCAGGTGCATGATGGATCACGAATGGCGTCTTCACTCGGAAGTGGCGCAAGGACTCTTTCTACAGTGGGGAGAGCCTTGGTTAGATCTATTCGCCACCGAAGAGAACGCGCAATGTCATCAGTTCTGCGCGTTGGAATTTCCAAGGCGGCACTCGCTCGGCGACGCTTTTCGTCGCGAGTGGAGTTGCGGTCTGTTGCACGCTTTTCCGCCTATACCACTTCTACCCAGAGTGTTGAAGAAGATTCGGCGCGACCGGGCCCAAGTCATCCTTGTGGCTCCGGACTGGGCTCGAAGAGTTTGGTATCCCGAGCTACTCAGTATGAGCGCCGATCCCCGATCCGTCTGCCTCTTCGGGAGGATCTTCTGTCGCAGCATCAGGGGACGGTCCTCCACCCGAACCTGTCCAGTCTCCACCTGCTTGCGTGAGATTGAGCGGCGGCAGTTGATTCCTTTCGACTCTGCCTCCCGAAGTTTGTGATGTGATTCTGGCAGCCAGGCGTCCCTCCACTAAGGTGGTATACGCCTGCAGGTGGAACAAGTTTGTAGGCATGGTGCACAGCAAAGGCTGTGAATCCCCTCTCTGCCCCTCTTTCTGAGGTTCTTCTGTTCCTTCTTTCTCTGGCCCAACAGGGTTCTGCCCTGGGTACCATCAAGGGCTATCTTTGTGCAATCTCGGCCTTCCTCAGGCTCCCTTATCAGCCCTCTCTTTTTAAGTCCCCTGTTGTTAACAGGTTTCTAAAAGGCATTACACACCTCTTCCCTCCTGTTCCGTTTGTCATGCCTCAGTGGGACTTGAACTTGGTTCTTACCTTTTTAATGTGCGCTCCCTTTGAGCCTCTACATAACTGTCCTCTTCGTCTTCTGACTCTGAAGACAGCCTTTCTGGTGGCCATCACCTCCGCTCGGCGGGTGAGTGAGCTCCAGGCTCTATCATGCAAACCTCCTTTTCTGTCTGTCCATCCAGACCAGGTTGTTCTTAGGACGCGCCCGTCCTTCTTGCCAAAGGTGGTTACTGCCTTCCACATTGGGCAGACCATCACTTTGCCCACCTTCTTTCCGCCTCCGCATCCTTCCCGAGAGGAAGAGAGGCTCCACCGTCTGGACCCAAAACGTGCGCTTTCCTTTTATATCAACCGCACACAACACTTCCGGTTGGATGACCAGCTCTTTGTTGGCTACTTGGGCGCCAAAAAAGGTCGGGCGGTGCACAAGAGAACCATCTCCCGCTGGGTCACCTTGTGTATCAAAGCCTGCTATTCTTTGGCTAAGAAGGAGCCTCCTGTTGGGCTGCGGGCCCATTCCACCAGGGCAACGGCTGCTACCACGGCCTTGGGCCGCGGTGTTCCGCTGCCGGTTATCTGTCAGGCAGCTACGTGGGCCTCGCTGCACACGTTTACAAAGCATTACTGCCTTGACAGTCAGGTCCGGAGGGACGGCTTCTTTGGCCGTTCTGTCCTCCAGGACTTCCTTGTCTGATCTTTGTTCGCAGACCCACCACCGGGGTTGGTATTGCTGGGGTATCTATTCTAAGGTAAGGAATCTGTCACTAACGTGTCTCTTTCAGATGCACAAGTTACTAACTTGTGTAACGATATATCTGTAAGAGACAGTAGTTAGTGACAGATTCCCTACCGCCCCACCCATCCTCCCCCGTTCTGCTAACTGATTTCTAGGGTTAAGGACATCCCTTTCAGGGCCCTAGTATTTTTCAGACACCTATGTCAGCTTCTTGCATGGCTCTGCGTTCCTGGCGCGGAGAGTCGTGTACAGAACTGACGTCAGCGCGCAGGGGCGGCGTCTAAGTACTGCCCGCGACGTCATCCCGGCGATCCCGACGCCGGACGCGGAGCCGCACGACGCCGCCTACCGACGCGCAAGGGTACTGCTACGCAAAAACTTTCCGGATCCAGCCTGACGCCTGGGGATATTCTAAGGTAAGGAATCTGTCACTAACTACTGTCTCTTACAGATATATCGTTACACAAGTTAGTAACTTGTGCGTCTATGCCCTATTATGGTCATGATCTCCTATGCCCTAATGTAGGCATCATCTTTCACCTACATTAGTTCCCTACAGTACACAACGAACTCTGAGGGTTGAACGTTCTCTAGTCTGTGGTTAGAACACTGCAGGGTTTTTCCCGAACACAGGCCTACAATGTACTCCTAAATTATGCATGAGCATTCACCAGCTACATCTCCCGCATAATATGTATGTACAAAGTTCACCCCTGACATCTTCCTCATGTCTAACAAAGACCAATACAAACCATACTGAGGGACGAGACACTTTAGGGTATAAATACACCACATCTTGCGACGGTAAGATAGAGGGAACCAAGACTTCCATGCTGACACACTGACCAGAGACGCTGAGGCTCCTGCATGCAGTCGCTCCAGCTGACAGCCGTCTAACACAGCCCTTGCGGGGTGTCCAACTCGAGACCAGGACTTGGCCCACACTCCCTCTATTCAGGTAATGGGGTTCGACTAAATCCTAGAAGGATTCTTGGCTCTTAGGCTTTTAGACCTACACACATGCTAGGTACACTTGGGTACATCTAGTTAGGCATTGTAGGAGTACCCGCACTTTTTTAATGCATTTCATATATTCATGTATGTAAACATTATTATTGCAATATGATAGAACTGTACTATCCTTTCACTTTCATCATACTGCTGATAATATATCTCTGCTATTGTCTGCTGGTTGCTGCAGCACATATATTCTACACCAGAATAACAACTGTTCAATAAATACTTATTGAAACGCCCAGACTGTTTATTCTGTGTAACTCTGAGACAAACCGAATAAGTAAGCACGAGTGACTGAGCGAAAAGTAGTACATTTTTTCCATGATTCTGAGGGATCAGGGTTTACATGATCTAAGGTTGCCAGAAACTAATCTCTCCCCGATAAGAGGATATTCTAGTGGCACTGTGAGCTAGCTAATGCAAATCCGGCTAACATGCGCGGTGGGGGTGCACAGAGCCAGTCTGCCACCAAGCCCACAGTTTATCCAAACGCGCAGGTCCTGCAGGGGTACTATAGGAACTACACGACAATTCCACTCCTGTCGGGGGACGTCTCTCACAGTTCCTACCTGTCTGGAATTCCATCACAACAGACAAGTGGGTAAGACAAATTATCCAGTATGGTTATTGCCTGGAACTTGCCTCCACTCCCCCAAATATTCCTCCCAAACATCATGCAATGTCCTCAGAACATCGCACCCTCCTACAAAAAGAGGTTCTCTCCCTGTTACAAAAACATGCAATAGAACCAGTCCCCTTAACCCCTTCCCTGCGGGGGGGTGAGCGCGGCGCCGCGGTGCACGTGACGCCGCGGTGCACGTGACGAGACCAGCTCGTCATGAATCACGGTGGAGCTGTGCTCATGACGAGCTGGTCTCGTCACGACCCCGCCCACTGATTAATTCTCCCGCACAGGCGGGGAATTAATCCCGCGTGGGCGGAGCGCAGCCGTTATGACGAGACCAGCTCGTCATGAGCACAGCTCCACTGTGACTCATGATGAGCTGGTCTCGTCATGAGCACCGAAGCGGTTAACTCATCAAGGGACAGGGGTTTACTCTATTTTCTGATTACAAAAAAGACGCCTCTCTCAGGCCAATATTAGACCTCAGGCAGCTCAACCTCTACATTCAGTCAGATAATTTCCACATGGTCACCCTCCAACAGGTGCTCCCATTGCTTCAGCAAGGCGACTTTCTTTCCACTTTGGATTTAAAGGACGCCTACTTCCACATTCCCATTCACCCCGCTCACAGGAAATCTCAGGTTCGTGGTGGACGGTCAACACTACCAGTTCAAAGTCCTCCCGTTCGGGGTAACCACAGCACCCAGAGTTTTCACCAAGTGTTTAGCAGTAGTTGCAGCTCACTTAAGAAGACAACACATTCACGTGTTTCCTTATTTGGACGATTGGCTCATAAAGGCCAACTCACAACACAGCTGTGTTCAACACACACACAAAACTATTCAATTGCTTCACCACTTGGGATTCACTGTAAACCTCACCAAGTCCCACCTCCAACCGTCCAACACACACATATATCTAGGTGCTACAATAGACCCTTCCAAAGATCTAGCATACCCCAACCCAGTCAGGATACGCAACATGCTGGCACTAATATCACAATTTCAACCTCAACACTCATTACCAGCTCGAGTGTTCATGCATTTAATCGGGATGATGGCCTCTTGCATTCTAATCGTCCCTTATGCAAGACTCCAAATGCGTCCTCTGCAAGAATGTTTAGCACGTCCGTGGAACCAGGCTCAAGGCCTGTTAACAGATCTGGTGTTGGTAGACGACCGCACCCATCGCTCTCTGCAGTGGTGGAACACAAAAAACCTTTCCAAAGGGTGGCCGTTCCTCGACCCGGTTCCACAAATAGTGCTAACAGCGGACGCATCTCTCACCGGCGGGGAGCTCATCTTCAAAATCATACCATTCAGGGTATGTGGGCTCCAACAAAAACAGTTCCACATAAATCACCTAGAACTACTGGCAATGTTTCTAGCATTAAAAGCCTTTCAAGTCCACCTAGTGCGCAAAGCTGTCCTAGTCCGTACCGACAACATGACAGCAATGTACTATATACAAAAACAGGGAGGGACACACTCCCTACAGCTCTCGTGACTAGCTCAAAGCTTATGGAGATGGGCCATACCTCAAAACATATATCTCCTTGCCGAACACCTTCCAGGAGTAGACAATCACATTGCAGATCTGCTGAGATGTCAACGACAACAGATCCACGAATGGGAATTACATCCTCGTTTTCCTCCCATTCTTTCAAATGTGGGGCTACCCAGAAATAAATCTGTTTGCCACACACCACAACGCAAAATGCCCAAACGTTGCGTCCAGGTATCCACACCCATTGTCCAAAGGCAATGTGCTATGGATAAACTGGTCAGGGACATTTGCTTACGCTTTTCCGCCTCTCCCGCTCATTCCATTGGTGGTTCGGAAGCATCAGCAGCATTCACTCACAATGATCCTAGTTGCTCCCACATGGGCTCGACAACCTTGGTTCACAACCCTTTTGGAGCTATCTGTAGTTCCTCATCAAAAACTACACCTCTCACCCAAGCTTTTCACTCAGAACCATGAAGAGATAAGACATCCAGATCCCACTCAACTCAACCTTGCGATCTGGCACCTGAAATCATACAGTTTGGCTACCTTAATCTCCCGCCAGACTGCTTGAACGTCATTAAAGAAGCTAGACGTCCTACCACAAGAGCATGCTATGCAGCAAAGTGGAAACGATTTGTCATTTACTGTACAAACAATCGAATCAATCCATTAGATGCGTCCATTCAAAACATCTGCTATCTCTTACACCTACAACGCTGTAACTTAGCATACACATCTATACGATTGCATCTCGCTGCAATAGCCGCTTATCTACTAAACAAACACTTGTCTTTGTTTAGAGTGCCCGCTATCAAAGCATTTATGGAAGGACTCAAAAGAATCATTCCTCCTAGAGTTCCAGCCTCTCCAGTTTGGAACCTTAACATTGTCCTTACAAGACTTATGGGCCCACCGTTTGAGCCTATGCACAAATGTGAACTACAGTTCCTCACTTGGAAGGTAGCCTTTCTTATAGCCATCACATCTCTTAGAAGAGTTGGTGAGCTCCAGGCACTAACCATACAAGAACCATTTTTACAAATTCATCACAACAAAGTGGTTCTTAGGACAAATCCAAAGTTTTTACCTAAAGTTGTCTTTGCCTTTCACCTTAATCAGTCTGTTGAACTACCGGTGTTTTCCCCGCAACCAGACTCAGTGGCAGAACGTGCTCTTCACACACTAGATGTCAAAAGAGCAATACTTTATTACATTGAAAGAACTAAATCTTTTAGGAAAACCAAACAACTCTTTGTTGCTTTTTCCCCACCGCATAAAGGCAATCCCATTTCAAAAACTGGTATTGCACGATGGATAGTTAAATGCATCCAAATATGCTACATTAAAGCCAAACTCACATTAAATATTCCCCCTAGAGCGCATTCCACAAGCAAACTGGGGGCTTCTATGGCCTTCTTAGGGAATATACCCTTAGATGACATCTGTAAGGCTGCAACTTGGTCTACACCTCACACATTCACAAAACACTGCTGTGTAGATGTGCATGCAAAACCACAAGCTAGTGTGGGCCAGGCTGTCTTAAGAACACTTTTTCAAACTATTGCAACAGATACAGGTCAACCACCGGTGGGAAGATAACTGCTATATATTATGCTAACGCATATGATCTACAGCTCCTATGCCTCGAACGGAAAATGCTACTTACCCAGTATGCATCTGTTCTTGGCATGTAGAGCTGTAGATTCATATGCACCCACCCGCCTCCCCGGAACCTTTATCTGCTGCAGTATTATCGTACTTAGATACAACACACATGGACATCTCTTTTCTATTCTTACTAACTCCATCATCACCCTTTATGGCAAAAACAATCTGGGGATGGAGTTGATGCCCATGCGCACTATCACCGTAAGGAGGAGTCACCTACCTCGTGACTACAAACACTTCTTCTTCGAAGAAAAAAAAAGTGCAAACATCCGAGCCCAACACCAGATGGCGATCTATGCTAACGCATATGAATCTACAGCTCTACATGCCAAGAACAGATGCATACTGGGTACGTAGCATTTTCCTTCACATACTTGTACTCTGCATATTCCTCCATGTTTAAATTTAAAGTATCTAAACCATTTACTCTGCTGAACCTGGCTATTGGCTGTGGCACATATTCAGTGTCCTCTTTCGGAGATTTGAATGCAGAAAAATTGTGATGACAGTGGTAGACATTTAAATGTTTGAGTTCCTGGGTAAATATGGTAAGCAACCTATTTTGTTTGTCATATGCTAGTAAACTCAACCATTTAGGGTTGCATGTTGAAAACAGTTACTGTGTCCCTTAAATGTTTTTTAAATGTGCACGCAAATAGGAACTACAGGGTTGTTTCTTTAGTCTGCATTCTAGAATGGGATGCGTTGAGTTAGTTTCTTTTTAAAGTGTTTTCTATAAAGCTTTTTAATGTTCGATATTTGCCATTTTTTTTTCTTTTCAGTATTTGAGTCATTCATAGACTATGTTGCTGTAGAACAGCTGGATGGGGATAACAAATATGATGCTGGAGAGCATGGCTTGCAGGTATGTATTTAATCCGCTATAAGAGAAAGCTTATGGGTGTATTATCTACTGTTTAAATAGGCATCATGAGAAGTGCAGGTTCTATGTTGAGAGACCTTGGATGATGCAGTCTCCTACAGGTGTGTGCATTCCAATCATATGGGGGGGTCTTTGAAGCTGGAGTTTCCATTAGTTTTACATAGTTGGGCCAAGACTATGTTGTATTTTGATTTGATGTACCTGAAAGTATCTTCATCCTGAAACCTTTATTATGAAAATCTACTTTGCAGATAATGCACATCTCGTAGTTGTAGGAAGCTGGCTCTATATATACTATACCACATTGAGGTATAGTGTGTACAGTCTAGTTGAACCCCAAAGCTAGGTAGAGGTAAAAGTAGATAATCCCTTACTCTTTATTTGTTCATAGTGTGGGCGAGCAATAAGGCTTTATCCGAGGGTAGTGTTAAGCATTTATTGTACAAACTCAGGCAAGAAATGTCAAAGACTGAACTCAGACCAATTTGTTTGTATAAAAATATTTAGCTATTTTATTTCTAGAACCAAGCCAGGCCTGGTGAAGGTAAGTGAAATAATACTTTGCAATACTTATGCAATAAATTACAGTTGTATGCAGGTTCAAATGCATCTGATTTACAGGTAAGTCGATCAGAATTACTTTTCAGTTACTTTGTCCATTACAGTACTCGTTACTTCTTGGATTACTTTTAAAGTTGCTTTTGCTAATCAGTGTATCTGAAAGAAACATGTTAGTGATAGATTCCTTACCTTAGAATATCCCCAGGCGTCAGACTGGATCCGGAAAGTTTTCGTCAGCAGTACCGCTGCGCATCGGAAGGTGGCGTCGTGCGGCTCCGCTTCCCTCGTTGGCGTCATGGTCGCCGAGATGACGTCGCGGCAGCTACTTAGACTCCGCCCTTGCGCGCTGACGTCACTTCTTTCTTTTTCCGCACCAGCAAGCGTAGATCCGGAGCAAGCGGTACCCCCAGTCATTTTTTGACTTGAGTATTTTAGGATTTTTGTTTCTATATTTTTCGAGTCGATCGACTCCTGCCCGAGCTACTCAGTATGACCATCGAGCCCCCGATCTGACTGCCTCTTCGGGAGGATCTTCTGTCGCAGCAGCAGGGAACGGTCCTCCACCCGAACCTGTCCAGTCTCCACCTCTTTGCGTGGAGATTGAGCGGCGGCAGTTGATTCCTTTCGACTTGCCTCCTGAAGTCTGTGATGTCATTCTGGCAGCCAGGCGTCCCTCTACTAAAGTGGTATATGCCTGCAGGTGGAACAAATTTGTGGCATGGTGCACAGCAAAGGCTGTGGATCCCCTTTCTGCCCCTCTTTCAGAAGTCCTACTGTTCCTTCTTTCTTTGGCCCAGCAGGGTTCTGCTCTGGGCACTATCAAGGGCTACCTTTCTGCTATTTCAGCCTTTCTTAGGCTTCCTGATCAGCCCTCTCTTTTCAAGTCCCCTGTTGTCAATGGATTCCTCAAGGGCATTACTCATCTTTTCCCTCCTATTCCCTTCGTAATGCCTCAGTGGGACTTGAACCTGGTTCTCACATATTTAATGTGCGCTCCCTTTGAGCCTCTTCACAACTGTCCTCTTCGTCTGTTAACTTTGAAGACTGCTTTCCTGGTTGCCATCACCTCTGCTAGGAGAGTGAGTGAGCTCCAGGCTCTTTCTTGCAAACCTCCTTTTCTGTCTGTCCATCCGGACAAGGTTGTGCTCAGAACACGTCCATCTTTTCTGCCAACGGTTGTCACTGCCTTTCACATCGGGCAGACCATCACTTTGCCCACCTTCTTTCCGCCTCCGCATCCTTCCAGAGAGGAAGAGAGGCTCCACCGTCTGGACCCAAAACGTGTGCTCTCATTTTACCTGAATCGCACACAACAGTTCCGGGTGGATGACCAGCTCTTGGTTGGCTACGTAGGCGCCAAGAAAGGTCGGGCCGTACACAAGCGGACTATCTCCCGATGGGTCGTCTTGTGTATTAAAGCCTGTTATTCTCTGGCGAAAAAGGAGCCTCCGGTGTGGCTGCGCGCCCATTCCACCAGGGCGACGGCTGCCACTACGGCATTGGGATGTGGTGTCCCCTTACAAGACATCTGTCAGGCAGCTACGTGGTCCTCGTTGCACACTTTTACTAAGCATTATTGCCTGGACAGCTAAGTCTGGAGAGACGGCTTCTTTGGCCGTTCTGTTCTCCGGGACTTCCTGGTGTGATCTTGGTTCGCAGACCCACCACCGGGGTTGGTATTGCTGGGGTATCTATTCTAAGGTAAGGTATCTAGCACTAACGTGTTTCTTTCAGATGCACAAGTTACTTACCTTCGGTAACGATAAATCTGTAAGAAACATTAGTTAGTGATAGATTCCTTACCGTCCCACCCATCCTACCCGTTCTGAGAACTGATTTCGAGGGTCAAGGTCATCACTTTTAGGGCCCTAGTTTCTATGCACCAGTGGTCAGTACCTTGCATGGCTCTGCGTTCCTGGCGCGGAAAGTCGTGGACAGAACTGACGTCAGCGCGCGAGGGCGGCGACTAAGTAGCTGCCGCAACGTCATCTCGGCGACCACGACGCCAATGACTGACGCGGAGCCGCACGACGCCACCTTCAGACGCGCATGGGTACTGCTGACAAACTTTCCGGATCCACTCTGACGCCTGGGGGTAATTCTAAGGTAAGGAATCTATCACTAACTAATGTTTCTTATAGATATATCGTTACCAAAGGTAAGTAACTTGTGCGCCACGGATTAGTCTCGATGTTCGAGGCTTTATTCCGCAGAGCGTGTGCCTGCATCGCCCCACCCCTTGACCATGAGCGACCCCTCGCCAGTTCAAGGAATTTTATGACATGTGTGCCATATTTGGGTGGCCTGACCCTGCTGGCATGACTTCAGACCCCGCAAGCTCAGCGGAAGGATTACCATTGGTTCCATGCCATCTGCTCCAGCGCCCATGGCTCCTCATGGATCCCTTCCCGGATCTGGGCCGGCACCGGTCGTACCGCTTCGACCTTACCTGGCACAGCATCCGACGCAGAAACTCCCGACGTTGCCTGCGCTCACCGGTTGCGTCAGCCCCATTCCTATCCTCGATGACTCCGGTAGAGCCCTCATACTATGTCACATCCTCAGATTTATTTGGAGCTAGGTTTGGAGGAAAATTGGGAGGGAACACCAGACCCCTTAGAAGTCCCCTTAGAAGTTCTGCCATAGTGTGAAGAAATAGTGGAATGAGGAACTGGGTGATGCCAGTGGCTTGGATACCTGGATAAACTAGTTTCCCCAGACCAGATCCTACCTGAGGAGGTGTAAGATCTTGTTAATGCTGACTATCACAAAGTCACACCCTATGGCTGTGGTCGACTTTGAATGGAGAGGAGTTACTGGCCCAAAGAAGGTAGCTGTGTCCCCTGCTATCCCAGTGGAGTGTTTACTGGGCAATGACTTGGAGACTTCTGCTTGGACAGAAGTAGAGGAGCGCCTGTGCAGCTATGCTGGCCTCACTGAATGGGTGTCTCACCACTAGAGCACAAAAGGCCGAGAGAGTGAGTCAAGGGATCCTGGAGCCTGAAACTATGGGGCAGGTCCCTAAAGCCAAGAGGATGGACAGGGAGACTGGCTGCTTAGCCTCCAAAGGCCCCCAGACCCAGAAGGAACCCAATCCTGAGGGGGGGGAAGGCCTGGTGCCTGAAGAACTGGCTACTCGAAACTTGTCCAATCTGACAGAACTCCAAGGGTTAGGGGTCCCTCTAGGGAGGACCTGAGCAAGGGACAAAGGACCTGCCCCACTCTAGAAGACCTGCAACTGTTAGCTGTTAAACAGGCACAAGGGAGGCCAGTGGTACCCTTAAGGTATACAGGAAGGAGGGGCTCCTGAACAGTGAGCCAAGGGAACCCAAACCAGTCGCATCCAGGAAACGGTATTGTCCCTCAACAGTACATAGTTTCTCCTTAATCTGGCCCACAATATCCCCTTGACTGGGCACCTGGGGCAGCCAAAGACCTGGGAAAGGCTGTTCAACCACTTCTACTGGCCCCAGATCTCTGAGAAGTTGAATGAGTTTTGTCGCTCATGTGTCACCTGCCAATTCATTGGCAAGGCAAGAGGCAAGCCAAAGGCTCCCCTCATACCAGTACCAGTGGTGGGGACCCCCTTTGAGAGGGTGAGGGATAGATATTGCTGCCTCCCTAGACACACCCACAGCTTCAGGAAAACGGTTTGAGCTATTGGTAGTACACCAAGCCACTGGGTATCCTGAGGCTATCCTACTTAGGACAGACACTGCCCCTGCAGTGGCTAGAGCCCTCCTTGGAATCATAACTAGGGTTGGGTTCCCTAAGGAAGTTTTTACAGATATGGGCACACATTTCATGTTCACCTATCTGAAGGCAGTGTGGGCAGAATGTGTTGAGTGTGTTCACACCACATCATCCTCAAGGAAATGGTTTAGTTGAGAGATTCAACAAAACCATAAAAGGCATGATAATGTGTTTTCCTCAAACTCAGGAGGGTATGGGACATTCTCTTCCCATGCCTACTGTTTTCATACAGGGAGGTCCCACACAAAGGAGTTGGCTTCAGGGGCCTTGAGCTGCTCTTTGAACGTCCTGTGAGAGGTCCACTTAGCTTGGTTAATGAATGATGAGATAGACTCCTAAAAGAACCTAAGCAGTACATAGTGGGCTGTTTGCTTTGCCTTGGTATATGAAGAAGGCAAACAAATTTGTGGCCAGCCAGGAACTTGTCAAGCACTGATATGACCAGAAGTCCTCTATGGTAGAATACCAACCAGGGCAATTGGTGTGGGTCTTAGAGCTTGTGGTACCCAGGGCATTACAGGAGAAGTGTACTGGGCCCTGCCCCTTCTTAGAGAAGTTACCTACTTGTTTGACTAGGGTACCTCTAGGAACCCACACAGGGCGATCCATGTAAATAGCTCTAGTTACACCATGAAGGAATTCCATAAGATTTCATTGCAACTTGGATAAAGTGCCCGGAACTTCTGAAGGTCTACTTCACCAGTAGAGGTAACTGTTCATGAGGGCCTTGATGGTCCCCCTGATTACCTCCCTGCTGTAGTTGGTTGGCCCAAGTACTTCTAAACAGTGTTTGATAATTTCTTAAGTTTTCTTTGAAAATGTTTCTAAGTGTCAAAATTGTTGACTTTGTCAAGGCTTGCTCGCGGTTGAGTGAAATTGCATTCATTTATTGCTTGTAGAATATATATATCCGGAACTCTCAGTTGGATCGGTTTCGTTCTGTCTTAGAAAAAAAATAGTCAATTATTTATAAATTGGCGTCAAATTGCCTGAGTGTCATGTTGTTTTTTCAGTTATTTTGGTTGTTTAAATGCTTAACACTTATTCCTATAAATAAGCCTTGCTTAGTTCCACGGCTTCCCATTGTTGAGCTGAGGGTTTTACAGACTAAACCTACTTTACCTAAAGGAGTTTGTAAGTGTTACACAGTGAGGTTGCAGAACTACCATATAATCCACCACATTTCCCCACAAATACCTTGTGCGTCTGTAGGTGGCGTGGTGTGGCCCCACGTCTTACGTTTCACCCAGGAAATGTCATCTGGGACACTACATAGCCACCACCTCCATGCTGATGTCCATACCTTTCTGCTCCTTCCGACTCAGATCCAGAGGTCATTCTGTCTAATTTTGTCACACTGACAGACTTTCAAAAGCCTTTTTTCATTGTACAAGGGACTTTTCCCCTCTGAAAATGGCAGGCTTCAAGCAGTATATGGCATGCCGCAAACATATGTCAATGACGGACTCCCACAGGGTCTTGCTCTGGTGACTGCGCTCCAAACATGATCGAAATAATGCGACAAGTGTGTGAAGATGAACCAGAGGGCTGTTTGTGACTGATAATTCAAAATTATGTCAAATAACAGTCAGAAAATGAGGAAGGCCAGGTCAAAGCAGAGAATAGATTTTTAAATTTTTTTTTTTATAGACCATTCATCTTCTAAGTCTAGTTAGTCAGATAAGTAGAAGTAGTCTAAAACACAAGTATCCAAAGCACGGCTCACCTTCGGCCCACCGCTAGAAGTAACGCGATGACTGGGGTGCCTCCACGCCGTGACCCTGATCTGTGCTCAGAACAGGCTCCAGTCCTTGTCCCGATGTGCCCCAACTTACTTGGTTCATCGGTGTGAGAGTCTGGCTTAGTATATGGTGCACACTTATGTAAGTGTAGGACCCTGCACTAATCCAGACAACCCTTATGGTGATTTTAGTGGTCTTAGACTACGTTAGAAAGCTCTCTAAGTGGTAGGGGTGGAGAGCATCATTCATGCTTAGACCAAAAGGAGTGTAAAGCAGATGGTTTTACCAGAACATAATCTTATAGGTATAGATTAAGTGAAAAAGAATCACACAATGTAGTTATAAAAATAGTTATTTTATTACAAGCACTCACTAACGCAATGTATTATCTCCTACCCGGAGATATAAACATGAGTCCCGGTGGAACCCAAAGGTGGATTCAACGTGAGAAGAACCTGCAAGCAGAGGGGACAGTCTGCCTCTCAGGAGTGACCAGGAGGCACAGAAGATAAATGCCCACCTATGTCGGAGATGCAGGAGAGTTTGACGGTGCCCTTGAAGGTGCAGCTGTGTGGACCAGTCAACGCTGTGGAAGACCAGGAGCCGTGTAGGAGCTCAATGTCGAGAGCCAGAGGGTCAGTGTGCGCCAGGGGGCACCAACAAGCCTTGGCAGCAGCAATCAACGTCAATAAACAAGGTGCAGTATCTGGACTAGCAAGGTCCAAGTGACTCACCACGACTAGGTAAGTCAGAGCAGGCCCCGAGCAGGCAGGGGAGCCCACTGGAGTCGAAGACCCTCAAGAGGACCCACGGGCTAGAGGCACAGGAGTCGCCAGAGGACTTTGAACAGCTCACCAAAAGATGAAGACCCACGGTACAGAGGATGCGATGCAGGCGAGGATCTTGTTTACAGGAGATGCTTTGAGGTTGGAGCCCAAAGATCTGAGGAAGAGTCAACAAGCCTTAGAAATATCAAGTTGACGCTGTGCACAGGGCTTCTGTTCCAGCGGTTCCGACGAGTGATACTGGACTCAAACTCTGTGAGAAGACCGTGCAGGCCTCGAGGGAGTTGCAAAACCACCACCTGTGTTGAGCCTTTCGGAGTCCGGTGGAGCCCAGGATCAGCAGACCGGTCAGCTGTGTTGCGGTGCCTGCAGATGCAGGGAATTGGCTCCTTCACTTCAAGGGAGATTCCTTTAGGTGTCTTGGATGGCCACAGGCCTGGTGGAGCACGGGCATGGACGTTGCAGCAGTCTAGCAGGATGACAAGACCAGGAGAAGCAGGAGTATTCCCAGTTGCAGTCTCGGTTCCCAGAGCAAAGTCCATCGAAGTCCAGAGTGCCCAGATGGTCGAAGAAGAAGTGGTTTCTGATCTGAATCTTGTCCCACGACGAATCTAGGGACCCATCCACAGGTAAGCCCTTTAGTACCCTAGGGAAGGGGTTGGGACGATTCAGGGGTCCCTCCCAGAGGAGGGGCGGATAGTGGGGAGGATACTCCCATGTCCTTTGTCCAGTTGCGTGCCAGAGTGGGAGCCAACAGCTCCCTGAACTGGTTTGAACTGGAGTATGCAAGGAGGGCACCAAGTGTGCTCTCTTAGCAGTCTCAGTGGCGCTGGCAAGTGCCCCTCCCTACCCCAATACACTAAACACGGTCTGGGAGGTGGTCACACCTCCCTGTGACAGGATAGCTTTTGTTTTGCCTTCCCCTGCTCGAGCTTGCCTCAGCAGCAGGAGGGCAGAAACATGTCTCTGGTCGGCAGCAGCCCTAGCTTGCTGTCTGGTTCTTGAAGACTGGTACCGGGAGCACTGAGGGCCTCCTGGAGGAGCTTTACAGTGCATGGAATCATACCTCACACACTGTTTACGGTGTGGAGGTATGATTCCAACATGTTTGATACCAAACATGACAGGATTCGTTAGTCAGTTTAAAGATGGCCATTGCGTAATGTCCTTCTAGGCACGTAGTCCAAGCCTAGCACAGGGGCTCCTGTGACTAGGACAATTGCCCGCCATCATTGCCCGGCTCGGGGCGCCCCAAAGTTCCTCAGCCAACACCCCACCCTTAAGAGCTTGGTGGTGCAGGCTTCTACCTCCCAAGGCGCGTTCTCTTCTGCCCCTCCGGATAGGGAATCCAAGAGGCTGGATTCACTTGGAAAGATGTTTAATTCCTCCAGCCTGGCATTGCGGTTGATAACCGCATGCTTATTGGGCAGTTTCTCCTACTCCCTTTAAGAGACGGTTGCGCAAGTGCTGCCAAAAGTCCCAGAGGAGGCCCAGGCTGTGCGCGCTCAGGCGGTTAAGGACGGGAGAGCTGCAGCAAAATTCACCATGAGGTGTGGCCTTGTCGCGACTGATTCGCTGTGCAGAGCAATTTCTACAACAGTGGCCTTGAGGCGCCATGCCTGGCTTAGGACAACTGACTTCTCGGGTGAGGTCTAGGCAAATATGATGGACATGCAGTTTGGTGTATTCCTTCTTTTTGGGGAGAATGCAGACTCTGCCCTACTGAGGCTCAAGGACTCTAGAGCTACAGCCAGATCCTTGGGCGTCTCTTCTACACCTCATGGCCAGTCTAGCTTTCGCCCCTTTCGTGGCAAGGGAAAGGGTTTCCAGCCGCATCAGCCCTATCCCAGCCACCGTCCTGCATAGACTTCCCAAGTCGTGTGGGGACGTGGACGTTGTTAATTCTGACCAAGGAATGGAAGCCAGAAGTCGTCTGCCACCCTGCCCTCGGCAGCCGGAGCCTCCAAGCACTCATAGTCTGACTCTGCAATACCACACCACTTGGTGGGAGAATCCATTGTTTCCCCCATTGGAGATCAATAACATCGCACAAGTGGGTCTTGCAGATCATTCAGGAGGGCTGTTCTCCTTTTCCTTTCTCAATGGTAAAAGCACAATTAAAGAAGCCTAATCTGGATCCTGAGGTGTTGGGGAACTGTCGACCTATATAATTATTACCAGCATTCAGTAAGGTCGCTGAGAAGCATGTCAATTCTGTTCTCTGTATTTCTGGAGAGCCACAATTGTTTACATCCATCACAGACCGGATTCAGACCCCAACAAGGCACTGAGACTGCCCTCTTGGCGGTGGCAGAGGGGTCCAGAAAAATCTTGGGTGGCGGAGGCTGTGCTGCGATCTTTTTAGATCTCAGCGCAGCCTTTGACACTGGTAACCATCCGCTTTTGATCAAGAGACCCTGGGAGGTGGGGGTGAGAGGGGGATTTTTGAAGTGGTTGCAATCTTTTCTGGAGGACGGGTTTTTCCAGGTTTTTGAAGATGAAGCCTTTTCTGATTATATGCCCCTCAGATGCGGTGTCCCACAGGGGTCCTCTTTAAGCCCCACTTTATTTAATGTATATATGAGCCCCTTAGCAGAGATTGTGAAACCTTTTGGAGTCCAGATTATTACCTATGCTGACGACACAGTTGGTCGTCTCCTTTAACAATCTTGATAAAACAATTCCAGGTTTGGCTTTGTTTGGAGAAGGTAGCAATGTGGATAGAATGCTCATATCTAAAATTGAATGGGGCCAAGACGGAATTGATGTTCCTGGGCTTACCCCCTATTCTGAATGTAGGATCATTCTGGCCAGCCTGCCTCGGCCCTGTTCCCATCCCTAAGGACCGGATTAAGAGCCTAGGCATTTAGCTCGACCGGAATCTCGACTTTAAGGAGCAAGCACGCAAGGTTGTTTATTTAATTATTTGTAAAGCGCAACATTCATCCCATTGGGATATCACGGCGCTAGTTGTGGCGGAGAAATGATGAGTAAAGTTATGGTTAGTTTGGGGGCAGACGGCTTGTCTAGGGAAATAGATATGTCTTAAGTTTCTTCCTGAACGCCATATGTTCTTCAGTTAGTCTTCGCTCCAACGGGAGCTCATTCCAATGAAGTGCTGCAAGGTGCGAAAAAGTGCGTCCACCTGTCCTGCTTTTTCTTATCCTCTTGATCTCAGCTAGTGCTAGGGAACGTGACCTTAGGCGTCTGGGTGGGACATAGAACTTTATTCTGTTCTGTAGAATCTTAGGGCCTGTGTGATAGAGTGCCCTATGCGCATGTCCTAAGAGTTTGAAACGCGCTCTTTGGGGCATTGGCAGCCAGTGAAGTTGTTTCAGGCATTTTGTCGCAGAACTGTATCTGCTCTCATTGCATACTAGTCTGGCCGCTGCGTTCTGTATGACCTGCAGACGTTTAAATAAATAATCTGGCATACCAACAAAGAGTGCATTTCCGTAGTCCAGCCTGCTAACAAGTAGTGCCTGCATAATGGTCCTCCTACTTTCCCGAGGGATCCAGGGAAATAATCTCTTTAGGAGCTTCAGGGTAGCGAAGCTTCTACCACACAGGATACGCACGTGGTCTTTCATCGATAAAGTATTATCGATGATGATGCCCAGGTTTTTGACACACTGCTTTGGATCTGGCGCCATGCCCAAAGAAAGGGGCCACCAGGATGTATCCCAAATGTGATTGGCTCCGCCGAGAAGCAGGATTTCAGATTTCTCTGCATTGAGCTTTAAACAGTGCTCTGACATCCAGTTTGCCATCTCAGTCAGACAGTTATTGAGTTTGGCACTGGTGTCATCATGCTCATTTCCAATGGCTATTGTCAGTTGGGTATCATCAGCATAGGAGCAGATTCCGAAGCCCCACTTCATGCCAATTTTGGCCAAAGATGAAACATAGGCATTGAATAATGTGGGGCTCAGGGATGCTCTCGTGAACTCCACAGTTGAGGTTTTTTGGGGTGTAGGAAAAGGTACCCAACTGTACAGTTTGGGTTCTGTTACATAAGAATGAACTCGGCCATTGAAGGGCCTTCGCGTATATCCCTTTTTCATGCAAATTTTCTAGTAAAAGTTGGTGCGAGACTGTGTCGAAAGCCGCCGACAAGTCTAACAGGATCAGGGCTACAGCCTTTCCCTGGTCCAGCAATGTCCTTATATTGTCTAAGACAGCCAGGAGAGTTGCCTCCGTACTGTTGGTAGCCCTGAAACCTGTCTGTGGGATCCAGCAACTCATTTGATTCTAGATAGTGAGTTAGCTGTTTGTTGACAAGTTTCTCCAGAACCTTGGAAAGGTAGGGAAGTTGGGAGATTGGCCTGTAGTTGGCTGGATTGTTTACGTCAGATCCTATCTTTTTCAATAGGGGAGTTACTCGAGCTTGTTTCCAAACCTCTGGAAAGACTGCTGTCTCCAGTGATTGGTTGAACAACTGTGTTGCTAGTTGTTTCGGCATCCTTAGGATGCTGTGGAAAGATCTTCCTCTCCTACCTTTTCAAGCCAGAAGACTTTTGGTACAGGCACTGATTCTCTTGTGGCTGGATTACGCCAATGCTCTTTATCTAGGAGCTCCACGCTTTACCACCACGTAACTCCAGATCATTCAAAATTGTGCTGCACGCATGCTCCTGAGAATCCCTCACCGCCAATCGGCGAAGTCCGCCTTGGCCACCCTGCATTGGCTCCCTATTCAGGAAAGAATCTGAAAGAAACACATAGTGATAGATTCCTTACCTTAGAATATCCCCAGGCGTCAGACTGGATCCGGAAAGTTTTCGTCAGCAGTACCCCTGCGCGTCGGTAGGGGCGTTGTGCGGCTCCGTGTCCGTCGCTGGCGTCGTGGTCGCCGAGATGACGTCGCGGGCGCTACTTGGACGCCACCCACGCGCGCTGACGTCAGTTCTTTCTTTTTCCGCGCCAGCAAGCGCAGATCCGGAGAAAGCGGTACCCCTAGTCTTTTTTTGACTACGTTTTTGAGATCTTTTTCTCACCTTTTTTCGAGTCGATATCGACTCCTGGTGCAGTTAGGACTGCGAGGACTGTCATCGGATGATGTCGGTGACGGACCCGCACTGTGTGTGACTCTAATGCCTGGGGCGCGACCACGACCCCAAGTCGTGCCCCGACTGCCGGTACATGGCTCCGAAGTCTTTGCGGGACGGTCCCGAAAGCTGCTTGAAGCCCGGCAGTCGGCTCCGCGCTGTGACAGGTCCCGGTCTAGAGAGAGGTCGAGGGACCGCGCGCGGAGTCACCATCGGCGATCGTCGGGATCGAAGTCTTCGCACTCGGGGTCAGGTAAGACACAGCACAAGAAGTCGAAGAAACGTCATCGTTCTTCGACTTCCCCTCACCGGTCGCGCGATGCGGCTGAGGGTACGGGTGGTGCCACCCCCGCGGCTCCGGTGGAGGCCATGGAGTCGCCGCCAGACTACCCCCCTTCCCGGGGTCGGCGGCGACTCCGGCCCAGATACAGGACTTCCTGTCGGCCATGGCTCGCCTCTTTGGGCAGTCTGGTCACGCCGGTGCACCTTCGGGCCCCGCGGTCCCGCATGGGTGTCCTCGCGTTTAATCGCCGGCTGCTCCGGCACCGCAGGACACCCTTGGATACAGGCCTGGATCCCGGTCGACGCCGGTTGACCTAGTTACGCCTCCACCGACGTCGACCCCACCGGCACCGATCCTGACGCCGCCCGCTCCTCGGTACGACGTCTACCTCAGGTTCAGCCCCGAAGTGGACGCGGCGTCGGTCGATGCCGTTCTCGACGCCGTTTAAGGATTTCTATCCCCATGTCCCTGCTCCTTATTTTCGGCCTGTTGAACAGCCTGAGGAGCAAGGGGAGGACTGGGAGGGGTCGGACGACCCTCTCGCTGCAGCCTGCGAGTCTGAACAGGACTGGGCTGAGGAACTGGGGGAAGCCAGTGGTTTAGATACCTCACCAGACCTTGGCATGCTGTCGTCTCCTACCGTGGCTACGCAGGAGGGAGCCAGTTATGCAGTGGTGTTGCGTAGGGCGGCGGAGGCCCTACACCTCAAGCTCCCTACTGTGGCTATCTGAAAGAGACACGTTAGTGATAGATTCCTTACCTTAGAATATCCCCAGGCGTCAGGCTGGATCCGGAAAGTTTTGCGTAGCAGTACCCTTTGCGCGTCGGTAGGCGGCGCCGTGCGGCTCCGCGTCCGCCGTCCGGCGTCGTGATCGCCGGGATGACGCCGCGGGCAGTACTTAGGCGCCGCCCTGCGCGCTGACGTCAGTTCTTCTTTTTCCGCGCCAGTAAGCGCAGATCCGGGAAGAGCAGTGCCCTGGTCAATTTTTGACCATACTTTTGGTGATTTTTTCACTGTCTTTTTCCACCTTCAGGTGTCGTAGGGATGCCCGGCTTCAAGCGATGCGGCGCCTGTGCGCGGATGATGTCCGCTCACCGACCCGCATTGGGAGTGTCTCTTCTGCCTCGGCCGAGGCCACGACACCGAGTCTTGTCCCGAATGCCAGGCCCTCAACCCGAAGGCTTTGCGAGAGCGGTCTCGAAAGCTCCTCGAGGCCCGGCATTCGGCTCCGCGGAAGCCCCGGTCGCGTGAGAGGTCCAGGGGTCGCCGCGGAGTGCACACCGGTCGTCGGCGTCGAAGTCTTCTTCGTCCGGTAAGTCTCGACACAAGAAGTCCAAGAAGCATCGCCGCTCTCGGACTTCGCCTCGCCGGTCTCGCGACTCGGCTGAGGCCCCTCCCGGCACCGTCCCCGCCCCGCGGCCCCGGACTTGCCTGTGGAGTCGCCCCGTCATACCCGCCCTTCCCGGGTTCGGGGGCGGATCCGGCCAAGGTACAGGAGTTCCTGTCGGCCATGGCCCGCCTCTTCGGGCCTTCAGGCCCCTCCGGTGCGCCTTCGGGCCCCGCGGGCCCTGATGGGGCTGATCCGGCGTCGCCGGCGGCTCCGGCCCCGGCGCCGCCCGAGCCTCCAGCCTCGATCCCGGCTCCGGCTCCGGCCCCGGCCTCGATCCCGGCTCCACAACCCCCATCGACGCCGGTCGACCTCACGACACCTCCGCCGGCGCCGATGTCTCCGGTGCCGCTTCTCGACGCCGCCCTGGGCTCCGGGCGGCGTCGTCCCCCAGTTCCTTCCGGCTCCGGACTTGGACCCGGAGCGACGCCGCTCGACGCCGGCTCCGGCGCCGATGGGACCTTGGGTCCCAAATGTCCCTCCTCCTCCTTATTTTGAACCAGAGGAGGACCAGGAGGACTGGGAGGGGTCTGATGACCCTCTGACACGCAACTGTCAGTATGATGAGGACTGGACAGAGAGTCTAGGGAGGCCAGTGGTCTGGATACTTCTCCTGACACTGGCATGCTGTCTCCTCCCGTGGCTACGGAGGAGGGGGCCAATTTTGGTACGGTGTTGCGTAGGGCTGCTGGGGCCTTACGTCTCCAGCTCCCTACTTTGACGGTCAAGCCTAACATCTTGACAGAGGTGCTTTCAGCCGGCAGCCTCCTCTGCGGAGACTGTGCTGCCGTTTAACGACGCCCTCACGGACGTTCTTTTGGGCGCCTGGTCCAAGCCCAACACAGGGGCTCCTGTGGATCGGAACGTGTCACGACGCCATCGCCCCGCTCCGGGCGACCCCTGTTTCTTTCTGTCCACCCCACTCCTGAGAGCTTGGTTGTCCAAGCCTCCGCTTCCCAAACCGCCTTCCCTACCGCTCCTCCGGATAGGGAATCCAAACGCCTGGATCAGTTTGGGAAGAAAGGTTTTTCTTCCTCCAGTGCTGGCTTGCGGTCCGTTAACACCGCTTGTCTTTTGGGCCGATATACCCACTCTCTGTGGGATTCGGTGGCGGATGTTTTGCCCCAGTGCCCTGAGGAGGTCCAGGCACTGCTTTCCCGCGCCATTGCGGAAGGAAGGGATGCGGCCAAATACACTATCCGTTGTGGCCTTGACACCGCCGACTCGCTGGGCAGGTCGATTGCAACGACGGTGGCGCTCCGACGCCACGCCTGGCTGAGAACCACTGGTTTTTCAGGGGATGTCCAGAATACTCTCATGGACATGCCCTTTGATGGAGTCGGTCTTTTTGGGTCCAAAGCAGACCATGCGTTGGAGCGCTTTAAGGACTCACGGGCTACTGCCAAGTCCCTGGGCCTTTCTGCTACACGCCCTCCGCTGCCTTCTGCTTTTCGCCCCTATCGTGGCCACGGTAGGGGCGCCCCTTCACGTCAGCAGCCCAGCCACCGGCCCGCGCAGCAGGCGTCTTCGCGTGGCCGAGGACGTGGATTCCGCCGTGGCGGATCGGGCAACCAGCGTGCGGGTCAGGCCACCACCTCCAACCCGTCCGCGGCCTCCAAGCCCTCCTAGTCCCTCCTTTCAGGTGCACGGCACGCCAGTAGGGGGCAGGGTCCGCCATCACCTTCCCCACTGGCGCACCATCACCTCGGACAGGTGGGTCTTGGACATTGTCCGAAGGGGCTACTCCTCCCCTTCGAGACCACCCCCAGCCATGCCACCTCAATTCCACCGCATGTCAGGGGATCACTTGGTGCTTCTACAGAAGGAAGTCACGGCCCTCTTGACCAAGAGGGCCATCGAGCATGTTCCGACCCCAGAAGTAGGGCGTGGTTGCTACTCCCACTACTTTCTGGTGCCCAAAAAGGACAAGGAGGACATGCGTCCTATCTTGGACCTCCGGAACGTCAATCGCTTCCTCCGGAAGGAGAAGTTCAAGATGCTCACCCTAGCTCAGGTCTTGACTGCCCTCGACCCTGGAGACTGGTTGGTAGCGTTGGACTTGCAGGACGCGTATTTCCACATCCCCGTCCTGCCGGCCCACCGGCGTTACCTTCGGTTCACGGTAGGCCCCGAGCATTTTCAGTTCACCGTGCTCCCCTTTGGCCTTACCAGTGCCCCTCGGGTGTTCACGAAAGTGATGGCGGTGGTCGCAGCTCATCTGCGCCGGGCAGGGGTTTCAGTCTTCCCCTACCTCGACGACTGGCTGCTGAAGGCGGGCTCGTCCCAGGCAGTCGTCTCCCACCTCCAGACTACGGCCGAACTCCTGCACTCGCTGGGGTTCTCCATCAATGTGCCGAAGTCGCATCTGATTCCTTCTCCACAGCTCCTTTTCATCGGAGCAGTTCTGGACACGACGCGGTTTCGGGCCTATCCTCCCGAACGGCGAGTCCGGGATATTCAGGCTATGATTCCGATCTTTCGGCCTTTATCCTGGGTTTCGGTAAGGATGACCCTGAGGCTGCTGGGCCTCATGGCCTCCTGCATCCTGCTGGTCAATCATGCCAGATGGCATATGCGGGCTCTGCAGTGGGACCTGAAGTTCCAGTGGGCGCAGCACCAGGGCAACCTGTCCGATCACGTCCAGATCTCGGAGGGGACTGCAAAACAGTTGCAGTGGTGGCTCTCGAACCGGCAATGGGTCATGGGCAGATCCCTCTCCCTTCCCCAGCCAGAGCATACAGTTGTGACGGACGCGTCCCTTCTGGGATGGGGCGGTCACATGGGAGAGGCGGAGATCAGAGGCCTCTGGTCTCCGGCGGAGTCCCGGCTCCATATCAACCTTCTGGAGCTCCGGGCGATCCGGCTTGCACTCAAGGCATTCCTTCCCTCTGTCAAAGGGAAGGTAGTGCAGGTGTTCACAGACAACACCACCGCCATGTGGTACTGCAACAAACAGGGCGGGGTGGGGTCTTGGACCCTTTGTCAGGAGGCTCTGCGCCTCTGGACATGGCTGGAACATCAGGGCATGTTCCTGATGGTTCAACACCTGGCAGGTTCTCTGAACGCCAGGGCGGACGAACCTCAGCCGCAGGTGCATGATGGATCACGAATGGCGTCTTCACTCGGAAGTGGCGCAAGGACTCTTTCTACAGTGGGGAGAGCCTTGGTTAGATCTATTCGCCACCGAAGAGAACGCGCAATGTCATCAGTTCTGCGCGTTGGAATTTCCAAGGCGGCACTCGCTCGGCGACGCTTTTCGTCGCGAGTGGAGTTGCGGTCTGTTATACGCCTTTCCGCCTATACCACTTCTACCCAGAGTGTTGAAGAAGATTCGGCACGACCGGGCCCAAGTCATTCTTGTGGCTCCGGACTGGGCTCGAAGAGTTTGGTATCCCGAGCTACTCAATATGAGCATAGATCCCCCGATCCGTCTGCCTCTTCGGGAGGATCTTCTGTCGCAGCAGCAGGGGACGGTCCTCCACCCGAACCTGTCCAGTCTACACCTGCTTGCGTGGAGATTGAGCGGCGGCAGTTGATTCCTTTCGACTTGCCTCCCGAAGTTTGTGATGTGATTCTGGCAGCCAGGCGTCCCTCCACTAAGGTGGTATACGCCTGCAGGTGGAACAAATTTGTGGCATGGTGCACAGCAAAGGCTGTGAATCCCCTTTCTGCCCCTCTTTCTGAGGTCCTTCTGTTCCTTCTTTCTCTGGCCCAACAGGGTTCTGCCCTGGGTACCATCAAGGGTTATCTTTGTGCTATCTCGGCCTTCCTCAGGCTCCCTGATCAGCCCTCCCTTTTCAAGTCCCCTGTTGTTAACAGGTTCTTAAAAGGCATTACTCACCTCTTCCCTCCTGTTCCGTTTGTAATGCCTCAGTGGGACTTAAACTTGGTTCTTACCTTTTAATGTGCGCTCCCTTTGAGCCTCTGCATAACTGTCCTCTTCGTCTTCTGACTCTAAAGGCAGCCTTTCTGGTGGCCATCACCTCCGCTCGGCGGGTGAGTGAGCTCCAGGCTCTTTCTTGCAAACCTCCCTTTCTGTCTGTTCATCCAGACAAGGTTGTTCTTCGGACGCGTCCGTCCTTCTTGCCAAAGGTGGTTACTGCTTTCCACATTGGGCAGACCATCACTTTGCCCACCTTCTTTCCGCCTCCGCATCCTTCCAGAGAGGAAGAGAGGCTCCACCGTCTGGACCCAAAACGTGCGCTCTCCTTCTATATCGACCGCACGAAACACTTCCGGGTGGATGACCAGCTCTTTGTTGGCTACGTGGGCGCCAAAAAGGTCGGGCGGTGCACAAGAGGACCATCTCCCGCTGGGTTACCTTGTGCATCAAGACCTGCTATTCTTTGGCTAAGAAGGAGCCTCCTGTTGGGCTGCGTGCCCATTCCACCAGGGCAACGGCTGCTACCACGGCCTTGGGCCGCGGTGTTCCGCTGCCGGTTATCTGTCAGGCAGCTACGTGGGCCTCGCTGCACACGTTTACTAAGCATTACTGCCTTGACAGTCAGGTCCGGAGGGACGGCTTCTTTGGCCGTTCTGTCCTCCAGGACTTCCTTGTCTGATCTTTGTTCGCAGACCCACCACCGGGGTTGGTATTGCTGGGGTATCTATTCTAAGGTAAGGAATCTATCACTAACGTGTCTCTTTCAGATGCACAAGTTACTAACTTGTGTAACGATATATCTGTAAGAGACAGTAGTTAGTGATAGATTCCTTACCGCCCCACCCATCCTCCCCGTTCTGCGAACTGATTTCTAGGGTTAAGGACATCCCTTTCAGGGCCCTAGTATTTTTCAGACACCTGTGTCAGCTTCTTGCATGGCTCTGCGTTCCTGGCGCGGAAAGTCGTGTACAGAACTGACGTCAGCGCGCAGGGCGGCGCCTAAGTACTGCCCGCGACGTCATCCCGGCGATCACGACGCCGACGACGGACGCGGAGCCGCACGACGCCGCCTACCGACGCGCAAGGGTACTGCTACGCAAAACTTTCCGGATCCAGCCTGACGCCTGGGGATATTCTAAGGTAAGGAATCTATCACTAACTACTGTCTCTTACAGATATATCGTTACACAAGTTAGTAACTTGTGCGTCAGGACTAACCTCCTGACAGAGGTGCTTCAGCCAGCAGCTACTTCTGCGGAGCCGCTGCTGCCCTTTCGGACGTTCTTTTGGGCACTTGGTCCAGGCCCACCACAGGGGTTCCTGTGGATAGGAACGTGGCCCGACGCCATCGCCCGGCGACCCTCTTTTCCTCTCCCAACATCCCACCCCCGAGAGCTTGGTTGTCCAAGCCTCTGCTTCCCCAACCGCCTTCCCTTCCGCCCCACCGGATAGGGAATCCAAGAAGCTGGATCAGATTGGGAAGAAGATTTTCTCTTCCACCAGCTCTGCGCTGCGGTCCGTGAACACCGCATGCCTCTTGGGCCGTTATTCCCACTGCCTGTGGGATACGGTGGCGAACGTGCGGTCTGTGTCCGGAGGAGGCCCGCCGGCTCTTGCCCAGGCTGTTGCAGAGGGGAGAGACGCAGCCAAGTTCATCTGTTGTGGTCTAGACACCGCCGACTCACTGGGCAGATCCATGGCAACGACTGTGGCGGTTCGTCGCCACACCTGGTTGAGAACCACTGGATTTTCCGGGGATGTCCAAAGCACCCTTATGGACATGCCCTTTGATGGCCGTCGCCTCTTCGGCGACAAAGCGGACAGCGCGTTGGAGCGGTTTAAGGACTCACGGGCTACGGCCAAGTCCTTGGGGCTCTCGGCAGTCCGCCCTCCTCCGCCTTCCGCTTTTCGCTCCTTTCGTGGCACAGGAAGGGGCGCCCCGCAGCGTTCGCAAAAGAGCCACGGGCCGGCGCAGCAGTCATCCCAGCGCGGCCGCGGTTTCCGCCGTGGCGGACACAGGGGCCAGCGGGCGGGTCAGACCACTACCACCACCCCCACCACCTCTGCCTCCAAACCTTCCTAGTCCAAAATTTCAGGTCCATCACACGCCAGTGGGCGGCAGGCTCCGCCATCACCTCTCTCACTGGCGCTCCATCACTTCGGACAGGTGGGTTTTAGAGATAGTCCGAAGGGGCTACTCCCTCCCCTTCGAGACTACCACCCCAGCCATGCCACCTCAATACCACCGCATGTCAGGGGATCACTTGGTGCTTCTTCAGCAGGAAGTTGCGGCCCTCTTGGCCAAGGGGGCCATCGAGCGCGTTCCGACGCCCGAAGTAGGTCGTGGTTGTTATTCCCACTACTTTGTGGTGCCCAAGAAGGACAAAGGCCTGCGTCCTATCTTGGATCTCCGGAACATCAATCGCTTCCTCCGCAAAGAGAAGTTCAAGATGCTCACTCTAGCTCAGGTCTTGTCTGCTCTCGACCCACAAGACTGGCTGGTGGCGTTGGACTTGCAGGACGCCTATTTCCACATCCCCGTCCTGCCGGCCCACAGCGTTACCTACGGTTCATGGTAGGCCACAAGCACTTTCAGTTTACCGTGCTCCTCTTTGGCCTTACCAGTGCCCCTCGGGTGTTCACCAAGGTGATGGCGGTGGTCGCAGCTCATCTGCGCAGATCAGGGGTGTCAGTCTTCCCCTATCTCGACGACTGGTTGTTATAGGCGGGCTCGCCCCAGACAGTCTCCTCCCACCTCCAGACTATGGCCGACCTCCTGCACTTGCTGAGGTTCTCCATCAATGTGCCGAAGTCGCACCTGATTCCCTCCCAGAAGCTCCTCTTTATCGGAGCGGTTCTGGACACGTCGCAGTTTCGGGTCTATCCGGCTCGGATTCCCATCTTTCAGCCCTTGTCCTGGGTTTCGGTCAGAGTGACTGAGGCTGCTGGGCCTCATGGCCTCCTGCATCCTGCTGGTCAATCATGCCAGGTGGCGTATGCAGGCTCTGCAGTGGGACCTGAAGTTCCAGTGGGCGCAGCATCAGGGAAACCTGTCCGATCACGTCCAGATCTCGGAGGGCACTGCACACCAATTGCAGTGGTGGCTCACGAACCGGCATTGGGTTGACGGCAGATCCCTCTCCCTTCCCCAACCGGAGTTCACAGTGGTGACGGATGCGTCCCACCTGGGATGGGGAGGCCACATGGGAGAGGCGGAGATCAGAGGCCTCTGGTCTCCGGCGGAGTCCCGGCTCCATATCAACCTTTTGGAGCTGCGGGCGATCAGGCTTGCACTGAAAGCATTCCTTGCCTCTGTCAAGGGTAGAGTAGTGCAGGTGTTCAGACAACACCACCGCCATGTGGTACTGCAACAAACAAGACTGGGTGGGGTCGTGGACCCTTTGTCAAGAGGCTCTGCGTCTCTGGACATGGCTGGAACATCAGGGCATGTCTCTGGTGGTTCAACACCTGGCAGGTTCTCTGAACGCCAGGGCGGACGAACTCAGCCGCAGGTGCATGCTCGATCACGAATGGCGTCTTCACTCGGAGGTGGCGCAAGGTCTCTTTCAGCAGTGGGGCGAGCCTTGGTTAGATCTATTCGCCACCGAAGAGAACGCGCAATGTCCTCAGTTCTGCGCGTTGGAATTTCCAAGGCGGCACTCGCTCGGCGACGCTTTTCGTCGCGAGTGGAGTTGCGGTCTGTTGTACGCCTTTCCGCCTTTACCACTTCTGCCCAGAGTGGTCAAGAAGATCAGGCGCGACCGGGCCCAAGTCATTCTTGTGGCTCCGGACTGGGCTCGAAGAGTATGGTATCCCGAGCTACTCAGTATGAGCATCGATCCCTCGATCCGACTGCCTCTTCGGGAGGATCTTCTGTCGCAGCAGCAGGGGACAGTCCTCCACCCGAACCTGTCCAGCCTCCACCTCTTTGCGTGGAGATTGAGCGGCGGCAGTTGATTCCCTTTGACTTGCCTCCTGAAGTTTGTGACGTTATTCTGGCAGCCAGGCGTCCCTCTACTAAAGTGGTATACGCCTGCAGGTGGAAAAAATTTGTGGCATGGTGCACAGCAAAGGCTGTGGATCTCCTTTCTGCCCCTCTTTCTGAGGTTCTACTGTTCCTTCTTTCTTTGGCCCGGCAGGGCTCTGCTCTGGGCACTATCAAGGGCTACCTTTCTGCTATTTCGGCCTTTCTCAGGCTCCCTGATCAACCCTCTCTTTTCAAGTCCCCTGTTGTAAATGGGTTTCTTAAAGGCATTACTCACCTTTTTCCTCCTATTCCTTTCGTGATGCCTCAGTGGGACTTGAATCTGGTTCTGACGTACTTGATGTGCGCTCCCTTTGAGCCACTTCACAACTGTCCTCTTCGTCTTCTGACGTTAAAGACTGCTTTCCTGGTGGCCATCACTTTCGCTAGGCGGTGTGTGAGCTCCAGGCTCTTTCTTCTAAGCCTCCTTTCCTTTCAGTCCATCCGGACAAGGTTGGGCTCAGGCCCCGTCCTTCCTTTCTGCCAAAAGTGGTTACGGTCTTTCACCTTGGGCAGACGACTACCATGCCCACCTTTTTTCCGCCTCCGCATCCTTCCAGAGAGGAAGAACGGCTCCACCGTCTGGACCCAAAATGTGCGCTTTCTTTTTATCTTAACCGCACACAGCAGTTCCGGGTGGATGACCAGCTTTTTGTTGGCTACGTTAGCACCAAGAGAGGTCGGGCGGTCCATAAGAGAACCATCTCCTGCTGGGTTGTCTTGTGTATCAAAGCCTGTTACTCTTTGGCTAAAGAAGAACCTCTGGTGGGGCTGCGTGCTCATTCCACCCGAGCTACTGCAGCCACTACTGCATTGGGACGTGGTGTCCCCCTGCAAGACATATGTCAGGCAGCCACGTGGGCCTCGCTGCACACGTTTACCAAACATTACTGCCTGGACAGCCAAGTCCGGAGAGACGGCTTCTTTGGCCGTTCTGTCCTCCGGGACTTCCTTGTCTGATCTTTGTTCGCAGACCCACCACCGGGGTTGGTATTGCTGGGGTATCTATTCTAAGGTAAGGAATCTATCACTATGTGTTTCTTTCAGATGCACAAGTTACTTACCTTCGGTAACGATATATCTGTAAGAAACATTAGTAGTGATAGATTCCTTACCGCCCCACCCATCCTCCCCGTTTTGCGAACTGATTTCTAGGGTTAAGGTCATCCCTTTCAGGGCCCTAGTTTCAATGCACCAGTGGTCCGTATCTTGCATGGCTCTGCGTTCCTGGCGCGGAAAGTCGTGTACAGAACTGACGTCCGCGTGGGCGGCGTCCAAGTAGCGCCCGCGACGTCATCTCGGCGACCACGACGCCAGTGACGGACGCGGAGCCACACGACGCCCCTACCGATGCGCAGGGGTACTGCTGACGAAAACTTTCCCGATCCAATCTGAAGCCTGGGGATTTTCTAAGGTAAGGAATCTATCACTACTAATGTTTCTTACAGATATATCGTTACCGAAGGTAAGTAACTTGTGCATTAAGTTCAAGGCTTTGTGCGTGGCACACAAGGCCCTAACAGGCAGGGGACCGCCTATTTTTCGCACCATCCTGCTCCCCTACCATGCTAATAGGGCCCTACGGTCGGCTAATCAACATCTGGCGGTAGTCCCTAAAATACGGAAATCCAAAAGTGGAGGACGGCTTTTTTCATATAATGCTGCCAAGCTGTGGAACTCCCTCCCCCTTCAGGTTTGTCGGGAGGCTAACCATCTGACCTTCCGGAAACTCCTTAAAACCTCACGGTTTCCCTAGGCTGCTCGGTGTTCCTGAATGTCCTGCTTCTAGCGCTGGGACGCCCTCGGGTAGCCATGCGCTTAAGAAATGTCAATTCATTCATTCTCTTCCTCCTCCCATTCTGCCAAATCAAGAACTGCTGGCAGAGGATCATTCAAAATTGCTCTAAGAGGAAGTTCCAGCTGTCCTGGCCAAGGGAGCATAAGAGAGGGTCCCGGATTCAGAAGTACGCAGTAGCGGTTATTCCTGCTACTCTCAGATTCAGAAGGACAAAGGGTTGCAGCCCCTTTTAGATCTTCGGACTGTCTCTTTTTCCTAAAGGAGAAGTTAAACATGCTCACTGTAGCTCAGGTCTTGTGTGCCCTAGACCAAGAAGACTGGATGGTAGCGTTGGACCTGCAGGATGTGCATTTTCACATCCCCATCCTGCCGGGCCACAGGTGTTACCTCCAGTTCAGGGTAGGCCGTGGGCACTTTCAGTTTACCGTGCTCCCCTTTGGCCTTACCAATGCCACTTAGGTGTTAACCAATGTGATGGCGGTGGTCGCAGCTCATCTGTGGAGGTTAGGGTTGTCAGTCTTCCCCTACTTCGACTGGCTGTTGAAGGCCTCCTCGCCACAGGCAGTTGTCTCCCACCACCTTCAGACTACGGTGGACCTCCTACATTCGCTGAGGTTCTCTATAAACATGCGGAAGTCACACCTGACGACGACTCGTAGACTCCCGTACATCGGGGCTGTTCTGGACACAGTGCAGTTTCGGGCCTATCCTCCCGAGCAGCGAGTCCAGAATATTCAGGTTATGATTCCGATGTTTCGGCCTCTATCCTCGATTTTGGTTAGACTGACCCTCATGGCCTCCTGCTTCCAAATAGTAAAGCATGCCAGGTGGTGTATGTGGGCTCTGCAGTGGGACTTGAAGTTCCAGTGGGCACAGCATCGGGGAAATCTCACCGACGTGGTCCAGATCTCGGAAGGGACTGCGAGAGATCTGCAGTGGTGGTTGACGAACCGCGATTGGGTCAACGGCAGACTTCTCTCCCTTCCCCAACCAGATCTCAGTCATGACAGATGCATCACTTCTGGGATGGGGCGGCCATCTAGAAGAGGTGATCAGGGGACACTGGTCTCTGGTGGAGTCGGGGCTCCCCATCAATTTGTTGGAGCTTCGAGCGATTTGATTGGCATTGAAGGCATTTCTTCCCTCTGTTAAGGGAAGGTTAGTGCAAGTGTTCACGGACACCACCACCGCCATGTGGAACTGCAACAACCAGGTTAGGGGTGGGGTCGTGGACCCTTCGCTGAGAGTCCCTGCGTCTCTGATCATGGCTGGAACAGCAGGGCAAAACCGTGGTGATTCAACACCTGGCAGGTTCTCTGAATGCCAGAGCTGACTAACTCATGACGATACCTAGCAGATCACGAATTGCGTCTCCGGTCGGTGGTGGCGCAAGGTCTCTTTCAGCACTGGGGAGATCCTTGGTTAGATCTGTTCGTGAACAAAGAGCGCACAGTGTCAGCAATACTGCGCAATGGAGTTTCCAATGCGATATCGCTCGGTGGCGCTTTTCGTCGAGAGTTGAGATCAGGCCTGCTGTACGCCTTTCTACCCATACCACTCCTGCCCAGGGTTCTGAAGATCAGGAGCAACTGGGCCCACAACATTCTTGTGGTCCTGGACTGGACGAGGAGAGACTGGTATCCAGAGCTTCTGAAAATGAGTATCGATCCTCCGATCAGGCTGCCCCTTCGGGAGGATCTTCTTTCGCAGCAGCAGGGGAGGGTCCTCCACCCGAACCTGTGTACTCTGCTCCTCCATGAGTGGAGATTGAGCGGCGTCAGTTGATGGCATTTTACCTTCCTCCTGAAGTATGCAATGTTATTTTGGTGGCCAGGCGGCCCTCTACTTAGACTGTGTATGACTGCCGTTGGCAGAAGTTTGTATTATACTGTACAGAAAGGTCTATTTACCCTCTTTCTGCTTCTTTCCACTGTTCTGTTCATTCTAACCATTGCCAGCAGGGCTCTGCTTTGGGTACTCTAAAGGGTTATCTTTCTGCTCCATCTGTTTTTTTTGTGGCTGCCAGACCAACCCTCTCTTTTCAGGACTCCAATTTTAAGTAGGTTTTTCAAGTGGCTGCCTCACTTGTTTCCGGCCACGTCCTTTATGTCGCAGTGGGACTTTAATTTGGTCCTCACTTTTCTTGTGTGGTCCCTTCAAGCATTTACACAACTTTCTCCTCTGGCTGCTTACCATCAAGACAGCATACCTAGTGGTGACTACATCTGCCCGGAGTGTGAGTGAGTTGCAGATGCTATCTTGTACGCCTCCCTACATCGCCTGGACCCAGAAAGAGCGTTGTCGTTCTACCTTGACCGCACAAGAGTTTCGGGTGGACTACCAGCTCTTTGTGGTGTCGTGTAGTTCCTATATTACCCATACAGGATCTGCGCGTTCGGCTAACAAACTGTAGGATTGGTGGCAGACTGGCTCTGAGCACCCCCACCGAGAATGTTAGCCTTTCTGTTTTAGCTAGCTCACAGTGCCACTAGAATCTCCCCTTATCAGGTAGAGAATAGTTTCTGGCAACCTCAGAACATGACAACCCTGATCCCCCAGGATCGTGGAAACAATGTACTACTTTTCGCTCAGTCACTCGTGCTCACTTATTCGGTCTCGGAGAGTTACACAGAAGAAACAGTTGGGCGTGTTACAATGAGAATTTATTGCACAGTTGTTCTAGTGTAAAATAGATGTGCTACAACAACCGTTAGACAGTAGCAGATATATATATTATTAGCAGTACAGTGAAAATATAAGGATAGTATAGTTCTACCATCTTGCAATAATCATGAATACAGAGATGAATATAAAATGCATGATAAGTGTGCGTACTACTACGATGCCTATCTAGATGTACCCAAGTGTACCTAGCATGTGAGTAGGTGTAAAGCCAAGAATCCCTGTAGGATTTAGTCTAACCCCATTACCTGAAGTGAGAGGGTGGGACCTCATCCTGGTCTCGAGTTGGACACCCGGTGAGGGATGTTAGACCACTGTCAGCTGGAGCGTCTGCATGCAGGACCCTCGGCGTCTCTGGTCAATGTGTCGGCCTGCTAGTCTTTGTTCCCTCTAACAACCCTAGCAAGATGTGCTGTATTTATACAAAAAGTATCTAGGGTTTTTGTCCCTTGTTTCTTGTATTAGCCATTGTTGGATTTGAGGATGACGTATGGGATGAACCGTGTACGTAGATATTATGCAGGTGGTGTAGCCCCTGCCTGGTTTACAAGAACCCTCATGAATAGTCATTCATACTGTACGAGTCCATTGATGGAGTTATAGGACGCTATTGTTCAGGGAAAAACCCTCCTTCTGCGCCCAGGACTAGAACTAGGTAAAGGTTCAATCCTAAAGGCTCGTTACTGTGTAGTATAAAGGAGATAATGGAGGTGAAGGTGTATGATATTACCCGGGCCTATATTAGGGTACCTATATGAAACATAACACCCACTCCTCTTCCGAACAGTCAATAATGATAAAAATGCTAAGGAACTACTGTTTTTACTAGGTAGCAGCGCTTAAAACAATCATTGAGCTTCATAAAATATTGTCATTAAAACCATTGAAAAAGTCTAATCGGGAGAAGAAAAAAAATTATTTTCCAAAGCTAGTATTGGAAATGTCACTTTAAGCCAAAGTCCTAGTTGAGTTCGTTTATATAAGCCGAACCACTACAAGCGTCAGAAGGCCATGCTTTTCCAGCGAAATTGTCAATTTTAGCAAGTGTTTCAAATTTAGTTGAGTTTTAAAATCAAAAAAGGAAAAATTCCGAATTCTTTACCAGCACACGAGCCAATTATAGATTAAGTGTCCTGGCTGGGAGACGCAACATCGTTGTTGCTTGCCGCTGCAGAGGACGGTCCCTGTAATACCTCTGAGTATGTCAATGGAGCACAGATGATATTCAGAACTGCCAATAGCTGGTGCAGAGGCAGCTGGTGCTGTAGTAGATACCCGAGTGCTAGTGGAAGAGCTGATGCTTAACCCAGTTGTAGTAAAAGGCACCTGTGGGTTCTCGAGGAATGCAGCCATCAGTATAGGAATACGCTGGGAACATTGCAGAGCATGGGACCTCACAAGTTTGAGCCTGGTATTCAAGTCCCTAGGCGTGTCCGATGCAAGTGTCAGACAGAGATCCAACACTCATTCTTCTCCGCAGAACAGGCATCGAAGAACAGGTAAGATGCAGTCCATCCAGACTGGTCTAAACGATAGGAACCCAGAGGCATTCAGTTCCCTTAGGCGAGGTGTGCCCAGATGCTGTACCATGTGTTCACGGTACTTGCGCTCCAGGAGTGCTTTTGCCATCTCGTTGGTGATTGGGCCGTCCATTGAGTAGCAGAAAAATGACAATCAGTATACCTGCTATTGAGAGCAGGATCAGCGGACGACCTCCAAAAACGCTTCCCAATACGGAGTGTATAAAGTTTGGAATAACCGTAAATGGTAATCTATCCAGCTTTTCAATGCGCAACATTGTATATTTTGCTCCCCTTTATGCCATTTCTATCTGTTTATCTGTTAGATTGTATTCAGAAAACAGAGACGTACTGTTGATAAAATGCCAAGGCACATAGCCTTCACGCAAAGATTGCAGTGTCCAGCTTAACAACATGATAGAACGTAACTGACATTGCCCGTGTTGTAATATGGCCAAATCTTGTTCCAGTATGTCTATTGCAGAAGATGCAATGTTGCCTAAGGAATAGATCCTGGAGGTCAAAGTTGTTAACCCATTATCCACTACTGCTATTGCCTTTTCTAAGTTAATACGGTCTATTTCCCGTATTCTCTCTGCGGCCTCTTGTTGGGATATCTTCCAATTTTCATTGTAGGCAGCATAAATGCCAGCATATATGAAACGTTTCTGACGTGATTTCCTGGGGCCTAGTAAAAAGTCCCTAAGATCCATGTCATGTGAGAGTAAAGATAAGTGATGTTTCACTTCTGTGAGTGTTGAGGTTTCTAGCCAATCAAGGCACAACTTCCCAACACTGTAGGATGTCACTACCCCTGGGTGTTCTCTTTGTACATAGCGTGGGTCTGGCCTATGGATACTGAACCCTTCGGTTATACCCCAGAATCATTTCTGACATGTGTTCGTGTCTAAGGGCCAAACCACCCATTTCTTCCAATTAGGGTCTGATCTATTGTACTGTAACATGTCATCTACTGTTGCCCCTTCTTGTGAAGTTGAATTTTGCCACCCCTCCATCTGTGATGGTGTTGGAAACCGAGGTGTGTTCAGGTCTTTGTTTTTGGCTAGTCCAAGACAGGACGTCTGTTGCACAGTGTCATTTAGAAATATCATCTGCTGTGGAATGAGGCACGCTCTAAATAGCGCCTCTGTTCCCTGGATTTGCCAGTCTCTAGAACCCCAGACTGATTTTAAGTCTATTGTGTCCTTCCATAGGTCAAAACCCTGTTCAGACAATTGGGTGATAAAGAAAGCAGAGTATATCTGTTTGGTGTTTGTCAACATAGTTTTCAGTGCTGATGTCAGTGCAACCTTGTAATAATACGAGGTCGGGTCAGTGGTGTTAAACCCTGAAAAATATGAAAACTTCTGTGCAAATGTATGCGAACTACCTTTTAGTGGTGTAGGGCAATGTTCCCACTGGTGGTACTCAAAAACCTTTCTAGGTGATATAGATTTGTGCAAGAAATGATGACCATAATGTTGGTAACAGTACAAAGTGTCATAGTCTGAAGTACCTTCTACATTTCAGTGTTCGGAAATGCGGCAGTTTTCTCTAAATCAGACAACATATTAAAGAGTCCCAATCATCAGAAAATGTACTGGAGGTAATGATATCACTCAATGAAATTTTAAATACATGAGAAATTTTTAAAAGTTCAGTAGGACCGAATATATCAATCAACCTTGTCCCAAACTATACCGTCTGGTATAGGAACTGCTGTAATGTTAACTGATGACAAGTCTTTGTTCACGATGTGAGGACTGATGAGGTTTCAGAATCAAATTCACTTTTTCGGCTTCAGGTCTTTGTTGAAGGTATTGTCCATTAATAAGCATGCTAAAAGTTATAACTAAGCCTAGCCAGAAAAGAAAGAACAGTATCCCAGTAATTACCTGAGTTCTACCCACGGTGATACCAGGTAAGTCTTTTTGAGAAAGTTCCCAAAGTCTGTAATCTGCTGCTTGCGTGTTTGTTGGGCTGGCGTCGTTTCTGGTACACTTGAATCCAAGGAAAACGTATCAAAGTTCATGAAGTAGCCAGAAGCAGTTCGATCAATTGTTGGAATTGCATCGGGATTTGTTGAAATCACAGTTTGCTCTCATCGAGGCATGTTGACGTAGACATCTGTATTAGGTCATATTGCAACTTGTGTGTTATTTTGAGTTTGATTTTGAAGTTGAACTTCGGGTTCAAGGGGAACGAGTTCATAGCTTTGTTGCATAGTCCTTCATTCCGTACAGGAGGCTCTTCGAACGTGATGAGTCTTTCTGTTTGAACTTCTTGGATTGTAGCTAGAGGAGGGCGTCTGCTACAGTGGAGTCCACAAGGCCTACTGTTCAGTATCGGCCACATAGTGTGGTTTGATTAAGTCGATTGATACAAATCGTTTCTCCTTTTTCCCGGCAAGAGGCGGCAAAAGCACAGTTCTTGTTCCTTGTACTGCTAGGACAGGTACAGGCTTTCTGTATGATGGTCCAAATTCTTTTTTGTCCGCTATTTTCTCTGACCAGATCCCCTATTTTTGAGATCCAGACAGGTCTTGCTGTGCTTGCCTTGACTTCCCCAGTGGCGGTCTGTTTCAGGAGGACGTTACTTTGTTGTGTCCTGGATTCATTTAGATCCTGTAAAACAGCCAAACGATCATGGATATCAAATGGTTTCTTATCCGCCACTGCGCCTTCACAATCAAGATCAGGTACCCACATTCTTGTCACAAATAGTACCTTGTAAGGAGTGACACCCCCTAGAGAACTTCTTGGCTGGTTATTGAGAGCTCGTTGTACCCCATATATATGATTGACCCAACTATCGCCCTTGCCTAATACCCTAGCTGTTGAAGATTGCTTTAGGTCCCGGTTCTTCCTCTCCACAACCGAATTTCCCTCAGGATGGTACGGAGAGGAGTACCGCAATGCTACGCCCATACTTTCCATGGCCTCTTTGTAAGCCTGAGAGCTAAACGCCGGGCCACGGTCAGAATGTAACGTGCCAACTGCGTGTGTCCCGATAAAGACTCGCAAATCTTTGTTAACAGTTGGAGCGTCAGCCGAGCGCTGAGGCCAAACCCATAGGAATCTTGAGCATGAAACCACTGCAACCATGATATACTTGTCAGCCCCATCTGATTGTAATTGGCCGCAGTGGTCCAGATATACACATGCGAGAGGTCTGTCTGATTTTAATAACGGTGTCTGTGCCGGGCGTGCTATGGTGGAGCCTTTCAACTGCTGGCAGATGTCACATTTCAAGAAGTAGTCTTTAGTTTATTTTGTCAGACCTGGCCTCCAATAGCGCTGTTTCAACAATGAAATAGTCGCTGTAACGCCTGTATGTGCAGAGCCCAAACCCTCGTGTGCTGCAATAATCCAACCTTGCCTACGGTCCATATCTGGTATTACTCTGTCCCCCACTCCAGGAATCTGAGCATATGGAATGTTGTTTGCACCTAACTTGTAGGAGTACTTGAGTGGAAATTTCTTTGGTACTGCTCCGCTGTTTTTGCTTGAAGCAGTAACAGCCACCATAATCTCACTGTCTATCCTCGTTTTTGAACGAGTGATTGCAGCTACGGAAGCTGTGCGTACAGCCCCCTTCGCGGCTTCTTCAGCCAATGAATTCCCTTCAACGTGAACACCATCACGTTGATGACTCAGTGTATGAATCACGTTAGCCCTTGGTAGTTCGTTTCTCAACTCCACTACCTGTTCCATAGCATTTTATGCTCAATTTTGCCATCTTTTGCGTCTTTGAACCCGTTTAGTTCCCAATGATGTAAATATTCATTGTATGATTGCACACAGTAAAAAGAATCACACACTATCAGTGTGGGGAATTCGTGATCCGTATTCAACAGTGCTAGTATCAGCGCTTTTAACTCTGCCAACTGAGCCGTGCAGTCTCTTAGAGATTGCGTTTTGGTGCAACTTGGATGGAACTGTCCATCCCGCATGCGACCTTTAACGATAGCACATGCTGCGCTGTATTGTTGCATACTCCCTATGGCCGGTTGAGCAGATCCGTCAGTGTAAATAATATATTCATACTGATCTAGAGGCAAGATTTCATTCGGCAGAGGGTATTCTTGTTCGTATTGCAGAAATGCTTGTGTTTTTAGACTTGGATCAAATCTGTATTCAACATCCTTTGCAGTAAGAGAATTAGCCCATTGTATCCATCTCGGATGTAAGGCTTTTGCATTTGGAATGCTAGCCTTTGTAACAGCTTCTAAAGCTGGTACCGGTGTTACGACAATTATGCGCTTTCCCTGAGGCAGTGCTCTTTCTCTTGCTTCAGCGGTCTGAACTGCTGTCAGCATTTTTTCTGTTGAAGTGAAACGCATTTCTGCGTTTGTGTACAGGTGCGATTTGTAAGCGATTGGTACTGTTTCACCTTCATTGAAGGTTAAGTGTACCCGCATTGACCCGCTATTACACGGATCACTAAGTTGCGTACGTTTACCCACGTCTAAGTGTTTTGAAGCTATCCTGTCTTCTTGTAGTGAACGTAGGATGTTTGTGTGTTTCTGTGTCCATTGTCTAACAAAGTCAGGTTTTATTAAGTCGTAGAAAGGTTTAACTTTCTGCGTAATCCAAAATGTATGTTCTGCCGAAATTCAGGAATCCCAGTATTGATTGTAAATTTGTTAATGACTTTGGAGGTTGGAGCAGCGCACACTTTTCTAAAAAGTTAGCAGCCAAACTTTTCCCTTCACTTGAAAGCTCATATCCTAAAAACAGGACTTTGAGGTGGGCGATTTTTGATTTTTTTAAAACTAAATTTGTAGCCCTCGGAGCCGAACCCCTTAATTATGGTGCTCACCCTGGTTAAGTGCCTTTTTAAGTCATCGTCCGTCAGATAAATATCATCCACATAGGACAATGCTTCCTCATCAAAATTTTGGAGTAGCTCAGTTACTCTTGCTGAAAACACCCCCGGGCTATTATTATACCCTTGGGGGAGACAAAGTTGTAGCTGGGACCCCAACGCTGAGAATGCGGTCAAATACCTGCTTTCAAGCGCTATATTTTGGCAGAAAAATCCATTTCAGATATCAAGTGTAGTTTTGTATTTTTTCCGCACAATGTTATTCATTAATGCGGCATTTTGTGCATTTTGAACAGCGAATGTCTTTGTACATGTGTTTAAATGTCAGTAATCTAAAACTAGACGATATGAGTTGTCCGGTTTCATTACGGGAAACAAAGGATTGTTCATTGGTGAGGTGCAATTTTCGATCACCCCTTGGTATTCAAGTTGATATAAGATCTCCCTGACCTGTTTTTTAGCTTCTTGCTTAATTGGATATTGTCTCTCTGCATTTGGTGAAACTTTCAACTGGATCACGTGGTGGGTTGAGTTCTCATCCCATCTGGCATGATTTTTGTACAGTGCTGGAGCTAGGGCAACTGCCCACTCTAGTGCATATGTGTGTTTTAAATGAATGGGAACGAGGTCGGAGAAGGCTGGAAAAACTACCATTTCTCCCCTAGGGCACTCCATAACGAATGCTGGCGGCCAATCTTGTTCAGCTAATAGGATGTCATAACCAGACGACAGATTCTTCCAAAATAGACCTTTAACTTTCCTGGGCTTGTCCCCCTCCATTTGGAGTGTTATTTCATGTAACTTATGTGGGACGCTCACCCTCGTATCTGGTGTTTCCACCGTGATGTAATCATTCAAGTCCGCTGTCACCAGAAATTCCATCAGGTTCTGGCGAGCTATTGTTACTTCTGCCGCACTGTCTAGCATCGTCTGAGCCCATTCCCCGTTCAGAAGTTGTGTCCTCAGAATTCTGGGCATGTCTGATCTTCAGGCCTGCAACTTTCTTCTTTATAAACTGAGGTTTTGATTTTGGCTTTTCTTCTTTTTTGGAAGTATACTCTTGAGCGTGCTGTTTGTCTCTGAACTTTGTACGCTCTTCTTTGTGCTCTGACCGTCCTTCTCTCTCGGAGCTTTTTGATGAACTCTGAAAGGAACGAGAAGAACGTGTATCAGTATCCTGATACCGGTAAGGTTTCCTAATATTATCCCTATTTCTGAGGTTATACCTCCTTTCCGAGGGCTCCTGTGGAGGCGATCTGCTTCGGGATTGAGATCTATTTCCTTTAAAGTTTTGTTGTTTTTTATTATCCCACTTCTTTTTAGAAGAAGCAGGTGTCTGCTTGGAAGTGTCCTTTTCAGGACTGCCCATCAGTTGTGGTTTTAAAGTTTTCCCACCTAAACTGTCTCTGCCTAATTCTGCATATGCAGTTTCAAATATTTTGGGTAGTTCATGTTGTTGATCTATAGGACTGAACTCCCTTGTGCGTTGACGGATTGCCACTGAAGCTGCTTCCCCTTTAATGTTGGCTAGTATTATGGCTGATACCTGATCATAGTTACCTAGTAACTTCATCCCTAAGTTTAGGGCAGGCTCTGCTCCGTACTCTTTCTGTATTTGTCTTAATACGTCAGGCACTACTGCTAATGAAGGAATACCATGAGTTCTGGTATAAATTGCAGCAAAGACTACCCCAAGTGGTACAATCTTCTACTTGTGGTGTTATCCCCATGGGCAAGCAGATTGTTAGCATTCTGTGTTTTTCATACGGGGTAGTATTCGGGAATACTGCCTCAAGTAGTTATTTTCTGAGCTACCCAGAATGGCATTTGTTCACGTTTCGTGGGCATTTTGCCCATTACTGCGTGTAATGTTTGTGGAGTAATTTTAGTTGCTGTACCCTGAGCCTGAGTACCATTTGTTGCAACTGTTGCAGGTTGGACTGTGAAAGTCCTCATGACGAATTGTGTCAAGTTTCTGTAGGTTTTAATTAAATCTTTGTGTTGTATGAGTAAGTCTCCTTGTGGCATTGTCAATGTCAGGATGTGGTGTGTAGGCCGCTAATAAAGGCCATGTTGCCCCCTCTCCTCCGAGCAGGCCTAATCTTACTCTATTTCTTATGTGGTGTAGGGCGCCTTTAAACCAGTATAAGTGTTCCTGGTACGTGAGTGGAACCTCTGTCCTCGAACGGACCATATTCCACTGGTGCATCTCCTTCTGTATAGTAGTGAAATGTCTGTGTTCTTGCATCTGCTTCTGGGAATGTAATCCACGAATAGAATACCTCTGTCTTGTTTGATTCGTGTGCCTCAATCACAAAAACTACTAAGCCACCCCTAGCTGACAAACCATTTTCTACTAGTTTCAGGGTGATCGTACGTCTGAATTTAGGTGCAATTTGAATTGCGTTTGAATCTTCTTCTCCGTCCGAGACGTATAGATTTACTACTGGGTTATTTTCGCCCTCAGTAATTTTTGTAACAAAAGTTTGTTCAAGGGAACTAAGAAGGTTTTTTTGCACAATTTTAGGAACACTGTGTCCTTCAAGCTTGATTAACCAACAGCTAATAAATAGGATTTTTTCGCCTACTCAGCTGTGGCGGAGTTTGTGCCCACCCACTCCAGACGTCTCTGGCGTTTTGTGAGTAGGGGTCTCTGAGAATTAGCACGACTGAACTACTCAGATTCTACTGTTAAATAAGTACCCAACCAACGTTGGCGACGCTATGTCGTGTAGTTCCTATATTACCCATACAGGATCTGTGCGTTCGATAACATAAACTGTAGGATTGGTGGCTGACTGGCTCTGAGAACCCCCACCGAAGAAAGTTAGCCTTTCTGTTTTAGCTAGCTCACAGTGCCACTAGAATCTCCTCTTATCGGGGAGAGAATAGTTTCTGGCAACCTCAGAACATGACAACCCTGATCCCCCCAGGATCATGGAAACAATGTGCTACTTTTCACTCAGTCACTCGTGCTCACTTATTCGGTCTCGCAGAGTTGCACAGAAGAAAGTCGGGCGTGTTACAATAAGAATTTATTGCTCAGTTCTTCTAGTGTAAAATAGATGTGCTCCAACAACCGTTAGACAGTAGCATTATATATGATTAGCAGTACAGTGAAAAAAGGATAGTATAGTTCTACTATCTTGCAATAATCATGAATACAGAGATAAATATAAAATGCATGATAAAAGTGCGCGTACTTCTACAATGCCTATCTAGATGTACCTAAGTGTACCTAACATGTGAGTAGGTGTGAAGCCAAGAATCCCTCTTGGATTTAGTCTAACCCCATTACCTGAAGTGAGAGTGTGGGACCTCTTCCTGGTCTCGAGTTGGACACCCCGCGAGGGATGGGTTAGACCACTGTCAGCTGGAGCGTCTGCATGCAGGAGCCTCAGCGTTTCTGGTCAGTGTGTCGGCCTGGAAGTCTTGGTTCCCTCTAACAACCCAAGCAAGATGTGCTGTATTTATACAAAAAGTATCTAGGGTTTCTTTGTCCCTTGTTTCTTGTATTAGCCATTGTTGGATTTGAGGATGACGTATGTGATGAACCTTGTACGTAGATATTATGCAGTTGGTGTAGCCCCAGCCTGGTTTCCAAGAACCCTCATGATGAATATTCATTCATACTGTATGAGTCCATTGATGGAGTTATAGGACGCTATTCAGGGAAAAACCCTCCTTCTGCGCCCAGGACTAGAACTAGGTAAAGGTTCAATCCTAAGGGCTCGTTACTGTGTAGTATAAGGGAGATAATGTAGGTGAAGGTGTATGATATTACCCGGGCCTATATTAGGGTACCTATATGAAACATAACAGTGGGAGCTAAGAAGGGGAGTGCAGTGCAGAAAAGGTCCGTCCCTCCCTGGGTTGTTCTCTGCATTAAGATGTTCTATGCCCTGGCTAAGAAGCAGCCCCCTGAGGGATGAAGGGCCCATTTCACCAGGGGAAATGCTGCCACTATGGCCTTGGCTCGGGGTGTCCTAGTCCTGGACATCTTTCAGACAGCAACATGGGCATCCTTGCTCATGTTTGCCAAGCACTCCTGCCAAGACAGTTGGGTCCACAGGGACAGGGATTTTGCTTGTTCGGACCTGCAGGACTACCTAGTGTAAAGTATTGGTCTGCAACCCATTGCCAGGATGTTATGGCTTGGGTATCTAATTCATAGGTAAGGAATCTGCAGCTAGAAGTCTGTCAGATGAACAAGTTACTTACCTTCGGTGATGCATTATCTGGTAGAGGCTCTATCTAGCTGCATGATCCTTACAGCCCCACCTATGCATCCCCGCTTTGCGGACTAATATTGTGTGGCTATGGTCACTTCCACTGTCAGGGCCCTAGTTGTGCACACGTTTACATCAGTTACTTCGTGGCTCTGCGCTTCTGGCATGGAAAAAACAAAGTACTGTCGTCTGAATGCCTGGGTGGCGGCTATATAGGTGACCACAATGTCATAACCGAAGCAGTAGTCACGCGGAGCCGAATGGAGCCACCCGATGGCGCATGCAAGGGGTATTGCTTGAGCAAAAGTTTCAGGATCCAGCCTGATGCTTGGGGAAATTAAAAGGTAAGGAATCTGCAGCTAGTCTCTACCAAATAATGCGTTACCGAAGTTAAGTAACTTGTTCATTAATGTACATGCATCCATAGAGAATCCACTGTGCATCCATATAGGAACATGGGGAGCCCTGCTGTTGATTGCCATGGAGCCAGTTCCAGTTTTTCATATGCTTAGAAAAACATCCAAATCTTCTCAAATTAACTAAAAGGTGACCAAACGATCTTCCCAATATACTTAAGGCCAGTAAGGAAGGGTCTCAAGATGCAAAGTAATGAAATATTTTTGCATTGGACAGTTGGCCTATCACAGGAAATTCGGCAACAAGGCAGTGGCTCCACAGGATATTCCCTCTGAAGGTTCGGCAACCGTGGCCTCCCACTCAATGAATAGTAGTCCTCTCTCCTGTCATCCAGTTATCTTTAATTTCTGCACGTAGTTGTAATACTTTCCTGGGGAAAATCCTTTCCATAAGGAGCATATTCCAAAGCTGCTTCTAGTTGTCAGGCTTTCACAAGCTGTTCTGAATAGTATGCAGCGACTAGTGCCTGTCATGGTTTAATGTCTGTGTATTCCTCAAATTGTCCTCTGCTGTCTACAAATGAGGTCTGTGCAGTACAAACTGAGCAAACAATGTTTCCAGTTTGCAGGCTACTGGGACTGTTTAGTTCAAGTTATTTCCCCATTAAATTATGATTTGATGGTATGGAATGAGCAGTAGAACATTGCTTTAGGCTTTCACTTTTAACTCTGTATCAAAAACATTGCCCTGAGTAAGGATGCTTCAAAGTATGATTTGTGGTCTAACGTTCTGCATCTTTTGAGAAGTCTTTTGGCAGTAGATGTAACTCTTATGAATGAGCCACAGGCTGATGCTACCGGGCCTTCAGGTATTTTTTCCCAAAATCTGCAACTCATCTGTGTTAATCAGGACAGACAACACTACGCTTGTGTTTAGTGAACAAGAAAGCATGAAGAGAAGTAGGTGTATGGAACTGGGCCTTACAAAACAGTCTGAAGAAAAAGCTAATGCTGAGTGTTTTGAACAACTAAAACGAAGGGGTAGTCATATTGTCATGTCACAAGTCGGAAATGCATCTCTGGCCATCAAAGTGTTGCACCTCTTGGGCAAGCGGAGTCCAGTATCCGATATTGAGGTTGAAAGCAACAGGAAGTGTAAGCTGTAAGCCAATAGACATTGGAAGCTGGTTTCTTTTGTGCACCAACTCTCCTACCACCTCCCTTGGCATTCCTTCTAAGTGGAATTTAAGTATAGTACTGTTCCCTATGATGAAGCGCTCATCTGAGATGAGACTAAGCAAATTATTGCGTCCGCCAAAATAGTTAGCTAGATCCTTGCCTTTACTGTTTAGCAACCCTTTCTAAGACTTCCGAAAGACTGTAGTTTTACTGTGTAATTTGAGGTTCATTCCGAAGATTTCATCGGACGGCCAACTGAAAGTGTTCTGCTCCCTCACTTTATTGGTGCTCATATGTGATGTTCGCCCTAAAAAACAGTCCTCAAAATCTGAGTGATTGTGGCATTTAAATGCAGTGTAACTAAAAATATTGGCTGAAGTTTCTAATTTTTTAATGAGGTGAAACTACTAAATAAACACTATTGTTTAGCCTTTGAGACCTATTAATACTGTTTACTGCTATTTGTATGACTACCGGGGACGTATTTGCAGGGACAAGTTGGGCATGCTGAGTACCACAGCTGGACAGCTAGGTTTAGATCGTGTTGAAGATCAAGTGCTGTGCACTCTCCTGCCATCTAGTATTGGCTTCGGAATACTACACCTGTTTTTTTTTTTTTTGTTAGTCTGTTTCAGAATGGAGTATGCATGCAATGACTCAAGGTCATGCTTCCCAAAAACTGCACTACACTCTTAGTCAAACTTCACTTCTGCTAATTTTTCCCCATAATCTGGTTCAACGCTTGCCTTAAGGGCTCTATGTGGAAGCTGCATCACACCTGAAAAAATTTGGTAAATATTAGTTGGGTAGCAAGAAAACTTTCATTCAGAGACCAAAACACTTACTTTTCATCTGCAGACCAGGATATCTGGGCATGTGACAACTTCTCAAATGGGTTTGGTTTTGGAAACATGCTGTTCGAAGCATATGAGCTGTAGATCATATGCTATGCATAGATCGCCATCTAGTGTTGGGTCCAGATGTTTGCACTTTGTTTTTCTTCGAAGAAGTCTTTCCAGTCACAAGGTAGGTGATTCCTCCTTTGGGAGATAGTGCACATGGGCATCGACTCCATTGTTAGATTATTTTGCGCCATCGGGTTTGGACGTCTATCGTTGTGCTCTGGTTCGACACCGTTCCTTCGGTTTCCCTCGGTGCGCAAGATACTCACCCTCAATGGTATTGTTTTTGATCGCGTCTCCCTTTCTATTGAGTATCGTAATTACTTTAAAAAAATCTTTCGGACGGAAAGTTCGTGGAAGGCCATGAGGCCTACCTGCATCTGGTCGACCTGCAGTCGATGGAACGAACTCCCTTCAAATTCTGCCCTTGGTGCTACCCGAAATACCTGCGCACCGACTCACACGAAGTGTGTAATCTGTGTTTGTCCCCCAAACACAGAGAACAAGACTGCGACGCGTGCCAGGCTTTCCGCTCCAAGAAAACACTTCGCGACCGTCGGGCTCGCCGTCACGACATGCAGAGCCAGCACACAAGCTCCATTCCGGACATCTTTGAGTCGTAAGATAAGGCCGGCGAGGCCATGGGAACCGAGGAGGAGCAGGAGCTGATCGCCATCTCAGAGCTCGACTCAGACCATGAGGAGGACATCCCACATGGTCGACTTACTGCGAGTACACCTCTCCCCCTCATCCCAAGACACAATTTCAATTAAAAAGAAGGCTCCAGGTCGGCACAGAGATCACGCTTCTGACGCCCCACCCTCTGGCTCGGCACCGAAGCCTACCAAAAAGCCTTCAGGCTCTGAAAAGACTCCCTCCAAGCCCATTTCGGAGCCCAAACCTTCGGGTTCGAAACATAAGTCCAGCACTGACCCCCACCGTTCAGCCCCGAAAAAAATCGTCGGATCTGAAGACATAAACGGTTTCGACTGCGGCACTGAAAATCTTGGCGGCGAAACAGACCGAAGTACAGAAAACAACTACAAAGCCCAAGTTTCGATGCCCCAATTGACAAACCGGATCCGAAACAAAAGCTTTTGTATATCCATCCACAGACTGGTCATATCACTACTAAAGTGACTCTAAAAAGGACTGATGCAGAAGAAGAATACCAACGTCCCTTTAAAGAAGAGATCTGTTGAAACTAACCCTTCCCCCCCCTCCTCTTCCTCCACCTATTCTTCCTTCATCACCACCTTCCCCTCCGATTCAACCAATTTCGCCTGAACATTCACTACCACATACACCTGACAACCAGGATGATGGGGATGATGATCAGGATAGGGATGATGATCAGCCATTACAAGACCCATGGGACGATTATAACACCAATTCACCCACGGGCAATGATCCCGATTTGTACCCTACCAAACCCTCTCCACCAGATAGTGTAGGCTACATCGAGTTACTGGGTAGAGCTGCCAACTACCATGGGGTGCAGCTACATAAGGAGTCATTAGAAGATTTCCTGTTTGAAACCCTCAGTACCACACAGAAGTCATCACATACACTACCCATGCTTAAAAGGGTTGGTCAGGCATTTAGATGACATTTTGAATGACCCAGTCAGAGCTCGTATTCTTACCCCTAGTGTGGACAAAAGGTACAAGCCAGCACCATCGGACCCAGTATATATAAGGGGACAGTTGCCACTAGACTCCCTGGTTGTGTCCAATGCAAGAAAAAGAGCCAACTCCCAGACAACAGGAGATTCTCCACCTCCTGATAAGGAATCAAAACTTATTGACGCTTCTGGGAAAAGGGTAGCTTCTCAAGCAGCCAATTTCTGGCGCGTCTCCTACACTCAAGCACTGTTAGCGCGATACGACCGTGCGCACTGGGATGAAATGGAATAACTGATCCAATGTTTACCCCCGAAACACAAATCAGAAGCACAAGATCTGGTTCATGAAGGGCAACTTTTTGCTAACAATCAAATAAGATGCTCTTTAGATGCTGCAGACACTGCTGCTAGAGCTATAAACACTAGTGTCCTTTTAAGGAGACATGCCTGGCTCGTATATCTGGTTTTAAACCTGAGGTTCAAACCTCCATTTTAAATACCCCATTCGATAAGGAACATCTATTTAGCCCAGCGGTAGATTCTTCACTTGAGAAATGAAGAAAGATACTGAGGTAGCCAAATCTATGGGAGCCCTTCAGTCCACACAGGGTCGTGCTTCCTTTCGAGGCTCCTTTTACTGAGGAGGTTAAAAAAAAAAAACCTCATCAGAAGCCACCTCCATCTATAAGGGCAATAACCAACCCTCTCCATCTAGGGGTTATTTCAGGGGAGGTTACAGAGGTAACAACGGTAAGGGCAGGGGCCGGGGTTCAAACACATGCAACTCCCCCGCCAACACAAAGCACTGACTTGCCTTCACTTCCCCCTGACCACTCAACACCTGTCGGGGGAAGACTGTCAGATTTTCTACCAATCTGGCAATCAATAACAGACAATTGGGTACTCTAAATTATCCGTTCTGGTTACTGCCTGGAATTATCAACACGCCTCCAAATATTCCAAAAAAGCCCCACAAACTATCACCAGACCACCTATACCTCCTCAAACGAGGTTCAGTCTCTACTTCTAAAAGGGGCTATAGAGCCTGTGCTGCCCCAACATCACGGGTAGGGCGTATACTCCTTTTATTTCCTGATTCCCAAAAAAGACGGTTCTCTCAGAACAATTTTAGATCTGAGAACTCAACCGGTACATTCAGTCAGACCATTTCCACATGGTGACACTTCAACAGGTACTTCCTCTGCTACAGAAAGGCGACTTTCTATCTACTCTAGATCTAAAAGACGCCTACTTTCATATACCAGCTCACCCTGCTCATTGCAAATTCCTCAGGTTTGTGGTAGCGGGTCAGCACTATCAGTTCAGGGTACTACCATTCGGTGTCACCACCGCCCCCAGAGTCTTCACAAAGTGTCTGGCCATAGTAGCTGCTCACCTAAGGAGACAGCAGTGGCATTGTCCGCATTCTGTCAATCATTTGTTTGCTGTAACACTTTTCGCCCTAAGTGGGATGGGTATGCCCAGACGTGGGTCCCCTGCTCACTGCGCCACTGGATTCAAGCTAGCCTGGCTGAAGAAGGGTGACATACCCTGAAACCGGTCCCAGGATGCTTGTTTCCGGTCCAGGGAGGACCTGGCCTGGCAGTTCGTTCTGGACTGTTCCCCTGGGGCACAGGGTCAAGACTGATTTGCATATGGCTGGGTCCAAACTGGGGTGGCTTAGTGGGCAAAAGAACGATGGATTTAACCCAGATCTTTTGACTAGGGGAGAATGTTTGCATTATCAGCATTCTGTCCATTTGTTTGCTGTAACACCTAAGGAGACGGAGCATCCAAGTCTTCCCGTACTTAGACGACTGGCTCATCAAAGCCAACACGTACCAACAATGCCTGCAGCACACTTTCAGGACAATTTGGTTACTGCATCAACTAGGGTTCACAATCAATGTACCAAAGTCACATCTCCAACCAACCAATACAAAGGACTACCTAGGAGCCACAATAGATACTCAAAAAAATCTTGCTTTTCCCATCTTAGCCAGAATTCGAAATATTCAGGCTTTAGTTCTCCGCTTTCAACCCAACCATTGGATTCCAGCTTGAACTTACATGCAGCTACTGGGAATGATGTCATCCTGCATCATGATCGTTCCCCATGCCAGACTGCACATGCGTCCACTTCAAGAATGCTTAGCCAGTCAGTAGGACCAGTCACAAGGTCTATTGACCGATCTTGTGTTGGTAAGCGGCCATACTCCTCGCTCTCTTCAGTGGTGGATCACACAAAATTTATCAAAAGGACGGCCGTTCATAGACCCGGTTCCACAGATAGTACTCACAGCGGACGCGTCCCTCACTGGCTGGGGAGCTCATCTACAACAGCACACAGTGCAAGGATTGTGGATCCAACAACAAAAGTTGCTCCACATCAACCACCTAGAGATGCTTGCAATATTTCTAGCACTCGGTGTGAGAAAGTGCCATCTTTCTTGCATGGTATGCCCCCACTTTTTGCTGAATTGCTGATGTGCTTTGACTGAGTGTGCCCTGGGTTCCTGCCAACCAGGTACCCAGGGCCTGTGTTCCTTCCCTAAAACTGCATTGATACCTACACCCAATTGGCATCCCTGGCCACAGGTCAGCCCCTGGTAAATGGTACCATGGGTACCCAGGGCACTGTGACAAGGGAAGGCCCCTAAGGGCTGCAGCACTTGTTGTGCCACCCTTAGGGACCCTGTACCTTTACACACACTGCCTTTGCAGGCTGCGTGTCTTGGTGCAGAACAAAAGTGAAGAGTCGACATGGCGCACATCCCTGTGTGCCATGCCTACAAGTCACTGCCCTGGCCTAGGTCAGCCACCCCTCTAGCTGGGTGCACTAGGCCAGTGGTGAGGGCGCAGAGGCATGAGCCCTGTGCCCCTACAGTGCCCAAGTCCATTCTTGGGCATTGTAAGTGCAGTGCTGCCATTAAGAGTATATGGTGCTGGGAGTCTGTCATTACGAACTCCACAGCACCATAATGGCCCCACTGAAAACTAAGAAGTTTGGTATCAAACTTCTCAGCACATTAAACCCCGACTGATGCCAGTGTGGGATTTAATGTAAAACGCACTCCAGAGGGCATCTTAGAGATGCCCCCTGAAACCAACCCGACCTCCAGTGTCCGGACTGAGTGGCTGCCCAGGCTGCCACCACCAGACATGCTTCTGGACCCCTGGGTCGAGAGCCTCTGCTCTCAGGGGCCTGAAACAATGCGCATCCTGGGGCGACGTGCCAAAGCCTCCTCCCCAGGATGGGCAGGGGAAGCTTCAAAGGCCTGCCGCCTTTGAGCTTCCCCAGACCATTTGCTGCTCCCAGCAAACTGGTCCCCACTGGTTCTACCCCCACTTCTGGCGGGAGAACCGGCGGGAAAACCAGAGGCAGGAAATGGGTTGTGCCCACCTCTGCGAACTCCACCCCTAAGGTGGGGGAGGCGAGGTGAAGCACAAACTCTAGTCCCCGCCATCTTGAGGATGGGGGGACCCAGCCAACCAGGGACAGGCTCCTGCCCCCCTCCCACTGGAGAGTGGCAGAATAGGGGGGTGTACCCACCCCAGGGACGGGACCCATTGGTCCCTGCCCTTACCTACCTGTAACCACCCCTAAATTTAGTATTTAGGGGCTCCCTGAACATTCCTTCCTCAGTTCCCGAATCCAAAAACAAGAAGAGAAGACTAAGCAAGAAGACCAGCCGTGCAGCTGTTAACAAGGAGGCGACGACAACTGACTTGGCCCCAGCCCTACCGGCCTCCGAACCTGCTCCTTCGGAACCCCGGCCTCAGCAACCTCAAAAACCCCGGAGAACCCGACTTCTGTGCCACAGCCTTCAATCCAGGGACTCCCACAAGCAGTGGTACTGTTCAAAAGAAACTACAAAAGACCCGGCCCTGGCACGGAACCGCGAAACCTGCACACTCTGCACCCGCCGAGCCCAGCCTGTGCCTGAGTGAACAAAGACTTTGAGGACGTCCCCCCGGCGAGTCTGACCTGGAATCCAGTGCCCAAGGACCCTCCTCGACGACCCAGACGACGCCTGCAGCCTCAGGACAAGGGACCCCTCCAACCGCAACCAGCAGGGGGTAAGATTTCCCGACCTCAAAAGACACCCCGGCGCCCCACGGCCCCCTGTGCCCAACTCCTGGGTGTCTACCTATCCTCCAAGACCCCAACTTACCTCTCGAAGTGTTGGTCGCTCCTGAAGAGTCACCGTCCCCAAGCCTGCAGCCTTTGTTCACCTTCCAAGATCTCCATTGGTTAACATTGAGCGCCCGACGGCTCAAAAGCACCCTGCACCCAGCCGCCCAAGTGCCCCTGGAAGTGCAACCTCTACCCTAACCTACTTCCCCATTTGCCCTGAGCAAGTGACCAGGAGCCCAGCTCCCACAGCCGCGTGGCCTGCTTGCCAGCAGCCACCAACCCGAGGCCCCCTGCCTGCCATAGGATAACATTGGGCCTACTCACTCTGCACCCGGCCGCCCCTGTGCCGCTGAGGGTGTAACAACTGTACTTACCTGATCCTGGGGGACCCCTGAGTCTATGCCCAGAACCTTAACTCTGCCAGTCGAGTACTTACCCAAAGACCGATAACTCACTTTTCTTCCATAGGGTAACACTGACTGCTCCCCCTGGAATTTCTTCTAAGTGTGGAGTTTTGAAACTTTAAAATATTCACCCAAAATCAACCGTGTCACAAACACTCACCTGCTATTAGAAGAGATCCCAGTGCTGGATCGGGGTGCCCAGCACTGACCCTAAAAAGTAATCACAACGTTACTTACCGCTAACTCAATTTTCTTCCATAGGGATCCATTGACTGGTTTTCTGTGAAATTTCTTCTAAGTGTCCACTTTTGAAATACTAAAATATTGTTTAAAAATCACAACAGTAAGGAATTCCGAATTACTCACCTGCTATCAGGAGAGACGTCTGTACTGCATCTTTTAGTCCAGTACCAACCATGTAAAGTAATTTTAACCGTACTTACCAGTAACTTGCAATTCCTGCCATAGGATATCATTGCCTGCTTTTTGCTGAAAAAGTTTCTAAGTGTCGATTTCTGAATCTTACAAATATTCTTTAAAAATCGTGCCAACGATACAAACGTAATTACTTACCTGTTTTAGATAGATATCCCAGTGCTGACTCTGAGAACCCAGCACTGAATTACAAAAGTAACGTAAACCTACTTTGCTTGCAAACTGCATTTCCTTCCATAGGATAACATTGGAAATTTTACCAAGAAAAGTTTCTAAGTGTCAACTTTTGAAATACAGTAATATTCCTCAAAAATCACTACTATAACCAAAAGGCTTTTTCTTACCTGTTTACAGGAAGTGTCCCAGGACTGAATCCAGGATCCAGTCCTGTGGTTAGAGAAGTAATCTACAAAGTAATTCATTGCAATTAACCAAAACTGTCCATTGAGCTCAATGTTACATTGTGTTTGAACTTGTGTTGCCTCTTGCACCAACTGTGACTACTCTCATCAAACAGTCTATTGCCTATTTGTAAAGTGGTTAACCAAAGCATCTCATTCTGAGAAAGTATATTCTGATACCTATGTTTGGTTCTAAAATAAAACAAGCATATATTTTTATATACAAACCATTGGCCTAGAATTCAGTTCTTGAGTTTGTGGCTTCATTTGCTGACTGTGTGTACAACCAATGCTTTACACTGTCCTCTGATACTGCCTTACTGCTCGACCAAGCTACCACTTTGGAGAGTAAGGTTATATCTAACTTTAGCCTCTGCCAAACCTCTGGGGACTGTGGACCCTGTGCACCCTGAACCTCCCTTGGGTTCAGTATATACAGAGCCACTTTCCTACACTCAAGGCGTTTCAAACTCCCCTACAGGGCAAAGCTGTCTTAATTCGCACAGACATGACAGCCATGTATTACATACAAAAACAGGGGGGACACACACACTCTCCATTTGTCCCACTTAGCCCAAGACCTCTGGAGGTTGGCCATTTACTACAAACTTTATCTCCTAGCGGAACACCTCCCAGGAGTCGTCAACCAGATTGCAGATCTCCTCAGCAGACAGACCGCAAATACACGAATGGGAACTCTACCCTCAGGTCCTCCTTCCATACTTTCGACGTTGGTGAGTCTCTCACATAGACCTGTTCGCCACATACCAAAACACAAAATGACCAAACTTCGCGTCCAGGTATCCACACCCATTGTCCAAAGGCAATGCACTATGGATGAATTGGTTAGGGATATTTGCTTACGCTTTTCCGCCTCTCCCACTCATTTCATTAGTGGTTAGGAAACTCAACCAAGCGTATCGGACACTAATCCTAGTTGCTCCCATATGGGGACGTCAACCTTGGTTCACAACCCTATTGGAACTCTCAGTAGTTCCTCATCAAAAACTACTTCTTACACCCAATCTTCTCACACAGAGCCATGGAGACATAACACATCCAGACCCCAGTCAACTCAATCTGGCGATCTGGCTCCTGAAGTCTTAGAGTTTGGCTATCGTAATCTACCGCCAGACTGCATGAATATTAACAAAGAGGCTAGGCGTCCTACTTCAAGAGCCTGCTATGCAGCAAAGTGGAAACGGTTTGTGATATACTGTAATAACAACCACATCAACCCGCTTCATACTTCTGTACAAAACATTATTTGTTACATCTACAACGTTCTAATTTAGCGTACACTTCCACACGCTTGCATCTTGCTGCAATAGCTGCATACCTCCAGAATAGACAACATCTTTCTTTTTTTAGAGTGCATGTTATCAAAGCCTTTATGGAGGGACTCAAGTCATTCCCCCGAGACGTCTACCTGCTCCAGTATGGAATCTCAACATTGTTCTCACCAGACTAATGGGTCCACCCTTTGAGCCATTGCACAAATGTGAACTGCAATTTCTCACATGGAAAGTTGCTTTCCTCGTTGCTATCACATCACTCAGAAGAGTGGGTGAACTTCAGGCATTAACTATAGAAGAACCCTTTTTACAAATGCACCAAGATAAAGTGGTTCTTCGGACTAATCCTAAATTCCTTCCTAAAGTCATTTCTGCTTTTCATATCAATCAAACTGTTGTTACACGTGTTCTTCCCTCAACCAGATTCAGTGGCAGAACGTGCCCTACACACATTAGATGTGAAGAGAGCATTGCTTTATTACATAGAAAGGACAAAACCTTTCCGTAACACAAACCAACTTAGTCGCTTTTGCTCCACCACACAAAGGCAATCCCATATCAAAATCGGGTATTGCAAGGTGGATATTCAAGTGCATTCAAATATGCTATGCAAAAGCTAAACTAACGTTAGCAGTTCCCCCTAGAGCGCACACTACACGCAAACTGGGGGCATCTATGGCATTCCTAGGAAATATACCCATAGATGACAATTGCAAAGCTGCAACATGATCTACACCTCACACCTTCACAAAACACTATTGTGTAGATGTGTTAGCAAGACAACAAGTTAGGGTGGGCCAGGCAGTTTTACGTACACTATTTCAGACCACTGCAACAGATACAGGTTAGCCACCGCTTTGGGAGATAACTGCTATATAGTCTATGCATAGCATATGATCTACAGCTCATATGCCTTGAACGGAACATGGTACTTACCCAGTGTGCATCTGTTCTTGGCATATAGAGCTGTAAAGTCATATGCGCCCACCCACCTCCCGGGGTACCTATACCTGTTGCAGTAACATCTTACTTGGATAAATGCATTCATGGACATCTCCTTTTACTACTCCTACTAACTCCATTATCACCCTCTGCTGGAAAACAATCTAACAATTGAGTTGATGCCCATGCGCACTATCACCGAAAGGAGGAGTCACCTACCTCGTGACTGGAAAGACTTCTTCGAAGGAAAACAAAGTGCAAACATCTGGACCCAACACTAGATGGCGATCTATGCATAGCATATGACTCTACAGCTCTATATGCCAAGAACCGATGTATACTGGGTAAGTAGCATTTTCCTTTTAGATTCTGCTCCAAATGTAAAATAAAACAGGCATAATGTGATCTAAATTGGGTAGGTTCTTTGCCATCCTTAAGAGAATGACAAATTAATTTGTTTGACATGTCAGTTTAAGAATACAAAGACTACACAGCGGTGTGAATTTCCTATAGCCCGACTTGCAGGACATATTGTTTGGGGTCAAGGACAACATGTTTTCATGTTTTTATCCTTTGCACAAGTAGAACCAACCGCCTGCAATACAAACCCTTTGGCTGCCAGTTTACAGTACCACAATATGGATCAAGGAAGGACATTGTCTGCAGTTAATATCTGAAAGAAACACATAGTGATAGATTCCTTACCTTAGAATAACCCCAGGCGTCAGACTGGATCCGGAAAGTGTTCGTCAGCAGTACCCCTGCGCGTCGGTAGGGGCGTCGTGCGGCTCCGCGTCCGTCGTTGGCATCGTGGTCGCCGAGATGACGTCGCGGGCACTACTTGGACGCCGCCCACGCGCGGACGTCAGTTCTTTCTTTTTCCGCGCCAGCAAGCGCAGATCCGGAGAGAGCGGTACCCCTATTCTTTTTTTGACTAAGTTTTTGAGATTTTTTTCTCGCCTTTTTTCGAGTCGATATCGACTCCTGGTGCAGTTAGGGATGCCCGGTTTTAAATCCTGCGAGGACGGTCATCGGATGATGTCGGTGACGGACTCGCACCGCGTGTGTCTCTTCTGCCTGGGGCGCGACCACGACCCCAAGTCGTGCCCCGACTGCCTGTCCATGGCTCCGAAGTCTTTGCAGGAGCGGTCCCGAAAGCTGCTTGAAGCCTGGCAGTCGGCTCTGCGCCGTGACAGGTCCCGGTCTAGAGAGAGGTCGAGGGACCGCGCTCTGAGTCACCATCGACGATCGTCGGGATCGAAGTCTTCGCACTCGGGGTCAGGTAAGACGAAGCACAAGAAGTCGAAGAAACGTCATCGTTCGACTTACCCTCGCCGGTCGCGCGACCGGCTGAGGGTACGGGTGGCGCCACCCCCGCGGCTCCGGCGGAGTCCATGGAGTCGCCGCCCGACTACCCCCCTTCCCGGGGTCGGCGGCGACTCCAGCCCAGATACATGACTTCCTGTCTGCCATGGCTCGCCTCTTTGGGCCGTCGGGTCCCGCCGGTGCGCCTTCGGGCCCCGCGGTCCTGCCTGGGTGTCCTCGCGTTTCATCGCCGGCGGCTCCGGCGTCGCTGTCTGCTCTGGCCCCGGCGCCGCAGGACACCCTTGGATCCAGGCCTGGATCCCGGTCGACGCCGGTTGACCTAGTTACGCCTCCACCGACGTCGACCCCACCGGCGCAGATCCCGACGCCGCCCGCTCCTCGGGACGACGTCTACCTCCGGTTCAGCCCCGAAGTGGACGCTTCGTCGGTCCGGCGTCGGTTGATGCCGTTCTCGACGCCGTTTGGGGATTTCTATCCCCATGTCCATGCTCCTTATTTTCGGCCTGTTGAACAGCCTGAGGAGCAAGGGGAGGACTGGGAGGGGTCGGACTACCCTCTCGCTGCAGCCTGCGAGTCTGAACAGGACTGGGCTGAGGAACTGGGGGAAGCCAGTGGTCTGGATACCTCACCAGACCTTGGCATGCTGTCTCCTCCTACCATGCCTACGGAGGAGGGAGCCAGTTATGCAGTGGTGTTGCGTAGGGCAGCGGAGGCCCTACACCTCAAGCTCCCTACTGTGCCCATCAGGACTAACCTCCTGACAGAGGTGCTTCAGCCAGCAGCTACTTCTGCGGAGCCGCTGCTGCCCGTTAATGAAGCCCTTTCGGACGTTCTTTTGGGCACTTGGTCCAGTCCCACCACAGGGGCTCCTGTGGATAGGAACGTGGCCCGACTCCATCGCCCGGCTCCGGGTGACCCTCTTTTCCTCTCCCAACATCCCACCCCCGAGAGCTTCGTTGTCCAAGCCTTTGCTTCCCCTACCGCCTTCCCTTCTGCCCCACCGGATAGGGAATCCAAGAAGCTGGATCAGTTTGGGAAGATTTTCTCTTCCACCAGCTCTGCCTCTTGGGCCGTTATTCCCACTGCCTGTGGGATACGGTGGTGAACGTGCTGTCTGTGTCCGGAGGAGGCCCGGCCTGCTCTTGCCCAGGATGTTGCAGAGGGGAGAGACGCAGCCAAGTTATTGATCCGTTGTGGTCTAGACACTGCCGACTCACTGGGCAGATCCATGGCAATGACGGTGGCGGTTCGTCGCCACGCCTGGTTGAGAACAACTGGATTTTCCGGGGATGTCCAAAGCACCCTTATGGACATGCCCTTTGATGGCCGTCGCCTCTTCGGCGACAAAGCGGACAGCGCGTTGGAGCGGTTTAAGGACTCACGGGCTACGGCCAAGTCCTTGGGACTCTCCGCAGTCCGCCCTCCTCCGCCTTCTGCTTGTCGCTCCTTTTGTGGCACAGGAAGGGGCGCCCGCAGCATTCGCAACAGAGCCACGGGCCGGCGCAACAGTCATCCCAGCGCGGACGCGGTTTCCGCCGTGGCGGACACAGTGGCCAGCGGGCGGGTCAGACCACTACCACCACCTCTGCCTCCAAACCTTCCTAGTCCGAACTTTCAGGTCCATCACACGCCAGTGGGCGGCAGGCTCCGCCATCTACTCCCTCACTGGCGCTCCATCACTTCGGACAGGTGGGTTTTAGAGATAGTCCGAAGGGGCTACTCCCTCCCCTTCGAGACTACCCCCCAGCTATGCCACCTCAATACCACCGCATGTCAGGGGATCACTTGGTGCTTCTTCAGCAGGAAGTTGCGGTCCTCTTGGCCAAGGGGGCCAACGAGTGCGTTACGTCGCCCGAAGTAGGTCGTGGTTGTTATTCCCACTACTTTGTGGTGCCCAAGAAGTACAAAGGCCTGCGTCCTATCTTGGACCTCTGGAACGTCAATCGCTTCCTCCGCAAAGAGAAGTTCAAGATGCTCACTCTAGCTCAGGTCTTGTCTGCTCTCGACCCACAAGACTGGCTGGTGGCGTTGGACTTGCAGGACACCTATTTCCACATCCCCGTCCTGCCAGCCCACAGGCGTTACCTACGGTTCATGGTAGGCCACGAGCACTTTCAGTTTACCGTGCTCCCCTTTGGCCTTACCAGCGCCCCTCGGATGCTCACCAAGGTGATGGTGGTCGCAGCTCATCTGCGCAGATCAGGGGTGTCAGTCTTCAATCAATCATATCATTTGTAAAGCGCACTACTCACCCGTGAGGGTCTCCAGGCGCTGGGGTGGGAAATACTGCTACTGCTCGAAAAGCCAGGTCTTGAGGAGTTTTCTGAAGGTCAGCAGGTCTTGGGTCTGCTGTAGGTTGATGGGGAGGGTGTTCCAGGTCTTGGCGGCGAGGTGGGAGAATGATCTGCCACCGGAGGTCGCTCTTCGGAAGCGGGGTACAGTGGCGAGGTCGAGGTCGGCGGAGCGGAGCTGGCGGGTGGGGGTGTAGAAGCTGAGTCGTCTGTTGAGGTACGTTGGTCCGGTGTTGTGGAGTGCCTTATGTGCGTGGGTGAGGAGTTTGAAGGTTATCCTCTTGTTGACCGGGAGCCAGTGCAGGTCTCTCGTGGGGTGTGATGTGGCTGCGGCGAGGGATGTCGATGATCAGGCGTGCAGAGGCGTTCTGGATGCGTTGGAGCCGTCTCAGGAGTTTGGCCGAGGCTCCTGCGTAGAGGGCGTTTCCGTAGTCCAACCTGCTGCTGACGAGGGCCTGGGTGACCGTTCTTCTCGTTTCAGTGGGGATCCACTTGTAGATCCTGCGGAGCATGCGGAGGGTGTTGAAGCAGGCGGAGGAGACGGCGTTGACCTGTTTAGTCATGGAGAGGGTGGAGTCGAGGATGACCCCTAGGTTGCGTGCGTGGTCGGTGGGTGTTTGGGCGGTTCCCAGTGCGGTCAGCCACCAGGAGTCGTCCCAGGCCGAAGGGGTGGATCCGAGGATGAGGACCTCCGTCTTGTCAGAGTTCAGCTTCAGTCGGCTGTTCCTCATCCATTCAGCGACTGCCTTCATTCCTTCATGAAGGTTGGTTTTGGCGGTGTGGGGGTCCTTGGTGAGGGAGAGGATCAGCTGGGTGTCATCGGCGTAGGTGATGATGTTGAGGTCGTGCCGACGGGCGACGTGGGCGAGCGGTGCCATGTAGATGTTAAACAGAGTTGGGCTGAGGGAAGAGCTCTGGGGTATGCCGCAGATGATCTCGGTGGCTTCGGAGCAGAAGGGGGGAAGGCGGACGCTCTGTGTTCTGCCGGAGAGGAAGGAGGTAGTCCAGTCCAGGGCCTTCTCTTGGATCCCGGCGTAGTGGAGGCGTGTTCGTAGTGTGTGGTGGCAGACCGTGTCGAAGGCGGCTGACAGGTCCAGGAGGATGAGGGCCGCCGTTTCTCCGTTGTCCAGCAAGGACTTGATGTCATCGGTGGCGGCGATGAGGGCAGTCTCGGTGCTGTGGTTGCTGCGGAACCCGGACTGGGAAGGGTCCAGGATGTTGTTCTCCTCGAGGTAGTGGGTCAGTTGTTTGTTGACGGTCTTCTCGATGACCTTTGCTGGGAACGGGAGCAGGGAGATGGGCCGGAAGTTCTTGAGGTCCTTGGGGTCCGCCTTGGGCTTCTTGAGTAAGGCGTTGATCTCGGCGTGCTTCCAGCTCTCCGGGAAGGTTGCTGTCTCGAAGGAGGTGTTGATGAATTTCCGGAGATGGGGTGCGATGGCTGTGCTGGCTTTGTTGAAGATGTGGTGTGGGCATGGGTCTGACGGAGATCCGGAGTGGATGGTGTTCATGATCTTGATGGTGTCGTCGTCGTTGATGTTGGTCCAGGAGAGCAGGCGGTTGGTGCGGATGGTGGTTGTGGGGGCGGAGGTCTCAGTGGTTGTCGGGGTGGTCGTGGCGTTGAAGCTGTCGTGGATGTCTGAGATCTTGCGGTGGAAGAAGGTGGCCAGCGAGTCGCACAGGTCTTGCGAGGGTGGGACGTCGTTGGTGTTGGAGCTGGGGTTGGAGAGTTCCTTCACGATGTTGAAGAGCTCTTTGCTGTTGTGCGCGTTGTTGTCTAGGCGGTCTTTGAAGGAGGCTCTTTTGGCAGATCTGATGAGGTGATGGTGTCTGCGGGTGGCGTTCTTGTGGGCTGCATGGCTGTCCGGTGTTCGTTCATGGAGCCAGATCTTCTCCAGCTTCGGGCAGGTTTGCTTGGAGGCCCGGAGGTCTTCAGTGAACCAGCTGGCTTTCTTGTTGGTGTGACTGTTGGAGGGTTTCTTGATCGGGGCGAGGGTGTTGGCGCAGTCGTTGATCCACTGTCTGAGGTTGCGGTGTCTGGGTCGGTGGGGTCGGCGGGTGGGCTCTGGGCGAGGGTGGTGGTTAGCTGGTCTTCGGTGACTTTGCTCCAGCAGCGGCGGGGCATCTGTTGGGTGCGGTGGTGCGTGGTGGGTTTCTTGAAGGTGAAGTGGATGCAGCGATGGTCGGTCCAGTGGAGTTCGGTGGTGTGGTTGAAGGAGACGTGGGGGCTTGCGGAGAAGATTGGGTCAAGCGTGTGACCGGCGGAGTGGGTGGGTGTTGTGACGAGTTGTCTGAGTCCGAGGTTGGCTAGGTTGTCGATCAGGGTGGTGGAGTTGGTGTCGTTGTTGTTCTCGAGGTGGAAGTTCAGGTCCCCGAGGAGGATGTAGTCCGTGGAGGCGAGGGCGTGTGAGCTGACGAAGTCGGCGATGGAGTCGCTGAACTGTGGTCGGGGTCCGGGGGGTCTGTAGACGAGGGTTCCTCTGAGGGTGGTGTTGGGATCGGTGTGGATCTGGAAGTGCAGGTGTTCGGCGGTGCTGAGGGTGTCTTCAGTGTTGGTCGAGACTCTGAGAGTGTTCCTGTGGACGATGTCGATTCCTGCTCCATTGGTGCGGTCCCTGCGGGTGATCTTGTAGCCTTCCGGGACGGCTATGGCTATGTCTGGTGCCGAGGCGGAGTTCAGCCAGGTCTCCGTCAGGAAGGCGACGTCTGGGGAGGTTGAGTCGAGTAGGTCCCAGAGTTCAACGGCGTGTTTGCGGGTGGAGCGGGTGTTGAGAAGGATGCATCTGAGGTGGTTGGGTTCTTTCCTGGTCGGCGGCATGGTGGGGCGGATGCTTGTGAAGCTGCAGTTCCGGCAGGTGATAGCTCCGTGGGTGTGCTTCGGGGTGGCCAGGAAGCAGGTGTGTGATCGTCCGGTGTTGAGTGTGTGGAGGGATCTGGCATCGTAGCAGTGTCGGGCGTCGTGGCGTTCGCGGGGTCCAGGGGTCCTGGCGCTGGGCGCGGTCCGGGCGCAGACGGGCTTGCCTCAGGCGCGCCCGCTGCGCGCGGCCACTGCGCGGCCTCCATATGAGGGGATGTGGGAGGGAGGAGCAGCTGGGAGGTGGGAGCGGGGCAGCGAATGGGAATGCAGGGGGGCGGGGCCGCAGGGACGCAGCGGCGGGAAAAACGTGTGGGGGCCTCGGGAGAACTGGGCACAGGAAGGAAAAACAAGTTTAGGCAAGAAAAAAAGTACAGGCTCAGAGGAATAAAAACAAGTCTGGGCAAGAAAGCAAGTTGGGCACAGGGGAATAAAAACAAGTCTGGGCAAGAAAGCAAATCTGAAAGAGACACGTTAGTGATAGATTCCTTACCTTAGAATATCCCCAGGCGTCAGGCTGGATCCGGAAAGTTTTGCGTAGCAGTACCCTTGCGCGTCGGTAGGCGGCGTCGTGCGGCTCCGCGTCCGTCGTCGGCGTCGTGATCGCCGGGATGACGTCGCGGGCAGTACTTAGGCGCCGCCCCTGCGCGCTGACGTCAGTTCTTCTTTTTCCGCGCCAGTAAGCGCAGATCCGGGAAGAGCAGTGCCCTGGTCAATTTTTGACCATACTTTTTGGTGATTTTTTCACTGTTTTTTCCAACTTTAAGGTGTCGTAGGGATGCCCGGCTTCAAGCGATGCGGCGCCTGTGCGCGGATGATGTCCGTCACCGACCCGCATTGGGAGTGTCTCTTCTGCCTCGGCCGAGGCCACGACACCGAGTCTTGTCCCGAATGCCAGGCCCTCAACCCGAAAGCTTTGCGAGAGCGGTCTCGAAAGCTCCTCGAGGCCCGGCATCTCGGCTCCGCGGAAGCCCCGGTCGCGTGAGAGGTCCAGGGGTCGCCGCGGAGTGCACACCGGTCGTCGGCGTCGAAGTCTTCTTCGTCCGGTAAGTCTAGGCACAAGAAGTCCAAGAAGCATCGTCGCTCCGGACTTCGCCTCGCCGGTCTCGCGACTCGGCTGAGGCCCCTCCCGGCACCGTCCCCGCCCCGCGGCCCCGGACTTGCCTGTGGAGTCGCCCCGTCATACCCGCCCTTCCCGGGTTCGGGGGCGGATCCGGCCAAGGTACAGGAGTTCCTGTCGGCCATGGCCCGCCTCTTCGGGCCTTCAGGCCCCTCCGGTGCGCCTTCGGGCCCCGCGGGCCCTGATGGGGTTGCTCCGGCGCCGCCGGCGGCTCCGGCCCCGGCGTCGCCCGAGCCTCCAGCCTCGATCCCAGCTCCGGCTTCGGCCCCGGCCTCGATCCCGGCTCCACAACCCCCATCGACGCCGGTCGACCTCACGACACCTCCGCCGGCGCCGATGTCTCCGGTGCCGCTCTCGACGCCGCCCTGGGCTCCGGGCGGCGTCGTCCCCCAGTTCCTTCCGGCTCCGGACATGGACCCGGAGCGACGCCGCTCGACGCCGGCTCCGGCGCCGATGGGACCTTGGGTCCCAAATGTCCCTCCTCCTCCTTATTTTGAACCAGAGGAGGACCAGGAGGACTGGGAGGGGTCTGATGACCCTCTGACACGCAACTGTCAGTATGATGAGGACTGGACAGAGAGTCTAGGGGAGGCCAGTGGTCTGGATACTTCTCCTGACACTGGCATGCTGTCTCCTCCCGTGGCTACGGAGGAGGGGGCCAATTTTGGTACGGTGTTGCGTAGGGCTGCTGGGGCCTTACGTCTCCAGCTCCCTACTTTGACGGTCAAGTCTAACATCTTGACAGAGGTGCTTTCAGCCGGCAGCCTCCTCTGCGGAGACTGTGCTGCCGTTTAACGACGCCCTCACTGACGTTCTTTGGGCGCCTGGTCCAAGCCCAACACAGGGGCTCCTGTGGATCGGAACGTGTCACGACGCCATCGCCCCGCTCCGGGCGACCCCCTGTTTCTTTCTGTCCACCCCACTCCTGAGAGCTTGGTTGTCCAAGCCTCCGCTTCCCAAACCGCCTTCCCTACCGCTCCTCCGGATAGGGAATCCAAACACCTGGATCAGTTTGGGAAGAAAGGTTTTTCTTCCTCCAGTGCTGGCTTGCGGTCCGTTAACACCGCTTGTCTTTTGGGCCGATATACCCACTCCCTGTGGGATTCGGTGGCGGATGTTTTGCCCCAGTGCCCTGAGGAGGTCCAGGCACTGCTTTCCCGCGCCATTGCGGAAGGAAGGGATGCGGCCAAATACACTATCCGTTGTGGCCTTGACACCGCCGACTCGCTGGGCAGGTCGATTGCAACGACGGTGGCGCTCCGGCGCCACGCCTGGCTGAGAACCACTGGTTTTTCAGGGGATGTCCAGAATACTCTCATGGACATGCCCTTTGATGGAGTCGGTCTTTTTGGGTCCAAAGCAGACCATGCGTTGGAGCGCTTTAAGGACTCACGGGCTACTGCAAAGTCCCTGGGCCTTTCTGCTACACGCCCTCCGCTGCCTTCTGCTTTTCGCCCCTATCGTGGCCACGGTAGGGGCGCCCTTCACGTCAGCAGCCCAGCCACCGGCCCGCGCAGCAGGCGTCTTCGCGTGGCCGAGGACGTGGATTCCGCCGTGGCGGATCGGGCAACCAGCGTGCGGGTCAGGCCACCACCTCCAACCCGTCCGCGGCCTCCAAGCCCTCCTAGTCCCTCCTTTCAGGTGCACGGCACGCCAGTAGGGGGCAGGGTCCGCCATCACCTTCCCCACTGGCGCACCATCACCTCGGACAGGTGGGTCTTGGACATTGTCCGAAGGGGCTACTCCCTCCCCTTCGAGACCACCCCCCAGCCATGCCACCTCAATTCCACCGCATGTCAGGGGATCACTTGGTGCTTCTACGGAAGGAAGTCACGGCCCTCTTGACCAAGAGGGCCATCGAGCATGTTCCGACCCCAGAAGTAGGGCGTGGTTGCTACTCCCACTACTTTCTGGTGCCCAAAAAGGACAAGGAGGACATGCGTCCTATCTTGGACCTCCGGAACGTCAATCGCTTCCTCCGGAAGGAGAAGTTCAAGATGCTCACCCTAGCTCAGGTCTTGACTGCCCTCGACCCTGGAGACTGGTTGGTAGCGTTGGACTTGCAGGACGCGTATTTCCACATCCCCGTCCTGCCGGCCCACCGGCGTTACCTTCGGTTCACGGTAGGCCCCGAGCATTTTCAGTTCACCGTGCTCCCTTGGCCTTACCAGTGCCCCTCGGGTGTTCACGAAAGTGATGGCGGTGGTCGCAGCTCATCTGCGCCGGGCAGGGGTTTCAGTCTTCCCCTACCTCGACGACTGGCTGCTGAAGGCGGGCTCGCCCCAGGCAGTCGTCTCCCACCTCCAGACTACGGCCGAACTCCTGCACTCGCTGGGGTTCTCCATCAATGTGCCGAAGTCGCATCTAATTCCTTCTCCACAGCTCCTTTTCATCGGAGCAGTTCTGGACACGACGCAGTTTCGGGCCTATCCTCCCGATGGCGAGTCCGGGATATTCAGGCTATGATTCCGATCTTTCGGCCTTTATCCTGGGTTTCGGTACGGATGACCCTGAGGCTGGTGGGCCTCATGGCCTCCTGCATCCTGCTGGTCAATCATGCCAGATGGCATATGCGGGCTCTGCAGTGGGACCTGAAGTTCCAGTGGGCGCAGCACCAGGGCAACCTGTCCGATCACGTCCAGATCTCGGAGGGGACTGCAAAACAGTTGCAGTGGTGGCTCTCGAACCGGCAATGGGTCATGGGCAGATCCCTCTCCCTTCCCCAGCCAGAGCATACAGTTGTGACGGACGCGTCCCTTCTGGGATGGGGCGGTCACATGGGAGAGGCGGAGATCAGAGGCCTCTGGTCTCCGGCGGAGTCCCGGCTCCATATCAACATTCTGGAGCTCCGGGCGATCCGACTTGCACTCAAGGCATTCCTTCCCTCTGTCAAAGGGAAGGTAGTGCAGGTGTTCACAGACAACACCACCGCCATGTGGTACTGCAACAAACAAGGCGGGGTGGGGTCGTGGACCCTTTGTCAGGAGGCTCTGCGCCTCTGGACATGGCTGGAACATCAGGGCATGTTCCTGGTGGTTCAACACCTGGCAGGTTCCCTGAACGCCAGGGCGGACGAACCTCAGCCGCAGGTGCATGATGGATCACGAATGGCGTCTTCACTCGGAAGTGGCGTAAGGACTCTTTCTACAGTGGGGAGAGCCTTGGTTAGATCTATTCGCCACCGAAGAGAACGCGCAATGTCATCAGTTCTGCGCGTTGGAATTTCCAAGGCGGCACTCGCTCGGCGACGCTTTTCGTCACGAGTGGAGTTGCGGTCTATTGTACGCCTTTTCCGCCTATACCACTTCTACCCAGAGTGTTGAAGAAGATTCTGCGCGACCGGGCCCAAGTCATTCTTGTGGCTCCGGACTGGGCTCGAAGAGTTTGGTATCCCGAGCTACTCAATATGAGCATAGATCCCCCGATCCGTCTGCCTCTTCGGGAGGATCTTCTGTCGCAGCAGCAGGGGACGGTCCTCCACCCGAACCTGTCCAGTCTACACCTGCTTGCGTGGAGATTGAGCGGCGGCAGTTGATTCCTTTCGACTTGCCTCCCGAAGTTTGTGATGTGATTCTGGCAGCCAGGCGTCCCTCCACTAAGGTGGTATACGCCTGCAGGTGGAACAAATTTGTGGCATGGTGCACAGCAAAGGCTGTGAATCCCCTTTCTGCCCCTCTTTCTGAGGTCCTTCTGTTCCTTCTCTCTCTGGCCCAACAGGGTTCTGCCCTGGGTACCATCAAGGGTTATCTTTGTGCTATCTCGGCCTTCCTCAGGCTCCCTGATCAGCCCTCCCTTTTCAAGTCCCCTGTTAACAGGTTCTTAAAAGGCATTACTCACCTCTTCCCTCCTGTTCCGTTTGTGATGCCTCAGTGGGACTTGAACTTGGTTCTTACCTTTTAATGTGCGCTCCCTTTGAGCCTCTACATAACTGTCCTCTTCGTCTTCTGACTCTGAAGACAGCCTTTCTGGTGGCCATCACCTCCGCTCGGCGGGTGAGTGAGCTCCAGGCTCTATCTTGCAAACCTCCCTTTCTGTCTGTTCATCCAGACAAGGTTGTTCTTCGGACGCGTCCGTCCTTCTTGCCAAAGGTGGTTACTGCTTTCCACATTGGGCAGACCATCACTTTGCCCACCTTCTTTCCGCCTCCGCATCCTTCCAGAGAGGAAGAGAGGCTCCACCGTCTGGACCCAAAACGTGCGCTCTCCTTCTATATTGACCGCACAAAACATTTCCGGGTGGATGACCAGCTCTTTGTTGGCTACGTGGGCGCCAAAAAGGTCGGGCGGTGCACAAGAGGACCATCTCCCGCTGGGCTACCTTGTGCATCAAGACCTGCTATTCTTTGGCTAAGAAGGAGCCTCCTGTTGGGCTGCGTGCCCATTCCACCAGGGCAACGGCTGCTACCACGGCCTTGGGCCGCGGTGTTCCGCTGCCGGTTATCTGTCAGGCAGCTACGTGGGCCTCGCTGCACACGTTTACAAAGCATTACTGCCTTGACAGTCAGGTCCGGAGGGATGGCTTCTTTGGCCGTTCTGTCCTCCAGGACTTCCTTGTCTGATCTTTGTTCGCAGACCCTCCACCGGTGTTGGTATTGCTGGAGTATCTATTCTAAGGTAAGGAATCTGTCACTAACGTGTCTCTTTCAGATGCACAAGTTACTAACTTGTGTAACGATATATCTGTAAGAGACAGTAGTTAGTGACAGATTCCTTACCGCCCACCCATCCTCCCCGTTCTGCGAACTGATTTCTAGGGTTAAGGACATCCCTTTCAGGGCCCTAGTATTTTTCAGACACCTATGTCAGCTTCTTGCATGGCTCTGCGTTCCTGGCGCGGAAAGTCGTGTACAGAACTGACGTCAGCGCGCAGGGGCGGCGCCTAAGTACTGCCCGCCACGTCATCCCGGCGATCACGACGCCGACGACGGATGCGGAGCCGCACGACGCCGCCTACCGACGCGCAAGGGTACTGCTACGCAAAAACTTTCCGGATCCAGCCTGACGCCTGGGGATATTCTAAGGTAAGGAATCTGTCACTAACTACTGTCTCTTACAGATATATCGTTACACAAGTTAGTAACTTGTGCTTTAGAACCAAGCAAGCGTGATACAGGTAAGCATTCAATTCTTTTTTCAGTAATAAGTTACTTGTTGTACGCAGTTTTAAAAAGCAATGAAGATTGTACTTGATTTGATTTACAGGGGATGCAGTAGGTTGCAATACTTAGTAAATGCAGTACATTGAAATGAATGGCTTTTTTAGGTAAATGCAGGTAAAATTACTTTTGCGTTACTTTTGTAATCCAGTGCTGGACTCCTAGATTCAGCACTGGGACATTTACTTAAAACAGGTAAGTAATTACGTTTTTGTAGTTTGTACGAATTTTAAAGAATATTCTTGGATTTCAAAAGTTGACACTTAGAAACTTTTTCACCTAGAACCACCAATGTTATCCTATGGAAGGAAATTCAATTCACAGGTAAGTTACTATAACGTTACTTTTCTTACTCAGTGCTGGATGCCTAGATTCAGCACTGGGACATTTCCTGAAAACAGTTGAGAAAATGCGTTTTGGTTATTTGTGTGATTTTTAAGGAATATTCTTAGTTTTCAAAAGTCGACACAAACTTTTTGGGAGAAAAAGTGTCAATGTTACTCTATGAGGAAAAACAGGTTATCGGTTTCGAGGTAAGTAATCGGTCTTTTGAGTTAGGGTTCTGGGGTTAGACTCGGGTGGGGTCTCCCAGGGTCAGTGATGCACTGTTGCACCCTCAGCGGCACTAGGGCGGCCGGGTGCAGAGTGTTGAGGCCCAATGTTCTCCTATGGAGGATAGGGGGACTCCGGTTGGTGGCTGCTGGCAAGCAGCCCACGGGGTTGTGGGAGCAAAGCTCCTAGGGTTAAGCTCAGGGCAAGTTGGGGACCAAGTTAGCACAAAAGGGGCACCCTCAGCGGCACTAGGGCGGCCGGGTGCAGGGTGCTTTTTTGAGGTCGGGTGCCCTGTTGATTTCAATGGAGATTCTCCGGGACAAAGAAACACTGCAGGCTCGGGGACGAGGATCTTCCAGGAGTGACCACCACTTCGAGGGGTAAGTTGGGATGGTTAGGCACTGCTGGGTTGGGCACACAAGGCCGTGGGGCGTCGGGTGCAGGGGTGCCTTTGGACGTCGGATTTGCTTACCCGCTCTGGTCGTGGTAGGGGGGGTCCTCTGGATTGAGACTGCAGGCGTTGTCAGGAGGCTTGAGGCGGGTCAGGGGTCGCCGGATCTCGGGTCAGGATCGCCGGGGGGACCTCCTCGGGGTATTTGCCCACTTGAGCTCGGGCCGGATTCGGCGGGTGCAGTGTGCGCGGGATTCGCGGTTCCTGGCTGGCACCAGAAGCTGCAGGTCAAACACGTCTGGTGTTAATGGGAGAAACAGCTTGGAAAGTGAAGGCAGGCAGGTCCTCCGGGGTTTTTGACGTTGCTGGCCGCTGGACACGCCGGGGTTTTGCAGGAGCAGGTTCGAGGGGAGACAGGCCTGTAGGGCTGGGGGTCAAGTCAGTGGGCGTCGTCCTCTTGTTAGCTCTGCACGGCTTCTCGTCCTTCTTCTTCTCTTCTTTTTCTTGTAGTTGCTGGATCTGAGGAAGGAAGTTTCAGGGTGCCCCTAAATACTAAATTTAAGGGCGTTACAGGTAGGTAAAGGGCAGGGACCAATGGGTCCCTTCCCTGGGGTGGGTACACCCCTCTATTCTGCCACTCTCCAGTGGGAGGGCGGCAGGAGCCTGTCCTTGGTTGGCTGGGTCCCCCCCATCCTCAAGATGGCGGGGACTCGTGGTTGGGCTTCACCTCGCCTCCCCCACCTTAGGGGTGGAGTTGGCAGAGGTGGGCACACCTCTCTTCCTCACTTGTTTTTCCTGCCGGTTCTCCCGCCCAAAGTGGGGGATAGAACCAGTGGGGACCAGTTGCTGAAAGCAGCAAATGATCTGGAGAGGCTCACAAAGGCGGCATGCCTTTGAAGCTTCTCCTTCGTGAACCCTGCCCATCCTGGGGGAGGAGGCTTGGCACCTCGTCCCAGGATGTGCATTGTTTCAGGCCCCCCGAGAGCAGCAAGCTCTCGACTCCAGGGGTCCAGAAACATGTCTGGTGGTGGCAGCCTAGGCAGCCACTCAGTCAGGTCACTGGAGGTTGGTCGAGTTTCAGGGGCATCTCTAAGACGCCCTCTGTGGTGCATTTTACATTAAATCCCACACTGGCATCAGTGTGGGTTTAATGTGCTGAGAAGTTTGATACCAAACTTCCCAGTCTTCAGTGTAGCCATTGTGGTGCTGTGGAGTTCGTGATGACAAGCTCCCAGCACCATATACTCTTAATGGCAGCACTGCACTTACAGTGCCCAGGAATGGACCTGGGTACTGTAGGGGTACAGGGCTCATGCACCTGTACCCTCACCACTGGCATAGGGCACCCAGCTAGAGGGGTGACTGATGTATGCCAGGGCAGTGGTTTGTGGGCATGGCACACAGGGATGTGTGCCATGTCGACTCTTCACTTTGTTCTGCACCAAAACACGCAGCCTGCAAAGGCAGTGTGTGTGTGTAAAGGTACAGGGCCTCTAAGGGTGGCACAATAAGTGCTGCAGCCCTTAGAGGTCTTCCCTGGTCACAGTGCCCTGGGTACCTGTGGTACCATTTACCAGGGGCTGACCTGTGGCCAGAGATGCCAATTGGTTACAGTTTTGGGGAAAGAACACAGGCCCAGGGAACCTGATTGGCAGGGACCCAGGGCACATCAAGTCAAAGTGCATCAGTGGTCTGGCAAAAAGTGGGGGGGTTACTGCAACAGAAACCCACTTCCTTACACCTGCCCGTGGAACAAGTTTGTGGCATGGTGCACAGCAAAGGCTGTGGATCCCCTTTCTGCTCCTCTTTCTGAAGTTCTCTTGTTCCTTATTTCTTTAGCCCAGCAGGGCTCTGCTCTGGGCACTATCAAGGGCTATCTTTCAGCCATCTCTGCCTTCCTTTGGCTGCCAGATCAACCTTCTCTTTTCAAGTCCCCGGTAGTTAACCGTTTCTTAAAAGGCGTAACGCATCTTTTTCCTCCAATCCCCTTTGTTCTGCCTCACTGGGACTTGAATCTTGTTCTTACCTATTTAATGTGCGCTCCCTTTGAGCCGCTTCATAATTGCCCTTTAAAACTCTTGACTCTTAAGACTGCTTTCCTGGTAGCCATCACTTCTGCTAAAAGCGTGAGTGAGCTCCAGGCCCTTTCTTCCAAACCTCCTTTCCTGTCTCTACATCCGGACAAGGTGGTTCTCAGGACCCGTCCATCCTTCCTTCCTAAGGTGGTCGCTGCCTTCCACATCGGGCAGACCATTACTCTGCCCACCTTCTTTCCGCCTCCGCATCCTTCAAAGGAGGAAGAGAGGCTCCACAGTCTGGACCCAAAACGTGCGCTCTATCTGGACCGCACAAAACCGTTCCGGGTGGATGATCAACTCTTTGTTGGCTACGTGGGCGCCAAGAAAGGTCGGGCCGTACACAAACGCACCATTTCTCGATGGGTCGTTTTGTGTATCTGAAAGAAACACGTAGTGATAGATTCCTTACCTTAGAATATCCCCAGGCGTCAGTCTGGATCTGGAAAGTTCTCGTCAGCAGTACCCCTGCGCGTCGGAAGGTGGCGTCGTGCAGCTCTGCGTCCGTCGTAGGCGTTGTGATCGCTGGGATGACGTCTCGGCAGCTACTTAGACGCCGCCCTCACGCGCTGACGTCAGTTCTTTCTTTTTCCGCGCCAGCAAGCGCAGGTCCGGAGAGAGCGGTGCCCCCCAGTCTTTTTTGACTGCGATTTTTCTCTCACCTTTTCGAGTCGATTCGACTCCTGGTGCACTTAGGGATGCCCGGGTTTAAGTCTTGCGAGGACTGTCATCGCATGATGTCGGTGACGGACCCGCATCGCGTGTCTCTCTTCTGCCTGGGGCGCGACCACGACCCCAAGTCGTGCCCCGACTGCCGGTCCATGGCTCCGAAGTCTTTGCGGGAGCGGTCCCGAAAGCTGCTTGAAGCCCGGCAGTCGGCTCCGCGCCTTGAAAGGTACCGGTCCAGAGGGAGGTCGAGGGACCGGTCGCGGAGCCACCACCATCGGAAGTCATCCGAATCCAAGTCTTCGCCCTCGGGGTCAGGTAAGGCGAAGCGTCAAAAGAAGTCGAAGAAACGCCATCGTTCCCCCGACTTCCCCTCGCCAGTCGCGTGACTTGGCTGAGGGTGCGGGTGGTGCCACCCCTGTGGCTCCGGCGGAGCCTACGCAGTCGCCGGTGACCTACCAGCCCTTCCCGGGTTTATCGGCGACTCCGGCCCAGGTACAGGAATTCCTGTCCGATATGGCTCGCCTATTTGGGCCGTCGGGCCCGTCCGGTGCGCCTTCGGGCCTGACTGGGAGTCCTCTCCCTTTGACGCCGGCGGATCTGGCCCCGACGTCGCCGGCGGCTCCGGCCTCGGCACCACAGGACTCCCGTGGATCCCGTCATGGATCCCGGTCGATGCCGGTTGACCTCGTGACACCTCCAACGACATCGACCCCACCGGCACCATGTCGTCCGGCGTGCCGTGCGACGTCGTCCCCGGTTTCAGTCCCGAAGTGGAGACTGTGCCGGAACGGTGTCGACCGACGCCGATTCCGACGCTGTTTGGGAATCTGTTTCCCGATCTCCATCCTCCTCCTTTTCTGCCTGTACAACAGCATGAGGAGGAAGGGGAGGACTGGGAGGGGTCGGAGGACCCTCTCGCTGCTCAATGAGAGTATGACCCGGACTGGGCAGAGGAGTTGGGGGATGCCAGTGGTCTGGACACCTCTCCAGACCTTGGCATGCGGTCTCCTCCTACCGTGGCTACGGACAAGGGTGCTTCTTTACTGTGGGGTTGCGTAGGGCAGCCGGGGCTCTCCACCTCGAGCTACCTACTGTGGCTGTCAGGACTAACCTCCTGACGGAAGTGCTTCAGCCAGCAGTTACCTCTGCGGAACCACTGCTGCCCTTTAATGACGCACTTTCGGTCGTTCTTTTGGGCTCTTGGTCCAGGCCCAACACGGGGGCTCCTGTGTGCAGGAACGTGTCCCGACACCATCGCCCGGCCCCGGGTGACCCCATCTTCCTCTCCCAACACCCCACCCCAGAGAGCTTGGTTGTCCAAGCCTCCGCTTCCCCAAGCGCATTCCCTGCTGCACCCCCGGACAGGGAATCCAAGAGGCTGGAACAATTTGGGAAGAAGGTTTTTTCTTCCGCCAGTCTAGGGCTGCGGTCGGTGAACACCGCATGCCTCTTGGGCCGTTATTCTCACTCTGTGGGATACGGTGGCGCAGGTGCTGCCTCAGTCTCCGGAGGAGGCTCGGACACTACTCTCCCAGGCTATTGCTGAGGGGAGAGATTGCAGCCAAGTTCACGATCCGTTGTGGCCTTGACACCGCCGACTCGCTGGGCAGGGCGATTTCCACGACATTGGTGCTCCGCCGCCACACCTGGCTGAGAACAACTGGCTTCTCGGGGGGGGATGTCCAAAACACTTTGATGGACATGCCCTTTGATGGCATTCGCTTCTTTGGCAACAAGGCAAACAGTGCTTTGGAGAGATTTAAGGACTCACGGGCTATGGCCAAGTCCTTGGGCCTTTCGTCCACACTGCCTCCTCAGCCTTCTGCCTTTCGCTCCTTTCGTGCTCGCGGAAGGGGCAACCCACCATGTTTGCAACAGGGCCACAGGCCAGCGCAACGGTCCACGCGCGGCCGCGGACGTGGGAACTGCCGCAGCGGTTCAGGGGGCCAGCGGGCGGGTCAGTCCACCACCACCACCCCAACCACCACTGCCTCCAAACCTTCCTAGTCCGACTTTTCAGGCCCACAAAACGCCAGTGGGTGGAAGGCTTCGCCATCACCTCCCCCACTGGCGCACCATCACGTCGGACAGGTGGGTTTTACAGATAGTCCGAAGGGGCTACCCCCTCCCCTTCGAGACTACACCTCCAGCCATGCCACCTCAATGCCACCGCATATCGGGGGAATCACTTGGCACTTCTCCAGCAGGAAGTTGTGGCCCTCTTGGCCAAGGGGGCCATAGAGCGCGTTCCAACGCCAGAAGTAGGTCGTGGTTGTTATTCCCACTACTTTGATTCCAAAGAAGGGCAAGGGCCTGCGTCCTATCTTGGGTCTTCGGAATGTCACTCTTCCTCCGAAAGGAGAAGTTCAAGATGCTCACACTTGCTTGGGTCTTGTCTGCCCTCGACCCACAAGACTCAATGGTAGTTTTGGACTTGCAGGACGCTTACTTTCATATCCCCGTCCTGCCGGCCCACAGGTGTTACCTGCGGTTCACGGTAGGCCACGAGCATTTTCAGTTCACCGTGCTTCCCTTCGGCCTTACCAGCGCCCCTCGGGTGTTCACGAAAGTGATGGCGGTGGTCGCAGCTCATCTGCGCAGATCAGGGGTTTCAGTCTTCCCCTATCTCGACGACTGGTTGTTGAAGGCTGGCTCGCCCCAGGCAGTCTTCTCTCACCTCCAGACTACGGCTGACCTCCTGCATTTGCTGGGGTTCTCCATCAACGTGCCGAAGTCGCACCTGATTCCCTCTCAGGAGCTCCTCTTCATCGGAGCAGTTCTGGACACAGCGCAGTTTCGGGTCTATGCTCCCGAACAGCGAGTCCGGGATATTCGGGCTATGATTCCAATCTTTCAACCCTTATCCTGGGTTTCGGTCAGGATGACCTTGAGGCTGCTGGGCCTCATGGCCTCCTGCATCCTTCTGATAAATCATGCCAGATGGCATATGCGGGCTCTGCAGTGGGATCTGAAGTTCCAGTGGGCGCAGCATCAGGGGAATCTGTCAGATTACGTCCAGATCTCAGAGGGCACTGCAAGACAGTTGCAGTGGTGGCTCACGAACCAGCATTGGGTCAACGGCAGATCCCTCTCCCTTCCCCAACCGGAGCACACAGTGGTGACGGACGCGTCCCTCCTGGGATGGGGCGGCCACATGGGAGAGGTGGAGATCAGAGGCCTCTGGTCTCCGGCGGAGTCCAAGCTCCATATCAACGTTCTGGAGCTCCGGGCGATCCTACTTGCACTCAAAGCATTCCTTCCCTCTGTCAAGGGGACAGTAGTGCAGGTGTTCAGACAACACCACCGCCATGTGGTACTGCAACAAAGAGGCCGGGGTGGGGTTGTGGACCCTATGTCAGGAGGCTCTGTGCCTCTGGACATGGCTGGAAAATCAGGGTATTTCCCTGGTGGTTCAACACCTGGCAGGATCACTAAACGCCAGGGCGGACGAACTCAGCCGCAGGTGCATGATGGATCACGAATGGCGTCTTCACTCGGACGTGGCGCAAGGTCTCTTTCAACAGTGGGGAGAGCCTTGGTTAGATCTATTCGCCACCGAAGAGAACGCGCAATGTCAGCAGTTCTGCGCGTTGGAATTTCCAAGGCGGCACTCGCTCGGTGACGCTTTTCGTCGCGAGTGAAGCTGCGGTCTATTGTACGCCTTTCCGCCTATACCACTTCTACCCCGAGTGCTGAAGATCAGACGCGACTGGGCCCAAGTCCTCCTTGTGGCTCCGGACTGGGCTCGAAGAGTTTGGTATCCTGAGCTACTCAGTATGAGCGTGGATCCCCCGATCCGGCTGCCTCTTCGGGAGGATCTTCTGTCGCAGCAGCAGGGGACGGTCCTCCACCCGAACCTGTCCAGCCTCCACCTCCTTGCGTGGAGATTGAGCGGCGACAGTTGATTCCATTTCACTTGCCTCCCGAAGTCTGTGATGTCATTCTGGCAGCCAGGCGTCCCTCCACTAAATCGGTATACGCCTGCAGGTGGAACAAATTTGTGGCATGGTGCACAGCAAAGGCTGTGGATCCCTTTCTGCCCCTCTTTCTGAGGTCCTACTGTTCCTTCTCTCTTTAGCCCAGCAGGGCTCTGCTCTGGGCACTATCAAGGGCTACCTTTCTGCAATTTCAGCCTTTCTCAGGCTACCTGATCAGCCCTCTCTTTTCAAGTCCCCTGTTGTAAATAGATTTCTCAAAGGCATTACTCACCTTTTCCCTCCTATTCTGTTTGTGATGCCACAGTGGGACTTGAATCTAGTTCTTTCTTACTTTGATGTGCGCTCCCTTTGAGCCGCTTCACAACTGTCCTCTTCGATTATTAACCTTGAAGACTGCTTTCCTGGTTGCCATCACCTCCGCTAGGCACGTGAATGAGCTCCAGGCTCTGTCATGTAAACCTCCTTTTCTGTCTGTTCATCCGGACAAGGTTGTGCTACGCACACGTCCATCCTTTTTGCCAAAGGTTGTTACTGCCTTCCATATCGGGCAAACTATCACCTTTCCCACTTTCTTTCCGCCTCCACACCCTTCCAGAGAGGAAGTGAGGCTCCGCCGTCTGGACCCAAAACGTGCGCTCTCATTTTACCTCAACCGCACACAACAGTTCCGGGTGGATGACCAGCTCTTTGTTGGCTACGTAGGCGCCAAGAAAGGCCGGGCTGTACACAAGAGGACTATCTCCCGCAGGGTTGTCTTGTGTATAAAAGCCTGCTATTCTCTAGCTAAAAAGGACCCTCCGGTGGGGCTGCGCGCCCATTCTACCAGGGCAACCGCAGCTACTACTGCATTGGGACGTGGTGTCCCCCTGTAGTCATCTGTCAGGCAGCCACGTGGGCCTCGCTGTACACTTTTACTAAGCATTATTGCCTTGACAGCCAAGTCAGGAGAGACGGCTTCTTTGGCCGTTCTGTTCTTTGTGACTTTCTGGTGTGATCTTGGTTCGCAGACCCACCACCGGGGTTGGTATTGCTGGGGTATCTATTCTAAGGTAAGGAATCGATCACTACGTGTTTCTTTCAGATGAACAAGTTACTTACCTTTGGTAACGATATATCTGTAAGAAACATTAGTAGTGATAGATTCCTTACCGCCCCACCCATCCTCCCCGTTCTGCGAACTGATTTCTAGGGTTAAGGTCATCCCTTTCAGGGCCCTAGTTTCAATGCACCAGTGGTCCGTATCTTGCATGGCTCTGCGTTCCTGGCGCGGAAAATCGTGTACAGAACTGACGTCAGCGCGAGAGGGCGCCGTCTAGGTAGCTGCCGCCACGTCATCCCGGCGATCACGACGCCTACGACTGACGCGGAGCCGCATGACGCCACCTTCCGACGCGCTGGGGTACTGCTGACAAACTTTCCGGATCCAGACTGACGCCTGGGGATATTCTACGGTAAGGAATCTATCGCTTCTAATGTTTCTTACAGATATATCGTTACCGAAGGTAAGTAACTTGTTCATTAAGGCATGCTATTCTCTGGCTAAAAAAGAGCCCCCGGTTGGGCTACGCGCCCATTCCACCATGGCGACGGCAGCCACTACTGCCTTGGGAAGAGGAGTTCCTCTAAATGACATCTGTCAGGCGGCCACGTGGGCATCGATGCACACGTTTACAAAACACTACTGCCTGGACAGCCAAGTCCGGAGAGACGGCTTCTTTGGCCGTTCTTTTTTCCAGGCTTTTTGGTGTGATCTTGGTTTGCAGACCCACCACCGGGGTTGGTATTGCTGGGGTATCTATTCTAAGGTAAGGAATCGATAACTAACGTGTTTCTTTCAGATGAACAAGTTACTTACCTTCGGTAACGATATATCTGTAATAAACATCTGGTAGACTACTAGCCGCAGATTCCTTAACGTAGAATTATCTCCAGGCGTGAGACTGGACCCGGAAAACTTTCTTTGCCCCAGCATCTCTGCGCGCCGGGGGGCGGTACCACGCGACTCCGCCCTGACGTCGTCCGCGGGTGTGACGTCAACGAGGTCACATAAGCCCCACCCCGGCGCGCTGACATAAGTTTCCACCCTTAAATCTAGTATTTACGGGCACCCCTGAACCGTACCTCCTCAGACAAGCAACGACCAAGAAGAAAAGGACCGAACAGCAGTGCCGAAGCTAAGAAGGATGCCTACTGACTTGACCCCAGCCCTATCCGCCTGTACCCACCTTGAACCTGCAGAAGCGAAACTCTGGTGTGTCCTGCAGCCAGCAACCTCAAGAACCCCGAGGACCTGCCCTGCCTTCCAAGGAAAAGACTGTCTCCTGTGAACACTGGATTAATTCACCCACAGACTCCAGCTCCGGCGAAATCCGCATGTCTGCACCAGACGCCAGAGTTAGAATGGCCCAACACCACGAGGAGGTCTCCCTGGCGCTCCTGACCCGAGATCCGGTGATGACTGACCTGCCTCAAGCCGCCAGCCACTGCCTGCAGCCTCAATCCAGAAAGTCCACCCAAGCGCAACCAGGAGCTGGTAAGATCTGCCCCTAAAAGACACCCGTGCCCCACGGCATTGGGTGGCCCAAACAAGTGTCTAACCAACCCCCAGCATTCCAACTCTCCAAGTGGTGGTCGCACCCAGAAGACCTTCTACCCGAGCCTGCAGTGTTTGCAAACCAGAGACTTCCCATTGAAAGTAACAGGGCACCCGACGACAAACCAGCACCCTGCATCAGGCCGCCCTAGTGCCGCTGTGAGTGCACCTTTTGTGTTATCTTGAACCCCCATTTGCCCTGAGCTTAAGTCCAGGAGCTTTGCTCACACAACCTTGTGGCCTGCTCGTAAGCAGCCACCAAACGGAGGCCCCCTATCCGTCATTGGATAACATTGGGCCTCAGCACTCTGCACCCAGCTGCCTTAGTGCCGCTGAGGGTGTAACAAAAGTGCATCCTTGACCCTGGGGGGACCAGAGTCTAACCCCAGAATACCAACTCGCACAACAAAGTACTTACCTGCTAAATGATGACACTACTTCCTTTCATAGGATAACATTGACTGTTTTTCTATGAAATGTTTCCAAGTGTGGAGTTGGAAAATCTATAAAAGTCTTTAAAACTGTAACCAAATAAAAGGAAAATGCTACTTACCCAGTATGCATCTGTTCTTGGCATGTAGAGCTGTAGATTCATATGCGTTAGCATAGATCGCCATCTGGTGTTGGACTCTGATGTTTGCACTTTGTTTTTCTTCGAAGAAGTGTTTGTAGTCACGAGGTAGGTGACTCCTCCTTACGGTGATAGTGCGCATGGGCATCGACTCCATCCCCAGATTGTTTTTGCCATAAAGGGTGATGATGGAGTTAGTAAGAATAGAAAGAGATGTCCATGTGTGTTGTATCTAAGTAAGATAATACTGCAGCAGATAAAGGTTCCGGGGAGGCGGGTGGGTGCATATGAACAGATGCATACTGGGTAAGTAGCATTTTCTGTTCGAGGCATAGGAGCTGTAGATCATATGCGTTAGCGAACAAGTTACTTAACTTCGGTAACGATATATCTGTAAGAATCATTAGTTAGTTATAGATTCCTTACCTTAGAATTACCCCCAGGCGTCAAACTGGATCCGGAAAGTTTTTTCGTCAGCAGTACCTCTGCGCGTCGGAAGGTGGCGTCGGTCAGCTCCGCGTCCGTCGTCGGCGTCGCCGGTATGACGTCGCGGCAGCTACTTAGACGCCGCCCTTGCGCACTGACATCAGTTCTGTACACGACTTTCCGCGCCAGAAACACAGAGCCATGCAAGACACTGACCACTGGTGCACAAAACTAGGGCCCTGAAAGGTAGTCCTTAACCCTAGAAATCAGTTCGCAGAACGGGGAGGATGGGTGGGGCGGTAAGGAATCTATAACTAACTAATGTACAAGTTACTTACCTTCGGTAATGATGTATCTGGTAGAGACGATTCTAGCCGCAGATTCCTTAACGTAGAATTATCCCCAGGCGTGAGACTGGACCCGGAAAACTTTCTTTGCCCCAGCATCTCTGCGCGCCGGGGGGCGGTACCACGCGACTCCGCCCTGACGTCGTCCGTGGGCGTGACGTCAGCGAGGTCACATAAGCCCCACCCTGGCGCGCTGACATCAGTTTCCTTCTTTTCCGCGTGCAACGCGGATCCGGAATCGTGTCCCTGACCTGTTTTCAGGCCGCCTTTTCACGCTTTTGCGTTGTGGAACAGTGTGCGAATACCTTCGGGCTTCAAGACGTGTTCTTGTGCGCGTCAGATGTCGGCGACGGACCCTCACCCTATTTGCATGTGGTGTTTGGGCGAGCACCATGATTCTACGGACTGCAACGCTTGCCAGCATCTGAAGCCGGAGCCCGGCGGGAGCGCCGGATGAAACTCCTTTCGGCCCGCTTGTCCAGATCGGTGTCGTCACCGCGTCCGTCCCCCGCGGAAGGGTCCAAGAACAGCCGATTCCGCCTCAGACATCGTCCTTCACCGAGGTCCCAGGGGCGTCGCTCGCCCACCGGTAAGTCTTATAGCTTGTCCCCGAGGCCTGGTCCCCGTTCTGCGGAGGGTGCGGGTTCTCCTCGGGACATGCGGCCTCGTTCGTCGCCACCCTACCCGCCGTTTCCTGGCGTTGGGGCGACGAGGGCCCAAATGGAGGCCTATGCTGCGGCTCTGCAGGCTTCCTTGGCCCCTCCTCCTCCTCCTCTTCCTGAGACGTCCGCGGAACCCTTGCCATGTGCTGGGCCTTCTGCGGAGTCGCCGGCGGCTCCAGCGCCGACGGGTTCGGCTCCAAGTTTTGGGGGTGTGGTGTCGTCGAGGTGCGGCCCTACTGGGTTCCCCTCTTCAGCTCTTCAGCCCACGGCGCCTCTGCCTCGCCGCAAACCCCCGAGGGGGTCCCTGTGTTGTCGCAGGAGGTCGCCGGGACTCGCGGTTCGTCCCAGAGTTCCCCTCGGTCCTCTGGGCAGGCGGTGGCCTTGCCGACGCCGCTCCGGCGCCGACAGCTGTCGGCGCCGCGGGTGCTGGCTAGGGGCCGGGGCGGTTCCCCGGGTCCCCCTCGGCCCTCCGCGCAGGTGGCTGCCTCGTCGGAGGTAGAGTCGGTGCCTTTTCGGCGCATTTCTTTAGCCGCCCCGGCTCCGACCCCGCCCCATTCTCCTGGGGCGCAAGTGGTGTTGGATGTCGTCTCGGCGTCCCCGGTGACCGCACCGGCGCTGGTCGACATCGCACTGGCGCCTGTGGCGGACTCCACGGCGCCGTGCCGGCGTCGGGTCGTCGACTCGTCTCCAGAGGTCCCCTCCTCTCCGGATGTTTGTCAACTTTTTGTCTCTTCTTCCCCGGAAACGGAACGCCGCGTCGTTGCTTTTTCCCTGGCGTCTTCCAGGGAGGGCTCTTCGCCGTCCCTGCGATCTTGGCCTTCCCCGGAGGCACCTCAGGCCCCCCACTCGTCCGTGGATCCTCCGCCATTCAGGGGCTGGCCGTTTCTTCCTCCAGCTGGACTCGGGGATGGCCGGCTTAGTTTACAGCCATCGCCCACGGAGGAATTGCTCTCTCCCCCACGACGCCCTACGGAGGCGAGTGCAGCTTTTGTCCGGGCCATTTCCACGGCCGCTGGCATTTTGCGCATGGGCGACCCCGGCACCCCATTCCCTACGGGCCATTTGTTAGAGGTTCTCCATCAGGGCTCTGGTGGATGGGAGCTGCTTCTTCCATTCGAAGCTTCGCTCCATACTTCTCTTCTGGGGGCCTGGGGGCGTCCTGCCACGGGTGATCCCGTGCCTCAGCCGCTCCTACATCGCCATCTCCCTGCTCTGCACGATCCAGTCTGCCTTTCTTTCCACCCTTCTACCCAGGGCCCTCTTCTGCAGACTGCTTTTCCTTCCTTGCTCTTGGTGTTGTCTCCTCCGTCACTGGAGGCCCGGTGGTTGGATTTGTGGGGGCGTAACCTCTTCGCTTCCTCTAGTGTTGCTTTGCGAGCGCTCCACACACTTTGTGTGTTGGCCAGGGCTACTTCCAGTCTGTGGGATTCCGTGGAGTCCCTTCTGTCTGGTGCCTCCCCCGAAGGTGTCCGCGCTGATATGCGGCCCCATGTGTTGGATGGCCGGGAGTTGGCCGAGTTTATTCTTCATTCGGCCTTAGATGTATCTGATGCATCTGATGCTCTCGGCCGCGCTATGGCAAGTTCAGTAGCTCTCCGTCGCCATGCTTGGTTGAGGGATGGCGTTTTTCCGGAGCATATTAGGGAGCGTCTGGTTGACCTGCCTTTTGATGGGGTTCCTTAGTTTAACACCCATGCGGACTCCGCCATTCAGCGGCTTCTTCGGGGCTCCGACCTCCTCCCCCTCCGTAAACTTGGCTTGTCGGTCCTCTGGTGCTTTATGGGAGGCGTTATCCCACCTTTTTTCGGGGGTCTAGTGCTTTGATTGGCCCGGTTGTGTGTTCCGTGTGGTTTGGCGTGCCTTCGGGGTCCTTAGGTTGGCCCCTCTGTGCTGTTGGCTGCTGGTACAGCCCCCTTTGGCTTCTGTGTCTTTTTTGGCTGATTGGCAAGCCGTCTGTGGTTTTACCTGCAGGTCCTTTATGTTCTTGTCCTCTGCTGCGGAATTTTTTCCTAAGAGGTGTTCGCATGTTTTCCTTGGGACGTATCATGCCCAAAGTGGGGTACTTGTAACTATTACATAGCTCTGTTCTGCGCTGGGGAGGTGTGGATGCCCTTTTTAGGGTTCCTTGCCTTTCCTGGCATCACTGTATACCGCTGGTGCGGTCTCTTTTGCCTTTGTCTTGGTGCGGCTTGCGCTGCTCCAATGTCTGTCATTCTCAGTGTTCGCTACATCGCTAGACCAGCCTGGCATACTTTCTACGCCATCGTGTTGTGGCATTTCCGCCTTCCTGTCCGGCGTTTCGGCCTGGTCCTCTGTCTGGTGTTCCAGGGGGGCTAGGTTTCTTCTGGCTTTGCTGTGTTCTGGTTGCCGGCTGGTCCGTCCTCCGTGTCTCTCCTCTTTCTCTTCTGGCTGGTCCCACTACTTTTCGTGGGCCGGTGTGTGTCTCTGGCACGGCCCCCCTTTGGGTATTGTTCTGGATTTCCCTGACCGCTGTCCTCGGCTTGCGCCTGGCTTGTTCTGGGTGCACTGCTCCATGGTGTTGCCAGCTGCCGGCTGCGCATGCCTGCTCGTTATGGTCCACCGCCGTGGCCCTTGGTGTGTTCCCTTGTGCCCCTGCCGCTTGTTCTGCTGGGGCTTTGTGCAACTGTGCCTTTCTTCTTCGCCTGCGCTTTTTGGCTGTGGAGTCGCTCCTGCCTTGTCCGCTGCCTTGAGGCTGATGCCTGTTCAGCTGCTCCCTATCGCTGTCTGTGTTTTCCTACGGCGGGCTCTGCCTCCGGTTCTACCTTTTCTCCCTGGAGTTTGGGGTGGTTCTTTTCTTCCTTGGTGCTCCTCTGGCGCTGTCTGCCCTACGGGGTTTTCTGGCGGTTGTACCTTGGATGGGCTTGGGTTCTCCTGGCCTTCCCTTCGCCTCGTTCTTGCTTACTTCTGCTTGGTGAGGGCTGGGCCGCCCTTCTTGTCCCTGTGACACATCCCTGCTGGGGCTCTGTGTTTCTTCCTACTGGGGAGGTTCTCTCGCAGGCCCTCCTCCCCTCTGGGTATGGCTAGGGTATCTATTCTACGTTAAGGAATCTGCGGCTAGTAGTCTCTATCAGATGTACAAGTTACTTACCTTCGGTAACGATGTATCTGGTAGAGACGATTCTAGCCACAGATTCCTTCACGAACCGCTCCCTTCCTCCCCTGCTCTGCGAGGACCTTCCGTTTGGTTTTCTGCACTCGCCTCCCTCCGGTTGGCTTGTCTTCTGTGGGTGTCTGCTTCGCCTCCTCCCGGACAGGATGCTTCGCTCTGCTCGATTGTTCCACCCCTTCCTTTCTGATACGAGGTCGGTTGGTTCATGTGTGCTTCTGCCTCCCTCCACTCTGGTTTTTTCTCCAGTGTAGGGGCCTACTTTGACTCTTCTCCCTTTTACTTGCTTGGGGTTTCTGCTTACTTTGCAGTTCTCTGCGTTGTTTTTTTTTTTGCTTGTACCTCGGCCCTTTCGCTCCTTTCAGGGGATACGGCCCTCCTTGATGGAGTCATCTGGGGGTGCATTGCTGTTACTCCTCTGTTACGGGCTTGTTGCCCCTTCACTGTTGTGGATTGTGATTGCAGATTCTCGCTCTCTCTCTCTCTTCTGCTATTGCGTTTTTCACATGTGTTCTGCCTCCAGGGGGGATGCCGCCTTAGCTTGCAAGGTTATTCCTCAGAGCGGTGCTCTGCTCTTTTCCTGCTATGGCTTTCGCTGCTATGGCTTTTTGGTACCTTAGTGCTTGGCACTTTTCCAATTGGTGCTGTTCATCACCTTTCGTTTCTCTCTTTTTCACTGATTTTTCGCACACTGTTCCCATAATCTCCACAGTTTTTTTGTGATGGCTCTGTGTTGTGGCGCGGAAAAGTTCTCCGAAGAAAACTGATGTCAGCGTGCCGGGGTGGGGCTTATGTGACCTCGCTGACGTCACGCCCGCGGACGACGTCAGGGCGGAGTCGCGTGGTACAACCCCCCCCCAGGCGCGCAGAGATGCTGGGGCAAAAAGTTCTCCGGGTCCAGTCTCACGCCTGGGGATAATTCTGCGTTAAGGAATCTGCGGCTAGAATAGTCTCTACCAGATACATCGTTACCGAAGGCAAGTAACTTGTACATTAGTTAGTTATAGATTCCTTACCGCCCCACCCATCCTCCCCGTTCTGCGAACTGATTTATAGGGTTAAGGACTAACTTTCATGGCCCTAGTTTTGTGCACCAGTGGTCAGTGTCTTGCATGGCTCTGTTTCTGGCGCGGAAAGTCGTGTACAGAACTGACGTCAGCGCGCGAGGGCGGCGTCTAAGTAGCTGCCGCGACGTCATCCCGGCGACGCCGACGACGGACGAGGAGCCGACCGACACCACCTTCCGACGCGCAGAGGTACTGCTGACGAAAAAACTTTCCGGATCCAGTCTGACGCCTGGGGGTAATTCTAAGGTAAGGAATCTATAACTGTTTCTTACAGATATATCGTTACCGAAGGTAAGTAACTTGTTCGCTAACGCATATGATCTACAGCTCCTATGCCTCGAACGGAAAATGCTACTTACCCAGTATGCATCTGTTCTTGGCATGTAGAACTGTAGATTCATATGCACCCACCCGCCTCCCCGGAACCTTTATCTGCTGCAGTATTATCTTACTTAGATACAATACACATGAACATCTCTTTCTATTCTTAGTAACTCCATCATCACCCTTTATGGCAAAAACAATCTGGGGATGGAGTCGATGCCCATGCGCACTATCACCGTAAGGAGGAGTCACCTACCTCGTGACTACAAACACTTCTTAGAAGAAAAACAAAGTGCAAACATCCGAGTCCAACACCAGATGGCGATCTATGCTAACGCATATGAATCTACAGCTCTACATGCCAAGATAAGATGCATACTGGGTAAGTAGCATTTTCCTTTTATTTGGTTACAGTTTTAAAGACTTTTATAGATTTTCCAACTCCACACTTGGAAACATTTCATAGAAAAACAGTCAATGTTATCCTATGAAAGGAAGTAGTCTCATCATTTAGCAGGTAAGTACTTTGTTGTGCGAGTTGGTATTCTGGGGTTAGACTCTGGTCCCCCAGGGTCAAGGATGCACTCGTTACACCCTCAGCGGCACTAAGGCGGCTGGGTGCAGAGTGCTGAGGCCCAATGTTATCCAATGACGGATAGGGGGCCTCCGGTTGGTGGCTGCTTACGAGCAGGCCACAAGGTTGTGTGAGCAAAGCTCCTGGACTTCAGCTCAGGGCAAATGGGGGTTCAAGATAGCACAAAAGGTGCACTCACAGCGGCACTAGGGCGGCCTGATGCAGGGTGCTGATTTGTCGTCGGGTGCCCTGTTACTTTCAAGGGGAAGTCTCTGGTTTGCAAACACACTGCAGGCTCGGGTAGAAGGTCTTCTGGGTGCGACCACCACTTGGAGAGTTGGGATGCTGGGGGTTGGTTAGACACTGTTGTTTGGGCCACCCAATGCCGTGGGGCATAGGGTGCATGGGTGTCTTTTAGGGGCAGATCTTCTTACCAGCTCCTGGTTGTGGTTGGGTGGACTTTCTGGATTGAGACTGCAGGCGGTGGCTGGAGGTTTGAGGCAGGTCAGGCATCACCGGATCTCGGGTCAGGAGCGCCAGGGAGACCTCCTTGTGGTGTTGGGCCATTCTAACTCGGGCGTCTGGTGCAGACATGCAGATTTCGCCGGAGCTAGAGTCTGTGGGTGAATTATTCCAGTGTTCACAGGAGACTATCTTTTCCTTGGAAGGCAGGGCAGGTCCTCGGGGTTCTTGAGGTTGCTGGCTGCAGGACACACCGGTGTTTCGCTTCTGCAGGTACAAGGTGGGTACAGGCCGATAGGGCTGGGGCCAAGTCAGTAGGCTTCCTCCTTCTTAGCTTCGGCACTGCTGTTCGGTCCTTTTCTTCTTGGTCGTTGCTTGTCTGAGGAGGCAAGGTTCAGGTAAATACTAGATTTAAGGGTGTTACAAGTAGGTAAAGTTTTGGACCAATGGGTCCCTTCCTTGGGGTGGGTACACCCCCTATTATGCCACCCTCCAGTTGGAGGGGGGCATATGCCTCACTCTGGTTGGCTGGGTCCCCCCATCTGCAAGATGGCGGGGACTGAGTTGTGCCTCACCTCGCCATCCCCACCTGAGGGGTGGTGTTGGCAAAGGTGGGCACTCACTTGGTTTTCCTGCCGGTCTCCCGCCCAAAGTGGGGGTCAGAACCAGTGGGGACCAGTTGCTGAAAGCAGCAAGAGGCCTGGGGAAGCTCACAAAGGCGGCAAGCCTTTGAAGCTTCCCCTTCGTGGACTCTGACCATCCTGGGGGAGGAGGCTTGGCACCTCGTCCCAGGATGTGCATTGTTTCAGGCCCCTGAGAGCGGCATGCTCTCGACCCAGGGGTCCAGAAACATGTATGGTGGTTGCAGCTGGGAAGCAGCCACTCGGCCTGGACACTAGTGTTGGGTCATTTTTCAGGGGGCATCTCCAAGATGTGCAGTTTTAGGGAAAGAACAGAGGCCCTGGCTACCTGATTGGCAGGAGCCTAGGGCACACTCAGTCAAAGCACATCAGCAGTTCAGCAAAAAGTGGAGGCAACCATGCAGGAAGAGGGCACTTTATCACGCTGTCCCACCCATCCTCCCCATTCTGCGAACTGACTTCTAGGGATAGGTACTTCCTTACAGGGCCCTAGTTATGTGCACCAGTGGTCAGTATCTTGCATGGCTCTGCGCTGCTGGCGTGGAAAGTTGTAAGAACTGACGTCAGCGCGCAGGGGCGTCGTCGAAGTAGACACCGCAACGTCATGCCGGCGACCACGATGCCAACGACTAACGCGGAGTCGACTGACGCCTAGGGGTACTGCTAAGAAAAAAGTTCTCCGGATTCAGTCTGATGCATGTGGGTAATTCTAAGGTAAGGAATCTATAACTACTAATGTCTCTTACAGATACATTGTTACCGAAGGTAAGTAACTTGTTTGTCTCTGGCACTGAGCAAAACTACTTTGTGTTCCGATATGCTCGTTGTGAACTTGCTGGTTAAAAACAACAAATCCTTTGTAATGCAAGTGGGTTTTCGTCCTAGTAAACCGTATACATTTGTAGTGGGGTACTGAATGGTCCCTAAGACTTATACATTCTCATACTTGAGGATAGTGTTTGATGCTACCATGAACTGGTGTCCTCTCATTCGTAGAAAGAAAGTGGATCTTGTTAGGGCCAAAGTCGGTGTTTTCAACTTTGCCTCTAGATTGGGCATTAGATCCATCCTGGCCCTTTTGCAGATCTATAAGGCCAAGTGTATCACCAAGGGGGCCTATTGCAGCGAGATTTGGGGTTATACTGAACACTAGGTACTCCAAATGATTGAAAACATATTTTTTAAAACGACCATTGTGTTTACCGCGGAGCATCCCCTCCTTCGTAGTCCACGAAGAATTGGGGACGGCTTTCCTCTGACATGTCTTACGACCCCTTATCACTGTGGATGAATTTGTGGCTTAGGAAGGGAGATGCCTTAAGCAAGGACATTTTAAGTGACTGCCTCTTTGGATCATTGTTATCGTATTACCTGGCTTAAGTACCTCAGTGAATGCCTCATGAGCTCGGGAAGGGCCGATCTATTTACCAACCCTGAGAGAATTTGTAGGAGAGACTTGTGTTGGGGTGAAGGAAAACTTTTTTTAAAAGCGGTGGTTGGATCGAGAAATGGAGCTGAGGAAGCCCAGCGTACATAGCCGTTCTTTACTGAAAACTGTGCCATCCAGTGAGCCATACCTTTTATGGTTTAAAAGCATCCATGATCGTTTTTTTACTGACCAGGTTTCGCTTGGACCTTTTTCATTATTTTCTAGCCCACCTGCGTGGGGCTCACAGTGGCCAGAGCCTTTCTCCATGTGGCTGTGACTGAAAGTCTCTTCAGGATATGATTCATTTTTGTATGTTTTGTAGTTTTTGAGGTTTCAAGTAAAGTCAGACCTTACTCCTATTTTTAAAAAGGCGAATTTTATGTGGGTCAGACCTGCTTTTATCTTTTTACTAATGCTTTCTAGTAATTCAGTATTATATATCCTCAGTTTTTTAAGGTCTGCGGTCAGGCTTAGATCCTGTTGTGATTAATCTATGTGGGTTATCCATGGCCACTTTGGATTGTTTCCCTTATATATGCCTTTATTTTGTGTCAGAGGCTGTCTCATTACTTTTATACTCTAGGGGGCTGAGTTCGATGAAGTGTACCATAAGCCTTTTATATGATGCACACTGAGTGGTTTTGACTTAACTTATTCCTGTCTTGACTCTTATGGTTTCTTTCTGTAAATACCGTACAAAGTTTTTAAACTAATTATGATAATTATAAGTGAATCCCAGGTAGGTGGGATCGTATAGTGGACCTCTAGTTGAGATTTTTGCTCTCCTCCCCTTCTTAATTTCAGCTCAAAATATAAAACTAATACTAGGCTGTCAGACAGGGGCATGATGGCAAGATATGACAGGTCTTTTTTGTGAACCATTGTTTATAATGTACTGGAAAAGACGCTGATTGTTGCGTTGTAACGTTTTCTTTTTTACTGTACTTTTATGATTTATTTATATAGATCGAATTAAGTTTACTAAGATGATGAAAGAGCAGAATGCTGCACTCCCAGTGAACCTAGTCTATAGAACTAGACAATTTTAATAAGAACAAAAGGGCTTGGTTAACTCAAGACCTAATTCGGGGCCCAATTCTTAAGTCATAAAAGCGCACCCATTCATTTGTGTAGATTTACAGTTTTCATGAATTCACAATAATTTACAGAAGTAGGCCAGGAAATCGTACTCCTAGAAAATATTTATCTGCGTTTTAACACGATCAAATACGCATGTGTAGATTATACTCCTATGAAAATCTGTTGAGCGTTTAAAAGTTCACTTTCCCTCCAACCACTTTTTTCCCCAACAGTGGAATTTTTTTTATTTCTGCCCTTGTTGGCAGTAAATTTCCAGCCTTTCTCAGTAAAGGAAAAGATTAGAGAAAAGCTGGTGAAAACCCTAAAATATTCAAGTTGGTAGGTTTGCACAGACAGTTTCCAAACCTGGAACTATAGCTTAAAGCTACCTACAGCCCCAGTATGTAGATCTGTGTAAATATGGCAAAATGCGGGAATTGCTAGAATTCAAACCTATAGTAGGAGCGCTGGCATAATCAGAAAGGCTATTATCAGAGATCTTATATAATGAGATTGCTGCCATTTATCATGGCACTATGTGGCTCCAAAGGGACAAGTGGATTATTTTACAGGACAAGTAGATTTCTAAAGCAACCTGTCCCAGGGACAAGTAGATATGTTATTAAATTCCACTACCCTTCAGCATGGTGATCGTAGAGGAACGTAATGTTGCCATGGTACAGAAAATTAGTTTTTCAAGGGGGCATGGTGAGGAATGTGAAAAGATGCTGTGCCAGAGGATCATTCTAGTTCTCTTATGACCGCAAATCCAGAAGTGGAAATTAGAAATTAAAGGCAATCTTCTAATCTAGATGACAAGTAACAAATTGAGCACCCTTCAAAGCCTCATGGGTGGTTGGGCTACCAAGATTCCATCTACATACAGGCAGAGCCCCCCCCTTTCCGCCCAGCGGAGGAATGTAAAAAGTGTTCTTGAAACAAAGTTAAACCTCATAGGCAACATCAACACCATGGCAGCAAGCACCATTTCAGGGGTTGACTAGAGTGCAAGAAAGGCGACAAAGAAAAGCATTGGTGCCTGAGAGCAAGAGGCCTTGAAAAGGTCTTAGAACCAAAGTTTGATGTTGAGATCCAGCCTCAAAAGAGCATGTTTAGTGCCTCAGGATTGTTTTAACTGGAAATCTCTCAAGATAGATATGAAATCAAAAGTAATGTAGGAGGACTTATAGTAAAATTTATATTTTCAATGAATTATGTCAACTTGGAAAAATTATTGGGAACTCAAGGTAGATGTTTTGCATACTTACAAATTTATGTTGTCCCTCAGATTGATTTGTATGCCATAAGCGACAAAAGAAAACCGCAAACCTTAAACTTGACGTATCCACACACCTAGTCCTTAGAGGACACTCCCTGTTGCCAGGTTGGTCACGGCCATTTGCTTACTTCTTTTCTCCCACTTGTTCCTTATGTTTTACGGCAGATGCAGCAGATATCCGGGACACTAATCCTTGTTGCATCCATTTGGGAAGGCAGGTGTGATTTATCAACTTCTAGGTGGTTTCTCGAAACTCATTGCTAATTTTCACTTTATCAGCCCATGGGTTAACACATAGGTCAAATTTTTCACGTCAGACCACTGAGTTGCAGTATGGTATTTTGGCTCTAATTTTGGGTACTTGAACCTACCTTAAGATAGTATGAATATCTTAAACCTTTCGTTGCTATGCCTCTCTCCCCTACCAGTGCTGAGTCCTATTTTGGTTATGTGGGGTAGTTTGTGCTTGGGCCTCCATTACTTTCTCCCACATAAGCTATCCATGCCAAATTTGCGTCCTTTCCCCCACAAAATCCTGGTGATTCTAAAGCTACGCAGGGTTTGTGGATACTCCTGGAGGGGACACAGAAATTAGCCAAAATATAGCTGAATTGTGAGTTTTGGGTGGGAAAATAGTAGAAAGTTCTCTCGTGTTTTTTCCCCATAAAAATGGCATCAACAAACAGTTTGTGCTAAAGTCACCATCTTCCCACATTATAGGAACATGTAGAACTGAATCCAATAACCTAACTTTTTTGTTTACCACAGTTTTGGCATTTTTAAAGAGGTAACCCAATTTAAAATAAAAATAAAAATCTGCATTCAACCTACTTTCAGTTCGTGGTACAAACCAGTGTGAAACCCAGGGATCATCAGGGAGAGCTATATATTTCTGAAAATTAGACAACATTTCCAAGTCAGCATGGGATCATATGTGTAGATCCCTCAAGGTTTTCCCAAAGTATCTGTTGAAATAAAGAAATAGTGAAAACTAATAGGAACAATCAGCCGTTTGTGACAATGTTTTGATCGGTAACTTTTTGTCAAAATGGCAGATATACAAAAGGAATTTTCCATTACCTTTTCTAGACCCTTTTGGTTGTGGGGATATATAGGGTTTGTAGGTTCTCCAAGAACCTTGGGTACCCAGCGCTAACAACTGAGCTGCACCGTACAATGATTTTTCATTGTGTGCAGAGTATAGACCAATTCATATGATATATGTAGAGTGAAAAATGGATATCAAAGAAACCCATGTATTTCTGAAATAGGCACAAGATATGGAGTTTTGGGGAAGTGGTAATTTGTACATATCTGAATTTGTGGATACCTATACTAGCATGTGATTCAGAGGATATTTTTCAAAATGTTTTTCTTAAACACTAGCTTACATGTGGAAGGAAAAAATGCAACTAAATCCAATTGGTAATATTAAATGTTCTAGAATTCTATGTTGCCACTTGTCTTTTGTTAATAATGGTAGCCCTAATACCCATAAGTGGCAGCGGGCCAAAACGGAACATGGACACGTCCTATTTTTCTTTACTCTGAAAAATGACCCTCCCCCCTTTTTTTATTTTTTGGGCAATGCTGGTAGCTGTGGATTTTGGGCCCTAGCACAAAACTCCACATTTTTGAAAACTAGTCAACCAGGGGAGTTGAGGTGTGTGACTTGTGTGGCCTTCACTAGGTAATTTTATCTAGAAGCACTTGCAATCGTCAAACTATGGTTAAGAAAAAGCAAATTTTCCTCACATTTCTGTGACAGAAAATTTGAGAATCTGCGTGGAGCCACAAATTTCCTACCAACCTGAGTTTTCACCTGTCTCCCGATAAGAGAGGTACCCCTGCTTGTGTGGGTGGGCCAAGAGACCAGGACCCAAAAACACCCTAAAGTGCCACATGGAGAGATAAGCAATAGGGGCAGCTGTGGAATATTGTGGTCGTGCTGTGGCCCCACCCAGGCAAACTAACGAGCCACAGACCTTTTTGAAAACCAGACAACCAGGGTATTCCGGGCTGGTGTACCTTGCATCGATCCCAAGAGATTTTCTTACACACCGTGCCCTGCAAACTTAAAACTTTGCCTGAAATCCAACATTTCCCTTACATATCTGTGACGGAAACGTCAGTAACAGCAACATTTCCTACCAACCAGCATTACCCCAGTTGTGCCGATAGAAACGCTGTGCCACTTGTGTGGCAGGCCTAGTGCCTACAACAGTAACATATCAAAACTAGGTCAGTGGGAGCCCATAAACCAGGGGAGGGAGGGATTGAAGGCAGAGAGAACCTCCATGAATGCAGAAGGATTTTCCTTAGCCGCTGTTCTTCCGCTCTAGTAGGGGTTTGCGAAGGTGTCCCTGGCAGCGCACTGACTGCCCAAATGGGTGTGGCAAGGGGACGGGGGTGGGGCATAAAAGTCTGCTTAGGCCCCATCCTTGATCAACATTAAAGGCCATGTCGGCCAGTGGTTGACAGACACAGAGGAGCGGTTGAGGAGGTTGCCCATTTTCAGACACCCGCACCAAAGGGGCTAAAGTAAATCACATCACATCATAGAAAAGGACAATCATTCTTTGCACTCTATACACAGCATGTGATCTATAGCAAGACATGCTGCAAAAGGAAAAAAACATTTACCTGTAACACTGTGTGCATATTGTAGTGTTGTGGATTCATTTGCAAATATTGTCGCCTCTTTGTCAGAAAAGAACTAGTGGGCGGTTACACTGTCAAGTCACACAAACGCCTAGTTCCCACTGGGGAACAAAACACAACAAATGGTTTATATGTTCCGTTAACTTGTACTTTTCAAAGAGCGTAACGATGAGTCAATTGGAGCACCCTTGATTCTGACACTAAGAAAGGAAATTAGTTTCATTATTCAGAGTTCAACCCTAGATGGTGGAGAGTGCAAGTGTGTGATCTGCAGGATGAAATCCACATTTGATAGACATCTAGCCGCAGATTCCTTAAATTAGAATATCCCCAGGTGTCAGACTGGATCTGGAAAATCTTTTGCAGCAGCACCTCTGCGCGCCGGGGGATAGCGCCACACGACCCCGCCCTGACGTCGGCCATGTACGTGACGTCAGCGAGGTCATATACGTCCCTCCCGGCGCGCTGACGTCAGTTTCCTTCTTTTCCGCGTGCAACGCGGATCCGGAGTGAGCGGTTCTTCTGGCCTGTTTTCAGGCCTCCTTTTCGACGCTTCGCTTCCGGAACAGTGTCGATGCCTTCGGGCTTTAAAACTGGTAATTCCTGTTCGCAGCAGATGTCCGCGACGGACCCTCATCTTATTTGTATGTGGTGTCTGGGCGAGCACCATGACTCCACGGATTGCGACGCCTGCCAACACCTGAAGCCAGAGTCTCGGCGGGAGCGCCGTATGAAGCTTCTCTCGGCACGGCTGTCCCGGTCGGAGTCGTCTCGTCCCCCGGACTCTTCATCGCCGGCAGGTCCCTCTACTATCCGGTTCCGCCGTCGATCGCCCTCTAGGCTCGGGGCCGTCGTTCGCCACTGGGTAAGTTCAGGCGCTTGTCGCCGAGGTCTTCGACCTCCCTTTCTCCTGTTGTCCGGGGCACTGGTTCCCGGAACTTTCCGGATGTGCACTCCCGGCAGTCGCCCCCCCTCTATCCACCCTTTCCGGGTGTGGGGGCGACTCGGGGCCCAAATGGAGGCATATGCCGTGGCTTTGCAGGCCTCCCTTGGGTCCTCTCCCGTTCCTGGGGCGCCCTCGGGGCCTCTGCTTCTTGTGGGGTCTCCGGACTCGCCGGCGGGTTCGCCCCCGTCGCCAATTGAGCCTTTGCCCCCCGGGAACGCCGGAGATGTGGTGTTAGGGAGCGGCCCGGTTGGGTCCCCCTCTACGACCCACGGCGCCTCTGCCGCGCCGTATAGCCCTGCTGGGCTCCCTGTGTCGTCGCAGGTGGTTGCCGGTGCTCAGCCCTGCCTTGAGCACACCCCGGGCTTCCGGGCAGGCGGCCGCCTGTCCGGAGCCGGGGTCGGCGCTGTTCCGGCGCCGTAGGCTCGCCTCCCCGGCTCCGCCTCTGCTTCTTTCTCCGGAGTCAGAGCCTGTCATGGATGAGGCAGAGTCGGCGCCGGTACGGCGCCGAAGGCTTGCCTCCCCGGCGCCTTCTCCTTCGGAAGGGGAGCTTGTCATAGTTTCGGCGCTGACTCGACACCGAATGCAGCCGAGTCGGCGCCTGACGAGGCACGATCGGCGCCGGCACGCGTCGTTTTGGCGCCGTATCGACGCCCGATTGTGGACTCTTCTCTAGCGCCCTCTGGAGAGTTTGGCGCCGCCCTCACGCCCGGCGTCGCCGGAGGTGTTGCCAGTGCCCCCCTTGGAATTTGTGGAACTTCCTCAGGAGCTCCCAGATCCGGCAGGCTCTTCGCCTCCCCAGGAGCCCCATCAGGATCCTCATTCTTCAATGGGGCTCCCTTCCATGGGGCATTGGTCGCACCCTCAGTGTCTTGGGAGGGTCAGCTTACAACCCTCCCCCTCTGATGAGTTGTTGTCCCCTCCGTTGAGGGCTACCGAGGCTGGTGCGGCTTTTTTGAGAGTGGTCTCATTGGCCACTCGCATTTTAAACATGCAACCCCTTCTGCCCCTTGTCTGTGGACCCCTTGCTCGAGGTCCTTCACCGTGGGTCCGGGAATGTGGAGCCGCTTCTGCCCTTTGAGGCTTCCCTTTATGATGCCCTTTTGGGTACCTGGGTTCGGCCTGCTTCAGGTGAACCGGTGGCTCGTTCAGTTTTGCACCGCCACCGTCCAGCTCCACATGATCCTGTTTGTCTTTTTGTGCACCCTGATGTGCAGGGGTTTGTGTTGCAGACTGCCTTTCCTTCCTTGCCCCCACTAACACTTCCTCCCTCTCGGGAGTCCAGATGGCTTGAGTCATGGGGTAGGAACATCTTTGCATCCACTAGTGCGGCCCTACGGTCCTGTGTGTGTTTTGGCTCGGGCTACCTCTGCCCTGGGGGACTCTGCAGAGTCTTTGCTTTCTGCCACCTCTCAAGGTGCTCGGGTTGATCTCCTTCACCTCCTCCGGGATGGCCGCGACCTTTCCGAATTCACAATCCGCTCAGCCTTAGATACTGCGGATTCTTTGGGCCGAGCTATGACGGGTTCTGTTGCCTTAAGGCGTCACGCTTGGCTGCGAGATAGCGTCTTCCCTGATAATATCCGGGAGCGACTGGTTGACTTACCCTTTGATGGGGTTTTACTGTTTGATGCTCATGCCGAATCGGCGGTTCACCGGCTCCTTGCGGGCTTTCGTCCTCCCACTTAGGTCTTCTTAGGCCTGTCTTCCGTGGTGGTACTTTCTCATTTCGCATCCTTTTGATGTGCTCTGTGATTAACATGGGCAGTGAGCCTTACGTCTTCTTTTTCTGTGGTCAAGGGTGATTACCCCTTTTCTTGGCATCCCTTGGATGCGTTTTGCTTTGAGCTGACTGTGGGCCTGCTGTGGCTGTGTTCCACAGGTTGCTGTGTCTGGTCCTCTGACTGTGGTATTGAGCCGGTGGTTCACCTTGGTAATGTCATACGGCTCGGAACTCATGTTCACGGGTTCGGCTCGTTACTGCGCTCTTTTGGCTTGGCTTATTGGCCTAAGAGGTGTCCCCCGTTGTTTGGGGTGTGCATACTCCATGTGGGGTACTTGTTTGCTATTATATAGCTCTGTTATCTCACCTGGGCTTGGAGATCCTGTGGGCTCTATGCGTCGCTTGGTGGTCCGCTGTACGGTGTTCTGTGTTTTTCCCTGGTGCCATCTTCTTACGCGATGGTCATCCTGCCTGTGCCTGTTCCACCTCCACCTCCTTGGGAGGTTTCTTAATCTCCTCTTCAAAAGCGGCTCCTACCTGCCCTTACTGTACTAGGTATGCTCTGGTATGGACATGTTCATGCTCCTGGCTTGTTCTGTCTCTACATATTTATATGTTTATACATTTATGTATACATGCCGGTTGCCTTGGTATTCCTCTTCCTACGTCGCCACCTCTTTTCGAGGCTCCAAGGTCTGGATCAAATCTCCAAGTGTGGGGGAGCTTTTCTGAGTGGTTGTAAGTTGCCCATAGGTTCTTCCTTGCTTCCGCTTACTGGGGTGATTTCCCAATTTGACAAATGCTACCTTTTTGGTGTTCGACACTGTACGTGTCTTTTCTGGAGTGTTTGGTCTCGGATTCTGAGGCTCTTCCCACCATTCGTTACCTTGGTGTTCTTGGCCACTTCCTTCGGATATGCCTTTTTTCAAAATTATCAACTACTATTGTTAAAGCTACGCCTGCGGGACAGCTCTTCTGAAGGCAGTGGTCTTTGACTACTGCCTGCAGGTCTATATTGTGGATCGTTTCTCACTTTTTCTTCATACTGCCCGGTCGGAAACTCTTATGCTTCTTATGTAAGCCACTTTAAGGTCTCTGTGGCCGTTTGCCTGCTGCATGTTTTTACCTGCTTCAGCGGGTTTAAAGTTGATGCTATTTGCCCCTATTTTCCCTTTTTGGAATTGGGTGTGCACTTGGTGTGTTTCTTGTCCCGCCGGCTATTCCCAGCGCACTGCTCTGGCCTTTGGACTCTTGGCACCGGCTCCTTCAGCCTTCCTTCTATAGGCTAGTCTGCTAGGCTCTGGTTGCATCTCTTCAGGTTCTTTTCGAGCTTGGGTCGGTGTCCTCATCGTGCGCCATTAAGCGGGGAGTGGTCCTTCTTTCTCTCTTTCTTTGCTCTGGTAGATGGCGCATGCCGTTCTACCTGTCATTTCTATACGGGTATGGTGTAGCGCCATTCTGGTATTTTTAGGATATCTACCATCCCGTTATTTCTGCCGAGCTGCTTGGGTTGCTGTCTGGCTGTTCCGCCACAGCCTCCCCCCCCCCCCCCCTTATCCGTCACTCTGTTGCCGGATCGGATGCTTGGCGCTTTCTGTTCTGTCGCAGACCCACCTCCCCTTTGGGGTATGGCTGTGGTATCTATTCTAAGTTAAGGAATCTCCGGCTAGATGTCTCTATCAGATGTACGAGTTACTTAACTTCGGTAACGATGTATCTGGTAGAGACGTTGTCTAGCCGCAGATTCCTTAACGCCCACCCAGCTTCCCCGTTCTGCGAAAATCTTTCCAAGTGGGGTTCTCCGCTGGCCTCTCTGTTGCCATTGGTTTTTCGCTCACGGGTGCTCATTGTTGCATTCCTTTGAGAGTTGCCATATACAATTGACTCCCTCTCAGGGGTTTCTTGCATCTAAAATGATGCCTTTTTTGATTAACCTTCACCAGGAGATTCATCTTCATTTTCTTTTCTTCTCCTGCTGCCTTCCCTCCTTCCCGCCTTCTCTATTGGCTCAGGGTTCTGGTCTCCTCTACAGTCGTCTTCTTTGGGGATCTGTTAACCTCTGTTTCAGACCTCCATTACTATAGGGGTAGTGCCAGTCTTTTCATTTTTCATACCTTCCTGCGATGGACTGTTCTCTCTGTGCTCTGTTCTTGCTAGACAACACAGTTCTACATGGTAATAACAGTCTAGTTCTGTCTGCTGTTCTACGTGGTAATAACAGACTATTTCTCTCTGTTGAGATGTTCTTCCCTTGTTGCACTTAGGAAGGGTCTTCGCATTGCTTGCGGGGTCCTTTCTCACAGCTTTTTCATTTATATGTACGCAGTATCTAATTCTGTCTTTTACGATGGCGTCTTGCACCATCCTCCTTTATTCATGGATTTTTATCCCTTGCACACTGTTCCCATACTTTGTTTTTTATTGGTGGCTCCGCGTTGTGCCGCGGAAAAGTTTCTCCGAAGAAAACTGACTTCAGCGCGCCGGGAGGGACTTATATGACCTCGCTGACGTCACGTACGTGGACGACGTGAGGGCGGGCTCGTGTGGCGCCGTCCTCCGGCGCGCAGAGGTGCTGCTGCTGCTGCAAAAAAAATTCCGGATCCAGTCTGACGCCTGGGGATATTCTAAGTTAAGGAATCTGCGGCTAGACAACGTCTCTACCAGATACATAGTTACCGAAGGTAAGTAACTCGTACATTAGTGACCTTTGCCTTACAGGTAAGTAAACTTTTTTCTTCAAGACAAGTAACTTGTTTCTTAAAGCCATGGTGATAGACGATTACATAATGTACATCTGCAGCTCGAAGAGTACAACCTACAAGACCTCATAAATATTCTATCATAAATTAAGTAGCATGGGTGTAGCTCCTCAGAGGCATGTACAAATTGCTGTAATATGGCTATTTCTCATTCGTCCTGTGAACACTAAATATTGGATGCACCTTCACATAGTTCTACCATTCAAATTTTTTGTTAAGTTATATGCTGCTGTTCCAATCCCAGCACACAACCTGTTAAATCCGGTTCCATCAAGTTGGATATGAAGACAATCTACTTAATGGATAATTTGGTTAGAACTCCCTCCCTTTCACCAGCACTCTACCATTCACTTTGGTTAGCTTATGTCATGCTACAACCTTGGATCTCAGAACTTCGTTTGCATGGTTGGTGACACTTTTGGGGATAAGTAGAGGGTTGTTTTTGAAAGATGGGCAGCTTACCAAGTTACTGTGCAACATCTTTAAATTAAAGGCACATTTGTAACTTGTTTGAAGGGCTTAATCATGTTAATATATAATGCTTGTTCATAGCCAGGCCTCCAATCTGCATTTTGATCAACCGAACATTAGTATAGAGCATGGTATTCAAGACAAAAGTTTACCTTCAATCTGTGCAGTGTAATCATAGAGCGCATGAAATTCATACTTTATAACTTAATAATTTTTTTATTACAGGATGCAGAGAAAGGTGTAAAGTTTCTTACATTGCCACCAGTTTTACATTTACAACTTATGCGGTTTATGTATGACCCTCAAACTGATCAAAACATAAAAATAAATGATAGGTAATGTATCTTTCATAAATATTTAATTGTGGTAAATTTTTATTTGAAGTTTTTTGGTCTTCTAACCATGTAATTATGATTAACATTTGGTATGTGAGGGATTTGATGCTTGAAGTTTTGGTAGTCTTATTTGAGAGATGTGGTCTTGTGGTGGATAAAGCGAAACTGTACATGAAGCTTGAATTCCAAGTTTCTAGACATAAGAATGTTTATTACAGAGCATTAGACATTTGTGTTAGTATCATCTTAATAGTGTCCTTATGTGAGACTTGTGATGCTTCCTTTTGTACTTGCTCTAGAAATATTTAAGTGTTGATCTTTCTGGTGTATGATTGTACCTGCAGATTACTCACCTTGAATCTCCTTCAGGTGCTAGACTCGATCAAAAAGTTAGAATTCGTTCTTCTGTGCTCATTGACAGTCACTCGGTTTTAACTAGACTCTGGGATTCAACCCAAATGTCATCCTGGAGCCGTATAAGGCGCCACACTGACAGTTTTTTTTTTCTCCATGCCATTCGATGCAGATCTGTAGTTGCACTCATCTAAAATTTTCCTTTCAAATTGTAGTTTTTGCTGTTAACACACTGTCTCCCTCAAAACTTTCAGGGTTTAAGGCTTGTCGCTGCTGTCAGGAACCCATGTTGCTCTTGGACTCTCAGTATTTGTTTTTGGTGCCTGGGTTTCAGCAATACTTCAGGTCATGTGTGAGAAAATGTGGTGCATTAGATTGTGTGGTTGTGTGACCTCACCGTGTAATACTTACCATGCCCATCTGAAAGAGACACGTTAGTGACAGATTCCTTACCTTAGAATATCCCCAGGCGTCAGGCTGGATCCGGAAAGTTTTTGCGTAGCAGTACCCTTGCGCGTCGGTAGGCGGCGTCGTGCGGCTCCGCGTCCGTCGTCGGCGTCGTGATCGCCGGGATGACGTCGCGGGCAGTACTTAGACGCCACCCCTGCGCGCTGACGTCAGTTCTTCTTTTTCCGCGCCAGTAAGCGCAGATCCGGTAAGACCAGTGCCCTAGTCACTTTTTGACTAACCTTTTTTGTGAATTTTTTCACTGTTTCTTCATCGAGTCTTCACGACTCCAAGGTGTTGTAGGGATGCCCGGCTTTAAGCCATGCGGAGCCTGTGGTCGCATGATGTCGATCACGGACCCGCATCTCGAGTGTCTCTTCTGTCTCGGCCGAGACCACGACACGAAGTCGTGCCATAACTGCCGGAAACTTCATCCGAAGGCTTTGCGAGAGCGGTCTCGAAAGCTACTCGAGGTCCGGCAGTCGGCTCCGCGCCGCACCAAGCCCCGGTCCCGGGAGAGGTCGAGGGGCCGGTCGCGGAGTCCCCGCCGGTCGTCGGAGTCCAAGTCTTCGCGCTCCTCGGGTAAGTCGAAGCACAAAAAGTCTAAGAAGCATCATCGCTCTAAGACTTCGCCTCGCCGGTCTCGCGACTCGGCTGAGGCCCCAGTCGGCACCGTCCCCGCGCCCCGGACATGCCTGTAGAGCCGCCCCCGCATTACCCGTCCTTTCCGGGTTCGGGGGCGACTCCGGCCGAAATACAGGAATTCCTGTCGGCCATGGCCCGCCTCTTCGGGCCTTCAGGCCCCTCCGGTGCGCCTTCTGGCCCCGCGGGCCCTGATGGGGTTGCCCCGGCGCCGCCGTCGACTCCGGTCCCGGCGCCGCCTGTCCCACCAGCCTTCGCCTCGGCTCCGGCACCGGCCTCGATCCCAGCTCCGGTGGTACCGCAACCCCCATCGGCACCGGTTGACCTAACCACGCCTCCGCCGACGCCGATGTCCCCGGTGCCGTTCCTGATGCCGTCCGGGGCTCCGGACGGCGTCGTTCCCCGGTTCTCTCCGGCTCCGGACATGGAGCCGGACCGACGTCGCTCGACGCCGGTTCCGGCGCCGATGAGACCTTGGGTCCCAAATGTCCCTCCTCCTCCATATTTTGAACAAGAGGAGGACCAGGAGAGCTGGGAGGGGTCTGAGGACCCTCTCACACAACAGTGTGAGTATGATCTGGACTGGGCTGAGAAACTTGGGGATGCCAGTGGTCTAGACACCTCCCCTGACACTGGCATGCTGTCTCCTCCCGTGGCTACGGAGGAGGGTTTTAATTTTGCAACGGTGTTGGGTAGAGCAGCTGGAGCCTTACATCTCCAGTTGCCTACTGTGGCCGTCAGGACTAACCTCCTGACAGAAGTGCTTCAGCCGGCGGCTTCCTCCTCGGAGACTGTGCTGCCGTTTAATGATGCACTCACTGACGTTCTTTTGGGTGCCTGGTCCAAACCCACCACAGGGGCTCCTGTGGATAGGAACGTGGCCCGACGCCATCGCCCTGCTCTGGGCGACTCCATGTTTCTCTCCCAACATCCCACCCCCGAGAGCTTGGTTGTCCAAGCCTCTGCCTCCCAAACCGCCTTCCCTACCGCCCCTCCGGATAGGGAATCCAAACGCCTGGACCAATTTGGGAAGAAGGCTTTTTCTTCCTCCAGTGCTGGCTTGCGGTCAGTCAACACCGCTTGCCTTTTGGGCCGATATACCCACTCCCTGTGGGATTCGGTGGCGGCTGTTTTGCCTCAGCGTTCTGAGGAGGTCCAGACACTGCTTACCCGCGCCATTGCGGAAGGGCGAGATGCGGCTAAATACACCATCCGTTGTGGCCTTGATACCGCCGACTCGCTGGGCAGATCGCTTGCGACGACAGTGGCGCTACGTCGCCACGCCTGGCTGAGAACAACTGGTTTCTCGGGTGATGTCCAGAATACACTCATGGACATGCCCTTTGATGGAGTCGGTCTTTTTGGTTCAAAGGCAGACCATGCGCTGGAGCGGTTTAAGGACTCACGGGCTACTGCCCTGGGCCTTTCTTCTGTCGCAGCAGCAGGGGACGGTCCTCCACCCGAACCTGTCCAGCCTCCACCTGCTTGCGTGGAGATTGAGCGGCGGCAGTTGATTCCTTTCGACTTGCCTCCCGAAGTTTGTGATGTGATTCTGGCAGCCAGGCGTCCCTCCACTAAGGTGGTATACGCCTGCAGGTGGAACAAGTTTGTGGCATGGTGCACAGCAATTCTGTGAATCCCCTTTCTGCCCCTCTTTCTGAGGTTCTTCTGTTCCTTCTTTCCCTGGCCCAACAGGGTTCTGCCCTGGGTACCATCAAGGGCTATCTTTGTGCCATCTCGGCCTTCCTCAGGCTTCCTGATCAGCCCTCCCTTTTCAAGTCCCCTGTTAACAGGTTTCTAAAAGGCATTACACACCTCTTCCCTCCTGTTCCGTTTGTAATGCCTCAGTGGGACTTGAACTTGGTTCTTACCTTTCTTATGTGCGCTCCCTTTGAGCCTCTACATAACTGTCCTCTTCGTCTTCTCACTCTGAAGACAGCCTTTCTGGTGGCCATCACCTCCGCTCGGCGGGTGAGTGAGCTCCAGGCTCTTTCATGCAAACCTCCCTTTCTGTCTGTCCATCCAGACAAGGTTGTTCTTAGGACGCGTCCGTCCTTCTTGCCAAAGGTGGTTACTGCCGTCCACATTGGGCAGACCATCACTTTGCCTACCTTCTTTCCGCCTCCGCATCCTTCCAGAGAGGAAGAGAGGCTCCACCGTCTGGACCCAAAACGTGCACTCTCCTTCTATATCGACCGCACAACACACTTCCGGGTGGATGACCAGCTCTTTGTTGGCTACGTGGGTGCCAAAAAAGGTCGGGCGGTGCACAAACGAACCATCTCCCGCTGGGTTACTTTGTGCATCAAGACCTGCTATTCTTTGGCTAAGAAGGAGCCTCCTGTTGGGCTGCATGCCCATTCCACCAGGGCAACGGCTGCTACCACGGCCTTGGGCCGCGGTGTTCCGCTGCCGGTTATCTGTCAGGCAGCTACGTGGGCCTCGCTGCACACGTTTACAAAGCATTACTGCCTTGACAGTCAGGTCCGGAGGGACGGCTTCTTTGGCCGTTCTGTCCTCCAGGACTTCCTTGTCTGATCTTTGTTCGCAGACCCACCACCGGGGTTGGTATTGCTGGGGTATCTATTCTAAGGTAAGGAATCTGTCACTAACGTGTCTCTTTCAGATGCACAAGTTACTAACTTGTGTAACGATATATCTGTAAGAGACAGTAGTTAGTGACAGATTCCTTACCGCCCCACCCATCCTCCCCGTTCTGCGAACTGATTTCTGGGGTTAAGGACATCCCTTTCAGGGCCCTAGTATTTTTCAGACACCTGTGTCAGCTTCTTGCATGGCTCTGCGTTCCTGGCGCGGAAAGTCGTGTACAGAACTGACGTCAGCGTGCAGGGGCGGCGTCTAAGTACTGCCCGCGACGTCATCCCGGCGATACGACGCCGACGACGGACGCGGAGCCGCACGACGCCGCCTACCGACGCGCAAGGGTACTGCTACGCAAAAACTTTCCGGATCCAGCCTGACGCCTGGGGATATTCTAAGGTAAGGAATCTGTCACTAACTACTGTCTCTTACAGATATATCGTTACACAAGTTAGTAACTTGTGCTTTAAGACCACTAAACCCTCTAGCTCAACTGTGGGTAGCTGTGGCTCTGAGCAGCAAGGCTTACACAAAGGAACAAGTGTAAAGTATTTAAACAACATAAACAATTGAAGAAGAAATCCATGAGACCCTCAAGAAATGAGACACCAATTTAGAAAAATAATGTATTTTTTTTTGTATTTTTAGACACCACGATGAAAAAGATCCACTTGAGGATTCCGGAGATATAGAATACAAGAAATTGTAAATGTACATTTTCGCTTAACCACGTACTAGCATTGTCAAATTCATCGAATTTGACACTTTGAAATCTTTTCAAGGATCAGTTTGGGCAAGTGTTAAAGTGATTACCTAGCAATTTTAGGCAACCAACTCCGGCAGAAAGCCAGTCGGGGTCCAGCAAGTTCCACAAAAAGTTACCTTGAAAGTAGGAGCAGCCTTCAGTGAGTTCCAGGCACTTTTATCCCTTTGCTTCAGATTGCTATGAAAGTGGTTCTGGTGCAAGGTATGAAGGTTGCTGAAGATGCTAGAGTATGCTGTAGATCAGATGCTGTCAACAGGAGTCTTCTTGCAGCTATTCCTCTATAAGCGTACTATGTGAGATGCTCCTTGCCACAGGGATCGATGTCCCTCGAAGTCCTCTTGATCTTTTTGTTCTGGCTGACCAAGCTGCTCTCCCGAGTCCAGCCAGAGACTGGTGCAACTTTGAGCATGCAGGTCCTTGTCACTGGTGTTGCACAGCAAGTAGGAACAGCGGCCTGAAGATTTGGGCTACCAACTTGCCCTAGCAGGCTTCTTCAGCTGTTGTGGCCCTGTGCTGCAAATAAGAGGTCAGCCAACTGATCCTTGGAGTCACTTGCTTCTGCTGGGCTCCAGAGACTTTTCTCCACAAGCAGGACACAGCAGACATGGTCTATTCTCCTTTGCTAGCCACCAGGTTCAGAAGGTGTTGTCCACACTGGTGCAGCCTCTGTTTGCTGGTTCTTTGGAGCAACAGGGCAGACCTCCTTTGGTCCTTCCTGTCCAGTCAAGATCTGAGTTTAAGGTCCTAGGGGTACCCTTTTATGCTCAGTAAAGGCCCTCTGAGTCAGATGCAGTTGGTAACCAATGGGCTACCAGGTGACCACTACCTGTGAAGTGTGGCATCGGGTTATCCCAGGATACACCATTCTGCCCACTTCCAATATGGCAGAAATTCTCTTGGCAATCTGAGCTCCCTAGCCCAACATTTTTCCTCTTTCCTTGCCCCTAGTGACAACCTTTGTTCCTAAACAATAGAGCAGCCCTTCTCCCAAGTGTTCCCCATTTGCCCTTCGAAGGTGGCTTCTCCTTTGAAGCTCGTCTTTTGGGCCAGAACCCATGTGGCTTTCTCCAGGAGGGAGATAACACCTCCTTCGAGAGGACCTCTATTGTAGTCCTTCCTGGCAGTGCACAGCATGTCTCTGCAGAAGGGCAGAATGTGGTCTGAGACAAGGCCCCATGTGCAATCGTTAAGGACGCAGAGGACTAAAGGTAACAAAGTGGCATCTTTGTGAAAATCGCACACTGTTTATTACATTAATTTCGACTTGAGAATCAAGTCAGGCTTAATATAACGAGTTTGATACCTTGGAGTATCATCTTGGGTTGCACCATTAAGGAGTTAGCACAGCTGAGGGGTCATTGTGCAACCCTGTACTCGCCTACTATGCGACCAAGACTTCTCACAGTAAAAGTTTTGCACTTTTACTCCCAGAACTTGTGAAATACATGGTCTGCCTGTGAAGTATTCTGCTCCCTTATGTGGGGCTCGGTAGGGATGCTGTAGGGGTGACTTAAACATATTGTAGGGGAGGCTTGGTTTTGCCATTGCTTTTAATCGCAGTCGAACTAGCAGTTTAAAACTGTCAAGTCAATATTTATTTGTTTTGGTTAATAAAACCCATACAAACATTTTAAAACCTTAAAAACAAGAAGTACAGTACTTTTGGTTCCTGTTGAACAAATAAATACAACATTATTCCTGCTTCAAAAGCAAGTGTGGATTTATCCGATTATAAATAGCGCCTAAAATCCCTTAGTTATATAACGATAGAAATTGCAAATGCAATGATAATAAAACCCTTTCAAGGTTTACTCTATTTTAGCTGTTGCCTTATTGCAGCCATGCTATGTGCGATTGGTTATGGTACACTATGTACAGTAAACATTTTCTTATATATCTGTATCTGAAAGAGACACGTTAGTGACAGATTCCTTACCTTAGAATATCCCCAGGCGTCAGGCTGGATCCGGAAAGTTTTTTGCGTAGCAGTACCCTTGCGCGTCGGTAGGCGGCGTCGTGCGGCTCCGCGTCCGTCGTCGGCGTCGTGATCGCCGGGATGACGTCGCGGGCAGTACTTAGGCGCCGCCCCTGCGCGCTGACGTCAGTTCTTCTTTTTCCGCGCCAGTAAGCGCAGATCCGGGAAGAGCAGTGCCCTAGTCACTTTTTGACTATCTTTTTGTGAAATTTTTCACTGTTCTCTTCAACGAGTCTTCACGACTCCTAAGGTGTCGTAGGGATGCCCGGCTTTAAGCCCTGCGAGGTATGTGGTCGTATGATGTCCATCACGGACCCCCACCTCGAGTGTCTCTTCTGCCTCGGCCGAGGCCACGACACGAAGTCGTGCCCTGACTGCCGGAAACTTCATCCGAAGGCTTTGCGAGAGCGGTCTCGAAAGCTCCTTGAAGTCCGGCAGTCGGCTCCGCGCCGCAGCAAGCCCCGGTCCCGGGAGAGGTCGAGGGGCCGGACGCGGAGTCCCCGCCGTTCGTCGGAATCCAAGTCTTCGCGCTCCTCCGGTAAGTCGAAGCACAAGAAGTCTAAGCGGCGTCATCGCTCTAAGACTTCGCCTCGCCGGTCGCGCGACTCGGCTGAGGTCCCTGTCGGCACCGTCCCCGCCCCGCGGCCCCGGACGTGCCTGTCGAGTTGCCCCCGCATTACCCGTCCTTCCCGGGTTCGGGGCGACTCCGGCCGAGCTACAGAAATTCCTGTCGGCCATGGCCCGCCTCTTCGGGCCTCAAGGTCCCTCCGGTGCGCCTTCGGGCCCCGCGGGCCAGATGGGGTTGCTCCGGCGTCGCCGTCGACTCCGGTCCCGGCGTCGCCTGTCCCACCAGCCTTCGTCCCGGCCTCGGCTCCGGCCCCGGCCTCGACCCCGGTTCCGGTGGTGCCGCAACCTCCATCGACGCCGGTTGACCTAACCACGCCTCCGCCGACGCCGATGTCCCCGGTGCCGTTTCCGACGCCGTCCGAGGCTCCGGGCGGCGTCGTTCCCCGGTTCTCCCCGGGTCCGGACATGGAGCCGGACCGGCGTCGCCCGACGCCGGTTCCGGCGCCGATGAGGCCTTGGGTCCCTTATGTCCCTCCTCCTCCATCTTTTCAACCTGAGGAGGACCAGGAGAGCTGGGAGGGGTCTGACGACCCTCTCACACAACAGTGCGAGTTTGACCCGGACTGGGTTGAGGAACTTGGGGATGCCAGTGGGCTGGATACCTCCCCCGACTCTGGCATGCTGTCTCCTCCCGTGGCAACGGAGGAGGGGGCTAATTTTGCAACGGTGTTGCGTAGAGCTGCTGGAGCCTTAAATCTCCAGTTGCCTACAGTGGCCGTCAGGACTAACCTCCTGACTGAAGTGCTTCAGCCGGCGGCCTCCTCTTCGGAGCCTGTGCTGCCGTTCAACGATGCACTCACTGACGTTCTTTTGGGTGCCTGGTCCAAACCCACCACAGGGGCTCCTGTGGATAGGAACGTGGCCCGACGCCATCGCCCGGCTCCGGGCGACCCCCTGTTTCTCTCCCAACACCCCACCCCTGAGAGCTTGGTTGTCCAAGCCTCTGCCTCCCAAACAGCCTTCCCTACCGCCCCTCCGGATAGGGAATCCAAGCGCCTGGATCACTTTGGGAAGAAGGCTTTCTCTTCCTCCAGTGCTGGCTTGCGGTCTGTTAATACCGCTTGCCTCTTGGGCCGATACACCCACTCCCTGTGGGATTCGGTGGCTGATGTTTTGCCGCAGTGTTCTGAGGAGGTCCAGACACTGCTTACCCGCGCTATTGCGGAAGGGCGTGATGCGGCTAAGTATACCATCCGCTGTGGCCTTGATACCGCCGACTCGCTGGGCAGATCGCTTGCAACGACGGTGGCGCTGCGTCGCCACGCCTGGCTGAGAACCACTGGTTTTTCAGGGGATGTCCAGAATACTCTCATGGACATGCCCTTTGATGGAGTCGGTCTCTTTGGTTCAAAGGCGGACCATGCGCTGGAGCGTTTCAAGGATTCACGGGCTACTGCTAAGTCCCTGGGCCTTGCTGTTGTGCGCCCTCCGCAAACGTCTGCTTTTCGCCCCTTTCGTGGCCACGGAAGGGGCGCCCAGTCACGTCCACAGCCCGGCCAACGGCCCGCGCAGCAAGCGCCTTCGCGTGGCCGAGGACGTGGATACCGCCGTGGCGGTTCGGGCAACCAGCGTGCGGGTCAGGCCGCCACCTCCAACCCGTCCGCGGCCTCCAAGCCCTCCTAGTCCCTCCTTTCAGGTGCACAGCACGCCAGTCGGGGGCAGGGTCCGCCATCACCTTCACCACTGGCGTCCCATCACCTCGGACAAGTGGGTCTTGGACATTGTCCGAAGGGGCTACTCCCTCCCCTTCGAGACCACCCCCCAGCCATGCCACCTCAATTCCACCGCATGTCAGGGGATCACTTGGTGCTTCTACAGAAGGAAGTCACGGCCCTCTTGGCCAAGAGGGCCATCGAGCATGTTCCGACCCCAGAAGTAGGGCGTGGTTGCTACTCCCACTACTTTCTGGTGCCCAAAAAGGACAAGGAGGACATGCGTCCTATCTTGGACCTCCGGAACGTCAATCGCTTCCTCCGGAAGGAGAAGTTCAAGATGCTCACCCTAGCTCAGGTCTTGACTGCCCTCGACCCCGGAGACTGGTTGGTAGCGTTGGACTTGCAGGACGCCTATTTCCACATCCCCGTCCTGCCGGCCCACCGGCGTTACCTTCGGTTCACGGTAGGCCTCCAGCATTTTCAGTTCACCGTGCTCCCCTTTGGCCTTACCAGTGCCCCTCGGGTGTTCACGAAAGTGATGGCGGTGGTCGCAGCTCATCTGCGCCGGGCAGGGGTTTCAGTCTTCCCCTACCTCGACGACTGGCTGCTGAAGGCGGGCTCGTCCCAGGCAGTTGTCTCCCACCTCCAGACTACGGCCGAACTCCTGCACTCGCTGGGGTTCTCCATCAATGTGCCAAAGTCGCATCTGATTCCTTCTCCACAGCTCCTTTTCATCGGAGCAGTTCTGGACACGACGCAGTTTCGGGCCTATCCTCCCGAACGGCGAGTCCGGGATATTCAGGCTATGATTCCGATCTTTCAGCCCTTATCCTGGGTTTCGGTACGGATGACCCTGAGGCTGCTGGGCCTCATGGCCTCCTGCATCCTGCTGGTCACTCATGCCAGATGGCATATGCGGGCTCTGCAGTGGGACCTGAAGTTCCAGTGGGCGCAGCACCAGGGCGACCTGTCCGATCACGTCCAGATCTCGGAGGGGACTGCAAAACAGTTGCAGTGGTGGCTCTCGAACCGGCAATGGGTCATGGGCAGATCCCTCTCCCTTCCCCAGCCAGAGCACACAGTTGTGACGGACGCGTCCCTTCTGGGATGGGGCGGTCACATGGGAGAGGCGGAGATCAGAGGCCTCTGGTCTCCGGCGGAGTCCCGGCTCCATATCAACCTTCTGGAGCTCCGGGCGATCCGACTTGCACTCAAGGCATTCCTTCCCTCTGTCAAAGGGAAGGTAGTGCAGGTGTTCACAGACAACACCACTGCCATGTGGTACTGCAACAAACAAGGCGGGGTGGGGTCGTGGACCCTTTGTCAGGAGGCTCTGCGCCTCTGGACATGGCTGGAACACCAGGGCATGTTCCTGGTGGTTCAACACCTGGCAGGTTCCCTGAACGCCAGGGCGGACGAACTCAGCCGCAGGTGCATGATGGATCACGAATGGCGTCTTCACTCGGAAGTGGCGCAAGGACTCTTTCTACAGTGGGGAGAGCCTTGGTTAGATCTATTCGCCACCGAAGAGAACGCGCAATGTCATCAGTTCTGCGCGTTGGAATTTCCAAGGCGGCACTCGCTCGGCGACGCTTTTCGTCACGAGTGGAGTTGCGGTCTATTGTACGCCTTTCCGCCTATACCACTTCTACCCAGAGTGTTGAAGAAGATTCGGCACGACCGGGCCCAAGTCATTCTTGTGGCTCCGGACTGGGCTCGAAGAGTTTGGTATCCCGAGCTACTCAATATGAGCGTAGATCCCCCGATCCGTCTGCCTCTTCGGGAGGATCTTCTGTCGCAGCAGCAGGGGACGGTCCTCCACCCGAACCTGTCCAGTCTACACCTGCTTGCGTGGAGATTGAGCGGCGGCAGTTGATTCCTTTCGACTTGCCTCCCGAAGTTTGTGATGTGATTCTGGCAGCCAGGCGTCCCTCCACTAAGGTGGTATACGCCTGCAGGTGGAACAAATTTGTGGCATGGTGCACAGCAAAGGCTGTGGATCCCCTTTCTGCCCCTCTTTCTGAGGTCCTTCTGTTCCTTCTCTCTCTGGCCCAACAGGGTTCTGCCCTGGGTACCATCAAGGGTTATCTTTGTGCTATCTCGGCCTTCCTCAGGCTCCCTGATCAGCCCTCCCTTTTCAAGTCCCCTGTTGTTAACAGGTTCTTAAAAGGCATTACTCACCTCTTCCCTCCTGTTCCGTTTGTGATGCCTCAGTGGGACTTAAACTTGGTTCTTACCTTTTTAATGTGCGCTCCCTTTGAGCCTCTACATAACTGTCCTCTTCGTCTTCTGACTCTGAAGACAGCCTTTCTGGTGGCCATCACCTCCGCTCGGCGGGTGAGTGAGCTCCAGGCTCTATCTTGCAAACCTCCCTTTCTGTCTGTTCATCCAGACAAGGTTGTTCTTCGGACGCGTCCGTCCTTCTTGCCAAAGGTGGTTACTGCTTTCCACATTGGGCAGACCATCACTTTGCCCACCTTCTTTCCGCCTCCGCATCCTTCCAGAGAGGAAGAGAGGCTCCACCGTCTGGACCCAAAACGTGCGCTCTCCTTCTATATTGACCGCACAAAACACTTCCGGGTGGATGACCAGCTCTTTATTGGCTACGTGGGCGCCAAAAAAGGTCGGGCGGTGCACAAGAGGACCATCTCCCGCTGGGTTACCTTGTGCATCAAGACCTGCTATTCTTTGGCTAAAGGAGCCTCCTGTTGGGCTGCGTGCCCATTCCACCAGGGCAACGGCTGCTACCACGGCCTTGGGCCGCGGTGTTCCGCTGCCGGTTATCTGTCAGGCAGCTACGTGGGCCTCGCTGCACACGTTTACAAAGCATTACTGCCTTGACAGTCAGGTCCGGAGGGACGGCTTCTTTGGCCGTTCTGTCCTCCAGGACTTCCTTGTCTGATCTTTGTTCGCAGACCCACCACCGGGGTTGGTATTGCTGGGGTATCTATTCTAAGGTAAGGAATCTGTCACTAACGTGTCTCTTTCAGATGCACAAGTTACTAACTTGTGTAACGATATATCTGTAAGAGACAGTAGTTAGTGACAGATTCCTACCGCCCACCCATCCTCCCGTTCTGCGAACTGATTTCTAGGGTTAAGGACATCCCTTTCAGGGCCCTAGTATTTTTCAGACACCTATGTCAGCTTCTTGCATGGCTCTGCGTTCCTGGCGCGGAAAGTCGTGTACAGAACTGACGTCAGCGCGCAGGGCGGCGCCTAAGTACTGCCCGCGACGTCATCCCGGCGATCACGACGCCGACGACGGACGCGGAGCCGCACGACGCCGCCTACCGACGCGCAAGGGTACTGCTACGCAAAAAACTTTCCGGATCCAGCCTGACGCCTGGGGATATTCTAAGGTAAGGAATCTGTCACTAACTACTGTCTCTTACAGATATATCGTTACACAAGTTAGTAACTTGTGCTACTGCACGTTCCTAATTTTGTTCTTCCATTCAGCAATTTTTTTTTTTTTTTAAATGAAACTGTTCCTTGGGCTAGCATTCTAGTTTTCTATGTCGGCTTGCCAGAGGAGTTTACTTATTTGTGTGAAAAATGTAATGCCTCGGCAATTCAGGATATTAGATATGCCCTCCATCCAGCAGATCACAGCTTGTCTGCATGTGCGAATATTTAAATTTTTAAAGGTAGATTTTAAAAGTAATTTCCTTAAATCCTTAACTGCAGGGCATACACAACAAATTAGTTATTGTTTCATTGAAATAGCCGCATAATCGACAGTTTGCTATTTGTTGTTTGCTTTTCCATGATGGCAGAAGATCCTTCGAGTCATGCATTCCTAAACTATATTGGATGAAGCTCTTTTTTTATCTCGATGCGAAAATGGGATGCTGAATAAGCTTGAGGCTTTATGTTTGTGTAAGAGTTTAAAACTGCTCTTCCAGTCGGCAATGGCGGACTGGTAGACTTGTTACCTGTCACCCACAGCGTGGTACAACTAGTGCTGCAATCCCTGGGGTGACCCTCTAACTTACTTTCCCCGAGTACCATATACTAGGGGCATATAGGTAAGTTGGCTTATGCCAATTGAATATAAGCCTTTGTATCATGCATATTTTACGATCAGAGCACTTGTACTGACGTCTGGTTTGCAGGACTCAGTGCACTCTGAGTCGAACTTCTAGCAACATCAGTCCAAAAGCTTGGAGGTGACCATACAAAAGAGGCATTTCCTTACATCATGTGAGTAATGTCGGGGTCATGCATGCAAAGGCTTTCAAGGAGCAAGCTCTTAGTGGACTAGGATGAGTTCAGGTCATGTCGATCCAGATCACATGCCTGATCATTATCTGGCTTGACTCTGATCAGCAAATCTAAGAAATGGGCTGCTTCCAAAGACAAATTCTCCTGGACAAAACGTGAGAATCATCAGAACAGGGACTCTGACTTTGTGGTGTCGCTCCCTCTCTATGGATAGGTCTGTCTTCTATGCTCCCAGTCTCTGGCCTCCGCGTCATCTTTGAAGCTGCTTTTGGTGGAGATGCAACTCTAGGTCTGGAACGCCCTTTTCAATTTTAAGAGTTTCCTACCTCTGCATGGACTGTGCCCAGGCTGTGCTGCTCCCCGTCTGCTCCGCTCTGGCTCACTCTGGTGCATCTGGGTTTCCTAAGAAGATATAATTACCTTCAAGAGCGCTTCCAACAACCTCTGTCCATGGCACTGATTCACCCCGTTCAACTCCCTCCCGATGCCATTGTAGTGCTGGCTGAACCTCTTTCCGAAGACCTTGCAGTTGTCGGTGCAGACTTTGGATAGGTTTCATAAGGTGCCAAATTTTCCGAAGGTGAAAGTTCCTCATCTCATCCTAACACAGAGCACACCAGTGTTAGAGGAAGTGTACCCTATAGGCTCTTGCCCTATGATAAGAATTATGGCAGGCTTGAGGGGTTTTTAGTTCTGATTCAGATACCATTCAGTAGCCTAATACCTCTATCATGATGACTGCAACAAGGCAGGCAAACGCCTTTCCCTGTATGGACATGGATAGTGGCGACTGTTTGGTCCTGTACAATGTGACTTTCTCTCCTATGTTTCATCTGCTGTGTTAATTAGGACATTGTTTGGAGGAATTTGTTGAATTGCCATGGTCTGCAGGGGAAAATAAGGGGGAAACCTTGTAAAATAAAATTTGCAGTTGCCATCCTCTGCTGTAGAGCCATTGCTCCCTTTCAATGAGGGATTGATGGATCCAATATTGGTTCCTGGAGCAAACCAGCTTCTGTGCCTGTGGTGAATTGCCTGGTCACCTGTTGCCATATTTTGACTCCTGGTGAAGAAATTATTGAAGGCTCACCTCTCCTCCGAGAGTCTTGTTCTACAAGCTTCCCAATCCTCAACAGAAACTGGACCTGTTTTCCTTTGCTTCCTCAGATAGGTTGTCAAAGCATTTAGGCAATGGGGAAAGGGCTTCTCTTATGGGAGCATTGCCTTTCGCTTCACAAAGGCAACTTGCTTTGTGGCCTGTCACTCCCATGCTCTGTGGTAAATGGTACAAGTAGTTGGTCCCAATTTCTACAATAAACATGATTTTTAGGTCTCGCCTAGCGATGCAGCGCAAAGCGCTGCTCGCTATGCGAGATCTATTGTTGCCGACTTTTGCTCCGATGCGGGACAGGAGATGTGCACGCGCATGGTGCGAGCAGGAGTTGTAATAGCGCCGCAAGCCGCACGCGTGCACATCAACTGTCTGTGCCGAAGCTTTAACAGACAGGAGATGTGCACGCGTACGGCTCGCGGCGTTATCTAACGCCTGCTCGCACCATACGCGTGCACATCTCCTGTCCAGGCAGCCGATGCGCACGCTCACGGCGTGTCTTCAGCTTGTTGAAGTACTTTTAGGGTCGAAAGCAGTGAAGAGTCTACTGGGACTGTAAGACCCTGATTTGAGAGACAGGAGGTAAGTAATATGCCAGGGAACTCCAGCCTATGTCCAGAGGGCTGGCGTGTATTTATGGGGCAGTTGGCTGCTTTGATTCTAATAACGCGTACGGACAGGAGATGTGCACTCCGTACGCGTGCACATCTCCTGTCCCCGCGTAGGGCTGGCGTTTCAACACAGCGCGCGCATGGCGCACTTTCACTTTCCCTCCCTCCCCCGTCGGCTCCAGATCATCAGGACATGTGCACGCGTCGGACAGGACAGGAGATGTGCATGCGGCGTTTCAACACAGCGCGCTTTCACTTTCTCTCCCTCCCCATGTTGGCTCCAGATCATCTCGGAAGCTCCCGGGGACCCTGCAGGGCGTCAGCAGTCTCGGAGTCTGCTTGTCTTTTCCAGCTCTAGGTGGCCTTTGTTGAAGGTTGAAGACACGTTAGTACACCTATTGTTATGTGGACAGGGTTTAAATGCGCATTTAAATAGATTTGGCGCATTTAGAAAATCATTTTAAAGTGCGCTGACTGCAATTTTCTGGCCGGAACGCGGATTGCAGTGGATTTTTTTATGAGTCCAGATATAGCTTTGGATTGGAAATAAAAATGTGGTTTTTTGAGGCCGCGCAGAGCCACTTAAAAGCCGTGCAGCAGCTTTGAAGGTCAGCAGATTTGAGGTGTTCAGACCGACGTTTTCCATTAGCGAGTCACGTCGGCGTGATTGCTGTGCCAACATAACTCAACATAAACGTTCAGAGCCCTGAAATATTTCATTTGTCGAAATCCTTTGAGCCTGGATTCGTGTTCTCCTTGCAGTCTCCTGCAAGGGTTCCACAGTAATATCATTCTAGTCAAGTAAATACATGTTAATCATGTTCGTGCCTTCCAAATTCGTTCTTCAATGTTTGTTGTCCGTGTCCTGTAACTAATTATGCAAGCACTAATGAAGGCAATGGGACCACGTATGTATTGGTTTCCTTGCGTTTTATGTATAAAAATGTGATCTGTGTAAAAATAGAGTACTAACCAAGAGACATGGCAGTGAACTTGCTATGTGTGTAGTGGCTGTTAAAGGGCCAGCCCAAAGAATGACGTGTTTTTGTGCTATTGTCTTCAAAAGCCTATCAAATGCGGTGTCGTCTGTAGTGCTTTTCGTAAACGGCATCTCCAGTAAAGTGCCACTCATTAGGTGTTTAACACCATTTTCTTCAATCATGGGCAATCTAGCGACCTGCGTGATGCACACGAAGTAGTCTTTCTCGGTGTTTCCCGCAGTGTTTATTATATACATGCTATATTGTATATTTGTTACAGTGAACGGTGAGATTTTTGTTAATTGATAAATTGCAAAGGTGTTTGTATTTTTAAAATGTCAATGATCGGACGATTCTAACAAACTGAAATTTAAATCGGAAGGGACGTCTTTTAAACCCTTTCTAACACGTACGTTTCCTGATGGGTCCCAGTGTAATAAATTTTTAATAAAGTGCATATTTTCCCGTTCTTTTACTTGGCAATAACTATGAGATTATTAATTGTAAGCCAATCTAATCACTTTTTACTGTCAAAACATGTAGGCTACATCACACACAAGTGCACTATACAGAGTCAAGCATGCATTGTTAAACACCTTTGAGAGAGATGTCTTTTACAAATTCAGGCACAATTTTAATATTTGCATACGCTCTGCTTGTTGTTAAATTGTGCTCAGTACAGGGCATAGCCTGTTAAATACGACTATCAATTTTCAAAGAAGGAAAACACTGAGTAACAGGGAGTTGGAAGTGATGTGGTAAAAAAGTGTGGTGAAGAAGAGTCAAGGGCTGAACCAAGTCTTTTGACTACACAGACAACATGCACGTCCTTGTTTACAGTAAACCTAAGACAAAGCTTGAAGTATTAATGTATTCTGGGTATGTGTACGTTTGCATTAATTTGAACCAAACAAGTGTTTGCAGAACAATATGTGTATCTTAGTGTCAGATGCCTTAAGTTTGAAGGGTCCCTGAGCGCATCACAGTGGTGTAGGTAGCGTGTAATAGGCTTATGGTTCTTACTACTGCATCTATTCTTTTTTAGGTCTCGCCTAGCGATGAAGCGCAAAGCGCTGCTCGCTATGCAAGATCTATTGTTGCCGACTTTTGCTCCGATGCGGGACAGGACAGGTGCACGCGTACGGCTCGCGTCTTTTTACAACTCCTGCTCGCACCATACTGATTGTGGATGTCTGATGCCTGATGTCTGATGTTGGTGGATGTCTGATGCCTGATGTCTGATGCCTGATGCTGGTAGATGTCTGATGTCTGATGGATGTCTGATGCCTCATGCTGGTGGATGCCTGATGTCTGATGCTGGTGGATGTCTGATGCTTGATGTCTGATGCTGGTAGATGTCTGATGCCTGATGCTGGTGGATGTCTGATGCCTGATGTCTGATGCCTGTGGATGTCTGATGCCTGTGGATGTCTGATGATTGTGGATGTCTGATGATGTCTGATGCCTGATGTCTGATGCTGGTGGATGTCTGATGCCTGATGCTGGTGGATGTCTGATGCCTGATGCTGGTGGATGTCTGATGCCTGATGCTGGTGGATGTCTGATGCCTGATGCTGGTAGATGTCTGATGCCTGATGCTGGTGGATGTCTGATGCCTGATGTCTGATGATTGTGGATGTCTGATGCCTGATGTCTGATGATTGTGGATGTCTGATGCCTGATGCTGGTGGATGTCTGATGCCTGATGTCTGATGCCTGATGCTGGTGGATGTCTGATGTCTGATGCTGGTGGATGTCTGATGTCTGATGCTGGTGGATGTCTGATGCCTGATGTCTGATGCTTGTGGATGTCTGATGCTTGTGGATGTCTGATGCCTGATGCTTGTGGATGTCTGATGCTTGATGTCTGATGCCTGATGCTTGTGGATGTCTGATGCTTGATGTCTGATGCCTGATGCTTGTGGATGTCTGATGCTTGATGTCTGATGCTTGTGGATGTCTGATTCCTGATGCTTGTGGATGTCTGATGCTTGTAGATAACTGTGTGAGTGTGTGATGTGTGTGCCTGTGGCAGTTTTGATCCTTATACACATATGACTCCTGAAGCACAGATGATTTATAAGGGCGATATATCACATTCATAAAATGTGCTTAAGGTGTTACATGTGCACTGTTGGAACACCGTACAAGTGTCAAGTTGGTGCATTATATTTGCTTATTGCTTTACAATACAAGGGACTTTTTATTATTAAGTGTCACCACTTTGCCAACTGCTCCTCACTGAAACTCTCCAATGCAGGGTGTCTTATACTTCAGGGTTAAATGTGAGTTTAAATGTCTAGGAATAAGTCACTAACACAAACTACCAGTGGGATGTACTACACCCAGACTTCTCAAGTCACTATGTGTTCTAACACACCATCACCAAGTGGGGGAGCGAGCTTAGAGTGCTCTTCCTAGGCTCCCTGCCCTACCTCCCTGGCTAGAAGAATCTGGAAGGGGTGGCTTCCATTGCAGGAGGTACAGCTCCCGCCTCCTGGCACATCCTCTCCTGGTACATCAGCTGGTCTCTCCATTCAGGAACACTCAGTAGCTGCCCCCACAAGGTGCACTCTGGGGCAGTAATACTCCCTGCATTTTATCGGGGCTCACAGGCTCTGCTGGCCCCCCAGATAACTTCAGAATGTCAAACTCCTCAGCGAGGATGTCTAACATAGACCCAGGAGGGCCCCACCCAGCGCTTAATTTGAGGCAGTAGTTTACGGTGCTCGACACCAGCAATTAATTGTCAACATCGGCACTTATCACAGTCTGCCACATGGTGGCGCTGTTTGTGTGATTTAGAGATAAGCAGAACAATAGTTTTATTATTTCATTATACATTAAAAACAACAGATACCTGCAGCCCAAACCATTCTTATAGCTGTGGAGGCCTCTAACAGTCTGAATTGTCACACTGGTAGCAGTCTGATGATTAATAGTTGTGCAGGAAATGTAATGGCAATTTTGACAGGGGCAATGGGTGGTGCAAGCTGTAGTGGCCTCCTGGCGAGAGCCCTGGCAATTATTTCTTTACAAATTGAGCACTGGCCTACCCCTGTCCCTTTTTGGGGATAGCTACATAAGATAAATGTACACACAGTAAGTTAAAGTGCATTTATGGGATCAGCACTTACAGAGAAAATCTTGCAAAGATGCTACCCCTCCTGGACATACCTAGTACCCCTCTCAAACCCACCAGTCACTGTGACAATGTTGCACCTTTGCAAGCACTTTTTGGACAGGAAGCGAACAATACTTCACAGTTGGGAGGGTGCGAATAAAACGTCAGGAGTGCATGTGGGAGCGGGACAACAAACTGGCACAGTGAAGAAACGAAACAGGATTTGAGGGCCTGCGAGGAGGAATCCTCCTGAAACAAGCATTTGCAAAGCAATAGGTCTCGCATTTATGCAAGTTTAAACTATTGGCATTGTAAATGACAATGCCTTTTATTTATGTTTTGGTTTGTACAACATAAATTAAAGGCATTGTCATTACAATACCATTTACAATACCAATAGCTCCAAAACTCGCAGTTGCGAGACCTATTGCATTGCAAATGCTTGTTATTATTTGTTTTGCATGAGTAATGCTGACATGTAAGATGCAGCCCCCCAGATCCTTCACTCCTGTCTGGATTTCACGACGCGATCTATGGACTCTTGAATTGCCATCTGCTGCTATACCTGCATACTTCCCAACAGGTTTTCGGATGATGTCCTGAAATATCTTAGACACGTGCTTTGATAGCACACTTGTTTAGTGAAACGGCTGGCTTGGCATTGATAGAGCATTCCTTTACGTGATGGCACCAGCCCTCACAACTAATGCACCAATCCAACAAAACATTTGTAGCTACAGGGGGACATGGCAGATCTAAAGGGCATGGACAGCAACCACCATCCGCTTCGCTCTCGGGGCTCTCCATTGATAATCATAAGCACTGAATATTGCCCCCACATGCAGGGATCCAGGAGCACTTCTCAACAATACATATTTGTAAGTGTAGATGTTCGCCTTTCTTCAGTTAGGCCAGGATAAGCAATTATTTTATTAATTTATTAAAATGTTTTGCAGCCTATAAATGAGGCCATATTGGACAATTGCTTTAATTCAATTTTAAAAATGGGTGTAATATTTAATTTAAAAACAAGCAAAATTACCAGGTGCGGTTTAATTTGTCCTTATAAATCTCATTCATAAACCTTTTTTCGAGGAAAATGGTGAAGCAGGACAGGGACTTTGTAGACCTATAGGTTGGAGCTGTAGGTATGAAACATGACTCTGTCTCTTCAAGGGCTCATAGCCCACCAATATCCCATCATGCCCAGTAGGTGGCAGTTACCTTCTTTTTTTTTCCGGCTCCTGGTGACAGGATCTTGGAGCACTAAGCTCTGCTTTTTTTTGCAAGGGTTTCAATCAGAACTTTTTATCAACACCTTACTTGCTGGCTTTCAACATTTCCTGCGTTTTTCAGTCATTTTCTAACATCAAAATTATTTTTCTAGTCAAAATGCTGTCTTTATTTCACAAATGCCCTGCCTGTGGCAGAAAGGTGGCCAAATCTGATCCTCATGATCTGTGTATTATCTTATCTGAAAGAGACACGTTAGTGACAGATTCCTTACCTTAGAATATCCCCAGGCGTCAGGCTGGATCCGGAAAGTTTTGCGTAGCAGTACCCTTGCGCGTCGGTAGGCGGCGTCGTGCGGCTCCGCGTCCGTCGTCGGCGTCGTGATCGCCGGGATGACGTCGCGGGCAGTACTTAGGCGCCGCCCCTGCGCGCTGACGTCAGTTCTTCTTTTTCCGCGCCAGTAAGCGCAGATCCGGGAAGAGCAGTGCCCTGGTCAATTTTTGACCATACTTTTTGGTGATTTTTCACTGTTTTTTCCATCTTAAAGGTGTCGTAGGGATGCCCGGCTTCAAGCGATGCGGCGCCTGTGCGCGGACGATGTCAGTCACCGACCCGCATTGGGAGTGTCTCTTCTGCCTCGGCCGAGGCCACGACACCGAGTCTTGTCCCGAGTGCCAGGCCCTCAACCCGAAAGCTTTGCGAGAGCGGTCTCGAAAGCTCCTCGAGGCCCGGCACTCGGCTCCACGGAGGCCCCGGTCGCGTGAGAGGTCCAGGGGTCGATCGCGGAGTGCACACCGGTCGTCGGCGTCGAAGTCTTCTTCGTCCGGTAAGTCGAAGCACAAGAAGTCCAAGAAGCATCATCGCTCTCGGACTTCGCCTCGCCCGGTCTCGCGACTCGGCTGAGGCCCCTCCCGGCACCGTCCCCGCGGCCCCGGACTTGCCTGTGGAGTCGCCCCCGCCATACCCGCCCTTCCCGGGTTCGGGGGCGGATCCGGCCAAGGTACAGGAGTTCCTGTCGGCCATGGCCCGCCTCTTCGGGCCTTCAGGCCCCTCCGGTGCGCCTTCGGGCCCCGCGGGCCCTGATGGGGTTGCTCCGGCGTCGCCGACGGCTCCGGCCCCGGCGTCGCCCGTGCCTCCAGCCTCGATTCCGGCTTCGGCCCCGGCCTCGATCCCGGCTCCACAACCCCCATCGACGCCGGTCGACCTCACGACACCTCCGCCGGCGCCGATGTCTCCGGTGCCGTTCTCGACGCCGCCCTGGGCTCCGGGCGGCGTCGTCCCCCAGTTCCTTCCGGCTCCGGACATGGACCCGGAGCGACGTCGCTCGACGCCGGCTCCGGCGCCGATGGGACCTTGGGTCCCAACTGTCCCTCCTCCTCCTTATTTTGAACCTGAGGAGGACCAGGAGGACTGGGAGGGGTCTGATGACCCTCTGACGCGCGACTGTCAGTATGGTCAGGACTGGACAGAGAGTCTAGGGGAGGCCAGTGGTCTGGATACTTCCCCTGACACTGGCATGCTGTCTCCTCCCGTGGCTACGGAGGAGGGGGCCAATTTTGGTACGGTGTTGCGTAGGGCTGCTGGGGCCTTACGTCTCGAGCTCCCTACTTTGACGGTCAAGCCTAACATCTTGACAGAGGTGCTTCAGCCGGCAGCCTCCTCTGCGGAGACTGTGCTGCCGTTTAACGACGCCCTCACTGACGTTCTTTTGGGCGCCTGGTCCAAGCCCAACACAGGGGCTCCTGTGGATAGGAACGTGTCACGACGCCATCGCCCTGCTCCGGGCGACCCCTGTTTCTTTCTGTCCACCCCACTCCTGAGAGCTTGGTTGTCCAAGCCTCCGCTTCCCAAACCGCCTTCCCTACCGCTCCTCCGGATAGGGAATCCAAACGCCTGGATCAGTTTGGGAAGAAAGGTTTTTCTTCCTCCAGTGCTGGCTTGCGGTCCGTTAACACCGCTTGTCTTTTGGGCCGATATACCCACTCCCTGTGGGATTCGGTGGCGGATGTTTTGCCCCAGTGCCCTGAGGAGGTCCAGGCACTGCTTTCCCGCGCCATTGCGCAAGGAAGGGATGCGGCCAAATACACTATCCGTTGTGGCCTTGACACCGCCGACTCGCTGGGCAGGTCGATTGCAACGACGGTGGCGCTCCGACGCCACGCCTGGCTGAGAACCACTGGTTTTTCAGGGGATGTCCAGAATACTCTCATGGACATGCCCTTTGATGGAGTCGGTCTTTTTGGGTCCAAAGCAGACCATGCGTTGGAGCGCTTTAAGGACTCACGGGCTACTGCCAAGTCCCTGGGCCTTTCTGCTACACGCCCTCCGCTGACTTCTGCTTTTCGCCCCTATCGTGGCCACGGTAGGGGCGCCCCTTCACGTCAGCAGCCCAGCCACCGGCCCGCGCAGCAGGCGTCTTCGCGTGGCCGAGGACGTGGATTCCGCCGTGGCGGATCGGGCAACCAGCGTGCGGGTCAGGCCACCACCTCCAACCCGTCCGCGGCCTCCAAGCCCTCCTGATCCCTCCTTTCAGGTGCACAGCACGCCAGTAGGGGGCAGGGTCCGCCATCACCTTCCCCACTGGCGCACCATCACCTCGGACAGGTGGGTCTTGGACATTGTCCGAAGGGGCTACTCCCTCCCCTTCGAGACCACCCCCCAGCCATGCCACCTCAATTCCACCGCATGTCAGGGGATCACTTGGTGCTTCTACAGAAGGAAGTCACGGCCCTCTTGACCAAGAGGGCCATCGAGCATGTTCCGACCCCAGAAGTAGGGCGTGGTTGCTACTCCCACTACTTTCTGGTGCCCAAAAGGACAAGGAGGACATGCGTCCTATCTTGGACCTCCGGAACGTCAATCGCTTCCTCCGGAAGGAGAAGTTCAAGATGCTCACCCTAGCTCAGGTCTTGACTGCCCTCGACCCTGGAGACTGGTTGGTAGCGTTGGACTTGCAGGACGCGTATTTCCACATCCCGTCCTGCCGGCCCACCGGCGTTACCTTCGGTTCACGGTAGGCCCCGAGCATTTTCAGTTCACCGTGCTCCCCTTTGGCCTTACCAGTGCCCCTCGGGTGTTCACGAAAGTGATGGCGGTGGTCGCAGCTCATCTGCGCCGGGCAGGGGTTTCAGTCTTCCCCTACCTCGACGACTGGCTGCTGAAGGCGGGCTCGTCCCAGGCAGTCGTCTCCCACCTCCAGACAACGGCCGAACTCCTGCACTTGCTGGGGTTCTCCATCAATGTGCCGAAGTCGCACCTGATTCCTTCTCCACAGCTCCTTTTCATCGGAGCAGTTCTGGACACGACGCAGTTTCGGGCCTATCCTCCCGAACGGCGAGTCCGGGATATTCAGGCTATGATTCCGATCTTTCGGCCTTTATCCTGGGTTTCGGTACGGATGACCCTGAGGCTGCTGGGCCTCATGGCCTCATGGCCTCCTGCATCCTGCTGGTCAATCATGCCAGATGGCATATGCGGGCTCTGCAGTGGGACCTGAAGTTCCAGTGGGCGCAGCACCAGGGCAACCTGTCCGATCACGTCCAGATCTCGGAGGGGACTGCAAGACAGTTGCAGTGGTGGCTTTCGAACCGGCAATGGGTCATGGGCAGATCCCTCTCCCTTCCCCAGCCAGAGCATACGGTTGTGACGGACGCGTCCCTTCTGGGATGGGGCGGTCACATGGGAGAGGCGGAGATCAGAGGCCTCTGGTCTCCGGCGGAGTCCCGGCTCCATATCAACCTTCTGGAGCTCCGGGCGATCCGACTTGCACTCAAGGCATTCCTTCCCTCTGTCAAAGGGAAGGTAGTGCAGGTGTTCACAGACAACACCACCGCCATGTGGTACTGCAACAAACAGGGCGGGGTGGGGTCTTGGCCCCTTTGTCCAGGAGGCTCTGCGCCTCTGGACGTGGCTGGAACATCAGGGCATGTTCCTGATGGTTCAACACCTGGCAGGTTCCCTGAACGCCAGGGCGGACGAACTCAGCCGCAGGTGCATGATGGATCACGAATGGCGTCTTCACTCGGAAGTGGTGCAAGGACTCTTTCTACAGTGGGGAGAGCCTTGGTTAGATCTATTCGCCACCGAAGAGAACGCGCAATGTCATCAGTTCTGCGCGTTGGAATTTCCAAGGCGGCACTCGCTCGGCGACGCTTTTCGTCGCGAGTGGAGTTGCGGTCTGTTGTACGCCTTTCCGCCTATACCACTTCTACCCAGAGTGTTGAAGAAGATTCGGCACGACCGGGCCCAAGTCATTCTTGTGGCTCCGGACTGGGCTCGAAGAGTTTGGTATCCCGAGCTACTCAATATGAGCATAGATCCCCCGATCCGTCTGCCTCTTCGGGAGGATCTTCTGTCGCAGCAGCAGGGGACGGTCCTCCACCCGAACCTGTCCAGTCTACACCTGCTTGCGTGGAGATTGAGCGGCGGCAGTTGATTCCTTTCGACTTGCCTCCCGAAGTTTGTGATGTGATTCTGGCAGCCAGGCGTCCCTCCACTAAGGTGGTAAACGCCTGCAGGTGGAACAAATTTGTGGCATGGTGCACAGCAAAGGCTGTGAATCCCCTTTCTGCCCCTCTTTCTGAGGTCCTTCTGTTCCTTCTCTCTGGCCCAACAGGGTTCTGCCCTGGGTACCATCAAGGGTTATCTTTGTGCTATCTCGGCCTTCCTCAGGCTCCCTGATCAGCCCTCCCTTTTCAAGTCCCCTGTTGTTAACAGGTTCTTAAAAGGCATTACTCACCTCTTCCCTCCTGTTCCGTTTGTGATGCCTCAGTGGGACTTGAACTTGGTTCTTACCTTTTTAATGTGCGCTCCCTTTGAGCCTCTGCACAACTGTCCTCTTCGTCTTCTGACTTTGAAGACAGCCTTTCTGGTGGCCATCACCTCCGCTCGGCGGGTGAGTGAGCTCCAGGCTCTATCTTGCAAACCTCCCTTTCTGTCTGTTCATCCAGACAAGGTTGTTCTTCGGACGCGTCCGTCCTTCTTGCCAAAGGTGGTTACTGCTTTCCACATTGGGCAGACCATCACTTTGCCCTCCTTCTTTCCGCCTCCGCATCCTTCCAGAGAGGAAGAGAGGCTCCACCGTCTGGACCCAAAACGTGCGCTCTCCTTCTATATCGACCGCACGAAACACTTCCGGGTGGATGACCAGCTCTTTGTTGGCTACGTGGGCGCCAAAAAGGTCGGGCGGTGCACAAGAGGACCATCTCCCGCTGGGTTACCTTGTGCATCAAGACCTGCTATTCTTTGGCTAAGAAGGAGCCTCCTGTTGGGCTGCGTGCCCATTCCACCAGGGCAACGGCTGCTACCACGGCCTTGGGCCGCGGTGTTCCGCTGCCGGTTATTTGTCAGGCAGCTACGTGGGCCTCGCTGCACACGTTTACAAAGCATTACTGCCTTGACAGTCCGGTCCGGAGGGACGGCTTCTTTGGCCGTTCTGTCCTCCAGGACTTCCTTGTCTGATCTTTGTTCGCAGACCCACCACCGGGGTTGGTATTGCTGGGGTATCTATTCTAAGGTAAGGAATCTGTCACTAACGTGTCTCTTTCAGATGCACAAGTTACTAACTTGTGTAACGATATATCTGTAAGAGACAGTAGTTAGTGACAGATTCCTACCGCCCACCCATCCTCCCCGTTCTGCGAACTGATTTCTAGGGTTAAGGACATCCCTTTCAGGGCCCTAGTATTTTTCAGACACCTGTGTCAGCTTCTTGCATGGCTCTGCGTTCCTGGCGCGGAAAGTCGTGTACAGAACTGACGTCAGCGCGCAGGGGCGGCGCCTAAGTACTGCCCGCGACGTCATCCCGGCGATCACGACGCCTACGACGGACGCGGAGCCGCACTACACCGCCTACCGACGCGCAAGGGTACTGCTACGCAAAAACTTTCCGGATCCAGCCTGACGCCTGGGGATATTCTAAGGTAAGGAATCTGTCACTAACTACTGTCTCTTACAGATATATTGTTACACAAGTTAGTAACTTGTGCGATTGGTTCTAGAAAATAAAATAACTAAAAAAATATTTTGATACAAAAACAATTGGTCTGCAGTTCAGTCTTTGAGTGTGTTTATTCATTTGCTGACTGAGTGTGTACAACAAATGCTTAACACTGTCCTCTGATACAGCCTTACTGCTCGACTACACTACCACAAATAGAGTAAGGTGCCATCTACTTTTACCTCTGCGTACCTTTTTGGTTCCACTGGACTCTGTGCACACTATACCTCACTTTGGTTTAGTAGATAGAGCCAGCTTCCTACAGTCTCTTACCAAGTGATTAGCGCTGCTGCCGGTTCATCTTGCTGGCACCCCATAGTTGGTCATGGATTGGCTGTCATATGATTTTCATTGCTTCGCATCACGGTGCTCAAGTGGTAATATCAGCAATCTGAAAGAGACACGTTACTGATAGATTCCTTACCTTAGAATATCCCCAGGCGTCAGACTGGATCCGGAAAGTTTTTCGTCAGCAGTACACCTGCGCGTCGGTAGGTGGCGTCGTGTGGCTCCGCATTCGTCGCTGGCGTCGTAAGCGCCGAGATGACGTCACGGAGACTACTTAGGCGCCACCCATGCGCGCTGACGTCAGTTCTTTCTTTTTCCGCGCCAGCAAGGGCAGATCCGGTTAGAGCACGTACCTTAGTCACTTTTTGACTAGTTATTTTTTGGACTTTTGTCTCTACTTCTTAAATCTTGACTCCTGGTGCCACGTAGGGATGCCTGGGTTTAAATCCTGCGGGGCCTGCCGCCGTACGATGTCGGTGGCCGACCCCCATGGCGTCTGTTTCTACTGTCTGGAGCGCGACCATGACTCCCGGTCATGTCCCAACTGTCTGGCCATGGCTCCGAAGGCTTTGCGGGAGAGGACCCGAAAGCTGCTGAAGGCCCGACAGTTGTCTCGGCGCCGTTCCAGATCCAGGGGTCGCTCAAGGGACTGGCCGCGGAGTCATCATCATCACCACTACTCGGGGTCCAAGTCTTCGCCCTCGGAATTGGGTAAGCGAAGTCACAAAAAGAAGTCGAAGAAGCGCATGCGCTCACCGACCTCCCCCCGTCGGCCTTCGGGCGCGGACGAGGGGGCCCGGGGTCTTTACCCCGCGGCTCCGTTGGAGCCTGTCAGTCCCGCGGCCTACCCGCCATACCCGGGGTCCGTCGGCGACTCCGGCCCAGGTGCAAGAGTTTCTTGCTGCCATGGACCGCCATTTCAGGCCTAGGGCTCCCGCCGGCATGCCTCCAGGCCCTGCGGTCCCTCTTGAGGGCCCTTGGTTGCCGCCGGCGGCTCCGGCCCCGCAGGGTCCTCCGCCGGCGGCTCCGGCCCGCAGGGTCCTCCGCCGGCGGCTCTGTCCCCGGCGCCCCCTGCGGCTCCCTTCCCAGCGCCGCTCTGGGTTCCGTTTGTCCCACCTCCGCCCTTGCCAGAGTTTGCGGGCAATTTTGCTCCGGCTTGGGACCCTGATTGGGCCTTGGAGCCGGAGCGGCGTCGACCGGCACCGTTCCCGGCGCCGGTGGAACATTTGGTTTGAGGCATGTGAGCTGCAGAGCTCACACTGTGCATTAGATCGCCATCTGGTGTTGGGCTCGGATGCTTGCACTTTGTTGTTGTCTTCGAAGAAGTCTTTGTAGTCATGTGATAGGTGACTCCTTCTTTGGACAATAGTGCACATGGGCATCGACTCCATCCTCAGATTGTTTTTTTCCGCCATCGGGTTCGGATGCAATTTTCGACACTCCGGTTCAAAACTTTGTTTTCAACGTTTTTCACGCTTCACGACTTGATACCGACATCGACATCTCGACGTCCCTTCCTCGATCTCCTTTCCAGCCGTCGACGCGGGCCGTTGGGCCCATCGACGCCGTAAGGCCTACTGCCCATGGAAAGGACGCCCTTCCGAAAATGCCCCCAGTGTGGAGCAAAGTTCCCCCACAGTGACCACCACCAGGTCTGTAACCTGTGCCTCTCACCTGACCATAACGAGGCCACCTGTCCAGCCTGCGCTTCCTTCCGCTCCAAAAAGACCATTCGTGATCGTCGAGCCCGAAGGCACATCATGGCGCAACGGTCCGCTCCGGAACCAGTCAATATCTTAGATGAGGGTCCCGATGTTCCCGAGGAAGATTCCGAAGACCTCACTATCGTCTCGGAGGCAGAGGACTCAGACGGTTCCATCACTCCAGGGCAACGAGTGAGTACTACTGCCCCTGCCCCAACCCCACCTCCAAAAACGAAGGCACCGGTCAACACTTCGCCTGCGGGCCCCAGTCGCGACCGTAAACGTGCTTCGGACGCCCTGCCTTCCGGCTCGGCGCCGAAGAAAAAACTAAAGCCTTCCGGCTCCTCGGCACCGACCAAACCACACGTGTCCGTTCCACCGGCACCTTCGGCGCCGAAACCGAAAACACCCAGCACCGAAATCCGGTTCGGTCCCAAAATCCGCCTCCAAGCATGCGGATCACTCGGCGCCGAAACCCAGGCCCCACGATACAGCCCCTAAACCAAAGCTGTTCGAGCCGATATCTAAGCCGAAGGATTCCCCTACGCCAAAAGAACATCCAAAGAAGCCATCACCGCGCTCGGAACCGAAAAAGTCAGCGCCGAAGCCAAATATTCAGGAGGAGGAACTGTTTCGACCGGATCCCATCGATCCTAAACAACACAAAATACATATTAACCCTAAAACTGGACATATCTCCTCTGTGCCACGCCACCAGCCTGTCCCTACAAACAAGAAGGACTCTTCTACTTCCCCTATGCCTCCTTCTCCTATACCTCTATCTAACACCCCTCCTCTCCACATCCCTGTTACACCGCCTCAGCCTGTAACTTCTCCCCCACATGAATATCAGGACGACATGGGGTATGGTGATGACCCTGATAATCTACTTCTGGACCCAGATAACCCACCACAGGACGACTGGGGCTACAACGACCCCATAGATCCTACAGACCTCCCCAGCCCTCCACCTTATCCCACAAAACCATCTCCACCAGATGATCACATTGGGTTTGGACAACTCATCCACAGGGCTGCTGTCTTTCACGGGGTGCATATAAACACCAACCAGAGGAAGATTTCCTTCTAGACACCTTTGAACAGTCTCAAAAAACTGTTCAAACTTTACCTATGATCAAAGGTGTCATTAAACATGCCCCTGAAATATTTAACGACCCTGTAAGGGCCAGAATCCTTAACCCTAGGATAGATAAAAAGTATAGACCTGCCCCTGATGACCCAGCCTACATCAAAGGTCAGCTCCCTCTTGACTCCCTGGTCGTCTCTAATGCTCGTAAACGAGCTAATTCCCAAACTGCAGGGGATCCTCCGCCCCCTGATAAGGAGTCAAAATTGTTGGATTCATCTGGCAAACGTGTAGCTGCGCAGGCCACCAACATCTGGCGCATAGCTAACACCCAGGCACTACTAGCTAGGTACGATAGGGCCCACTATGATCAGCTAGAGACCCTATTGCAACACCTACCTGATCAGTACAAGACACAGGCCAATGACCTCATTCAGGAGGGCAAACTTATTTCAAATGCCTCCATTAAGTGTGCCCTGGATGCAGCCGACACCGCCGCTAGGTCCGTCAACTCTAGCATACTCATCAGACGGCACGCTTGGCTCCGCATTTCAGGTTTTAAGCCAGAAGTCCAAACTACCATCTTAAACCAGCCATTTAACCAAAACCAACTCTTTGGTCCTGCTGTTGACACAGCACTAGAAAAAATGAAAAAGGATACTGACACTGCCAAGTCAATGGGAGCATTGCAGTCCCCGCAACAACGTGGCTCCTTTCGCTGCTCCTTCTACAGAGGGGGCTCTAGGAACACCACCACAGACAATTCCTCTTCATATAGAAACACCACCCAAACATCTCCCAGTAGAGGATACTTTAGAGGTGGTTATAGAGGCAACAACACTAAGGGCAGAGGTCGAGGTAATAACACCCGTACCTCCACCACTCCTAAACAGTGACTTCCCTCCACTTCCCCCCGACCACACCACCCCTGTCGGGGGACGGCTATCACAGTTCCTACCTGTCTGGAACTCCATTACAACAGACAGGTGGGTGAGACAAATTATCCAACATGGCTACTGCCTGGAACTAACAGCTACCCCCCCCAACATACCACCCAAGCAGCGTCCAATGTCCGCAGACCATCTTACGCTCTTACAGCAAGAGGTACTTTCCCTGCTTCAAAAGCACGCCATAGAGCCAGTTCCTCTACTACAACAGGGCACAGGGGTCTACTCCCTGTATTTCCTAATCCCCAAGAAGGATGGCACTCTAAGGCCTATTTTGGACCTCAGACCCCTCAATCAGTATATACATTCAGATCATTTTCACATGATCACTCTCCAGCAAGTGCTTCCCTTACTACAACAACAAGACTTCTTTGCCACATTAGACCTCAAGGACGCCTACTTCCACATTCCCATACATCCTGCTCACAGGAAGCATCTAAGGTTCGTACTCAATGGACAGCACTACCAGTTCAAAGTACTTCCATTCGGAGTCACCACTGCTCCAAGAGTGTTTACCAAATGCCTTGCAGTAGTAGCAGCGCACCTACGAAGACAACAAATACATGTCTTCCCATACCTGGACGACTGGCTCATCAAAGCCAAATCATTCAACCAGTGTGTTCAACACACTCACCAAACAATACAAACATTACACAACTTGGGGTTCACAGTAAACTATACCAAGTCGCACCTTCAACCCTCCCATATACTTCAATATCTGGGAGCCACAATAAACACTTCCACTGCTCTAGCCTACCCCAGCCAGGATAGCCAGTATACAAACCCTTGTCCCCAGGTTTCAAATGCAACACTCTCTCCCAGCCAGAGTGTTTATGCAGCTAATCGGCATGATGGCATCTTGCATTTTCATCGTCCCGTATGCAAAACTTCAAATGCGTCCTCTACAGGAGTGCCTAGCGCGCCAATGGAACCAGGCTCACGGACATCTTACAGATCTGGTGTTGGTGGACAGCCGCACACATCGCTCTCTGCAGTGGTGGAACACCAAAAATGTGTCCAAAGGGCGGCCGTTCCTAGAGCCGGTTCCACAAATAGTACTAACCACGGACGCATCACTCACAGGATGGGGAGCACACCTGTTAGATCATACAACACAGGGCAAGTGGACCACTCAACAAAAGCTGCTCCACATCAACCACCTGGAGTTACTAGCTATATTCCTAGCTCTCAAATCCTTTCAACTCCACGTACAAAACAAGGCTGTCCTGATCCGAACAGACAACATCACAGCCATGTACTATATACAAAAACGGGGGGAGACACACACTCCACAACTGTCCCAACTGGCACAGAACATTTGGAGGTGGGCCATTCCACAAAACATATACCTTCTGGCAGAACACCTACCAGGGGTTCACAATCAGGTTGCCGATCTGTAAAGTTGACAGATACAACAGATTCACGAGTGGGAACTACATCCACAAGTTCTTCTACCTTTTTTCCAGATGTGGGGCCAGCCAGACATAGATCTGTTCGCCACACACCAAAACGCAAAATGCCCAACCTTCGCCGCCAGGTTTCCACACCCGCAGTCCCAGGGCAATGCGATATGGATGAACTGGTCCGGAAAATTTGTGTACGCTTTTCCACCGCTACCACTGATCCCACTTGTAGTACGCAAGCTCCGACAACAGTCTCTAAAAATGATACTAGTAGCTCCCACATGGGCACGCCAACCGTGGTTCACCACACTACTAGAACTATCGGTAGTCCCATACCAAAGACTACACCTCTCCCCATCAATGCTAACGCAGAGCCATGGAGAGATAAGGCACCCAGATCCATCTCAACTGAACCTTGCGATCTGGCTCCTGAAGTCCTAGAATTCGGTTACCTTAACCTACCGCCAGACTGTATGAACATTATTAAAGAGGCTAGACGCCCAACTACCAGAGCCTGCTATGCAGCAAAATGGAAAAGATTAGCTATTTATTGCACTAACAATCATATCCAACCATTACAGGCCTCCACGCAAAACATCATTTGCTACTTGCTACATTTGCAAAAATGTAATCTTGCATACTCATCCATACGTCTGCACCTCGCAGCCCTTGCTGCTTACTTACAAAACAGGCAACACTTATCACTGTTTAGAGTCCCCGCCATTAAAGCCTTTATGGAAGGCCTTAAGCGTATCATACCTCCCAGATTACCACCTTCCCCAGTGTGGAATCTTAATATAGTACTTACCAGGCTCATGGGACCACCTTTTGAACCCCTACATAAATGTGAACTTCAATTCCTTACATGGAAAGTGGCGTTCCTCATTGCAATAACTTCTCTCAGGAGAGTCAGTGAGATACAGGCTTTAACTATACAAGAGCCTTTCTTGCAAATACATCATAATAAAATAGTTCTCAGGACAAACCCAAAATTCCTTCCCAAAGTCATTTCGCCTTTCCACCTTAACCAATCGGTAGAACTACCCGTGTTCTTCCAAAACCCAGATTCCGTGGCCGAAAGAGCTCTCCACACCCTAGATGTCAAAAGAGCCCTTATGTATTACATTGACAGAACCAAGTCTTTTCGCAAAACCAAACAATTGTTTGTAGCTTTCTCTCCACCACACAAGGGTAATCCCATCTCAAAAGCCGGGGTTGCAAGGTGGATTGTTAAATGTATCCAAATCTGCTACCAAAAAGCCAAACGCACATTATCAGTTCCCCCTAGAGCGCACTCAACACGCAAACTAGGGGCTTCCATGGCATTCTTAGGGAACATTCCCTTAGAAGACATATGTAAGGCAGCCACATGGTCTACAATACACACCTTCACTAAACACTATTGTGTTGATGTGCAAGCCAAGCAACAAGCTTCAGTGGGCCAAGCTGTCCTTAAAACCCTTTTTCAAACTACTGCAACACATACAGGTGACCACCGCTAGGGGAGATACTGCTGTACAGTCTATGCACAGTGTGAGCTCTGCAGCTCACATGCCTCGAACGGAAAATGCTACTTACCTGTATGCATCTGTTCTTGGCATGTAGAGCTGCAGATCCTCACACGCCCACCCACCTCCCCGGGACCTGTATGTGTTCCAGTCCTATCTTAATTAGATACACACACATGGACATCTTTTTCCTTTTCTACTAACTCCATCACTCCCCAATATGGCGAAAAACAATCTGAGGATGGAGTCGATGCCCATGCGCACTATTGTCCAAAGGAGGAGTCACCTATCACATGACTACAAAGACTTCTTCGAAGACAACAACAAAGTGCAAGCATCCGAGCCCAACACCAGATGGCGATCTAATGCACAGTGTGAGGATCTGCAGCTCTACATGCCAAGAACAGATGCATACTGGTAAGTAGCATTTTCCTTTTCCCCTGTGCTGCAGCCTGTGCCTCGGGCTGTTGTGGAGGGGGAGGACTGGGAGGGGTCGGAGGACCCTCTTGCACGGCAGTGTGAGTCTGAACAGGAGTGGGCAGAAGACTCAGAGGATGCAGGTGGCCTTGACCTCTCCTCTGAGCCTGGGTTTGTGTCTCCTCCCACTGTCATGGAGGAAGGCGCAACATACACTGTGGTGCTCCGTCGAGCAGCTGAGGCTCTTGACCTTGAATTGCCTACTGTTACCCTCTGGACTAACCTCCTTACTGAAGTGCTTCAGCCGGCGGCAAGTTCTATGGAACCTCTGATTCCGTTCAATGAGGCCTTGACGGATGTTTTAATGGGTACCTGATCTAGGCCAGCCACAGGGGTTCCTGTGGATAAAAACGTGGCCAGGTGTCACCGTCCGGCACCGGGTGACCCTGCCTTTTTGACAACTCATCCGACACCGGAGAGCCTGGTCATTCAGGCTTCCACTTCCCAAACTGCATTCCCTACCGCTCCGCCGGATAAGGAATCAAAAAAGCTGGAGCAGCTTGGCAAAAGGTTGTTTTCCTCTGCCAGCCTGGGGCTGCGGTCAGTCAACACCGCATGCCTCTTGGGCCGCTATTCTCAGGCTGTGTAGGACACGGTGGCGCAAACTCTGCCCCAGTGCCCGGAAGAGGTTCGGGCTGTCCTTTCCCAAGCTGTTACAGAGGGGAAGGATGCCGCGAAGTTCGCCATTCGGTGTGGGTTGGACACCGCGGACTCTTTGGGAAGAGCCATCTCCACAACGGTGGCCTTGCGGCGACATGCCTGGCTGCGGTCCACTGGGTTTTTGGGGGATGTCCAGAGTTCCCTTATGGACATGCCTTTTGATGGTACTCGCCTGTTTGGCGATAAGGCAGACAGTGCGCTGGAGCGTTTTAAGGACTCTCGGGCTACAGCCAAGTCCTTGGGTCTCTCCACCAAACGCCCGGCCACATCTTTCTTTCGTTCCTTTCGTGGCCGCGGAAGGGGCACCCCTACACGTCCGTTCAGCCAAAGGCCTGCGCAAAACCAGCCTCAGCGCGGGCGTGTGGGCCGCCGTGGCGGCACAGGGGGCCAGCGTGTCAGCCCCCTCCGCTCCCGCAGCATCCGCCTCAAAGCCTTCCTAGTCCGCGCTTTGGGGTGCACCCCACGCCGGTGGGCGGCCGGATTCAACATCACCTCCCCCACTGGCGCTCTGTCACTTCGGACAGCTGGGTGCTGCAAATCGTCCGAAGGGGCTACTCCCTCCCCTTCGAGTCTGCCCCCCCCGTCCATGCCACCTCAGTTCCACCGCATGTCGGGGGATCACTTAGCGCTTCTCCGACAGGAAGTCATGGCCCTCTTGGCCAAGGGGGGCCATCGAGCACGTTCCTGGGCCAGAAGTAGGACATGGATGTTATTCCCACTACTTTCTGGTCTCCAAGAAGGACAAAGGGGGCATGCGCCCCATCTTGGACCTCCGGAACGTCAATCGCTTCCTCCGGAAGGAGAAGTTCAAGATGTTGACTCTGGCTCAGGTCTTGCCTGCCCTCGACCCTGGAGACTGGATGGTAGCGTTGCACTTGCAGGACACATATTTTCACATTCCCGTCCTGCCGGCCTACCGGCGTTACCTGCGGTTCATGGTAGGCCAGGAGCATTTTCAGTTTACCGTGCTCCCTTTCGGCCTTACAAGTGCCTCTCGGGTGTTCACAAAAGTGATGACGGTGGTCGCAGCTCATCTGCGCAGGTCAGGGGTGTCAGTCTTCCCCTACTTCGACGACTGGTTGTTGAAGGCGGGCTCGCCCCAGGCCGTCGTCACCCACCTTCATTCTACGGCCGACCTCCTGCAATTGCTGGGGTTCTCCATCAACGTGCCGAAGTCGCACCGGAGTCCCTCTCAGAAACTCCCCTTCATCGGAGCGGTTCTGGATTCGACGCGGTTTCGGGTTTATCCTCCCGAGCAGCGAGTCCGGGATATTCAGGCTATGATTCCGATCTTTCAGCCTCTATCCTGGGTTTCGGTCAGGATGACCCTCTGGCTCCTGGGCCTGATGGCCTCCTGCATTCTGCTGGTGCAACATGCCAGGTGGCATGTGCAGGGGCTGCAGTGGGACCTGAAGTTCCAGTGGGCACAGCATCAGGGTAACCTGTCCGATCATGTCCAGATCTCGGAGGGCACTGCACGACAATTGCGGTGGTGGCTCACGAATCGCGATTGGGTCGATGGCAGATCCCTCTCCCTCCCCCAACCGGAGCACACAGTGGTGACGGATGCGTCCCTCCAGGGCTGGGGTGGCCACTTGGGAGAGGCGGAGATCAGAGGCCTCTGGTCTCCGGCGGAGTCCCGGCTCCATATCAATCTTTTGGAGCTTCAGGCGATCCGACTTGCACTGAAGGCATTCCTTCCCTCTGTCCGGGGCAGTGTAGTGCAGGTGTTCACGGACAACACCACCGCCATGTGGTATTGCAACAAACAGGGCGGGGTGGGGTCGTGGACCCTATGTCAGGAGGCTCTGGACATGGCTGGAACATCAAGGCATTACCTTGGTGGTTCAACACCTGGCAGGTTCTCTGAACGCCAGGGCGGACGAACTCAGCCGCCGGTGCTTGATGGATCACGAATGGCGTCTGAACTCTGACGTGGCGCAAGGTCTCTTTCTGCAGTGGGGAGAGCCTTGGTTCGATCTATTCGCCACCGAAGAGAACGCGCAATGTCATCAGTTCTGCGCCTTGGAATTTCCAAGGCGGCACTCGCTTGGTGACGCTTTTCGTCGCGAGTGGAGCTGGGGTCTGTTGTACGCCTTTCCGCCTATACCACTTCTGCCCAGAGTGCTGAAGAAGATTCGGCGCGACCGGGCCCAAGTCATCTTTGTGGCTCCGGATTGGGCTCGAAGATACTGGTATCCCGAGCTACTCAACATGGCGATCGATCCCCCGATCCGACTGCCTCTTCGGGAGGATCTTCTGTCGCAGCAGCAGGGAATGGTCCTCCACCCGAACCTGTCCAGCCTCCACCTCCATGCGTGGAGATTCAGCGGCAACAGTCCACAGCTTTCGATCTTCCTCCCGAAGTCTGTGATGTCATTCTGGCAGCCAGGCGTCCCTCCACTAAGACGGTATACGCCTGCAGGTGGAACAAGTTTGTGGCATGGTGCACAGCGAAGTCTGTGGATCCCCTTTCTGCCCCTCTTGCTGAGGTCCTTCTGTTCCTACTATCCTTGGCCCAGCAGGGCTCTGCTCTGGGCACTATCAAAGGTTATCTTTCGGCCATCTCCGCCTTTCTCCGGCTTCCAGATCAGCCTTCTCTCTTTAAGTCCCCGGTTGTTAACCGTTTCCTGAAAGGCATTGCACACTAGTTTCTTCCCGTGCCTTTCATAATGCCTCAATGGGACTTAAATCTTGTCTTGACCTATCTGATGTGCGCTCCTTTTGAGCCCCTTCATAACTGTCCTTTACGTCTTCTTACTCTCAAGACGACTTTCCTGGTAGGTATCACCTCTGCCAGAAGAGTGAGTGAGCTCCAGGCTCTTTCTTCCAAACCTCCTTTCCTTTCTGTTCATCAAGGTGGTTTTAAGGACCCGTCCTTCTTTCTTGCCAAAGGTTGTCACGCCCTTCCACATCGGGCAGACCATCACTTTGCCCACCTTCTTTCCGCCTCCGCATCCTTCAAAAGAGGAAGAGAGGCTCCACCGTCTGGACCCAAAAAGTGCGCTCTCGTTCTATCTAAGCGCACACAACAGTTCCGGGTGGATGACCAGCTCTTTGTTGGCTACGTGGGCGCCAAAAAAGGTCGGGCCGTGCACAAACGCACCATTTCTCGGTGGGTCGTTTTGTGCATCAAAGCGTGTTACTCGTGGGCAAAAAAGGAGCCTCCTTTGGGGCTGCGTGCCCATTCTACCAGGGCAACGGCAGCCACTACTGCCTTGGGATGGCGGCGTTCCCTTGCAGGATATTTGTCAGGCAGCCATGTGGGCCTCGCTGCACACATTTACCAAGCATTACTGCCTTGACAATCAATTCCGGAGAGACAGCTTCTTTGGTTGTTCTGTTCTCCGTGACTTTCTGGTGTAATCTATTCGCAGACCCACCACCGGGGTTGGTATTGCTGGGGTATCTATTCTAAGGTAAGGAATCTATCACTAACGTGTCTTTCAGGTGCACAAGTTACTACTTGTGTAACGATATATCTGTAAGAGACATTAGTTAGTGACAGATTCCTTACTGCCCCACCCATCCTCCCCGTTCTGCGAACTGATTCTAGGGTTAAGGTCATCCCTTTCAGGGCCCTAGTTTCATGGCACCAGTGGTCCGTTTCTTGCATGGCTCTGCGTTCCTGGCGCGGAAAGTCGTGTACAGAACTGACGTCAGCGCGCATGGGTGGCGCCTAAGTCTCCGTGACGTCATCTCAGCGCTTATGACGCCAGCGACGAACGCGGAGCCGCACAACACCACCTACCGACGCGCAGGGGTACTGCTGACAAAAAACTTTCCTGATCCAGTCTGACGCCTGGGGATATTCTAAGGTAAGGAATCCATCACTAACTAATGTCTCTGATAGATATTTCGTTACACAAGTAGTAACTTGTGCGATAATGCTCAAACTTCCTTTCTCTGGTAACACTCTGGAATTCATACAGATGATGAAATGACTCGCATGAAGACTGAAATAGAGACGTTGAAGGTGGCTAATGTGGAGCAACTTAAGTAGCAATGAAAGCACCCTTACAAACCTTACGAACTGCTTTTCTATCCACTGAGGGTTTAAACCCATCAGTGATTGCAAGACCACCATTCTCCACAGCAGACACCTTTCCAGCAGCACCAAAGGCAGCAACCAAAGTGAGGAAGTGGCCACCAATCTGCCCACACAGGAAAGCCTCCTGCAGACTCAAAACAGTGAGCTTCTGCTTCCCCTTCGTCCGTTACCCACTCACTCGGGTAGGGGGAAGTATCTCACAATATTTGACAGTGGAAAGCCATCACAACCACTGCCTGGGTTCTGAATATTGTATAGAATGGTTAGGCTCAAATTCACCTGTCCGTCAACAAATATTCTACCAAAAAAATTGCAATCAGCCTCTGGAAATGCAGAGATCAGAAGTGCACATCCTTCTACAGAAGCATGCGGTGGAGCCAACTAATGGGGAATTGGGAGTTATTCCCGTTATTTCTTGGTGAAAAAGAAAGGTCCCAAAAATGAATTCAGACCCATACTAGATCTGAAAATAAATAATGGATACAGACAGAAAAATGTAAAATGCTCATCAATTTTATCTTCATATCTTCCAAGGAGACTGTGTTCTATGGATCTTCAGGATGCTTACCTTCCCATTCCAATAGCTTTAAACACCGCAAATTCCTGAGATTAGTATTAGGACACGTTCACTGCCATTACAAAGTTCTTCCTGTGGCCTCCAATCGGCACCCAGAACCTTTTTTGAAAGTGCATGGCAGTGGTCGCCGCACATCTCAAAGCTCAGAATATTAGTCTGTCCATATCTAGACAACTGACTTATCAAGGCTTCAACACAACAAGCACAACATTATTGAATAACTATCTCTAGTCTGTCGGCTAGGTCTTCATGTCAATCACCGAAAATCGACCACATTGCCACTGTAGTCTCCATTATCTAGGGGCAACTATCAACACCGTAAAAGCAAGTGTATACTTCGCAGTAGAGACTTTTGTCCGTGTCTGAATTGTCAATCTCTCATGAAAGTCACATCAAACGGTGAGAAAAGAGTCCTCTCTTCTAGACATGTTGGCCTCTTGCATATTTCTGGCACTAAATTCTAGTCAAAGCAAACACAAGGAGATGATGGACAGAGTGCTGAAACTTTTCAGACACTCACCCCGAGTCACAGATCTGGGTTGAATCCATCATCGTTATTTAGCTCACTTTGCCACCCCATTTCAGACACGGCTATATGCAAATCAGTCTTGACCCTGTGCCTCATGGGAACAGTCAAGCCCGAACTGCCAAGCCATGTCTTCCCTGGATCGTAAACCAGCATCATGGGACCGGTTTCGGGCTAACAGCCCTTATCAGTCAGGCTAGATCACTACAAGAGTAACTGGAAGACCATTCGAATCATTACTCGGGCAACTGGGAAGTCACAATCACACTTACTTAATCCATTCTCACCCTCTTGCGCGAGAACAATCCAACAATGGAGATGACCATGTGCACTATCACCGAAAGGAGTCACCCTACCTCGTGACTAGGAAAGACTTCTTCAAAGAAAAACAACTTGCAAACATCCGGACCCAACACTAGATGGCAGGAGTATGCAAAGCATGTGAATCAACAGCTCTACATGCCAAGAACAGATGCTTACTGGGTAAGTAACATTATTCATTCCTTCTTCCTCCTCCCTGACCTCTGCTGCAGAACCTCTTTCCCCAGGCAGACATCTCTCCGAGTGGGTGGGAAAAGTTCTGCCTGAAACTTTAGAACCTCCACCTGAGCTCCTTTGACTAGACTGCGGAAGTGGTGGACATACTCATCTCATTGTTATCCTTCTACCAAACCTACTCATTTAAGGCATAGATTCTGGTACTTTGGTTGGTGTGCCGCGGAGAAAGTTGACCCCTTCTAGGTTTTCTCTGTGTCTTGCTTAACTCTTTCCTTGGCCTGGCAAAGCTTTGCTGTGGCCACTCTTAGTGCATATCGATCTTTAATCCTTTTTGCTTTTAGTTGCCCAATCAGCTGTCAATGTTCAGATCTGTTATAATGCATTTTCCAAACAATTATGCCCACCCTTCTCCCTTTTGTTATGCTACATTGGGACTTTAACTTGGTTTTCATGATCTTGATGGGTTTTTCATTCAAGCTCATGTACAGCTGTATTTTGCGGCTGCTTACCTTGAAGACTGTTCTTCGTTGCCATTTTTTCTGTACATTTTCTAGCAGCAGACTTTCTGTTCATCTTCCTTTTGCCACATATTCCTAAGACAAACTAGTCCTTTAATCTTATGGGTATTGCTGCTGAGTTGGTTATCCCATTTTAAGTGTCAGTGCACCATTCTTCCAACTTTCTACCTACCTTCTCACCCCCAAAAAGAAATCAAGACTTTGGATTCTTGGATAAGATTTTAAATTGATAGGACCCACAAGGACATGATTGAGCAGCTTCTCCTTTGCTATTCTGGTACTTAAAAAGGCAAAGCAATGTAGGAGACAATAGCTGGGTTGTACTTTACTATAAATCTGCTATGCTCTTGCCAAGATGGCTTCGGGATGAAGACCACATTTTCTGTATTTTCCAGGGGGATTCCTGTCAGATATTTGCCAGGATGCAATATGGCCCTCTGTTCATACATTCATTAGGCGTTGCCTCGACCCACCACCTCGGAGGTACTGCTCGGGTATTGATTCTAGAGGTGCGGAATCTACAGGTAAAAGTATCCAGTAGAAGGGGTTATTTAACTTCAGTAAATATCTTCTTGGTGGATACTCTATCTTCCTAACCAGTCCTGCCCACGTTACCATTCTGAGGATTGATCATGAAATTTTTAATCCAGTCCCAAGTTACTTTTGCTATACTGTACATACTGCCATCTTTATCATCCTTGTCTGTTGAAGCTTGGTGAAAAAGGATTGCGAAATAACGCACTGGGCGGTACCTCTGATTCCATAAAGTCTTATCTGGGTGGAACCAGATCAGTCACACCACCACCTTTCGAACCAGGAAGCAGTTTCCACTTTCCAGATCAGGTCTGGTGCCTTTAAATGAAAGGAAGATGGCTTTTCAAGGGAAGGAGAATCTACAGATATCTTGTACAGTCACAACCAAAGGGAAGTAACTTGTTCTGTCCTGTTTCAGTATTATAATGAAAAATTAGTAAGCCTCACTAAATGTGTATAAACTGTATCTGAAAGAGACACGTTAGTGACAGATTCCTTACCTTAGAATATCCCCAGGCGTCAGGCTGGATCCGGAAAGTTTTTGCGTAGCAGTACCCTTGCGCGTCGGTAGGCGGCATCGTGCGGCTCCGCGTCCGGCGTCGTGATCGCCGGGATGACGTCGCGGGCAGTACTTAGGCGCCGCCCCTGCGCGCTGACGTCAGTTCTTCTTTTTCCGCGCCAGCAAGCGCAGATCCGGGAAGAGCAGTGCCCTAGTCATTTTTTGACTAACTTTTTTGGTGAATTTTTCACTGTTTTCTTCGAATCGACTTCAAGGTGTCGTAGGGATGCCCGGTTTTAAACGTTGCGGCGCCTGTGCTCGGATGATGTCAATCACAGACCCGCATCGGGAGTCTCTCTTCTGCCTCGGCCGAGGCCACGACACGGAGTCGTGTTCCGACTGCCGGGCCCTCAACCCGAAAGCTTTGCGAGAGCGGTCTCGAAAGCTCCTCGAGGCCCGGCATTCGGCTCCGCGCCACGCCAAGCCCGGTCGCGTGAGAGGTCAAGGGGTCGGTCGCGGAGTCCTCACCGGTCGTCGGCATCGAAGTCTTCTTCGTCCGGTAAGTCCAAGCACAAAAAGTCCAAAAGCATCGTCGCTCTAGGACTTCGCCTCGCCGGTCTCGCGACTCGGCTGAGGCCCCTCCCGGCACCGTCCCCGCGGCCCCGGACATGCCTGTGGAGTCGCCCCGCAATACCCGTCCTTCCCGGGTTCGGGGGCGGATCCGGCCCAAATACAGGAATTCCTGTCGGCCATGGCCCGCCTCTTCGGGCCTCAAGGTCCCTCCGGTGCGCCTTCGGGCCCCGCGTGCCCTGATGGGGTTGCTCCGACGGCTCCGGCCCCGGCGTCGCCCGTGCCTCCAGCCTCGATCCCGGCTCCGGCCTCGATCCCGGCTCCGCAACCCCCATCGACGCCGGTCGACCTAACCACGCCTCCGCCGATGTCTCCGGTGCCGTTCTCGATGCCGCCTGGGGCTCCGGGCGGCGTCGTCCCCCAGTTCCTTCCGGCTCCGGACATGGACCCGGACCGACGTCGCTCGACGCCGGTTCCGGCGCCGATGAGACCTTGGGTCCCAAATGTCCCTCCTCCTTATTTTGAACCAGAGGAGGACCAGGAGGACTGGGAGGGGTCTGATGACCCTCTGGCACAACAGTGTCAGTACGATGAGGACTGGACAGAGGGTCTAGGGGATGCCAGTGGTCTAGATACTTCCCTGACACTGGCATGCTGTCTCCTCCCGTGGCTACGGAGGAGGGAGCCAATTTTGCTACGGTGTTGCGTAGGGCGGCTGGAGCCTTACATCTCCAACTCCCTACTGTGGCGGTCAAGACTAATCTCTTGACAGAGGTGCTTCAGCCGGCAGCCTCCTCTACGGAGACTGTGCTGCCGTTTAACGATGCCCTCACTGACGTTCTTTTGGGCGCCTGGTCCAAGCCCAATACAGGGGCTCCTGTGGATAGGAACGTGTCCCGACGCCATCGCCCAGCTCCGGGCGACCCCCTGTTTCTCTCTGTCCACCCCACTCCTGAGAGCTTGGTTGTCCAAGCCTCCGCTTCCCAAACCGCCTTCCCTACCGCCCCTCCGGCTAGGGAATCCAAACGCCTGGATCAATTTGGGAAGAAGGGTTTTTCTTCCTCCAGTGCTGGCTTGCGGTCCATCAACACCGCTTGTCTTTTGGGCCGATATACCCACTCCTTGTGGGATTCGGTGGCGACTGTTTGCCCCAGTGTTCTGAGGAGGTCCAGACACTGCTTTCCCGCGCCATTGCGGAAGGAAGGGATGCGGCCAAATACACAATACGATGTGGCCTTGATACCGCCGACTCGCTGGGCAGGTCTATTGCAACGACGGTGGCGCTGCGACGCCACGCCTGGCTGAGAACCACTGGTTTTTCAGGGGATGTCCAGAATACTCATGGACATGCCCTTTGATGGAGTCGGTCTTTTTGGGTCCAAAGCAGACCATGCGTTGGAGCGCTTTAAGGACTCACGGGCTACTGCCAAGTCCCTGGGCCTTTCTGCTATACGCCCTCCGCTGACTTCTGCTTTTCGCCCCTATCGTGGCCACGGAAGGGGCGCCCCGTCACGTCAGCAGCCCAGCCACCGGCCCGCGCAGCAGGCGTCTTCGCGTGGCCGAGGACGTGGATTCCGCCGTGGCAGTTCGGGCAACCAGCGTGCGGGTCAGGCCACCACCTCCAACCCGTCCGCGGCCTCCAAGCCCTCCTAGTCCCTCCTTTCAGGTGCACAGCACGCCAGTAGGGGGCAGGGTCCGCCATCCCCTTCACCACTGGCGTCCCATCACCTCGGACAGGTGGGTCTTGGACATTGTCCGAAGGGGCTACTCCCTCCCCTTCGAGACCACCCCCCAGCCATGCCACCTCAATTCCACCGCATGTCAGGGGATCACTTGGTACTTCTGCAGAAGGAAGTCACGGCCCTCTTGGCCAAGAGGGCCATCGAGCGTGTTCCGACCCCAGAAGTAGGGCGTGGTTGCTACTCCCACTACTTTCTGGTGCCCAAAAAGGACAAGGAGGACATGCGTCCTATCTTGGACCTCCGGAACGTCAATCGCTTCCTCCGGAAGGAGAAGTTCAAGATGCTCACCCTAGCTCAGGTCTTGACTGCCCTCGACCCTGGAGACTGGTTGGTAGCGTTGGACTTGCAGGACGCCTATTTCCACATCCCCGTCCTGCCGGCCCACCGGCGTTACCTTCGGTTCACGGTAGGCCTCGAGCATTTTCAGTTCACAGTGCTCCCCTTTGGCCTTACCAGTGCCCCTCGGGTGTTCACGAAAGTGATGGCGGTGGTCGCATCTCATCTGCGCCGGGCAGGGGTTTCAGTCTTCCCCTACCTCGACGACTGGCTGCTGAAGGCGGGCTCGTCCCAGGCAGTCGTCTCCCACCTCCAGACTACGGCCGAACTCCTGCACTCGCTGGGGTTCTCCATCAATGTGCCGAAGTCGCATCTGATTCCTTCTCCACAGCTCCTTAACATCGGAGCAGTTCTGGACACGACGCAGTTTTGGGCCTATCCTCCCGAACGGCGAGTCAGGGATATTCAGGCTATGATTCCGATCTTTCAGCCTTTATCCTGGGTTTCGGTACGGATGACCCTGAGGCTGCTGGGCCTCATGGCCTCCTGCATCCTGCTGGTCAATCATGCCAGATGGCATATGCGGGCTCTGCAGTGGGACCTGAAGTTCCAGTGGGCGCAGCACCAGGGCAACCTGTCCAATCACGTTTAGATCTCGGAGGGGACTGCAAAACAGTTGCAGTGGTGGCTCTCGAACCGGCAATGGGTCATGGGCAGATCCCTCTCCCTTCCCCAGCCAGAGCACACGGTTGTGACGGACGCGTCCCTTCTGGGATGGGGCGGTCACATGGGAGAGGCGGAGATCAGAGGCCTCTGGCGTCCGGCGGAGTCCCGGCTCCATATCAACATTCTGGAGCTCCGGGCGATCCGACTTGCACTCAAGGCATTCCTTCCCTCTGTCAAAGGGAAGGTAGTGCAGGTGTTCAGACAACACCACCGCCATGTGGTACTGCAACAAACAAGGCGGGGTGGGGTCGTGGACCCTTTGTCAGGAGGCTCTGCGCCTCTGGACATGGCTGGAACATCAGGGCATGTTCCTGATGGTTCAACACCTGGCAGGTTCCCTGAACGCCAGGGCGGACGAACTCAGCCGCAGGTGCATGATGGATCACGAATGGCGTCTTCACTCGGAAGTGGCGCAAGGACTCTTTCTACAGTGGGGAGAGCCTTGGTTAGATCTATTCGCCACCGAAGAGAACGCGCAATGTCATCAGTTCTGCGCGTTGGAATTTCCAAGGCGGCACTCGCTCGGCGACGCTTTTCGTCACGAGTGGAGTTGCGGTCTATTGTACGCCTTTCCGCCTATACCACTTCTACCCAGAGTGTTGAAGAAGATTCGGCACGACCGGGCCCAAGTCATTCTTGTGGCTCCGGACTAGGCTCGAAGATTTTGGTATCCCGAGCTACTCAGTATGAGCGTAGATCCCCGATCCGTCTGCCTCTTCGGGAGGATCTTCTGTCGCAGCAGCAGGGGACGGTCCTCCACCCGAACCTGTCCAGTCTACACCTGCTTGCGTGGAGATTGAGCGGCGGCAGTTGATTCCTTTCGACTTGCCTCCCGAAGTTTGTGATGTGATTCTGGCAGCCAGGCGTCCCTCCACTAAGGTGGTATACGCCTGCAGGTGGAACAAATTTGTGGCATGGTGCACAGCAAAGGCTGTGGATCCCCTTTCTGCCCCTCTTTCTGAGGTCCTTCTGTTCCTTCTTTCTCTGGCCCAACAGGGTTCTGCCCTGGGTACCATCAAGGGTTATCTTTGTGCTATCTCGGCCTTCCTCAGGCTCCCTGATCAGCCCTCCCTTTTCAAGTCCCCTGTTAACAGGTTCTTAAAAGGCATTACTCACCTCTTCCCTCCTGTTCCGTTTGTGATGCCTCAGTGGGACTTGAACTTGGTTCTTACCTTTTTAATGTGCGCTCCCTTTGAGCCTCTACATAACTGTCCTCTTCGTCTTCTGACTCTGAAGACAGCCTTTCTGGTGGCCATCACCTCCGCTCGGCGGGTGAGTGAGCTCCAGGCTCTATCTTGCAAACCTCCCTTTCTGTCTGTTCATCCAGACAAGGTTGTTCTTCGGACGCGTCCGTCCTTCTTGCCAAAGGTGGTTCCTGCTTTCCACATCGGGCAGACCATCACTTTGCCCACCTTCTTTCCGCCTCCGCATCCTTCCAGAGAGGAAGAGAGGCTCCACCGTCTGGACCCAAAACGTGCGCTCTCCTTCTATATCGACCGCACCAAACACTTCCGGGTGGATGACCAGCTCTTTGTTGGCTACGTGGGCGCCAAAAAGGTCGGGCGGTGCACAAGAGGACCATCTCCCGCTGGGTTACCTTGTGCATCAAGACCTGCTATTCTTTGGCTAAGAAGGAGCCTCCTGTTGGGCTGCGTGCCCATTCCACCAGGGCAACGGCTGCTACCACGGCCTTGGGCCGCGGTGTTCCGCTGCCGGTTATCTGTCAGGCAGCTACGTGGGCCTCGCTGCACACGTTTACAAAGCATTACTGCCTTGACAGTCCGGTCCGGAGGGACGGCTTCTTTGGCCGTTCTGTCCTCCAGGACTTCCTTGTCTGATCTTTGTTCGCAGACCCACCACCGGGGTTGGTATTGCTGGGGTATCTATTCTAAGGTAAGGAATCTGTCACTAACGTGTCTCTTTCAGATGCACAAGTTACTAACTTGTGTAACGATATATCTGTAAGAGACAGTAGTTAGTGACAGATTCCTACCGCCCACCCATCCTCCCCGTTCTGCGAACTGATTTCTAGGGTTAAGGACATCTCTTTCAGTGCCCTAGTATTTTTCAGACACCAATGTCAGCTTTTGCATGGCTCTGCGTTCCTGGCGCGGAAAGTCGTGTACAGAACTGACGTCCGCGCGCAGGGCGGCGCCTAAGTACTGCCCGCGACGTCATCCCGGCGATCACGACGCCGACGACGGACGCGGAGCCGCACGACGCCGCCTACCGACGCGCAAGGGCACTGCTACGCAAAAACTTTCTGGATCCAGCCTGACGCCTGGGGATATTCTAAGGTAAGGAATCTGTCACTAACTACTGTCTCTTACAGATATATCGTTACACAAGTTAGTAACTTGTGCTTACTGCATTCATGCAGTATTCATTTTCTCCATAGCCATATAGTTAACATTACCAAACATTTAAGAATTAGTTGAATGAGGAATCCTGTGCCAATTTCAATGTATATTTAGTTTACCTCACATTCAGTATGCCTCTGGAATAAAACTGGTTTCACATTCTGAGCTTCAGAACCAAACGATCAAGCCTAGCCTCTATACCAAATGACCCCATTAGCATTTTACTCTTTTGGCATAGTGAGTGTAAGCAGTCACAAGAACTCTGTACAAGGGTGTTTGTAAGGAAATGCCTCTGTTTGTGCTGCCTCCCCCAAGTTTTACGACTGATGCTGATTTTCAGACTTGGAGTGCACCAAGGCCTGCTAACCAGACGTCCGGGCCAGTGTCCTGACCCTAAACGTGAATGTCATTGGCTGTACCCAAATGGAAATGGCTTACTTAAGTTCCTAGTATTTAGTACCCAGGGCATGTAAGTTAGAGGGGTACCCCAAGGCTTGCTGCACTGGTTGTGCCACCACCCTGGAGGTTCCCCAAGTAAAGCTAGTCCCTCATTCCGCCACTGCGGACTGGCAGAGCAGTCGTGCACTGGTAGCCCGACTTTGCCATTGACAGTAATGGCAAAGCCACTACTTTCCCTGTACATTGGTGTTAGTCGCTCCTCTGGCAGACCTACCATGCACTAAGGCAGGGTGCAACATATGACACAGGTAGGATATGTATTTTACATGTCCTGACAGTAAACATCCAAAACAAAAGGCTTGGTTGCCCAATTGAAGAGTACAGGATTACACACTGATGCCTCTGCTTTACTGATTCCTGAATGGTGTGACCAATGTAAGCACTCCAAGGTATCAAACAAATTGTTAGATCTGTTAGACTTCTAGCTGCAGATTCCTTACCTTTGAATTTCCTAGGCGTCAGGCTGGATCCGGAAACCTTTGCTGAGCAATACCCCATGCGCTCAGTGCTTGGGTGGCTCCATTCGGCTCCATGTGACATCGGTGTTAGTAGCGTCCGTTATGACGTTGCGGTGCCTACATAAGCGCCACCCAGGCATGCGGACGTCCGTTCTTTGCTTTCTGCGCAGGTTAAACGCCGATCCGGGAAGAGCAACCCCTCTGCTGCTTTTGGCAGGTTTTTTCTTGACTTTTCTCGCACTGTGAATTTTTTTTCTACTTGGTGTGCGAGGTATGTCTTTGAGGAACACAGGTTTAAAGCTGTGTGGTGCCTGCCACCACATTGTGTGCCATCCATCCCCACCTTGTCTGTCTCTAGTGTCTCGAGCGCTACCATGGCTTGAAGTCGTGCTCGGACTGCCGGGTCATGGCTCCGAAGGCCTTGAGGGAGCGAGCGGTGAAGCTCCTTGCGGCCCGGCAGTCAACAATCACCAGCGAGACTCCGGAGGTCCCAATCGAAGAAGAGGTCGCGTGACTGCTTCCAGAGCCTTAAGTGCTCTTCCTCCCACTTGAGGTCCTCTGAACACTCTGGGAAGAGGCATAAGAAGTTGTCGTCCAAGCTGACTTCATCTTCACCTCGGCTGACGTCCGTTGTCAAGAGGTAAGGAGCACCGACACTCTAGGCACGGTTCTGCGGAGCCAGAGTCTACTTCGCGCCTCCCCCCCTTTCTGGGAGCCCAGGGCGCGAAAAATCATTTAATTTTTACTAGACCTGCAGGTCTAGTAACCTAAAAAATGTACTCAACCTCACTGAAATGCACTTGACCTCAGTTTCTGGAAGCGGAGCAAATGTGACAAGCTAACAAGATTTAAAGGCATTTTTATTGGTCATTCACATTGTGAGCAATAAAGATGCTTTTAAATCTTGCTGTATTGTCACATTTCCTCTGCTTTCAGAGACAGAGGTCAAAAGTCAGTTTGTCTTCCTACTCGCCGGAAAGGGCGAGTAGGACCTAAATATAGCTCGCTGTAATTGAATCTTGCTCGCAAATGCGAGCGGACGAGTGGATTTTTCGAGCCCTGGAGCCGGAGCTATTCCCGCTCAAATAAAAGAATTTTGAGGCCATGCGCCGCGTATTTGAGTGGAACGACCCCGCTGGTGAGCTCTCAGGCCCCGCAGAGTCGGAAGGGGCCCCATCGGGTTTGGCGCAGTCTGCTCCGGCCACAGCGCCGGTGGGGCCTCAAGGATCTTGTCCGGGTTGACGTTTGTTGTGCCATTGTGACCATCCCCGGCGTCGAACTCTAAGTCGGTGCCCATCGGCGACCCAGCCCCAGCCTCATCCCTGACGTCACGGAGCCGGAACGACATTGCTCGGCGCCGATTCCGGCGTCGACTGAATCCAGAGGTTCTATGTTGTCGCCTGAGCACTTGGAAGATGTGCAAAGCTCAGGAGAGGAATGGGAGGGGTCTACTCTGGAACACCAGGATGTCTCTGTGGAGAACTTGGACTTGTATGGGGAACTTGGAGAGGCCAGTGGACTGGACACTTCCCTTGATAGTGGGATGCTTTCTCCACCAACTGTGGCTACATAGGAGGGGGCATCCCATGCCATGGTGGTAAAGGGGGTAGCTGAGTTCCTTGAACTAGAGCTGCTCTCAGTGCAGGTCAGGACTTCTCTTGACCGAGGTGCTTTAACCAGGGGCTTCCACTTCCGAACACCTTTTGCCCTTTAATGAGGCACTTACGGACGTTCTTCTAGGCACATAGTCCAAGCCTAGTGCAGGGCCTCCTGTCAATAGGACGATTGCACGTCATCATCGGCCAGCTCTGGGCAACCCAAAGTTCCTCAGCCAACACCCCACCCCAGAAAGTTTGGTGGTGCAGGCCTGTACGTCCCAGGACTTGTTCCCTTCCGCCTCTCCCGATTGGAAATCAAAGAGGCTGGTTTCTTTTGGAAAGAATTTGTTTTCTTCCTCCAGCCTGGCATTGCGGTTGGTGAATACCGCATTCTTATTGGGCCGTTTCTCCCATTCCCTTTGAGTGACGGTTGCGCAAATGCTGTCCCGGGCTGTGCTCTCCCAAGCGGTCAAGGATGGGAGGGAACCAGCAAAATTTACCATACAGTGTCCTAGATACGACTGACTCGCTGGGCAGATCAATTTCAAAGACAGTGGCCTTGAGGCGCCACGCCTGGCTTAGAACAACTGGCTTCTCAGGCGATGTCCAGGCTAATCTGATGGACATGCCTTTTTATGGAATCAGTCTTTTTGGGGAAAAGGCAGACTCTGCCCGGGTCAGGTTCAAGGACTCTCGAGCTTCGGCCAGATCCTTGGGCCTCTCCTTCACTACTCATGGCCAGTCTTCCTTTCGCCCCTTTTGTGGCAACAGGTGTTTCTAGCCGCGTCAGCCCTATCCCAGCCACCGCCCTGCACAGACTGCCCAAGCTGTGTGAGGACATGGACGTGGTGCATTCTGATCCAGGAATGGAGGTCAGACGATGTCGGCCACATGGTCCCCAGCAGCCGCAGCCTACAAGGACTCCTAGGCTGACTCTGCAGGACCACACTACTCCACTTGGTGGGAGAATTCGTCATCTCCCCCACTAGAGATCCATAACATCGGACAAGTGGGTCTTGCAGACTGTCCAGGAGGGCTATTCTCTGCCTTTCCTGTCCTTTCCTCCTCTCATTCTGCCAAATCAGGAACGCTGGACTGAGGATCATTTAAGGTTGCTCCAAGAGGAAGTTACAGCTCTCTTGGCCAAGGGAGCTATAGAAAGGGTTCCGGTTTCAGACGTAGACGGTGGCGACTGTTCCCGCTACTTTCTGATTCTGAAGAACAAAGGGTTACGGCTCATTTTGGATCTTCGAACTATCAATCTCTTCCTCAAGAAGTAGAAATTCAAGATGCTCACTCTGGCTCAGGTTTTGTCTGCCCTCGACAAAGAAGACTGAATGGTAGTGTTGGGACCTGCAGGATGCTTATTTTCACTTCCCCATCCTGCCGGGCCACAGGCGTTAACTGCGGTTCAAGGTAGGTCGTGAGCACCTTACCAGTGCCCCTCGGGTGTTCACCAAGGTGATGGCGGTGGTCCCCGCTCATCTGCGCAGGTTCGGTGTCAGTCTTTCCCTACCTGGATGACTGGTTGTTGAAGGCGTCCTCGCCCTAGGTAGTCGTCTCCCACATTCAGACAACGGTAGACCTTCTGCATTCACTGAGGTTCTCTATAAACGTGCCGAAGTCACACCTGACTCCTTCTCAGACGTTCCCCTTCATTGGGGCAGTTCTGGACACAGTGCAGTTTCGGACCTATCCTCCCGAGTAGTGAGTCCAGGATATTCAGGTTGATTCCGATGTTTCGGCCTCTATCCTGGATTTTGGTGAGACTGACTCTGAGGCTGTTGGGCCCAATGGCCTTCTGCATCCTGTTGGTTAAGTATTTCAGGTGGCGTATGAGTGCTCTGCAGTGGGACCTGAACTTCCAATGGGCACAGCATCGGGGAAATCTCACTGTCCAGATCTCGGAAGGAACTGAGAGATCTGCAGTGATGGTTGCCGAACTGCAATGGGGTCAATGACGGACCGCTCTCCCTTCCCCAACCATAGCTCACAGTAGTGACAGATGCGGGACATCTGGGAGAGGTGGAGATCAGGGGACACCGGTATCCGGCGGAGTTGGGGCTGCACATAAATTAGTTGGAGCTCCGGGCGATTTGATTGGCATTGAAGGCATTTCTTCCCTCTGTCAAGGGGAAACTGGTGCAAGAGTTCAGACACCACCGCATGTGGTTCAGCAACAAGCAGGGCGGGATGGTGTCGTGGGCCCTTTGTTGAGAGGCCCTGCTACTCTGGACATGGCTGGAACAGCAGGGCATGACCCTGGTGGTTCAACACCTGGTAGGTTCTCTGAACGCCAGGGCGGACGAACTCGGCCATCGAGGCCTAGCGGATCACAAATGGCATCTCCAGTGGGAGGTGGTGCAAGGTCTCTTTCAGCAGTGGGGAGAACCTTGGTTAGATTTGTTGGCCTCCGAAGAGAATGCCCAGTGTCAGCAGTACTGCCCACTCTAGTTTATAAGGCGACTATCGCTCTGCGACACCTTGCATTGCGAGTGGAGCTCAGGCCTGCTGTATGCCTTGCTGCCCATACCTCTCCTTCTCAAGGTTCTGAAGATCAGGAGTGACCGGGCCCAAGTCATCCATGTGGCTCCAGACTGGGCAAGGAGTCTATGGTATCTAAAGCTTCTGAGAATGAGCATTGATCCCCCAATCAGGCTGCCTCTTCAGGAGGATCTTCTGTCGCAGCAGCAGGAGAGGGTTTCCACCCTAACCTGTCAGCTTTGCACCTCCATACTTGGAGATTGAGCGGCGACAGTTGATAGCTTTTGACCTTCCTCCCAAAGTCTGCAATGTTATTCTGGCGGCCAGGCGGCCCTCCACTAATACGGTATACGCCTGCCATTGGCAGAAATGTGTATTAAACTGTACAGAAAGGTCTATTGACCCTCCTTCTCTTTCTACTGTCCTTTTGTTCATTCAGACCCTTGCCCAACAGGGCTTTGCTTTGGGAATACTCAAGTGTTACCTTTCTGCTCTGTCTGATTTTTTGCGGCTGCCAGACCAGCCCTCTCTTCAAATCTCCCATTGTACATCGATTTCTGAAAGGGCTGGCTCACCTGTTGCCACCTATGCCCTTTGTTATGTCGCAGTGGGACCTTAATTTGGTCCTCACCCATCTGATGTGTGCTCCCTTTGAGCCTTTACACAATTGTCCCATCCGGCTGATGACCATCAGAACAGCCTTCTTAGGGCGGATTACATTGACCCAGAGTGTGAGTTGCAGACATTATCTTGCTCGCCTCCTTATCTTATGTCCTTTTCAGACAAGGTGGTGCTTTGCACCTGGGCACCTTTTTTTAACAAAGGTTGTGACTCCTTTCCATCCGGGTCAGCCCATCACTTTGCCCACCTTCTTTGCTCCCACACATCCTTCTAAGGAAGAGGAGCCTCTCCACCGGCTGGACCCATAAAGAGCATTGTCGTTATACCTTGAATGCACGAGTTCTGGATGGACAACCAACTCTTTGTGGGGTACGTGGGAGCGAAGAAGGCAAGGGCAGTGCAGAAAAGGACCATCTCTCGCTGGGTCGTTCTGTGCATCAAGATATGTTATGCCCTGGCAAAGAAGCAGCCCCATCAGGGGAAAGGTTGCGACTACGGCCTTGGCTCGGGGTGTCCCAGTCATCTATCAGGCAGCAGTGTTGGCATCGTTGCATAAGTTTGCAAAGCACTATTGCCTGGAGGGTCAGATCCGCAGGGGCGGGCACTTTGCCCACTCGGTTCTGCAGGACTTCTAGTATGGGATATTGGTCCGCAGCCCACTGCCGGGATGGTATGGTTTGAGTATCTAATTCAAAGGTAAGGAATCTGCAGGTAGAAGTCTCTATCAAATGACAAGTTACTTACCTTCAGTAACGCATTATCTGGTAGAGACTCTATCTAACTGCAGATTCCTTACAGCCCGACCCATGCTTTCCCGCTTTGCGGACTAATGTTGTAGGGCTACGGTTACTCCCCTTTTCAGGGCCCTAGTTTTGCACACGACTACATCCGTTACTTTGTGGGTCTGCGCTTCTGGTGTGGAAAAACAAAAAGTACTGACGTTGGCGCACCTGGGTGGCGCTTATATAGGTACTGCAATGCCCTAACCGACGCTGCAGACAACCTCACGCGGCGCCGAATGGAGCCACCCGATGCTGCGCGCAAGGGATATTCCTCAGCAAAAGTTTCCGCATCCAGCCGGACACCTGGGAAAATAAAAGGTAAGGAATCTACAGCTGGATAGTCTCTTACAGATGATGCATTACCGAAGGCAAGTAACTTGTTCATTAAGCCAAACTTGTGTCTCTAGTCGAAATTAGTGTAACCTGTTGCAGTGTCCCGCTTTTGCAAAGCTGCCACCTTGTTGCCTTTAAAATTCCTGTTCCTTCCCAGGCACACACAGAGCCTGTTCCACCAGTCAGCTTACTACCCTCCTGGAGAGACGTGCCAACGATATTTAGGTAGGAGATAATTAAGGGATTCCAGGCCAGAGAGGTGTTACCGCCTTCCTGTAAGAAGCCAATTTGGTGTTGACCCCAAAAGGCAGGCTTCAAATTTGAAGCCACCATATAAGGGTCGATTTCAGACTAAGGAGAAGGGCTGCCCCATTGTTTAGGCAGACAGGCCGTCTGGCAGAGCAGAGGGAAAACCAGTTGCCAAACATTTGCCATGGGGTGTGTAACCCTGATGTAACTTCACCCCAGGGGTGACTAGGGAGGTCTGAACACAGAGAGGGGGGGGGTCTCTCCATCCTGAGTGTGGCAGAATGGTGCATCGTTGGAATTCTAGATGCCACAATCCACAGGAAGTTGTCACCCAGTGCGAGGAAACCTGGTATCCCATTTACTATCAACCATATCCTTGCCTGAGGGCATAATCCGAGACTAAGGCGGCTACCCCTGGCACCCATGCCTCAGAAGGACTGAAGGAAGACTGCCCTGCTGCACAAAAGGACCAGCAAAGAGGCTGCACCCGCAAGGAATGCACCTGCTGCACCTGGTTTCTATCGAAAGAGGGTCAGTGCCTACTTTGTCCTGCTCAAGTAGAAGTAGTCTCCAGAGTCCAGCAAAGCTAAGACTCCAAGGGCCTGCTGACTGGCCTCCTGTTTGCAGCACTGGGACTCAACAGTTGAAGCCTGCTAGGGCAAGTTGGTAACCTAAAGTCTACAAGCAGCTACCATCACCTCAGTGCAACACCTGGGACCAAGACACTACACACAGAGTTTCACCAGAGTTTGCTACCCTGGGAGTGTTGTCGAAGAGCTGCTGGAACACTACACGAGTTGTTGACCCAGGAAGGATTGTCCTGTGACCGCAATACCAGGCGACTGGTAGTCCAGTGGCAACTGAACTTTAGCCAGACTGGAGAGGACCTCGGGAGATGCCCCTGCAAACAGGACCCCTACAACATCATGTGAACAGAGGAGTGCCTGCATGAAGACCACCATTGACCTATTTGTATCCACTGCATCCTTAGAGCATCTACAGCATCCTTCATCCCTTGCATCAGGACCACTCCACAGGAATCCATTGCAACACGGATAAAGTGGCTGGAACTGTTTAAGCACTGCTTACCTTGTAAAGATAGCTGTTCTTGAGGGCCTTGCTTGTCCCCCTACTAGCTCCCTGCTGGAGTTTATGGCCCCAAGTTCTTTTCACCGACTGCACTGACACTTACCCAAGATTTCCTTGAAAAAGTTTCCAAATATCAAATTTGTTGAATTTGCCATGGCTTGCTCGCAGTTGTGTAAATGCTTTGATTTAGTATTGCTTGTAAAATCCATATCTCCGGAACCTTCTGGTGGATCTTTTTCGGTGTGGCAGAAATTATGAAAATAGTTTATTTTTTTATAAATTTGTCTAATTTCATGAATGTTGTATAGTTCAATTGTTTTGGTGCTGTCTAAATGCTTTACACCTGATCTGCTGTGCAAGCCTTGCTGCTCTTTGCCATAGCAACGCAGGGTTGAGCTGGGGGTTTGTCAGACGAAACCAAAGAGTCCTAAAGGGGTTGGTAAGTGTATTACACAGGCTGTCCAGCCACACCATATAAATAAACCCAATTTCCTCTCAGTATTGTGTTTAGCACACTGACAGAGTAAATCATACTTAATATAGTCCGTGACCCACCTGTGCTGTCTTAAAAGAAAAAAGCACTGATTTACTGGTAATTAAAAGGAAAGATAAATGACATCAGAGAGTACTCTGATGTGAAAGTTATAGCACCTTCTATGGCCTACAAATGGCCCCACATGATTTAATAATGTTAAAGTGCTTGTGTTTTTTTTTTTTTTTTTTTTAATAAAGAACATTGACTCATGGCCAGTATTAATTGATGCAGCTGTGTTCTGTTTGAAGCTAAACTTTGGTACTGTTCTTAGTGTTATACTACTGTCGGTGGAACAGAGGTGCCAGTCAAAAATTATATTGTAGCAATCTTCTTGTATTCCCTTTTTCAGTAGTTACGCCTGTAGGTTCAAGGTACACATCTCGCTTTGATCTTTCATGCAGAGAGCAAATAGAGAACCTCTTTGAGAAAGTTTTGCCTACATTCTGTCCTTAATCCTCAGTTCATTCTCCTTGGATGCACTACCAGTCGCTATGCAGCACAGACCGAGATCCAGCTGCTGGTGCCTGGTTTTCAGTTAGCATATTATGAATTGATTAGACCTTAAGAGTACACATCCTAGGCTCACATGAGAGGTTGCTTTCAAGAATCAAACCTCAATTAAGGTGATGAAGGGAACCTTTGTAGAAACTGGCACCAGCACGCAGTCATAACCAAGGCTATGGAAGTGCTGTCTCTTGAGATCTTGGTTCCCCTGCCATGTAATGATGGCACCTATTCTCGGGTGGCCAAAACAGCTCCTTCATTTAAGTCGGCACTGGCAGTTGAGCCTCGTGTTCTAAAGCAATCTCAAAATTTGTATGTAGTATCTTGAAACTTGCTGTTAGAAATGAGGGGTTCTAGTTGGCAATGATTTTGCACCTTTGTCCAAGTAGGGACCCTTGCTTCTAGTCAGGGTAAGGGAGTTACGCCCTTGGACAATCCCTGCTCACCTCCTTGGTAGCTTGGCATGAGATTGCAGGTTTATCTCCGAGGCACTGTGTAAAGCATTTGTGCACACATTCAGTAAAAACAATACAAATGGACACCAGACCAGTTTAGAAAAATAGGAAATCTTTATCTAAACCAAAACAAGACCAAACGACAAAAATCCACCATACATGTGTCAAGATATCATCAACAAAGTCGGTTATTCAGAAAAAGAAAGATTGTAGCAACAAATAGCTCCACCTGAGGCTATTACGACGATGTGACAAATGAAAATCCCAAAGCACTGCACTGACCGCAAGGTGCGTGGCGTTGGTTCCGGAGTCGCACGGACCTCAAAGAACAGTACCTTGGCAAACAATGAAAACCAAGACTGTGCACAGCGTCAGGGAGGTGATGCTTCGTTGGCACTGGTTCCTTACGACCACAGGGGAGGTAAGGTGTTACTTCCTTTCTGTTGCTCAGGAGGTGACATCATGGTGGCGTCGCGGCGTCTGTTAAGACGATGCGGGGTCAATGGATTCGGGAGGTCACATGTCCGTTATCTGCTCCGCGATGATGAATCACCGGCTTCGGTGAGGTTGGTGTTGCGGGGCGGTGCGTCGTGAGCATCACGAAAGGTGCCCTCTGCTCCAGTGCAGGCAGCGTCCTCGGTGATGGCGTCCGAGTCGGTACGGTGTCTACAGTTGTCGGGGCTGCGGTGCAAGTCGGTGCGGTGCGTCGTGCATTTCACGAGTGGTGACTATGGCTTCGTTGCAGGTTGCGGAGTCGCTCGCCGGCGTTTGTGTTGCTATTTCTCTCTGTGGCAGCTGAAACAGCAGTTCCAGGTGCAGGAGGACAGAGGAAATGAAGGCTTTGTGTCCCTGAGACTTCAGAACAGGAAGCAATCTGTACACCATGCCCTTGTAGATCTTCGTCAAGTAGGCTACACTGCACAGTTCAGTCTTTGTCCTCTTCTTGGAAGAAACAGCCACTGCAGGCCAACCCCACACATTACAAGGGTAGTAGTTCAGCTTTACCAGCTTTTCTCATTGGCAGAGGTTCCTCTTGAATCGAGAAGTATTCTAAAGTTCTGGGGTCTGTGCCCCAATATTTATACCACACTTTCCTTTGTTCTCCTGTGGCCGAGAGTCTCTTACCTCAGTCCACACCAGTTCTGTCCTCTCTGGTCCAGCTTCCTGGCAGGAGGTGGCAACAGCATTGTGCACAGGAGATGAGGCCCATTCAGGTGCAAGGAAATCTCCTCCCACTACTCTAAATGCAGCCCAGGTCTATTCAACTCAGCTCCCAGTCATCCAGGGAAGGCAGGACACACCTCAACCCCCCAGTGGCTGTCTTCAGTGAATGCACATCCCCAGCTACTGTCACTCCAAAACCAGACGGTCAATACACAACCCAGCAGAGGCACGTAGGATGACTAAGCAAGAAAATGCCCTCTTGCTAAAAGTGGCATTTAGGAACACACAATTTAAAAACCATCTGTTCGAGGCATATGAGCTGTAGATTATATACTTGTGCATAGATCTCCATCTGGTGTTGGGCTTGGATGTTTGCTCTTTGTTTTTGTCTTCGAAGAAGTCTTTGTAGTCACGAGGTAGGTGATTCCTCCTTAGGGTGATAGTGCGCATGGGCATCGACTCCATCTCCAGATTGTTTTTTTTCCGCCATCGGGTTCAGATGCGATTCGCTGCGCTCCGGGTCGGTGTCCTTCTCGAACCCCCTTCTACGCGCAATCCCTCACCACTCGACGGTATTGTCTCGATTGCGTTTCCATTTCGACGCGCATCTTCGAAAAATATAAAATCATCGACCTAAATCTTCGACGCGGGCCGTTGGGCCTATCCGCGCCGATCACGCCAGCAGTCAATGGAAAGAACTCCTTTTAAAAAATGCCCCGGGTGTGGTGCTAAGTTCCCACACATGGACTCACACCAGGTTTGTAATCTCTGCCTCTCCCCGGAGCACGAGGACAAGAACTGCGAGGCCTGTGCATCTTTCAGGTCGAAGAAAACCATCCGTGACCGGCTAGCTTGACGTCACGAAATGTCCCGCGAAAGCAGCTCGGTTCCGGACATCTTCGGAGCAGATCCCGAAGTCCAGCTAGAACAACAAGCTGATGAAGGAGAGATCTCTGTCTCCGAAGCCGACGACTCTGACATCGAAGACGAGGCAGTCACAGCAGCTCAGCGGTCCATGAGTACAGAGACCCCTCTCCTGCCCAACCCCAAACAAAAGGATCCAGTAACACCTTCGCCCTCGGGCTCAGGTTGACACCGGCAACACATTTCAGACGCCCCGCCCTCTGGCCCGGCTATGAAACCGAAAGAAAAGCCTTCCGGCTCGGGCCAACCCCGTTCCGGTGCCGACAAGTCACCTTTGGCACCGAAGCCCAAAACCAAAGATGTGCCACACCCTTCTTCCTCGGCACCGAAAACAGCCTCGACGCCGAAGCCCTCGGCGTTGAAACAAACAAAGGACAAACCTTCGGACCCGAAAAAACCTTCGGCGCCGAAAAAGGTCTCGGAGCCACAAACTCCTACACCGAAAGCTAAAGAGTCTAAGACCCCGCAGAAAGCTTCAGAATCTGAAAGAGACACGTTATTGACAGATTCCTTACCTTAGAATATCCCCAGGCGTCAGGCTGGATCCGGAAAGTTTTTTGCGTAGCAGTACCCTTGCGCGTAGGTAGGCGGCGTCGTGCGGCTCCGCGTCCGTCGTAGGCGTCGTGATCGCCGGGATGACGTCGCGGGCAGTACTTAGACGCCGCCCCTGCGCGCTGACGTCAGTTCTTCTTTTTCCGCGCCAGCAAGCGCAGATCCGGGAAGAGCAGTGCCCTGGTCATTTTTTGACCATACTTTTGGTGAATTTTTTCACTGTTTTTCATCTCTCAAGGTGTCGTAGGGATGCCCGGTTTCAAACGTTGCGGCGCCTGTGCGCGGATGATGTCCGTCACCGACCCGCATTGGGAGTGTCTCTTCTGCCTCGGCCGAGGCCACGACACGGAGTCTTGTACCGACTGCCAGGCCCTCAACCCGAAAGCTTTGCGAGAGCGGTCTCGAAAGCTCCTCGAGGCCCGGCACTCGGCTCCGCGGAAGCCCCGGTCGCGTGAGAGGGCCAGGGGTCAATCGCGGAGTCCACACCGGTCGTCGGCGTCGAAGTCTTCTTCGTCCGGTAAGTCGAAACACAAGAAGTCCAAAAAGCATCATCGCTCTAGGACTTCGCCTCGCCGGTCTCGCGACTCGGCTGAGGCCCCTCCCGGCACCGTCCCCGCGGCCCCGGACATGCCTGTGGAGTCGCCCCCGCCATACCCGCCCTTCCCGGGTTCGGGCGCGGATCCGGCCAAAGTGCAGGAATTTCTGTCGGCCATGGCCCGCCTCTTCGGGCCTTCAGGCCCCTCCGGTGCGCCTTCGGGCCCCGCAGGCCCTGATGGGGTTGCTCCGGCGTCGCCGACGGCTCTGGCCCCGGCGTCGCCCGTGCCTCCAGCCTCGATCCCGGCTCCGGCTTCGGCCCCGGCCTCGATCCCGGCTCCACAACCCCCATCGACGCCGGTCGACCTAACGACACCGTCGCCGATGTCTCCGGTGCCGTTCTCGACGCCGCCCCGGGGCTCCGGGCGGCGTCCCCCAGTTCCTTCCGGCTCCGGACATGGCTCCGGACCGACGTCGCTCGACGCCGGCTCCGGCGCCGATGGGACCTTGGGTCCCAACTGTCCCTCCTCCTCCTTATTTTGAACCAGAGGAGGACCAGTTGGACTGGGAGGGGTCTGATGACCCTCTGACACGACACTGTCAGTACGATGAGGACTGGACAGAGAGTCTAGGGGAGGCCAGTGGTCTGGATACTTCCCCTGACATTGGCATGCTGTCTCCTCCCGTGGCTACGGAGGAGGGAGCCAATTTTGGTACGGTGTTGCGTAGGGCAGCTGGGGCCTTACGTCTCCAACTCCCTACTTTGACGGTCAAGCCTACATCTTGACAGAGGTGCTTCAGCCGGCAGCCTCCTCTGCGGAGACTGTGCTGCCGTTTAACGACGCCCTCACTGACGTTCTCTTGGGCGCCTGGTCCAAGCCCAACACAGGGGCTCCTGTGGATCGGAACGTGTCATGACGCCATCGCCCAGCTCCAGGCGACCCCCTGTTTCTCTCTGTCCACCCCACTCCTGAGAGCTTGGTTGTCCAAGCCTCCGCTTCCCAAACCGCCTTCCCTACCGCCCCTCCGGATAGGGAATCCAAACGCCTGGATCAGTTTGGGAAGAAAGGTTTTTCTTCCTCCAGTGCTGGCTTGCGGTCCGTTAACACCGCTTGTCTTTTGGGCCGATATACCCACTCCCTGTGGGATTCGGTGGCGGATGTTTTGCCCCAGTGTCCTGAGGAGGTCCAGACACTGCTTTCCCGCGCCATTGCGGAAGGAAGGGATGCGGCTAAATTCACTATACGTTGTGGCCTTGACACCGCCGACTCGCTGGGCAGGTCTATTGCAACGACGGTGGCGCTCCGACGCCACGCCTGGCTGAGAACCACTGGTTTTTCAGGGGATGTCCAGAATAGTCTCATGGACATGCCCTTTGATGGAGTCGGTCTTTTTGGGTCCAAAGCAGACCATGCGTTGGAGCGCTTTAAGGACTCACGGGCTACTGCCAAGTCCCTGGGCCTTTCTGCTACACGCCCTCCGCTGACTTCTGCTTTTCGCCCCTATCGTGGCCACGGTAGGGGCGCCCTTCACGTCAGCAGCCCAGCCACCGGCCCGCGCAGCAGGCGTCTTCGCGTGGCCGAGGACGTGGATTCCGCCGTGGCGGATCGGGCAACCAGCGTGCGGGTCAGGCCACCACCTCCAACCCGCCCGCGGCCTCCAAGCCCTCCTAGTCCCTCCTTTCAGGTGCACGGCACGCCAGTAGGGGGCAGGGTCCGCCATCACCTTCCCTACTGGCGCACCATCACCTCGGACAGGTGGGTCTTGGACATTGTCCGAAGGGGCTACTCCCTCCCCTTCGAGACCACCCCCAGCCATGCCACCTCAATTCCACCGCATGTCAGGGGATCACTTGGTGCTTCTACAGAAGGAAGTCACGGCCCTCTTGACCAAGAGGGCCATCGAGCATGTTCCGACCCCAGAAGTAGGGCGTGGTTGCTACTCCCACTACTTTCTGGTGCCCAAAAGGACAAGGAGGACATGCGTCCTATCTTGGACCTCCGGAACGTCAATCGCTTCCTCCGGAAGGAGAAGTTCAAGATGCTCACCCTAGCTCAGGTCTTGACTGCCCTCGACCCTGGAGACTGGTTGGTAGCGTTGGACTTGCAGGACGCATATTTCCACATCCCCGTCCTGCCGGCCCACCGGCGTTACCTTCGGTTCACGGTAGGCCCCGAGCATTTTCAGTTCACAGTGCTCCCCTTTGGCCTTACCAGTGCCCCTCGGGTGTTCACGAAAGTGATGGCGGTGGTCGCAGCTCATCTGCGCCGGGCAGGGGTTTCAGTCTTCCCCTACCTCGACGACTGGCTGCTGAAGGCGGGCTCGTCCCAGGCAGTCGTCTCCCACCTCCAGACTACGGCCGAACTCCTGCACTCGCTGGGGTTCTCCATCAATGTGCCGAAGTCGCATCTGATTCCTTCTCCACAGCTCCTTTTCATCGGAGCGGTTCTGGACACGACGCAGTTTCGGGCCTATCCTCCCGAACGGCGACTTCAGCCTTTATCCTGGGTTTCGGTACGGATGACCCTGAGGCTGCTGGGCCTCATGGCCTCCTGCATCCTGCTGGTCAATCATGCCAGATGGCATATGCGGGCTCTGCAGTGGGACCTGAAGTTCCAGTGGGCGCAGCACCAGGGCAACCTGTCCGATCACGTCCAGATCTCGGAGGGGACTGCAAGACAGTTGCAGTGGTGGCTCTCGAACCGGCAATGGGTCATGGGCAGATCCCTCTCCCTTCCCCAGCCAGAGCACACAGTTGTGACGGACGCGTCCCTTCTGGGATGGGGCGGTCACATGGGAGAGGCGGAGATCAGAGGCCTCTGGTCTCCGGGCGGAGTCCCGGCTCCATATCAACCTTCTGGAGCTCCGGGCGATCCGACTTGCACTCAAGGCATTCCTTCCCTCTGTCAAAGGGAAGGTAGTGCAGGTGTTCACAGACAACACCACCACCATGTGGTACTGCAACAAACAGGGCGGGGTGGGGTCTTGGACCCTTTGTCAGGAGGCTCTGCGCCTCTGGACATGGCTGGAACATCAGGGCATGTTCCTCATGGTTCAACACCTGGCCGGTTCCCTGAACGCCAGGGCGGACGAACTCAGCTGCAGGTGCATGATGGATCACGAATGGCGTCTTCACTCGGAAGTGGCGCAAGGACTCTTTCTACAATGGGGAGAGCCTTGGTTAGATCTATTCGCCACCGAAGAGAACGCGCAATGTCATCAGTTCTGCGCGTTGGAATTTCCAAGGCGGCACTCGCTCGGCGACGCTTTTTGTCACGAGTGGAGTTGCGGTCTATTGTACGCCTTTCCGCCTATACCACTTCTACCCAGAGTGTTGAAGAAGATTCGGCACGACCGGGCCCAAGTCATTCTTGTGGCTCCGGACTGGGCTCAAGAGTTTGGTATCCCGAGCTACTCAATATGAGCGTAGATCCCCCGATCCGTCTGCCTCTTCGGGAGGATCTTCTGTCGCAGCAGCAGGGGACGGTCCTCCACCCGAACCTGTCCAGTCTACACCTGCTTGCGTGGAGATTGAGCGGCGGCAGTTGATTCCTTTCGACTTGCCTCCCGAAGTTTGTGATGTGATTCTGGCAGCCAGGCGTCCCTCCACTAAGGTGGTATACGCCTGCAGGTGGAACAAATTTGTGGCATGGTGCACAGCAAAGGCTGTGAATCCCCTTTCTGCCCCTCTTTCTGAGGTCCTTCTGTTCCTTCTCTCTCTGGCCCAACAGGGTTCTGCCCTGGGTACCATCAAGGGTTATCTTTGTGCTATCTCGGCCTTCCTCAGGCTCCCTGATCAGCCCTCCCTTTTCAAGTCCCCTGTTAACAGGTTCTTAAAAGGCATTACACACCTCTTCCCTCCTGTTCCGTTTGTGATGCCTCAGTGGGACTTGAACTTGGTTCTTACCTTTTAATGTGCGCTCCCTTTGAGCTCTCTACATAACTGTCCTCTTCGTCTTCTGACTCTGAAGACAGCCTTTCTGGTGGCCATCACCTCCGCTCGGCGGGTGAGTGAGCTCCAGGCTCTATCTTGCAAACCTCCCTTTCTGTCTGTTCATCCAGACAAGGTTGTTCTTCGGACGCGTCCGTCCTTCTTGCCAAAGGTGGTTACTGCTTTCCACATTGGGCAGACCATCACTTTGCCCACCTTCTTTCCGCCTCCGCATCCTTCCAGAGAGGAAGAGAGGCTCCACCGTCTGGACCCAAAACGTGCGCTCTCCTTCTATATTGACCGCACAAAACATTTCCGGGTGGATGACCAGCTCTTTGTTGGCTACGTGGGCGCCAAAAGAGGTCGGGCGGTGCACAAGAGGACCATCTCCCGCTGGGTTACCTTGTGCATCAAGACCTGCTATTCTTTGGCTAAGAAGGAGCCTCCTGTTGGGCTGCGTGCCCATTCCACCAGGGCAACGGCTGCTACCACGGCCTTGGGCGCGGTGTTCCGCTGCCGGTTATATGTCAGGCAGCTACGTGGGCCTCGCTGCACACGTTTACAAAGCATTACTGCCTTGACAGTCAGGTCCGGAGGGACGGCTTCTTTGGCCGTTCTGTCCTCCAGGACTTCCTTGTCTGATCTTTGTTCGCAGACCCACCACCGGGGTTGGTATTGCTGGGGTATCTATTCTAAGGTAAGGAATCTGTCACTAACGTGTCTCTTTCAGATGCACAAGTTACTAACTTGTGTAACGATATATCTGTAAGAGACAGTAGTTAGTGACAGATTCCTACCGCCCACCCATCCTCCCCGTTCTGCGAACTGATTTCTAGGGTTAAGGACATCCTTTTCAGGGCCCTAGTATTTTTCAGACACCTATGTCAGCTTCTTGCATGGCTCTGCGTTCCTGGCGCGGAAAGTCGTGTACAGAACTGACGTCAGCGCGCAGGGGCGGCGTCTAAGTACTGCCCGCGACGTCATCCCGGCGATCACGACGCCTACGACGGACGCGGAGCCGCACGACGCCGCCTACCGACGCGCAAGGGTACTGCTACGCAAAAAACTTTCC